>OX344799.1:1665200-2865200 GCA_947034925.1 Eudemis profundana
ACACACACACACACACACACACACACACACACACACACACACACACACACACACACACACACACACACACACACACACACACACACACACACACACACACACACAGAGAGAGAGAGAGAGAGAGAGAGAGACAGACGCCCCCCCCCACACACACACACACGCGTGCACACACACCGCATACCGCATCTCCCCCACCACCTCATTCCCAACGCTCATTTCAAAATTACCGTTCCGTATCCCACTTTAGGTGATTCGAGTCGATCGGGTTTTCATACAAACCAAAAGAAGGTTGTGTGCTTCTACGGCACATACACTCGCCACAAGGGAATATTGAGCCACTTGCCCCTGTTCGTAATTTGGCCGTGTAATACAAATCGGGCGTACTACAGTCAACGACTAATTACGAATTATGATTCGTGGAAACTAGTGTGATAAACGAAGAAAATTTTATTTCTTTATTTCGTCACTACTTTGGAAAAAACCTCGTATCTAAAAACGTCGCAGAGAAAAACGTCATAAGTTACATACGAACTTCATATACACTTACTGCATTTTTACCTGGAGTCAGTATCGGATACCTGTTTTTAGGGTTCCGTACCAAAATGGTAAAAAAGGAACCCTTATGGTGCGACTCTGTCTGTCTGTCTGTCTGTCCGTCTGTCACAGCAAGATATCTCAGGATCTACTGATGCTATCGACTTGAAATTTGGAATAGTGTTAAGAACCGCTAACCCGAGCTTATGGGATGTAAAAAAAGTCTTGTAACTTTTTTACTTTTTTTTTAAAGGGGTCCGTAATGAGACTTTGAAAATTGAAATTAGGGCTATTATATCGAGTGGGGTATCAAATGAAAGGGCTTGATTTGTAGATTAAAACACTATTTTTGTATTTTTTTTTTAATAATTAGTGTTTGATTTATGGCGGAATACGTTAAAAAAAATACCATTCCCCCCCTATTATCTTCGAAGTTACTGAACAGAAAAATCTGTAATAATTACCAACTATTAATGTCGTCCTATATATTACAGGAAAAATAAAACGGTTTTCCTAACTTGCACCGTTTTTGAGAAATTTGCAAAAATCTTATCACATACTTATTTGCTCCTACTAAACTAATCGCCATATAGTTTTTCTTGAATTATTCATGTATCTACTTATGAGTTTGTACGGAACCCTCGGTGCGCGAGTCCGACTCGCACTTGG
This sequence comes from Eudemis profundana, assembly GCA_947034925.1. Taxonomy (NCBI): domain Eukaryota; kingdom Metazoa; phylum Arthropoda; class Insecta; order Lepidoptera; family Tortricidae; genus Eudemis; species Eudemis profundana. The sequence continues at coordinate 1,666,404 of OX344799.1, forward strand.
CCGGTTTTTTTAAAGTGATGTCAATTTTTCATAGCTAGCAAATTCAGCGTCATAGGTACAGAGTTCGGTAAAAGTCGTGATTGAAGGGTTTCCCGATGTCTTCTTCGTATTAGTCCGGACCCTGATTTCCAAATATCGTGCCAATGCTAGATTAAGAATAGTGACAAGTGGCTCAACATTCCCGTGTGGTGACTGTACCACATCACCTCCCGCCATATTCCTGAATACAACACTAATAGCACTTACCTATGTCTTCGTAGCACAAGCCGATTTTATATATTCTCAAAATATCACACCATTTTCAGTAGATGCCCGGCGTGTGACAACATCAATTTAATATATTCTTAAAATAACTTTCCAATTTCACTAGTGCCCTAAATCTAATTTAACATATTCCGAAAATATCTTGTACTTATTTTACCGTATCACATACCCACCCAAATCTAATTTTCCATATCACAAGCCTAATGTTATGCTGCCGCACATTTGTTGTAGCTCACAGACCACCTCCACTAGACGGAGCACGCCTTACGACACGAGCTCACCACGCATATGGGCGATTAAATATCGGTAGATATTACTAGTACAACGCGTGTTTCACATCTTTTTTATCATTTTATGTTTCGAGATTGTCGTCGGATTGAACAGAAATATTTATTTCACGTTTGTTGCACACACAAGTCAGGAACATGGTCGCAACTGAACGAGCGGCCGGTCGCGTAATGCCTATGCTATACAATAGGGAATATGCATGATATTTTTCATTTACTTTAATAAAAGCTCATTCGTATGAGAAACAGTAGGAAAAAAATATTTTTCAAATAACTATAAAAACAACCAAGATATAAGAGAACAAAGATTTATCTCTATCTCTTTCTAGCTAAACAGTATATAGTATGGAGATTGTATGCCGGCCGTGTACTATGACGTCATAGTCCATATCGGATCTCTCTGTCTAATCGCTGTCTGATTAGTGCTTTAAAATGTTTATATCTTCCGTATTTCTCGGTCGAATTTAATTTTAACTTTATGTCATCTTTTTTACGGTATTTTCAGATTATGTTAAAAAATGTGTTAAAAAAAATTCATGCATATTCCCTATTGCCCATATCTGATGTGAGCGCGCGCCGCCCAACATGCTCCGTCTAGTGGAGGTAGTCTGTGTTGTACCTACGGCGTATCACAACCTCGATTTAACATATTCCAAAAATATCACCAATTGAGCTTAATTCTGTTTCACTAGATACCCAATCATTCGTTTATCAATTTATAAATATATAGTATATTGTTCTTTTTCACCACACATTCCTGATCGTTGCTACTATAATAACTACATCTTCGGTTTACCAGAATGATAAAATGTCACCTTCTCAATTAACTATTATTTACTTGTATATAAAATATCGCATAGGTATGTATTTCCTGTGAATCTACCCACTCCAAATTCCCAAAATGTCCCCCATGGTCAATATCATATTAGAATATTTCCATTTCATCAGATCAATTCACGAAATTCCCAAAACAAAATGCTCGATATTCGGAATATTTAATGAAAAATTCCATTTTCTGTAGACTCCGAATATATCCCAAACTCACCAGATTCCTCCAATACTCTGGATGTTGTGCAATTGTCAAAATAGCTTAAAATCCCACCCTAAATATCTACACCTATCTATCATTTCATTGATTTGAATAATTAATATGCATGCCAGATGCAATTTGCATAGTAATATGCATGCCAGATTACCAAGAGAATTGTGGAACCTTACACTTAAGTCAGATTCCCAAAATATCACATATTTCAATCCTTTTTGACGGCACTCTCATTCCTGTGTCCGCACAGGTTAAGCATCTTTGCCTAGCACCGGACTCCGGCCTATCCTGGGCCGGTGCCCTTTTGGAAATAAGTCGCAAGGTCACTGGTACGTTGTGTATTCTTTATAAGTGTATGTTTCACACAATGTGTACCAATTTCTTGGTACAAGACAGACTATAGCCAGTTATTGTTAGCTGGTGTATGTTTCTCCAGACGTTTTGGCAATATCACAACAAACTAGATCTCAATAATGACATGCGATTTTTTTAGCCTCTGTAACTATGGCCATACTCATACTCATACTCATTTATTGATAATATTATAAAATATTACATGTCAAGGTTTATATATCTTTCTGTCCCTTTAACCAGCTCCAATTGTCCGCCTTTCTTTGTTGTAGGTTAATGAATTAATTCACGAGTCTCACAATACATCTGCAATTCAATAGATTCCCATAATATCACAGTGTATCACACGTTCGTGTCATCAAATATCGAATCTCGCAATGACAACGGTAGTTTTCATCAGATTCCCGAGGTAGCAAATTCTGGGTCCGATTCGAGAGATTCCAAAAATGTCACACACACTATTAATACCATCACCCCAACTAACCAAATTCCTTAAAATGTTACTTAAACTCTGACATCAAATATATGAGGTTCGGACATAATGCAGAATTTTGTTGGAACTAATTTCTTACTCTGCCAACAATTTTATAATTGTCAATGTTGGTCGGTCAGTGACTCCAAAATAGCTCATTTAACTTACATTTGACCAACGTTGTGTGACAAGTGACTTTAATATCAGTAAAAACCCAGTTTGTCCTGGACCCGTCATGTGAATATCTTGTCATGACGTCGCCCCTGTCTGGTTCCACCGGAAGACCAGCGCTGGCTCTTAGGTCGGCATTTTGCTGAGGTGGGACCATTTTGTGGCAGCATTCACCTTTATTGTTTTATTTTATTTATTTTTTACCACTGTAAATTTTGTGCTGCTGTCATAAATAAATGCATTTTCTTTCTTTCTTTCTAAAAATATAATGTACCTCTTACTCGATGTTGAATATCGCGGTATTAAATTTATAATGATTTTATCGCAGCTGTTTATGAATTTTAGGATTTTTTCTTATACAATTGGCCTTTAATGTAATCTAATGTTGGCAACATTGATGTGGCCATTTTAATCTCAAAAATGGCACCTTGTCGAACCTCCTATATATCTCAAGCTTTACTTGTTCGTTGCGATCATGCCCAAAATTCCGCATTGCCAAAATACCAGATTCTCGATTTATCAGATTCCTGTCTTACCACATTCCCGTTACACTAGGACTAGAATATAAAATCGTAGGTAACTCAAGGATCTAAATGATTTTTTTCGGTGTATTATTTTGGGAATCTGGTATACGGAGAATCTGATATATCGAGAATCTGGTATTCTGGGGATGCGATATTTAGAGAATGAGCGGTTCGTTGTTGTTACTTGTACTTGATGTATTACGAAAACGAACCTTACGCGTATATTAACAAGACTATTTGTTGCAGGAACCGCAAAGACTCGGTGGTGTAAGCCACGCCCGCCCTCGCTCGTTACTCATTTTATTTTATTTTATTGTTAATAAAAACTATATGATTAATTGACTATTTATAAATAAATGAAATACTTTAGAATATAACTGACGACTTTTATTTATCACATACAGCTTTAGCAATATTAAAGTTACTTAGTGCAGTTTTAAATTGTGCTACAGTTTGTAAAACCTTTTAGATAAATAACTAACTTAGATAGATACCTTATATTGTAATTATTTATATTATAATAAAAGTGACAATGCCCGCCTGAGTAGATACTTAAATACATTTTTTTAATTTATGGTTCAATTTAGTTCGACAATGTCACTTTATTAAGAAAATTAGGAGGTGACATTAAGTGATATGGGGGTAGAGGTAAAGAGAGCAATCTTATATCGCGTTGCGTGCGCGCGTTGCTGCGCACGAGGAGTGCGAACGCCAGGAAGGCTATTTACGCCTCCTCTAACACCCTGCTAACAGCAGTGAGAGAGTGGGATGCGAGTCCGCTTCACGAACGCTGGAGGCGTTATCACAAGCCTGTCATCGCGGGGCCGGGGTGATCCGTGGTGTCTGTGGGCCCTTTTTGAAAAATTATATTTGTCTATGTTGTTGTTTTTTGTTTGTGTCGCGTCTTAATGTAATTCTATGGAGCTTGGCTCTGGAATAAATTATTTTCATTTCATTTCATTATATGAGGGATTAATTAGTACATTACATAACTAGGGTGGTAAAACAAAGAAAGGCCGTGATCGCAGAAGTTTGTGGCCCGAGTTGCAATCGAGGGACGTAAATATGCGATCGAGGGCTTTCTTTATTACCTCCCGTGTTGTGTACATCATTTTATAAATGTATTTAGCGCTTTTAGCAGTTGTAGGCGGCGTGAAGTGCGCTAATATGGAGGGTAAGGGGTAAGGTTTCATATTTTGGTGACTAAAGTAGCTGTTGAATAAAGCGGCGGTATACCAAATTTTTATCTTAACCATAGTAGCGCCAGCACTATTTAGCACATTTCGACGGACAGTTTTCGATACACAGAGACGAATATCTTTATCTCTGCCCTCCGTATACAGGGATTTTAGCGCTAAGCAATTGACAATTGTACAACTGGGTCGACAGGAATACTTAAAAATCCCAAAGATACATTGAATTAAAAAAAAACTTCACGTCTTCAACATTTCCGAACGCTAACGGAACAGTCATTTCGTCGTGGGAAGTGTAATTGAAAGTATAATGTATATCGGAATAACGAAATTCGATTTTGACTCTTCGGAATTATGTAGTATACGTAGTCACCACACGGGAATGTTGAGCCACTTGTCACTATTCTTAATTTAACCGTGTAATCATAATTCGTAATTAGTCGTGGTTTTTTACTACACGGCGAAATTAAGAACAGTGGCAAGTGGCTCAACATTCCCGTGTGATGACTTGTGGTGACTGTTTTTATTTACCTTTACCTGTATTTGTTTACCTTCTTAAAATACATAAAAAAGTAAAGTGTTGAAAATACAATTATTCTCTAATTCTATTCTTTGTGCTCGCCCTGAAGCTAACGTGAACGTGAGATCATGGGTCCGGCCTGCCGCAGAAAGCATATATCGATACCTTTAGACTCAAAGGGCGTAAACGCCGCAGGTACTAATGGCGTTTACGCCCTTTGAGTCTAAAGGTATCGATATTCGTTCATGATTGGCGGCGATGTAGACTTGTCCTGAGGTGTTTCAAAAATTGCGAAGCTTTCCACTTCGAAAAAAACCGTAATTTTGCATAATTTCCTGTATAGAATTTTCTAAAGCGGAAACTTTTATAATTTTTTGTGAAATCTGAAAATGTCCGGCTCGTTGTCCTGGTCGGGCCTGTCCTCAGTCGACGCCACGGCCTCGGTCGCCACGACCGAGTGACTTGTTACAATATCGGTGAGATATGAAATGACTATGGTCACAGAAGCATCTATTCGTTGGTGGGCGGCGGCGACGTGGCCTTGTCCTGCGGCTCGTCCTCGTCCTCCGGCTCGTCCTGGTCGGGCTCGTCCTCGGCGGCGGGCTCGGCCTCGGTGGACGCCTCGGCCTCGGTCGACGGCGCGCCCGAGAGACTCGGGTCGACGGCCTCCTCTTTGTTCTCGCCGTGGCGCTTCTGTTAGAACATAAATATAAATTAGACTATGGTGAAAATAAAGCACTTGTTTATTTATATTCAGCTATACATTATTTGGATTACATATAATATCACGAGTACTATTATTTCTGCAATAATATAATATCGTCCGAAATTGACACATAAAATTGGTATGGAGGTAATGGACTCGCAATTCAGAGTAAAAAAAAACATTGTGCATTGAGCGCCTGGTGGTTCATGGCAAAGTAAACGGTACTAGACCGCACGATAGGTCTCCCGTGAGGTGGACCAACCAAATTAAGGTAACTACAAATTCTGCACGAGAGTCAAAGAAGAATGGAAGCGTGTGGAAGCTTGTAATTAAATACATGACAACTACGACCATTCTGCAAAGAATGTAACGACGAAGAAGAATACTCACCTTCTTCTTCTTCTTGGTCTTGGGCTTGGGCTTCTCCTCGGGCTCGCAGTACCCCGGCGGGAAGAACCGCTGGCACTCCACGGCGCCCTCCACGGCGTCGGGACTCACGTGCACCGGCCCCAGCGCCAGCAGCTCGGCCGGGGCGCCCGCCGGGAACAAGTCCTCGGGCTCCGCCAGCTCGGGCTCCGCCAACCCGACCGCCACTTGCAGGACTATTGTCTCGCAACTGTGAAGGAAGGAAAAGGAAGTGGCCCATATTTATTTATGTATTTGTACAAGACGTTTTGCAAAATGTATTTCAATATCACTAAGATTATAAGTAGTTGTCTAAATCCCGACTACCTATTGGGTTAGTTTTGTATGAAAATTTGAGACAGTTCCGGATTAACCCAGAAGCAAATTAAGCAATTGCAGCAGCATCACGTCTTGGAGGGCATCATAAACAGCACCAAAAAATATTTGTATGGGAGGGGGGATCCACAGGCCTGAATTGCTTAGAGCATCAAATAGTCTTAATCCAGAATTGATTTGTGAGCTACGTTCGTCGGCGTTACACTCGCGCTAGAGAGATAAAAATGGAACACTTACTAATCCTTCTCCAACCTCTCCTCATACTGCGCTAAAGTCTTGCACAGCAGCCTCGGCTCCGTAACACTCGGGTCGGCGAAGAACCCGTGCTTCAGCACCCTCGGAGCCACCTTGGGCAGCGCCGCCGCGGCCAGCACGGCGCGCCGCTGCCACGCCCCGAACATGATGGCCACGTGCGGAGCCTCCGGCGGGGGGAGGGGCTCCACCAGCCCGCCTACCATCTGCAACCAGTGAAAAGTTTCCAAGGCATTACTTCCCTGACAAGGAAACGTCATCTAACAGACTTAGCAGACAATAAACGCGCTTCAGTCTCACTCGTATTTAGAGCTAGATTCAAGAGGCGATCTACTCCTAAAAGTCCAGGGCAGGAAAAGAATTCTCCCGTATAGAGGTTTTTGAACATCACTTGTATTTAATTATCGAGGGCTAAATGACGAGACCTGGCCAAATCTCTCGCTTATAGAATTTTTTCGCTGGCCCAGTTCTCGCTTATCTAGATTTGACTATGTAAGTATTCGTTACTACTTATTTATTATTAAAGTGAAGCTTTATTATATCCCCAGGGCATTATATGAGGATAGAATAGAGCAGGGGTCTTCTACCTGCGGAGGTTTAAAATAAAATTTTATTATAAACACGAAAGTTGTTTGTCGATTTTGCTTCTTGCCATTTTTCACAGGAGCAACGGATTGTCGTGATTTTTTGTATAAGGATAGAATGTGGGTAAATTTTTTCCTATAAAAAAACGTTAAAAGTACCTATGATGCGGCCCGCTATGCAAAAAAAAACATTCCCGGCCCTTGATTTGGAAAAGGTTGAAGACCACTGGAATAGAGCTTCACTTTAAAAACAAAGGTCAGTTGTGCTAGCGTCCAGTTACCTTAGGAAACAGCAGGTCTAGCACAGCGGCGCGCTTCTGCCTGTCCCCCGGGACGTAGATACCCGGTACACCGTCTAGTCGGAGCTCGTCGCAGACCAGCTTCTTGGGTGCCTCCTCTTCCTCCAAGCCATCACCGTACAGCACTCGGCGGCAGATCTCTGGAATGCCAATATAACAAGTTATGAAGTTGATTTTATGAGTTTTCTGCCTAAAGATAAAGTTAGCATTATAAACAAACTAGGTAAGAGAAAAAGAAATAAGTTTCTGAAAAAAAAATGTTTGCAGAGAGACAAGCTTTTATTTTCATGTTATAAGACACACAGAGAACGGGACAGAACTAGATAAAAGCTTGTATAAATAGATTCCGTTCAAGCTTGGCCCTTACTAGAAATCGAATCCTATCGTAACCTTTACCATGTCGACCACCAGGATACCTTTAAGCTCGCAGCTTCTGCGATTGTTTTGAGGTCTGCGTTTCTGCTACTTCCCTCATTAATCTAACTACAACGCTGGCCACTAGCTTCCCAATTCAGATCCCCTTCATCATTAATATCCATGCCTAAGACCCATCCCTTGTATCCAATTGCAACTAACCGATGATATTGCCTCCTTGCAACCGCAGTTTTTTCAACAGCAGCCGGCTGCTGTCCCAAGTTAGGCTCCTCCATATTCAGCCTTCATTTCAAAATATAGGGCTGTATAGAACATTTGTGTACCTATGACGTCGCCCTCCTCCGGCAGTTTCTTCAGCAGCAGCGCCAGCTAGGGCCGCTCGGTGAGGGTCGCCAGCGTCGCCGGCTCCCCCATCTAGGGCACCACCGCCAGCCACCTCCAGCCCGAGGATGGGACACTCGTGTACCGACCTATGACGTCGCCCTCCTTCTCCGGCTGCTTCTTCAGCAGCAGCGCCAGCGAGGGCCGCTCGGTGAGGGTCGCCATCGCGGCCGGCTCCCCCATCTCGGGCTCCTCCACCGCCAGTCGCCGCGCTTCGAGCTTGCCGAGGAGAATGGGGCATTTGTCGGCGACTAACACTCCTGGAATGAGTGTAAATATTATGATGAGCTTTCAGAAATAAAACACTGTTGTGGTTGTGGTTAATAATATACCTAATTATTGCGAACGATTTTTTATTCATTTTGCTATCTAATAGAATCTTCTACATACTCCCCCCTTCGCTTACTGAATGTGGTGCTGTTTTGGTGTTTATTTAGCTTTAGGGATGGAATGGACTATGTGAGATGATTCTCGGATGCTTGCTGTCGGTTCTCTCAACTACTAGAAGACGGAGCATGGGCACCCCACAAGCTGTTCACCTGGTGAAGGTCGCTGGAGTCCGTTTAACGCGAATAGCTCAAGAGCGGTTATGATAGTGTTTTTGAGAGATATCGCTTGTTTCAGCAATAGATATTATCATTCAGTTAATGATGATAGCTTTATTATGAAATCTCACCTAAGGGCTCGAGCGCGTCGGACACTTTCACCAGATAATGCAGCCCGGCACGCAGTCGCCGAAGTGCTCGCGCTCCTCTCTCGCCGTTTCAGCTCAGCTTCTCATAGACTAGGAACACCTGGATGGTAAACATCCTCACCGAAGGGCTCGAGCGCGTCGGACACCTTCCGCAGATGCTTCTGCGCGTGCGGTAGCAGCAGGCCGGCGCACACGTCGGCGAAGTGCTGCTCGATGCGGCGCGCGCGCGTCTCGCGTCGCTCCTCCCTCGCCGCCTCGGCTGCCGCGCGCTCGCGCTCGCGTCTCTCCGTGTACAGTTTCTCTTGAGCCAGAGCCACCTCCTAAATGTTTAAATTATTATTTGACATACACAGTTATCCTACAGATTGCATTGAAAAAAAAACACCGCCACGAAACGTTCAACAACGGGTTCATAACTTCGACTAGAATCCAGTCCCTAACCAGTACTAAGTATTTAAGAAAATATCTGCTCTTCAGAAGTAAACTCATATATCTTTCACTGGAGCCTTTCTTTATTCACTTGCAAACTTTTGTCATTTAGATCTTGGATGAGTGATACGATGATACCTGTTTCTTACGGTCACCTCCTGTGGCTTTCACTGCCGCCGCCCTCTCTCTTTTCTCTCTCTCAAACTCTTCTTCCACATAATCCCGTTCAACTATAAGTATTTACGATCCGCTGTAGGAAACCGCGTATCTGACTGTGGCAAATAGTTTGCCAACAGGGAGAGATGGCGGGAGATCGTGCGGAGAGCTGTGTCTTCCTCTACCACCGATGTCACACTGAGGTGACCACGACCGCTCTGCCAAGAGCAAAACGACAGAAAAGAAGAAAAATCTACGATTCCTCACCTGTTCCTCAGGTGTGAGCTCGTGCGGCGCCCGCTGCGGCCGCTGCAGCTCCCCTTTCTTGGCGAGCTCTTCGTTCTTGAGCTCCTGCTCTATGGTCCTGGCGATGCGCGGTGCGTCGGCGCCGAAGATTATATTCACCAGCTGACCGGCCTGTTGGGAAACGTACCTTTGAGAAACATTAAGATACATCGTCACTACTTTGAAAAAAACTCGTATCTAAAAACGTCATAGAGAAAAACGCCAAAGATACATACAAACTTCATATACCCTTACTGCATTTTTTTAAGTATCAGATACGAGTTTTTTTTAAAGTAGTGACGATATGTAACGAATCGTTTTATGCAAATAAATCGCTAAAGAAAGCACAGAGATAGGTAGTCATCCACGGAACAAAAGTCAACCTTATTACTCTATCGAACGATTGCATGTCAAAGTTCTTTAGTTTTGTCCACAGAACTCGATTTCCACCGACTTGCCTGTTATTTAACCGTGGAGGAACACATTTTATAGTTAAATAATGGGCAAGTCGGTGGAAATCGAGTTCTACGGAGTGCCCCCCGGTTCTGCATAAAATAACCGACTTGGTTTAACATTAGGTAACTACATCTCAAAAAAATCTCTTGGTTTAACATTACATCTCAAAGTGTTAAACCAAGTCAGTACCGGGGTGGGGGGGGGGGGGAGACTATAAGTTCCTCCACGGTTAAATAATAGGCAAGTCCCCCCCCCTACTGACTTGGTTTATCTTTATTACATCTCAAAACTTTTTTGTTTCGAAGAACGCGTTGCGAAACTTGCATATTTTTACATGTAATGTTTTTGATGGGATCTCATTTCTTTCAAACTTACTTATGCAGTTTGTATTGAAGTTACAATATTTTTAGGTTTTCTAGGACTTGATAGGCTAAAAACTATGTTTAAAATTGGGAGCTTGTGGGTCTGCTAGAAGTACCTTAGAATTATGATGATCATCAGTCAGTGAGTCAGTGACAAAACTAAGGAACGTTGACGTGCATTAGTTCTTAAACTACATGTTGAAATTGAATGTTATTGAGAAGGTATTTAAACCTTATTTTGCTCGATATATCCCTGAAATTTCAGGATCTCTTCAATAGTGACTATTTGCTTCTATTTTATTGCAGGCTTTGTTGTAAATATATATATATATATATGATTCGTTTATATATATATATATTGTATTTTATGTATTGTATGTGTAGGTTTATGTATTAATTTATATACGTATGTGTATTGCTTCCCTTGTATTTAGTTATTTGTGTGCATTCTTCGTCTTTTGCATCATTTATTCCTCACCACCTACTCATTTAGTTTTGTTAATTTTATATCAACTCCGCTACCCAAAGGTTGTCTGGAAGAGATCGCTCTTTAGCGATAAGACCGCCTATTGTTTACCAATGTTTTTGTATAAGTTTGTATTGTAATTTATCTTTTGGTGTGCAATAAAGTATGATTGTATTGTTGTATTGTATGATAGCGCTTAAAATTAAATACATGTAGACTATGCCATATTTTATTGAATTGTTCTAGACACCTTTGACATTAAACTTGCAAAAGTTTTTCAGTTTAACTTTCACGTAAATAGGCTATTGTTAAAGCTTTCAACTGCATGTATCATCATAATATTTGACTTAGACATAACCTTGTGAAACTATGCAAAAAACTCGATGATATCTTTTCATGTCTTCCACGGATACTTTATAGATACAAGTTCCTGAAAATACTGGTTCCAACTACCTCTTCGAGTGGTTGTAATGTGAATCGTACCGTATTGTCTATAGAGCTGACAATCCTTTGAAACTTTGGTCGTAGTTATAATCTTTCTACTCTAAAAGGTGGATAACACATGCCGTGCCACCTACAATAGTCACTCGTTTCGAAGGCTTTTTCCAACTAGCCAAAGTTTGGTCGATACCGCCACATGACACATCTATAAGTATACATACTTAAGTATGTGTTTATTACTATGCAGTTAAACAAGCGTTGAAACTAAAATGGAGATGGGCTGGTCACACAAAGACTTAGAGACGAGCGATGGACAAAAATTGTATCAGAGTGGTATCCCAGATACAAAAAGAGAAGAAAAGGAAGACCATTTCTAAGATGGAGTGATGACATACAAAAAGTTGCCGGGAACTGTTGGACTAGAATAGCCAAAGACAGAAAAAAATGGGTTGCTTTGGAGGAGGCTTTCACCGCTCTAGGCGGTCCCTATATTGAAGAACAGGAAGACGCATAAATAAAAAAGGAATTATATATAGATTTAACTAAATGTATATTGTTTTGTAGATATACATTCAAACTTGTGAAAGGGAAATAAAGCTATCTTATCTTATTACTAGGCTGCCACCGATTTAAGAAACGAATCGTCTGACGAATTCACGCAGGTCAGCATTGTGGACTTACCAGCAGTTTGCTTTGGTACTAGAGCGTTTTCCAAAAAAAATACCGGGGTAGCTACTTTCTCAAAATATAGACTTGTGAGGTTTTTTTGCCTCAGAATCGTTAGTACTTTCGAACCTTATACGTAAAAAAGTGTCCCAATTTTTTTTTCCATTACGTCACCATTTTTCATAGTGTTTGTATGAACGTGACGTAGTGGAAAGACAAAAATCCCTCACTAAGTAATATCCAAAAGATTCACTTTAACTTTACGATGACTTTGTCAAAGAAGTAACAAAGTGTTTTAAGGGTGCATCACATTCACAGTAAAATAACTAAAGTTTCATAACGACTCCATTTGGAGAGCGAGGGTTATTAAGCTTAGTCATGCGGTTGATGTTGAGCCGTCGGCAATTTTCTTACTGCCAACTTGCCAGTAATATGGTCCGTACCATATTATAGTACATTACACAACTAGGGTGGTAATACAAAGAAAGGCCGAGATCGCAGAAGTTTGCGGCCCGAGCTGCAAGCGAGGGACGTAAATATGCCATCGAGGGCTTTCTTTATTACCTCCCGTGTTGTGAACATCATTTTATGTCTACACTTTGCGGAAAAAGCCACTTTATGGCCAGGTGTGGCATAAATACAATTATGTAAATTTTAAGATTGGAGCTGTTGGTATGTCATTTTTTAGCATGTCATGTGAGAAATTGGAGCTGGTGGTGGTTGGGTTGAACCTGGTTGAAAGAATATTGTCTAGTATCACATCCAACCTCACTGCATTCCCTCGTTTGTTATAACGAGTCACAATTACCTACTATTACCGTACATAAGAAGATGATATTGATAACATTGGCTCAACTGCGAATCACCAGCGATCTAGGTACATATCCTGGTGCCCCCTACTTTAACGTTGTCACATATAATGTTGAAATGGAGTTGGACGGATAATCACATCGGCCATTCTCACGAAGTATGTCTGCGGTCACCTAATTACCGCGACGCTGTTTTCATACTAAATGTATGGAGACGCGGTAATTAGACGGAGTCATACTTCGTGAGAATGGCCGACATCACACAGATAATATTATAAACTTGAAAGTTTGAGATGATGTTTGGATGTTTGGAGGTTTGAATGCTTGGATGTTTAGATTTTTGGACGTTTGTTACCTACTAAATAACGGGGTAGCAACTGAATGGATTGAGATGAAATTTAGCACGCAAGTAGTCCAAGTCCAAGTTAGAAATATAGGGATAAGTTATATCTCGGCAAAGAGTCCCATTGGGGTAATAACGGGAACAACGCAGGCGAAGCTGCGGGTAAATGCTAGTAAATAATAACAGTTAGTCGGTATAAATACTTACGGCGATGAACATCCACGTGGGCTCGCTGCGGTTCCGGAAACGTTTCAGGCACTCGATCGTGTCAGCCTTCGCCTGCGCAAGTTACAGTTAAATTGTTACTACGATTTTTGACACGAACGCTCACTTAAATGGGTGTCACACACGTTTGTGTAGGTACAGAGGGAGGGTAATTCCAAGAAAATGTATTTATGATGCTAATTTAAGTGTTATTTATGCTCTAGATAAATATTACTTAGGTCCCTAGATATAGACACTTAAATTTGCACCATCAATAAAAAAACAAGCAAAATATTGGTAACTTACGTTACATCCTGCCGATGAATTACCCGGGTCAGTGGGTGGGTCGGGATTTTGAGATGATAATAAGAACAATGAGCTGTTAAGTTCTCGAAACGGTTAAGGAGAAGAAATCGTTGGACACATTTCGTAAGTAGTGGCGGGAGGATGCACTGAATAGGGATGATAGGCGGAGGAAAGGGTAGGTAGGCCTTTTCTCCGCAGTGGAACACATAGGTTACAAAAAACAAAAGCCTGGCAGTGGTAGATTAAGGCTTAAGTATACGAGTTTGTTTTTTTACTTAGTTTCTTTTGATTTAATTCAACGTGGGCTTGCGACTTTTAGTTTGCGCAGATGGGGGCCCCTGCTGACGTGTGCAAAATGCGGGATTTGGAGGCCTCCCGCAGGTCTAAGCCCGCGGCGGACAAAACAAGAAGAAATGCGATGTCGATGAAAGGTTTATCGAAAAACGGTCCACGGGACTGGCAAACCGTTGAGAACAGAATTCCATAAAAGTGTCTTCATTGGTAGAGATATTAGTTTGTGGTGTGTACGTACCACGGCCAAGTGCAGGTTGTCTCCTCCAATCTCCACCTTGATTTTCTTCAGGTTGCCCACCATGCCGATGCACGGGCCACACCACTCCGAGTACACGTCCACCACTGCGTGCACGGATTACTAGCAAATTAGTAAAAACACAAAGAAAACACATTTGGGCTCAACGTTATCGTGTCTATCACACAAGTACACATTTATTTTACAGGTTAGAACTAGATTATTATTAAAATCATTATCAAGCATATATCTGTAAAGTAGGTAAGAACAACTGTTTGTAACTAAAGCACCTTCTACGTTCCTTAAATCAATCAAAGAGCAGTCTCAAATTTTCGCAAGTAAAGGAGTTTTTTTTGTTGTTTTTCTGCATCCACGTTTGCAGGCACCCACGTTTTATCATCATGCACCCATTCCAAAAAAAATGTAAGAGAAAGGTAAATTACCGCGATATTGGTACACAATAGACGTTTCGCTTTTGTTAAATTATTTCTACTTTTGAAAAAATAAATTTCGTGCACTTTAAGTCCCTACGCAATAATTTGTCGACTTACCCAAGAGGCCATCTCGCTGCACGAACTTGGCCCACTCGTCGTCAGTGCCCAGCTCAGCCTGCAACTGCACCTGGGCCGCCTTCTTGCCTGCCCCCGCGGCGGCCGCGGCGGCCGCGTTGTTCAGCGCCGACGTCAGCGACATTGTGCCGCGCGGCGGCCGTGCGGCCCGTGTGGCGCGCGTTGCGAGCGGGGGCGTGCGAGTTGCAGCGTAGCAAGCATTGATGGGACACGCCGACCGAGTGCAAGCGGTGTTTAGAGGCTATGTCAGCGAGTTGCAAGCAGGGGCGTGGGAGTTACAGCGTTGCAAGCGTTGAGGAGAGACACCGACCGAGTGAAAGCGGTGTTTAGAGGCTATGTTAGCGAATTGCAAGCAGGGGCGTGGGAGTTACAGCGTTGCAAGCGTTAAAGAGAGACACCGACCGAGTGGAAGCGGTATTAAGAGGCTATGTCAGCGAGTTAAAAGCAGGGGACAACATGACGATGTTTAATTTTAAGTGCAATGGACAATGTACATGTGGGAGAAAAGAATGATTTTTCGTTAAAAACATTACAAACTTGTTGTTGGCGGCGCGTCATCGCGCCACTCGATTTCTCCAAATGGCGTGATCCAGGTAAAATGACCGTCTTACCTGTCGACTGGCTATAAAATGGCCGTCTTACCTGTCGACAGATCAGAAGTTGTCTAGCTTTGGACACGGTACGACTTGTGCTCTGAACTGTCAGGTGAATATTGTGCAAATTATTATATCTCTGCTTTTGCTATTTAAATAATTAATGGTGTGTTTTATCTTATAGAATAAATCAAGGTAACGTAATTATGCTGTGATTTGCTAACGCCTTAGCTTTGCTTAAATAATTCTTAAATATATTGTATTACGTAAATTATAGTAGATTAAAAGGGTATTGATACTTCACAATACCATTGAATTGTTACTTGCTTACTCGCTACAATAGATTATGTGGTTAATAGTTAGTTATCTATATTATTACAATTTGTATAATGCTAACTATATTTCTTTTATTAAAATACACCCTTTACTTCCTATTACATACTTGTTTACTTTAGTTCTCCCTTCCCGCTCACATCAGAAGTAGGGATCGTAAACACGCTCTACGGCTTTAAAATTAATGTTTCAGGATTGATATAACTATGAACGGTGTTCCTGGCAATGAAAAACCACCGGATGAGCTACGATCACCGTCCGGCTCCGAGCCTGAGCCCCGTGCAGTGTCACCAGTCCTCGGGCAGAGGCCTGCACAAGGTGCTACGAATGCCGGCGCCAGCAGCTCTTCTGGCAGCGACGGAAATACAAGGACAGGTTTCGTTCCAATTGATTTTATGCAAAATATGATGCAGGAAATGATGACCAAGCTTATACAAACCACTGCTAGTGCATTTGGCACTCCTGCCCCTAAGCCCGTGCCACGTGTACGTAACCTTGAGCATATTTACGTTCCTGCCTTTGACCCGGATGATCGAACGGATACGATTCAAATATGGTGTCGTAATCTGGACGACATCAAAACCGAATTTGATTTAACTGAACGCGAAACTCTAAACTTGTCCCGTAAACATCTACGTGGACGTGCCGCTGAGTGGGCCCGTCGCAATTACGCCAACTTAACTACCTGGCCAGAGCTTAAAGCCCGACTTATCGAAACATTTGCAGATGAAGCCCGGTACTACGACGACCTGGTGCTCTTTATGGACTATACTAGCGACCAGGCTAGCAGCTTAGCGGAATACGCGACACGGAAATGGGAGCTTGCGAAAAAGGCGGTTGGCGTGGCGGTGACTGAAGAGCGACTCGTGGAGGCTGTAATTTCGGGTATGTCAGATTTTCGTATACGTTCAGATTTGTTACGATTGACGCCTAAAAGCTTGCCACAGTTGATTCAAAGTCTTAATTCTTATAAACGAAAAAGACCCAATAGAGACACTGATCACAGCATTCCCGCTAAATGGCCAAGGCCAAATACCAATGATAATAACAATCTACTAGTAAAGCGTTGTCATAAATGTCATAAATTAGGTCACGTACAAAAAGATTGTCGTTTAAATACAAGTACAAGTAATCAAGAAGTTACGAAACCAACCCCATCCACTACAAAAGATATAAAATCTCCGGTAGCTTCATGCACTTTTTGCAGTAGAAAGGGGCACACGTTCGAAAACTGTTTTCAACGTTTAAATAAGAAGAACAAAGATGAAAAGTCAGTGAATACACTTGCAGTGAATAATAACAAATGGCACACTTGACAAAGACTTGGCGTCTAGTTATGAAATAAGTGATGGATTGTTGTACCGGATCTTTGCCACGAAAGACAAAAAGGTTAAGAGGTGTCTTTTCGTTCCTAAGAGCTATCGTTGGCATCTAATTCAAAGGACATTGCCGACGCGTCTATGGGGCCTCGTTCCAAATCAAAAGTCATTGTGTCAACACAAAACCAACTGTATCTTAAAGAACAAGAAACTGCCTTTCCTAATCACTAAATCCCATTAAAATTGTATTCGGGGATCCATAGGAAATTGAGATTGATTTCCAGATTTCGAAGTTAGTTTTTGCGTGGCAAATCGCCTAAGTATTTGTCAACCGGCCAAATACAAAATCACCTAATAACTTTAATTCCTGACATTGTCGAGACTTCACTTAACTTAGTCTTATGACATGTCAATTCGTATACCTGTGTTAGGTTTTTTATTGTGCCTATTCAGATTGTTAAAACGTTGTTATGAAAAAAAAAAAAAATCTTTGAAACTATTTTGATACCTACATCGTGAGATAAAAAAAAATATTGTAACATTACATTTACGCTCAATGTCTTGTACATAGTGAAGTATCAGCGAAATATCACGAGTTTTTTGTACCAAATAAAGAATTTAAAATGATTTACGTCCTTTGACACAAAATTGTGAAAAGACGTGTCTTATAAATTACTTTATATTTAAACTTAGAATAAGACAGAATGTCAAGCTGTCAACTTTCTTGCTAAGATCAAGAAAACTACATAGATAATGAATTGTATTAAGACGTATCTATGACGTTAGCTTTGTCTTTTACACTCATGTGAGAAGTAGTCTTAAGAAAGAACGAGACAAACATGTTACTTTCCTGGTTATAGGACAGCTGGATTTAATTTATCTGAGTTACAATGCAGTTCGTATAAGAAAGAACCGCGGAGTTTTATGGAATTAATATTTTTGTATACATTCGCGTAGACTGTCATAGGCCTTTTAGATTTTGACCGATTTTGTCTGTCAAATACAGTTTCAAGGAAATCGTACAACACAATTCTTTTTTAATTGATCTCAGATTTCCCATTTTAAATTCAGTTATAAAAAAAATCCCTCGTATCGTTTTGGTTGTGACACAATTTAATGACGATATTGGTACCAAAAGTCGGAAATCTCCTCTACCATGATTCTCTAAAACATTTTGGGTGGGAAAAAAAACACTTGAAAAGATTAGCGAACGGTTTTGGTTTCCAAATATGTCCAAATGTGTTCGAAAATATGTCGAAAATTGTCTCACATGTAAAATAAATAAAAGTTAATCTGGTACGCAACAGATATCACTTCATCCTATTGACAAATCTCCTGTGCCTTTTCATACTTTACACATCGACACTACTGGAAAGCTAAGAGGCAATAAACCCACCAAACAATATGCTGTTGTGTTCATTGACGCATTTACGAAGTTTTGTTTCATGCAACTAGTTAACAATCTTACTGCCGCAGCAACTGTTAATTGTTTGAAATCGTTTTTTCACATTTTTGGTGCACCTAAGCGGATTGTTTGTGATCAGGCGGCATCTTATATTGGCAAGGAATTTACGGCGTTTTGCAGATTGTGGTCTATAGAATTACATAGCTAGTGGTGTCAGCCGTGCAAATGGACAGGTTGAACGTATGATGAAAGTTTTGACCAATTGTTTTACAATTGTTGAGAATACCTCGAGGAGAGGTTGGAAGGATGCTGTCGGTGAGGTACAGCTAGCCATAAATAGTACGTTTAGTAAAATTACCGGCCGCACTCCTTTCCAACTGCTCATCGGTTGCAATCAGTCACCTCCAGCTATATCAGCCTTAATAGAAAACGTGGAACGCTTGGACCTGGATACTTGCCGTCTAGATTCAAAGGAAAGGATGGACGAGCGTGCAAAAGAACTAAAAAGCAGTTTGGTAAGACTAAAGCAAAAATTGTACCGTTTAAAGTCGGAGACATTGTTTTAGTTAAACAAAATCCGCGGGCGATCAATAAATTAGATACCAAGTACAGAGGTCCATGCGTCATCACACAAGTTAATGATAATGATAGATATACTGTTAGAGTTTATGAAACCGGTAATTAATTATACGTGTCTCATGACAATTTACGTTTAGTGTCTCCGGACATGGGATGTGAATTGACAGATTCCATAGATATTGATTAATGTAATCTTGATTGACTGGTGATTACTTATAATAACCGATTAGCGTACTGTGTGATTGTCTGGCCAACAATCACTATTGTGCCGACGGTTTTATTTGTAAGCCAATGTCCATACGGTTTGTCATGTGATTTGACATCCGTATTCATTTATTACCTTTAGGCCATGTGATTTGGCCAGTGTCATGTGATTTGACATTATGTTTGGGTCATGCGATTTGGCCACTGTCATGTGATTTGACATCCGTATTCATTTATTACCTTTAGGCCATGCGATTTGGCCAGTGTCATGTGATTTGACATTATGTTTGGGTCATGCGATTTGGCCACTGTCATGTGATTTGACATTATGTTAAGGTCATGCGATTTGACCGCCGTCATGAGATTTGACGTTAGTTTTAGTGTCATGTGATTTGACAATAGATTAAGTTTTGAGCGAATTGTCATGTGATTTGACAATAGATTATGTTTTGAGCGAATTGTCATGTGATTTGACATTAAGGCACTATTATAATGTGTTTAGTCGATATGTACTTTTATGTGGATGCGCTGTTGTACGATGTGACTTTCTAATCAGTAGATAATTGAATACGATAGTCATAGTTTATTGATGATTGTATTCGCGAGCCTAATAGGCTGCTCGTCAGAATGGCCGTGTGGGAGAAAAGAATGATTTTTCGTTAAAAACATTACAAACTTGTTGTTGGCGGCGCGTCATCGCGCCACTCGATTTCTCCAAATGGCGTGATCCAGGTAAAATGACCGTCTTACCTGTCGACTGGCTATAAAATGGCCGTCTTACCTGTCGACAGATCAGAAGTTGTCTAGCTTTGGACACGGTACGACTTGTGCTCTGAACTGTCAGGTGAATATTGTGCAAATTATTATATCTCTGCTTTTGCTATTTAAATAATTAATGGTGTGTTTTATCTTATAGAATAAATCAAGGTAACGTAATTATGCTGTGATTTGCTAACGCCTTAGCTTTGCTTAAATAATTCTTAAATATATTGTATTACGTAAATTATAGTAGATTAAAAGGGTATTGATACTTCACAATACCATTGAATTGTTACTTGCTTACTCGCTACAATAGATTATGTGGTTAATAGTTAGTTATCTATATTATTACAATTTGTATAATGCTAACTATATTTCTTTTATTAAAATACACCCTTTACTTCCTATTACATACTTGTTTACTTTAGTTCTCCCTTCCCGCTCACATACATGTAGTAAGTAAACTCTTTGTGATGTTTCTGTATGATTAGTAATGTTTTATGTGCAATAAAGTGTTTACATACATATACATATAAACTGCAGGCGATTTTATAAAGCGTACCTAGTAGAAATATATAAACTGCTTCCAGATTAAAGCAACGGTGTGGTTATCGACTTATAGATCAAGCGACTGCAGACTTATGTTTCATGCGACGCCTTTGAACCACCCACCATTGTTAAACCCTTAGTTATTATTATGAAACTTGACTATTTAGACGAACATTTAATCAGTAGTTTTCTTTCACCGTTTCATCCGTTTGTTTCGCTTGATAAAGGAAAGCAATGGCAGAAGTTCAGTCGGAATCGCCTAGGTCCTCTTGCCTGCGCCAGCGGCGGCGTTGGCAAGCGCCATTCTCAGGGCCTTAGTTAGTGCCATCCCGAAGACTGAGGCATCAGCCGCCTGAGTCTGCGTAACGTGACTGAGCCACTGAAGTGCTCGTGGTAGCTTCTAAACTAGGTCTGAAGCCTGCATGAAATCTAGAATTACCCACTCCAGTGCTAGGCTGTCTCTAAATTCTTATGTATAAGGAGTAGAGTTCAAAGTTTGAGTTAAAATGTGGTTACACGCGTGGTAAAACTATCGCAAAATGTCAAGGGAATATGCAGGAAATGGGGCGTATGAGGTTTAGGCTTAAGAATGGCGGTATTACGATTATGACTGTCGATGTGGGGTGGTCTAAGTTTCAAATTGTAGCGGGTGGGGTATAGTAGAGAATAGGTTTAAGCGATTTTTTTTTATGTTAGTTAGATTGATATGATTTTTGGTTAGTTGTCGTTGGCTCTATTATTGGCGAGTTGAAGAGTATCGAATTGGACATATTAAATGTCAAACATCAAGCAAATTTTATTTTCCATTAGCACTTTTCCATCCACCGGACTTTAAAGTCCGGTGTAAGTTAAGAAATCATTTAGGAATGTAGGTAAGAGTTAGGTTGCTAATTACTGGTCGGAATAATGATCTATGTAAATGCCTGATAATGTAAAAAATACTACTTAAAGGTTGAATGTAACTGTCCACAATAGGTACCTACCAGTAGCGTGGCGTCCAAAGAACTGGATTCCTACCGTATTGCCTAATATCAGGCATTTGAGCACCTTATTCTACAGCTCTTAAGGAAAATGTACGCCAAATCTGCACCGGCTTGCCCAAGGTTATCTTTTACGCCACGCCACTGGTACCTACTATCCGGAAGTAGTTAGGTATCTAAACTAAATGAAGAGAATAAACTCGTTTCCTATCACTTGCACCGTGTCCCAACTCTAGAAATACCACAGATGTTCGCATGTGTAGAAGCTCGGAAAACCCCACGAGTGATACGATGCCACCAACTCACCTATTCAGGCGGAAAAATACGGAACTACAATCCGTTCGTACAAACCTTCGCAGTAACCGTGGACAGTGGCGTCATCGCCAACTGAACAGATAACTTTGTGATACTACGACAAGTTTATTGTAGTGTTATGGCGGAATTTTTCGCGACGTAGTATAAACCTTTTGCCGATAATAGATAAAGAATATTATATTGGTTGTATAATACCAGTAACCTTTTCTTGCTGCCAAGAATTTTTGATAAAGTTGGTTTTTCTGGCATTTTGCCTTTCCAGTTAAGGCTATTAAAATGCGAATAAAATGTATAGTTTTCCAATAGAGATCGTTTAAGCATTTGATAATGTCCCTAACTGTTGGCTCGAGGCAATTACTGATGTCTGCGAGCGTTAAAAAAAAATGATCAAGAAAATGACCGCTAGGTTAACCTATTGTTACAATTTTCAAGCCTCTAGAATTAAACTAAAACTTTCGATATCATGAATAAATACATTACTTATGTATGTTTCATTTGTGATGTTTTATAACACCTTAACTGATTTCCTTATGTTATAAAATTTACCAATGTTATTAAACCGGATACTCCTACTTCAATTATGATCTAAACAAATAATAATAAAAATGCAAATACATTGTTTTAATACTTCGTAACGTACTGTTAGTATTTGCGCCATCTATTTGACTAAAGTTACTTTTACTACTCGCCACGAGATGTCACTAACAATATACTAGTTTCCACGGAATTCCTACTTGTCGACAGATGTCTCTTTTATCAATGAGATTTAAACTTAGAATTTAGACTCAGCTTTAGTTGTTTATTTTTCTACTAGAGGGCGAAAAGCAAAAATGAAGTTTTCGATAAATACTTGAATTTCTACTTACGTTTTGGCATGTTAATTGCATTTAAGTTATAGTTACAGTGGGAAACTGGGAAAGGATTTGTGCCGTGAAGGTGACTCGAGTATTATTATTATTTATGTCTTTCCCGTACACGAGACAATAGTGTCCCGGCCCTTTGGGAGGCGTGCGCGGAGCCGAAGCCAACGCGTAGAGGCCCTTTCGACAATTTAATGAAAGGCAACGTGTACACCCAGCGGATGCTGTCCCTGCCCGTGTCACGGGACGCACGCAGAGACAGCCCCCGCCAGATGCAAGGACTATTGTTGATTGATGGAATCTAAATTTACTGGGTTATGGTGGTGGAATTATGGACTAGATACTGGGCTATGGATCGAGACATGACGGCGCCTGTCAGGAAAAGTGTCTCATGGCTTTCGCGGCACTGACAGACCGTGACTTGCCCTCCGCTGATGGGCCCCTGTTAAATAGCGACATTATGAGCAATGGCCCAGGGGCAACACCGCTGCCGAGGGCTGCAGGGTGTCGAGAGGTGCGCTTTCTCCGAGGGTACTCGCGGCGTTATGCCTTTTATCACTTCCACGCCTGGAGTATATAGCTCTCGCGACTCCACTCTGGACGGCCGGTTAAGGCAAGCCAGAGGCGGAGGTCCTTTCACTAAATCCCATGACCCACCCTAAGGACCCCCCGGAGCACTCGGGTACGTGGGGTCGCTACTCCCCAACAGCTCGCCACAAGCTGTCCTGCGTTATTATTTATTATTATTATTGTCGGTTTGGGCCTTTTATGTGCCGCTTCGACCATTGCTGATCTATTGTGGCAGCCCTTTTGTTATATCTCACTGCAGAGGCCCGTTGAGTCTAGGAAGTTCCAGATTCTTTGGGCAGTGAGTAGTTGTATCTCATCCGGAAACAGAATGTGTCGCCCTAGATGGATACTACGTTTGCGCATGAGTGGTCCGCGGAACGGTGGGCCCTCGATACCGGGCGACCTCGAGGTGTAAATAGCCTTATTCCAGCAAGCGGGGCTCTGCTGGAATGGACCTTTATTTCCCTAGCTTCTCGTGACTCGAGTATACTTCATACAAATAATATAGAATTTTTCGACTCGAAATGTACCTAAGTAGCTATAAGAAGTATTTATGAAATTTTTATATTGTAACTTTAGTATTGAGGAAATTGCAACGCCCTCACTGGGTTTATATTAATTATATCATAATTAACTTATATGACCTAATGTAACCTTAATATACTGCAAATAAATGATATGAAATGAAATGAAAAGAGGGTTAATAATCGACTTTAACGACATCATATTTAGTTGAAATGTGTTCCATATCAGAGTTGACACTGAGGCAGGAGTGACTCACTCCGCGATTTCACCGCGTCGCCCCCTGTAGGTGACTTTAGCCAGCGACCAGAAGACGTAGCTCGTAGTACTAATACTTGTGACTGAGGGTCAGACTAAGGGTCGGTCAGACTCTATATGTTGCAGATATTTCATTTCCTTTTAATGCAAAATATGCATATTATAAGGGTCGGTCAGACTCTATGTGTTGCAGATATTTCATTTCCTTTTAATGCAGAATATGCATATTATATTTCCACTTTGGGTTCGTTTTCCAAATCGCAATCATCTCTCAAATAAACACCCTTTCACTTAAAATGAAACGGAGCTGATGGCCGATGTGTTTAATTATGAACGACGCCACGCAAAGGGTTAGCATTGAAGGTGGTATCGAAAAGGGCGAATGTGACTAGGAAAATGTAGGCATTGAAGCCTTTTTGTACTAAGGTGACAGAAAATTGGATGTATGTTCGATTAAGAGACTGCAAAATGGTCGAGTTAGGTTTTACACCCTGTTGAGTTGATTCAGTGGCAGATTGACACATTTTATCCCTTACGAGATAAGATTTTTTTTTTGGTTTTTAGATTTATAGGGTGCGACTACGCTACGTTTGCAGAGGTCAAAAAAAGGTTTTATTTCAAAAATGCATATGGCAACATCACACGCAAGAGGATTAATAAAATAAGTATTGAGTCATGGCAATAGTACCTACATTACACAACTAGGGTGGTAAAACGTAGAAAGTGTGTGTAATCATTCACCTCAACTCTCGTGAAACTACCTACATTTGGAGATATTGCAAAACAAAAGTATCTCAGTTTAGCGAAAAGAATCGAACTTTACATTTAAAGCCCCGTCGTTAGAGCCAGCCTGTTAAATAGAATGGTCTGTCTGCAACAAAAAGCTAATCTCAAAAACATTTTAACTATTTATACGAAATACAGGGGTAGGTAGCTAGGTAGGTACTTTGATTTCTACTAGGGTTGTAACGATACATAGTTTTGCCCATACTATACCGATACCAATATATTGTAGTAAATAATCGGCGATACCGATACCGATATCTTAGCTAAATAATGAAGTATGAACTTGAGATATTTGTATGTCCTTATTATATCTAAAACTTGGCTATATTTAACAGAGAGTCATCCTTGAAAGTGTAAAGTAAAAATAAATAAATTGTCAATTCAAAATTATTTTTTCTATTAAGAACCAAAGATTTAATTAACATAGTAATTATCATTGCACAAGGTAATAGAGTCTATTACCTATGGTCTATTAAATAGACCAATACATAAATTAAGTCAGAAATTGAAATTACTTTTTGCAGATTTTTTTTCATACAGCAAATTCTTTTCGCGCTCTTCAAATATCGGTTGTATATACCGGTATCGGTATCGTTATATCCCTAATTTCTACATAAAAATGTACAGATATAGCCATAAATCAATAACGAGGTCTCCACCCCAGCCGAAGGTAATGACGCATGGTTAAATTATAACAAATAGTTAATATCTGTGGCTTGGCTAGCATTAAAGACGACATGTACGAAAGTTTAACTTCTTGCGAATGATTGACGCGGTGCCAGATCACCCTGCTCGAGCGCTCCAAGGTTCGATATCTAATTACGCAGAGTATTTTTAATGACTAGCAAAAAGTGAGGAAAAAGAAAGAATCCTATTAAAACAGAATGATACGGAAGTCAAAGTAGATGGCAAAATTGAGGGCGCTTACTGGGTGCTCCGGTGAACGAGTGGTTGAATCGCTGGGCCGGAGATCCTGAGGTACCGGGTTCGATTCCCGGTCTGGACACAGGTGAGTGTCATTTAATTTTTCTATGTACTTTGATTTCTTGTATCTATATTATGTAACATAAAATGTGGTGTAATTTACCCACATTAAAAAACCAATGAAGAGACAAAAATGTTTCTTTCATATAAAGTAAAAAGAAAGAATGTTTAATTTGTGTCAAATTAATTGGTGTGACTTTATTTACAGTAATAAGGTTGTAAGTTTGTAATTGTAAATCAAATTATACTTTGAAATAGGCTTGTGTATTAAATTTGTTTTTGATGCAAATCGATTCTCCTATTTGTAAGGAACAAATATATACCTATAACTACTACACTTGGATTACTATAACAGCCAGAAATTGCAATCAAAACTATTAAAAGTAGCCGACCGCACTGAGCGCTGAAAACGCGCCATACAAAACGGATACTCTGTGAGTCTGTGACGTCATCTTGCGTCCTCGCTGTACCCGTGGAGGAACATTGAATACTTCTCAAATAAAGAATCCTCTCTCCACGGATAAATAATAGGCAAGTCGGTGGGAATCGGGTTCTGCGGACACCCCCCCGGTACTGACTTGGTTTAACATTACATCTCCAAACTTTTTTGTTGTAGAAGAACTGCGTTGCGAGACTTGCATCTTTTTACATGTAATGTTTTTGATGGGATTCCTTTTTTTTAAAGCTAACCCGTCACGTACTCATGTCATAAAAAGTTGATTATAATTTATTTCAATATTTAGAATGTTAATATACTTAGGTTGAGGTTTTATTATTAATTATATTAAATAGATTTGAATATTTAATGTGAGTAAATTCTAGGATTTTAAATACTCTCTATGTGAAAACACGAACCTTTACGACTAAAACCGAGACGACCCGAGTGTCAAAGTGGAAATAATCGAACTGTATTAATCAGAACTAGTGAATGATGGAGTGACATCGACTGATATACTTCATTTGAATAATTAATTCAGGGACTACTCATGTCTATCGTAAATAGTCGAGGTGGCGTTGGTCTGCGCAGCACCCCATTATCCGTCAAAAAAAAACAAAATTATTTATTTCTGCAAGTAGGCCCTCAAGGGCTTTTTCATATCTGATTCTATTCTTTTCTTTTGGCACTTCGGGTAGTGACCTTCTGGTAAGAAGAAGCGCCGGAAGAAGCTCACCAGTTTCTCTTTTCAAAAATATTAAGTATTACAATAATTATGACATTAATACATTACAATAAACTTAAAACTACATTTTTAGAGATGTAAACGGTCTCTAGGCGTCAAAACAAGACAAATAGAATAATAAAAATATAATGGAGACAGACGTAAAGGGTCTCCGATGTCAAAATAATATGTCTTGGAGGTGTAAAGGATCTCCAAACGTCAAAATACAAAATGGGAATATTTACTAAATATCCATGGTTGGAATACCACTTACCCTTATCCCATCAACCTAGAGAGCATCTAAGTCAATGATCGATAGGCATAGAAATAGCTTACTACTCGTATTTTATTAAGTACCTACTTACGATCCCATAAACCTAACCTACGAAATAAAGATTTTAACTATGATACCACCAAATTAAGCTATTCGTTACCTACACATTTCCCCCCACAAATGGTATTTTTGCATGACTTTTGCGACCCGAAACCAACATTACTTTGCCGTCTCAAACCGCACCTATTTTTGCCAAACCTAGTAGAGTGTACGTAGTTTTTTTAGTTCCACATTTGGCTATCGACAAAAATAACTTGGCACGTAATGTCTTGTTAGGGTTGTCATAAAAGATAACATGTCGTAACTTGGTGAATTAATGTACTAAGTTATTTTGCCAGCGGAAAATCGGCCTTGTTTCTTGGGTGAAGGGTTAGGATATCGACTTGATTTTATTTTTATTGTGCTTGTGTTTGGTTTCCCTTACTATGTGCCATATAATATTAAATGTCGGTTAGTATTAACGCTCTATTGTACCTAACCATTTTCCTATCTTAAGATAGGTCGTTATTCTATACCAAGGACCATTAAAACAAGAGGACTGTCATTCTCCATACTTTGGATCGTAACCCGACCGCAAGGGGATTTCCGGGCAAAAACTAGATGGCGCTAAAAAACTAAACATTTAACGATGTTATATGATAATTGAATAAAGAAACGTAGTATAGTAACCATAAAGTAACCATAAATCTGTTACTTTTAATGTAAGAAATAATTAATTTTTAGTGCCCATTAAGAAGTTTTTTTTTCATGACTCCTGGGACAGATCTTAAAGCACTTTAGTATACAGTCTAGTCTTAGCCTAAGGAGCATAATGCACTGTATTTTTAGTCTGGGCAGCACATGGTCCAACTCCCATACAAAGTGGTCAATCTCCTTTGATATCTTTAAAGTGGATAGCTAACCGCAAATTCCTCTGCTTAGAGAATCAAGCTATTCACTATGGTGTAAATAAAACAATTGGCGAAGCGTTCGAGTACCAATAGTACGCAAAGATAAACGATATTTCCGTTTGACCGATCACCAAATGAAAATGAAAAGGGAATCATTTCTGCGCGCGGCACGCAATACGCTTCCGCCTCTGTTTACTCCAGGGAGTGGGGGAGGGGTTGATCGGCCTAATGTCAGTTGATATTAGACTGTATTTTAGTAGCTCAGATTTTGTTTGCTCTGGAAACGATCGGCGTTTATCTAAAACAGGATTCAGAAATCTTATCATTTTATTTTGACGACCGGCTTAGCCTAGTGGTTAGTGACTCTGCCTACGAAGCGGACGGTCCTGGGTTCGAATCCTGGTAAGAGCAAATATTATCTTTGTGATGATATTTGTTTCTGAGTGTTGGATTTTTCTATGTATTTAAGTATTTGTATTTATTAAATATATCGTCGTCTAGTATTCATAACACAAGCCTTATGGTTAAGCTCACTATGGGACCAGTTCGATTTGTTTATAAAAATAATGATTTATTATTTATTTATCATTACCCTAATCGTAAAAAGTGAATGGATTGAGATGAAACTTGGCATACAACAAGACCAAGTCCTGGATTGAAACATGGAATACTTTAAATGCTAGTTTAAAAATAAAACGATATACAATACAATACTGAAACTACCCAAAAAAGGAGTGTTTTTTTTTTATTAGCTTCCAAGATTTAGCCCACCCAAACACGACAATAACACAAACATACGTACGTAGCACGTTAAGTTAAATAAAAGCTAGCAAAAATGTGTCTGTAGGTAATGTCTAGACTTTAATCAGGCTAAAGAATGTGCGGTATCCGAGGCAGAGTACGCGACGCGCCCGAAATTCAGGAGCCTTTATACGAATTCTAAAGGTTATTGTGAAAGAAAGTGCTAGACTTAACTGCGTATTCGGAGTATTTCGTCCCTCAGAGGTCATACGTGTAGGATCTACCCAGTAAACGAGACCTTTTTTGAAAACTATCGTAAGACTCAGTCAAATTGAATTAAAGACGGATCACTCACGTTATAGATAGCCAAAATGTTCTCAATTTTTAGACATATATTTTAATGCATTCACTCACTACTTTGGTTTGGATAGAACACTACATAAAAGACTCCCATACCTACAAAATAGTTTGCCCGAGAACATCTGTCATGAAGCTAACAAAAACAAATTTAAAAAGTTGTTAAAAACCTTTATTGGAGACAATAGAGTGATGTTAATTAAGGAATTAAATTAAGACTACAGTAGTATACAGGGCGTCCCAAAGTTATAGGACATGAAGGGGAAGTACCTTAAATATCTGATCATGAAAAAATACATAAGTACACCAAAGAAGTCAAACAATAAAACTCTATATAATATTTCGGGCAACCATAATGGAAAGGGTAAAAATATTAACAAAATAACGAATTATTTCAAATCACTGAGTAAAACCGTCGAAACAAAATCTGTCAGTCAGAAAGATAAGCGTACATGTCCCAATAAAATAACCAACTACTTTAAAACAATAGACAAAAATACGAAAGTATGCTCAACATCAAATAAGGGCTCAATGAGTGGTAATTTAAATGATAAAGATACAGGCACGTTTTTTCGTGACTAATAAAAAATGTAATTTAAATGATCACAACAAATATATAAATGTACTTCACCTTAATATAGCGGGTTTAATCAATAAATCTGATATGTTCACTGTATCCTTAGAACAACTAAAAGATAGTGATCTAAATATATAAAAGAAGAAACTGACTGATTGACTGACTGACTGACTGACTGACTGACATATCAACGCACAGCCCAAACCGCTGGTCCTAGGAATTCCAAATTTAGCATGTAGGTTCCTTATAAGGTCTAGGGGTGCACTAAGAAAGGATTTTTCAAAATTTACCCCCTAAGGGGTTCAAATAGGGGTTCAAAGTTTGTATGGAGAGTCTACGATTTTATAAGTAAGAGATTTGAAACTTCATGTTTAGACTCTTTATTAGATTACAAGAAAAGTAATTTCACAGTTTTTCGAAATTCATCGCCTAAGGGGTTTAAATGGGGGTTGAAAATTTATTTATCAACGCACAGCCCAAACCGCTGGTCCTAGGAATTCCAAATTTAGAACGTAGGTTCCTTATAAGGTCTAGAGGTGCACTAAGAAAGGATTTTTCAAAATTCGTCCCCTAAGGGGTTTAAATGGGGGTTGAAAGTTTGTTTATCAACGCACAGCCCAAACCCGTGGTCCTAGGAATTCCAAATTTAGCATGTAGGTTCCTTATAAGGTCTAGGGGTGCACTAAGAAAGGATTTTTCAAAATTTACCCCCTAAGGGGTTTAAATGGGGGTTGAAAGTTTGTATATCAACGCACAGCCCAAACCGCTGGTCCTAGGAATTCCAAATTTAGCACGTAGGATCCTTATAAGGTCTAAATGTGCACTAAGAAAGGATTTTTCAAAATTCATCCCCTAAGGGGTTCAAATAGGGGTTCAAAGTTTGTATGGAGAGTCTACGATTTTAGAAGTAAGAGGTTTAAAACTTTATGTTTAGACTCTTTATTAGATTACAAGAAAAGTTATTTCACCGTTTTTCAAAATTCATCCCCTAAGGGGTTTAAATGGGGGTTGAAAGTTTATTTATCAACGCACAGCCCAAACCGCTGGTCCTAGGAATTCCAAATTTAGAACGTAGGTTCCTTATAAGGTCTCAAGGTGCACTAAGAAAGGATTTTTCAAAATTCGTCCCCTAAGGGGTTTAAATGGGGGTTGAAAGTTTGTATGGAGAGTACGATTTTAGAAGTAAGAGGTTTGAAATCTCATGTTTAGATTTTTATTAGATTACAAGAAAAGTAATTTCACCGTTTTTCGAAATTCATCCTCTGAGGGGTTTAAATGGGGGTTGAAAGTTGGTATATCAACGCACCGCCCAAACCGCTGGTCCTAGGAATTCCAAATTTAGCACGTAGGTTTCTTATAAGGTCTAGGGGTGCACTAAGAAAAGATTTTTCAAAATTCATCCCCTAAGGGGTTTAAATGGGGGTTGAAAGTTTGTATATCAACGCACAGCCCAAACCGCTGGTCCTAGGAATTCCAAATTTAGCACGTAGGATCCTTATAAGGTCTAAATGTGCACTAAGAAAGGATTTTTCAAAATTCATCCCCTAAGGGGTTCAAATAGGGGTTCAAAATTTGTATGGAGAGTCTAAGATTTTAGAAGTAAGAGGTTTGAAACGTCATGTTTAGACTTTTTATTTGATTACAAGAAAAGAGATATCACCGTTTTTCGAAATTCATCCTCTAAGGGGTTTAAATAGGGGTTGAAAGTTTATATAGAGAGATCGGAATAGGTAGAGTATATTTACCTAAACTTCGAAGAACAAAGTCGAAAAGTGGAGACTCCCATTACAATTAAATTTTTTTCCGGGACTTAAGTCCCGGAATCTTACTAAAAAGATATATTATTGGTATTCTTCCGCACATTTCTCGAGCATTCTCAGTATAGCTGTCTGTTTCTAATAGTGCTGTCTCTTTCACTCCTTCGAAAATTTCGCCATGACTATACTGAAGTGTAGTTCAAAGGCCCATAAGGGGTCCTGAAAACGCCTGAAAACGGGTTTTCAGGTTATTACGCCATCTTATAGAGGGTGTTCTGAAACGGACTGAAAACATGTTTCAGGCGCCTGAAAATAACGGCAACTTAGGTGAATTTTCAATCTTCTGCTATGTAAAAGAGCCACCGGCGCAAAAGTAATGTGTGTATGTGTGTTGCGCCGATGGTATAGGTTAAAACTTCAAACGTGATTTTCCGTGCTTTAGAAGCGTTTTCAGCAGGCTGATAGGTGATTTCAGGCCGTGTCAGAGGTGGCTCTTTCACATAGTAGAAGATTGAAAATTCACCCAAGTTGCCGTTGTTTTCAGGCGCCTAAAACATGTTTTCAGTCTGTTCCAGGACACCCTCTATCAGATGGCGCAATAACCTGAAAATCCGTTTTCAGGACCCCTTATGGGCCTATGAACTAAACTTCAGTATATGGCGAAATTTCTCGAAGGAGTGAAAGAGACAGCACTATTAGAAAGAGACAGCTATACTGAGAATGTTCGAGAAATGTGCTAAAGAATACCAATAATATATTTTTTTAGTAAGATTCCGAGACTTAAGTCCCGGAAAAAAATTTTGTTGTAAGGGACTCTCCACTTTTCGACTATGTTCTTCGAAGTTTAGGTAAATATACTCTACCTATTCCGATCTCTGGTTATATTAAATTGTATACTTATTTAAACTTTTAAAATTCTAAAATCTTCACACTAATATTATACTTAAATGTGAAAGTTTGTGAAGATGTTTGTTACTAAATAACGGGGTAACAACTGGATGGATCAAGCAGAAATTTGGCATGTAAGTAGACCAAGTCCTGGATTGAAACAAAGGATACTTTATATCCAGGTAAAGAGTTTCTTTGGGACAATAACGGGAACAACGCGGGCGAAGCCGCGGGAAATAGCTAGTAGTCAAATATTTGATGTTGTTTGTTTCTCAGAGCATTTCATGTTAGAAGAGGAAACTAAGATTTTTTATTTAAAAAAATTCCATCTAGCAACTAGTTATTCCAGAAAAACAAAAAGAGGTGGAACTGCCATATATGTAAAACAGGGTCTTGAGTACAAAGAAATGACAGACATAAATAAACTTTCCATTGATATATGCTTTGAATGTTGTGCAATAGAGTTAACCAGCCAAAATATAATCATAACTTGCATCTATCGGGTTCCAAATTCGGATTTTGAAACGTTTATGGCTCGGCTACAACAAGTATTGACAATTATTACAAAGAAAAAAAATAAGAAGCTCATACTATGTGGTGATTTTAATATCAATATGTTAAAAAATGACAAGTTTTCGTCAAGTTTTCAGTATACTCTACTAAACTATAATCTCAAGCTTAAAATTAAGGGTCCAACACGACCGTGTAGCGGTGCGTGCATTGATAATTTTGCCGACAACATTTGTGGTTCAAAAAGCTCCATAGTAGATCTTGGTATATCTGATCATAGTGCAATCATCTTACAGTGCCCTATCAAGCGAGATTGTCATCTTGAGTACTGGTATATAAGAAAAAGAGACTTTTCCCAGGAAAATATTCGTAAATTTAAAGATAATCTGTCGCGCTTTAAGTTTTCCGACGTTTATGAATGCAACGACCCAAATGATGCATATAATATTTTCTTAGAAAGTGTAACTTTACTGTTCAATTTATGTTTTCCTCATAAACTTGTTAAAATATCACGTAAGACGAAGCCACGCTGGGTTTCTAAAGGCATTAAAACTTGCTGTAAACGAAAACGCCAGATGCTGTGGCGCTTTAGATCTGATCCTAGCGATTCAAATAAAACCGAACTAATATCTTACTCCACCCGATTAAAAAAAATCATTAAACTAACCCAAAAAGCACAGAATATCAATCATATAAGAAACTCGGATAACAAGTGCCGGGCTGCTTGGAGCATAATAAAGAATAACAATGAAAACCGTCCCAAGCAATCTATATCAAAAATTATTAAGGATGACAACTCTGTGCTAACAGACCCTTCTGATATTGCGAACAGTTTTAATGATTTTTTTGTCACCCAATCGTAATTCCAAACCTGTACCACACCCACTGAGGAAGCAAAAGTATCCTTCAATACTCTACACTCTATGTTTTTAGCTCCGGTAACTCCAAAATGCGTTCACAGGATGATTGTTCAGCTTAAAAACACTAACAGCACAGGCCATGATGAAATTACAACCGGAGTTATAAAACAATGTGCAGAAATCATATTAGAACCTTTCACTTTCATATGCAACTTAATACTCGAAACGGGAATCTTCCCAGATAAACTCAAAGTTGCCGTAGTCAAGCCACTATATAAAAAAAACAATAGAGAGAAAATGGAAAATTATAGGCCAATTGCTCTGTTACCAATATTCTCCAAAATAGTAGAAAGAATTATTTATATACAGCTTTATAATTACTTAGAGAAAAAGCACATCTTAAAAAGTGAACAAAATGGGTTTAGAAAAAATAAGTCAACTTCTTTGGCAATCTACAATTTAATCAAAACAATTACTTTAAGCGTTGATAAAAGAATTCCTATAAGCGCAATATATATGGATATGACGAGGGCGTTCGATTTTGTAGACCATGACAGGTTATTGTCTAAATTAGAACAATATGGAATCAGAGGAATCACTTTAAATCTATTTAAATCTTATCTGTTGAATAGAACGCAGTATACTGAGATCATAAAAAATTGTGACAAAACAAAACTAGAAGTAGCTCATCATTCTTCTCTGCGACCTATTTTATCCGGAGTTCCTCAGGGAAGTATATTAGGCCCGCTGTTGTTTTTAGTATATATCAATGACCTTCCAGAGCATGTTGAATATCCTATGATTTTATTTGCAGATGACAGCACTGTTTTAATTGAAATGAAAGACGAAAATACATACGAGGCTGACATAAACAATGCATTAACATCTGTTGCGAATTGGCTAGGTGCAAACAGACTAAACATTAATGTCGAAAAAACTAAATTAATGCAATTTAGTCAATCTAAATCGAGAACCAGGAATTTAAGTATAAATTACAATAATAAATGTGTTGAAAATATAAGTGTGACAAAATTTTTAGGTATTTACATAGACACCCATACTGACTGGAAACCTCACACTGAGTCATTATGTAAACGAGTGAACAGTTTTGTATTTGTTCTCAAAAAAGTCTCGAATACATCAGACCGTAAGACTGCCTTACTAGCGTATCACGGATACACTGAATCTATTCTAAGATATGGAATAATATTCTGGGGCAACTCTACCAACAAACTACAGGTATTTAGAGCCCAAAAAAAATGCATCCGTGCCATATGTGGCCTCAAACAAACAGACACCTGCAAACCTCATTTCAAGGATCTCAAGGTTATGACTTTGCCATGCCTCTTTATTTATGAGGTTGCAGTCTTTGTTAAATCTAACCCTGCACTCTTTCCACTGCGGTCGTCTGCAAACACTAGACCGACACGATATAAACATGCGATACAAACTGTAGCTGGCAGAACAGCATTATTAAGGAAAGGTGTACTAGGCATGACATCCAGAATATATAATTGTCTACCAGAAAGTCTTAAAGAGCTACACATGTCTATGTTCAAAAATAAATTAAAAATGATACTCATAGAAAAAGCTTATTACACGGTGGATGAGTTCTTTCAAGACAAAAGTTTTATATAATTCCAACTTTAGCTACTATTTCTATGTATGAACGCATGTGTGTTTATTCTATGTCAGTTGCTCAATGTTAACATTCCTTATTAATTCATTATTGTTGTAATTTCATGTTAGTTTTTAAGGCAAAATATTTGTATACCTTCACGGTAGATCACAGAGGACCTACCCACATTTCAATGTCAACTATTATGTATTGTACCTGTGTATCACAAATAAATACTTACTTACTTACTTACTTACTTACTTACTATCGTAGATAGTGAATTTTGCTCAAAGAAGACTTTATGTTATTTTTAAAAGTTAGTAATTCTGCATTCATAGATTTTCTAAAAATTACTTGCTTCGGCTGGGAATCGAACCGACTTAAATGTGAAAAAAAAATCACCCTACTTTTATGATGCCAATCGAAAGAATAGCTAAAAAATAATAAGTCTGCTTAAGTAACATAGTATTTTAAAAGAAAGGAACAACATAAAATGATTGAGTCAAATTTCAAGAAAGTTATTTATTGCCGACGACGTTCGAAAAGTAGCGATATTATCATTCCAAAGATAGCATTGATTATACGTAAATAAGTACCCACTTCATAAAATAGGTACTAACATAGTTTTCCTTACTTAGGAATACTTCAAATTTTAAGGGATAAGATAAGAAACCTTTCCGCGGCGGAGCAAGAAAACTTAATTTTCCAACAAGATGGAGCTCCGGCTCATAATAGTCGGAGAGCAGCAGATTTTCTAAATGAATGTTTTCCTACATGGATTGGTACAAATGGACCGATTAGATGGCCGGCCAGATCCCCGGACCTCACACCATTAGATTTCTTCTTTTTTTGGGGATACGTGAAAGATATGCTATACAAAAAGCGATACGAGAACGTAGGCGAGTTGCAAACAGAATTGTGCCATATCACATCGAGTGTTCACCATAAAATGATTAGAAAATCAACAGGCAGCGGGCTCATTAAAAGATTGGCGATTTGCGTAAGACAAGAGGGATCACATTTTGAGCATTTAATTAATTAATTTACAAAAAAATACCTACTTAATTGACTACGGCAGTTTCATGTATGTTTTTTATTTGATTAAAATGATTAATTTCACGTTGTTCCTTTCTTTTAAAATACTATGTTACTTAAGCAGAGTTATTATTTTTTAGCTATTCTTTCGATTGGCATCATAAAAGTAGGGTGATTTTTTTTTCACATTTAAGTCGGTTCGATTCCCAGCCGAAGCAAGTAATTTTTAGAAAATCTATGAATGCAGAATTACTAACTTTTAAAAATAACATAAAGTCTTCTTTGAGCAAAATTCACTATCTACGATATTTAAGGTACTTCCCCTTCATGTCCCATAACTTTGGGACGCCCTGTATACCTAAATACGTATAGACAATATCCTGCCGTCAAACTGTTTATACAGTTTAGCAGGAAACTGCCATAGAATTAAGAATTAATATGTATTTAATAAATAAAAAATAAATTAATGTGACGAGCTTACGTATTGGTCTACATGGGACGACTACGCCTTTCAAGCTATGAAATGTTAAACGTTCTGTCACATACGATACGCGCACATAGGAAGACATAAGTACTTAGTAGGTTGGTAAGTTTTAAAGAGTCTAAATACTGTCAATGCAATTCAGAGTACTACTGTTTCAGAAAGTTTAATCACTCATTGATTTACATTGATTGTATTAATAAATAATTGAGAATCACAAACCACCTTTTTGCGCGTATTCGAATAATAAAGTCTCGCTACACTCGCTTTGAAACGCACTCTCCATCCATAATGGAGCGAGGATCATTTTGTATGAGCGGCATTTTACCGGATTCTGTGAATTTTTCACTCGCGGGCGCATTTGTTATGTTTTTGAAGTTGTGCCAGTGTGCTTTGGGGGTTTGGGGATCCGCAGTCGAGTCACTGTGACAGGGTATCAGTTAACAGGTGCATATTTTTTCATTGTCAATCTTAATTATCTGTCGGTCTGAAAAGACGTTTAGTTTCAAATGATCACAGATGGCGCTAACCTTAAAGGCTCAATTGCACGTTAATTTCCGTTTTTTCAGAATTCTCATGTCATTTCGCGTAAATAATATGTTTCAAGCTATAAAATAAAACAAACTTCAAACGTAATTTTATTTTTATTTTTATTTTATTTTATTTATTTGGGACATCAACAGCATTACAATTCAGAAATATACAGAGACAATTATTAAAACACAAATCCAATAACAGATGTCCACTAAGGAACTGTAAGTGGAACCAAAATCACATGAGAAATAATATGACATAAGCATTGAAAGTGTTACAGAAGAAATAAAAACCAACAAGTGAAATAGAAAGGCAAACTATGAACGGGACTCGCTCCACACGCGTGTTATGTGTTGTGTGTGTATGTGTGTGTGTGTGTGTATGTATGTGTCTGTATGTAAGTGTCCAGTGTGTACAAGCATGAGTATAAGTTGAAAGTGCACAGAATGTGCAGGCACCTACAACCCCCCTTGCATAATAAACGATTGTATCTGGTTTTTAGGGCAGGTTTGGAGTAATTAAATAAGTCTAGAGTATTAAGTTTTATGTTGTACTCCCTTAACATCCGAAGCAACGGAGAGTTTTGAGCGTATCTAGTGTGAACCTTGGGTACGCTAAATAGGCATCGTTCAGAGTGACGAGTTCTTATTTTTGGTACGAAAAATCCAATTTCTGCAAGGAGCGCGGTACTGTCAATGCGACCAGATAGAATATCGTGTAGTACAGAAATGTCAAGCAGAAAACGTCGATCCTCCAGACTCAGCAAGTGGTGACGTTTGCATCTCAAATTGTAGGTAGCGTCCCATTTTTTGACACGATAGTTCAAATGACGCACAAAAGAACGCTGAATTTTTTCAATTTTTTCTTTGTGTGTTATGTACTCCCCAGTACAGCTAGCATATTCAAGTATGCTTCTGACGTACGCAAAATATACAACCTTAATGCAAGAGGCATCCTGAAAGTCACCACAGACTCTATAAACAAAACCCAGTAATTGATGCCGTAGATGCAAATGATGACCCTCTTTATGTTTGTATGGAAAAGTGACCGACTCGAATCACCTTAGAAAGGCTAAAAGTCGTTAATAGCCACACGACAAATAATTCAAGCGGTCGTTACCCTAATCAACGCGTCCAATATTAATGCTGCCTGCCTAACTGGCCCCCGGGGCCTCACCTTTGCCCGGGTTATGAACTAACGAGGACTAAGCTGCTTATTTATAATTTAAATAAATAATTTCCAAGAGACACACTCATACAAATGTATCTACTTATACATGGCAATGGCAATAAGCTGGACTATAAAACAGGTCGCTAACTGTAGATACAATATCTGTGGACCGGCAAAGCGACATCCCTTAGGTACGCTAATTAAACCTACGATTTACGACAAAAAATTTAAATTGTATTAAAAACGGGGTATTTGGCCATTTTATAGAATACCTAAGTTTTTGTAAATTTTTCTATAAAATTTCCCATTTACCATGTAATTAACTCCCAATATTTCGGCATCAAATTTAAAGTCTAAAATATGTGTTCAATAAGTAAGAACGGTGATATATAAATACTTACAATGTTAGTAAGCTTACTAGCAAATAGCAATGGGTAGCGTGCTAACTAATAATCGTGCAATGCAGTAAAGCATCAGCTTAGGCTAATGTATGTACTGACGAGAGAGCCGCATTATTTAGCCGGAGTCACGAAGAACTGTCACTTTTCACTGTCACTGTTTAAAAAACACTTTATGTAATGTCACGAATTTTACGATTAATCATAAGTACATCGTTTTATTAGATTACAATTTTAACGGTTATTTTTGCGGACGGTTATTTGTGTTCCTAGGATATCAGAGGGTATTTATTTGTGTATTGCCTTAGGCTGGCAAACACGCAGCGGCCGACCTGATGGAAAGCGGTCAGCGCCGCCTATGGACATTTGCAACACTAGATGAAATTTGATGGCACCCTTTTTAAAAAATCCCATATTGTAGCGCAGCTCGCTGCCAGCATATTCGGCACCATGACAAGGGGGCCAAATTTATCTGATATTTTGTAATACACTTTAGTCTTAGCTTTTAAGTTTAATTTAATTTATGGATAATTATTTATTTTTAAGTATAAGAGTTACACAAATAGGAAATGTAAAAAATATAGAAAGTAAAAATGTAATCAAAACCTAAAACTAAATAAACATAAAAAAAAAACAAT
This sequence comes from Eudemis profundana, assembly GCA_947034925.1. Classification (NCBI taxonomy): domain Eukaryota; kingdom Metazoa; phylum Arthropoda; class Insecta; order Lepidoptera; family Tortricidae; genus Eudemis; species Eudemis profundana. The sequence continues at coordinate 1,706,245 of OX344799.1, forward strand.
TATAAACGATTATATTTAATTTATAGTTCATTTTAGTTTACTAGTAGTTTTTAGATTGACAAATGAAATGTAATCTGATATCATACAATAAAATTACAATAGTAATGACCTAACATTCAACTTGGCAACTGCTGGGACAGGCGTCAAGTACCTACTCGAACGCCTGCCTTAGTTACTAAGTGATCACTGTCAAAACTTCATAAACCGACACCGAGTCAAAAAGTCTTTATTCTTAATCGTTCCAATTCAAAGGTAGTTTAGATTCACAAAGATTTCGAAACAAGTCTCAAAGTTGAAGGCTAACTAATGAGTTTGGGAGCTCACTTTGAAAGCCATCAAAACTTTAATCTTGGGCAATTTTAGCACGAAACATCGTTAAATCATCTGTAACATCATTACACTAGTTAAAATTTCATTTATATTGTAATTTAGGTTTTTTGCATTTTTCAATATCTTTAAGTTTTAGCTGTGTACGTTGTTCTATTATTGAAATATGGCGACGGTTACCTTACTGCAGTGGTTCCTAACCTAATAAAGGTTTACTCACATTAATATCATATCACCCACATTCTCATCGAGATTTGTGTTATTACCCCTCCAAAAAAATGATATTATAAGCTTATAAGAAACTGCTCAAAGTAAAACGGCTTAACATTCATGCGTATTATCCCTGAGAAAACTTTGTTTTGCCCCTGGAGGGGTAATTACCTCCAGGTTCGGAACCACTGCCTTACTGCATTAAATTAAGTATACAGAATTTACCTATTCTTCATTAGAGTTCCGTAGCCAAAATTGCAAAACGGAACCCTTATAGTTGCGTCATGTTTTTATTTCAAACTTTTATATAATGCTTTTTTGCAAGTTTTTATTAATCTGAATGTTATTAATTTCGTAAACAAATATAGGTATTATTGTAACACAATTTTTATCCATATGTGACGTTCCGCAGGAAAAGGTACCTTATGGAGGGTAGGCACTTACGTCGTGTAGCATCAAATTAATATAGGAGTGCCGTCAATAACAGCGTAAGCGCCTACCCGCCATAAGGTACCTTTACCTGCGGAACGTCACATATACACTTACAGTGGATAAAGTTTCAAATGAAATATTATAGCAACCTCACCGCAATTTGTATTTTATACACAATGTAATCACTCTATTCATTTTTAACCGGTTTTTGTTACATCAATAACCGGTGTTATGTCAAAAAAGCGGTTTTATAAAGATTATCTGTAATTAAATTCCACTCTTTTAATAAATAAAATAAATAAATAAATAAATAAATATCTCTTTTAATGGTTGGTAACTGTCATTTTTTTACACATTACTTTGAATTTAAGATATTAAGAGACTTAAGTTAGTTGGAATTTTAGTTATTTATTTAGTTAGAGGAGTCAGGCCGGGTCGGCCCGTCCCGCGGTACTGCGAGCCCCAATTAAAGAGGTTACAGAACACGCGACCAGAGGCATGCGACGGTAAGGAAATTGATATTTAGCCTGTTTTGCATAATTTGTTTTGTTTTTGGTTCGACTTTTGCTCGAATTATAGCCGATCGTTTATACGGGCCAGACAGACGTTACGGAAAAGTGAGAATGAGAGAAAAGGCATAACCGTATTACTGCCGTCCTCAAACTAAAAGGCCGCTAATTTGTATGAAACTTCATACCAACTAGCGGCAGATTGTTTAGGTACTCATGTAGTACATAATAGATGGGCGATTCCATTATCGCGGGTGCAACATTTTGACTCATTCAAGGCCTCCTAATAAAACGAAAAACATTTATTATAAAAATATTCTTTTAAGGATTAAAAGAAATATCTTTTAATTGTCAAATATTTAAAATGTTTTGCCTAGTTATATTGAAAGACAATAAACAATCAACTATAGAAACATAAAAAAAGTATTAAAAACTGAAACTATCCATAAATTATTCAATGTTAAAACGATCGCGCGTGCAACATCGTATGATTCGCAGTTGGTCCTAAATCTTAGAATGCCAAGGTTTTCAAGCGCTTTAACATCCTGAATATGAAGTTAAGTCCATAACAATTAATTTAAGACCTCACCCTACACGATGGTATCAAAAAAGTAATAAATTTTGGGACTTGAAAATTGATGTCAAGGTTCGTCTCTAGCGGAATCGCCCAGATATAGATCAGGGATCACTAATTAGCTTCTTCAGAGGCCCGGTTTTTAAAATAAAATGACCATCGCGGTCCGTTTCTACTTGATCTTATTAAAGCATTTTTCTACTCCTGTACTTTTATCTGTCTTTTACTTGGTCACGAATACTAATATAAGAACATACATAATATGAGTTCAAAGACTTTACTCTATTCCCCATAACAGCACTTGTGTCGTTAAAGTCGCAAAACGATACTGCTAGCTGCTACAGACTTCTAAATCTAGGTTAAACTTAGGTCAAGGATTACAATCAATACTAACTTTACAATAAAAATGCACAACTACCAACTTAACAAACAAATAAATTCATGCGGTATTGTTATGAAAAACAAAACTTTCCGAACTAAAATTCCGAAATTCTTTGATGCCAACATAAAAAAAAGTATTTTTAATATCGTCACTGCGTGTCACTAGCGGTATGCGTCAAAAATAATAAATACGTAGAAAATTATATGTATAGGTAAGTTTGAAGTGTATCTGTCTGTAGTATAGTTCCCAACGGGAAAACCGATTTCGATTATTTTTTTCGTTTGAAAGTCGACTTGATCATCTTAAGCTAGATTTTATCGAAATCGGCTACACGTTTTTGAGATATTCTAATTAATTTTAAAGATCTCTACTAACTGTTTTGAGAAAATCTTTAAATGCAAATTTTAATAAAAAATATTCAACTGAAATTATGTTTTATCAGCACTCTACTAATTACGCTTATTGTCCCGAAACCCCTACCCTTAAGCTTAAAATAAATAAAACTTTACTGATATAATCATAGCGACTGCATTAACATGAGGCTTCGATTCTAAAGTAACATTAAAAGCAGTTTATTTTCTTCCTCGTCTCTTAAACTATCCCTTTAGAAAAAATAATGTAGATCCGCCCGCATAAACCAACCAAAATTATCATCAACTAACAAACGCTTTGTAAGAATTACTCATTAATTATACGTAGAAATAACAGACGAATGTGCTCCCTTTAATTTTCCCCGGGGTCCACTCGTTTTAAATAAACCATGCCCTCGATTACCACGCTAACCACTTTTCGCTCAAAACCCGCACTTACTTTTCCAAACTCGTATTTTTATCCTCCACTGCCCTTAAAAAGCGAATTAATTTCGTTTGAGTATGGTTTATATTCAAACGACGCATTGCGAGTTGAAAAATTTAAGCAGTCGACGTTGTGAATTATCTAATTACTTCCCTTACCCTCACATTTAACTCAAGCGTTTCGTTTTAAGAGAAGCCTTTGACTGGGTATCATACAGTTCACTTTTCAATGAAACTTTACAGAAAGATAGGAGGTTTTGAAGGCAATTGATGGAAAATGCCCAGAGTCTCGTCCGGTTGGGATTAATTTTGTTAAATATGCTTTATGCATTTGGTAACATGGCTGAATTACAGGTGTGCCTCAAGGCATGTGTTTAGGTAACATGTTGTTCCTGCTATTTGGAAATGAGTTATTTTACGGGAACATGGAAACGGTGAAATAATGTTTGCACGAGCGAAATCCTAGGAGGACCTATTAGTATATTACTCCCATAATTAAATGTTTCTGGCCTGAGTTGCAGGTGAGGGCCATAATTAATGCAATCTTGCGTCTTCTTTATTACCGCTCAAACCGTACAAAAGTTTACGTCTTCTTCCAGAAAGAGGAATATTTACTACTGGCGCAGCGGGCGTAATATGCCACTTACGGTCTGTGGTGACGTTAAATATGATAGATGTTTGTTAGTCGGTTAAAAGATTACAGATGAACACTTTGTTTAGTAAATTAACTTGACAGGTCACTATGAAATGCTACTTGGTTGGTGGACAACCTGATTGATTGTTGGGTTCCCGGGCCGACTATGCGACTACTGTAGAGGGTTTACAAACACTCGTAGTGTATGGATTGGTTATGGATCCCGTCTGGGAGAGCAATTGGTAGCGTGATTAATAGAGAGGAGGAAGGCAGACAGTTTACTCGAAATTGCTAAAGGATATTAGTAGACTGTGTCACAAGGGAGTAAACTTATGTATTTAAGGCGAGGGCGTACATTGGATGCCAGAGTGAAGCGAAAAAACGTAGATTCCTGAGAGCAACGAGGAATTCAAGTGTGAACGCCCAAGATGAAAAGAACTTTGCCGTCTAAAACATACTACTTTTCACATTTATCAACCTTAAGAAGAATGTGTATTGAGCAATGTATATCGTATGTACATACTGTGCTGCGTTGCGTGCGACCTGTCTGCAAAATTAATATAATCACCGCAAATTAAAAAAAACTCCTTAATGTAAAAAATACTCTGTACCTGCCTATGTATTGGCCCTTAATACCTACTCTTCAAACTGCCGCATCGAAATCGGTCCATCCGTTTGAGAGCTATGATGCCACAGAAAGACACATCTTTCGATAGACAGTAGACAGACATTTTTGTGTCGGGGGTTAAAAAATCATGCTAAATTCCTAAAAAGGTATTATTTGTTGTCAAGTGGTTGTGCTACGATAATAAAAGTGGACTTGTATGAAAGTGACTGCTCTGTCTCGTTGGTCTGTGTGTCGGTCTCGAGTGACTCCGTTGCGCTAATTGGATATGCTGCGGTGACAGCTCAGATAGACGGAGTCGGCGCCTTCGTCTAATGTTGTGATAGGGCTCGAACTGTGTTTCATTCCTTGTCTAGACAAGCTGTGCTTGTGCTTTGCTAATACCTAATTCAAAATTAAATGATGATTTTATATTTTGCTCTTGCCATGTTTTGTCACTTAATGCATGACTTTTAATGGAAATTTGGATCCCTGCGATCCAGGCTTAGCCTAGCGCAGGTCCCCTGTTAATTCTTGTGAGTGATCATTGGAGTGCACTGTACTACTTACAACCATTTTAATTATTGTATGTGTAATGTTGCAATAAAAATGATTCTTATTCTTAAACTTCTTGTTTCATTGATTGTGCACTGGGAAAAATACACGGCTTTTGAACACGGCTACGTTTTGCGTAGCCGCGTAAACGGCTCTGACAACCGAGTTTGCCAGCCGTGTGAAGAACCGTGTACACGGCTACATAAAACGTAGCCGTGTAAACGGTTAACATAGCCGCTTTAGGCGGCTACGTGTACCATGTTCGTTAATTTTTCAGCCGTGTTGAAATCGTAGCCGTGTAAAATTACACGGCTACCTTTTGACTCGGTTGTCGGAGCGGTGTGCACACAACAAACACGGCCTCGGTAACGTTGTTGACACGGTACAGTGCACCGCGTGCTTGTCACGTTAGCCGTGTCATAAATTAAACTTGCTAACACGGCTGTCGGAGCCGTTTAGACATGATACAGCAGGTCGTGTGCTTATCAAAATTTGGCTACGTTAGCCGTGTCATAAATGAACCTCGCCGACATGGCTGTGGGAGCCGTTCTATAAACGGTACAGCTGGCCGTGTGCTTATCAAAACTTGGCTATGTTAGCCGTGTCATATAATAAACTTGCTAACACGGCTGTCGGAGCCGTTCTATAAACGGTACAGCTGGCCGTGTGCTTATCAAAACTTGGCTATGTTAGCCGTGTCATATAATAAACTTGCTAACACGGCTGTCGGAGCCGTTCTATAAACGGTACAGCTGGCCGTGTGCATAACAAAACTTGGCTACGTTAGCCATGTCATATATTAAACTTGCAAACACGGCTGTCGGAGCCGTTTCGACACGATACATCAGGTCGTGTGCTTATCAAAACATGGCTACGTTAGCCGTTTCATATAATAAACTTGCTAACACGGCTGTCGAAGCCGTTTAGACACGATACAGCAGGTCGTGTGCTTATCAAAATTTGGCTACGTTAGCCGTGTCATAAATGAACCTCGCCGACATGGCTGTGGGAGCCGTTCTATAAACGGTACAGCTGACCGTGTGCTTATCAAAACTTGGCTATGTTAGCCGTGTCATATAATAAACTTGCTTACACGGCTGTCGGAGCCGTTCTATAAACGGTACAGCTGGCCGTGTGCATAGCAAAACTTGGTTACGTTAGCCATGTCATATATTTAAGTTGCAAACACGGCTGTCGGAGCCGTTTCGACACGATACATCAGGTCGTGTGCTTATCAAAACATGGCTACGTTAGCCGTTTCATATAATAAACTTGCTAACACGGCTGTCGAAGCCGTTTAGACACGATACAGCAGGTCGTGTGCTTATCAAAATTTGGCTACGTTAGCCGTGTCATAAATGAACCTCGCCGACATGGCTGTGGGAGCCGTTCTATAAACGGTACAGCTGGCCGTGTGCTTATCAAAACATGGCTATGTTAGCCGTGTCATATAATTAACTTGCTAACACGGCTGTCGGAGCCGTTCTATAAACGGTACAGCTGGCCGTGTGCATAACAAAACTTGGCTACGTTAGCCATGTCATATAGTTAACTTGCAAACACGGCTGTCGGAGCCGTTTCGACACGATACATCAGGTCGTGTGCTTATCAAAACATGGCTACGTTAGCCGTGTCATATAATAAACTTGCAAACACGGCTGTCGGAGCCGTTTAGACACGATACAGCAGGTCGTGTGCTTATCAAAACTTAGCTATGTTAGCCGTGTCATATAATAAACTTGCTAACACGGCTGTCGGAGCCGTTCTATAAACGGTACAGCTGGCCGTGTGCATAACAAAACTTGGCTACGTTAGCCGTGTCATAAATGAACCTCGCCGACATGGCTGTGGGAGCCGTTCTATAAACGGTACAGCTGGCCGTGTGCTTATCAAAACTTGGCTATGTTAGCCGTGTCATATAATAAATTTGCTAACACGGCTGTCGGAGCCGTTCTATAAACGGTACAGCTGGCCATGTGCATAACAAAACTTGTTTACGTTAGCCGTTTCATATATTAAACTGCTAACACGGCTGTCGGAGCCGTTTAGACACGATATGGCAGGTCGTGTGCTTATCAAACGTTAGCCGTGTCTTAAATGAAGATGAACCTCGCAAACATGGCTGTCGTAGCCGTTCTATAAACGGTACAGTGGACCGTGTGCATAACAAAATTTGCTTACGTTAGCCGTGTCATAAATTAACTTGCAAACACGGTAGTCGGAGCCATTTACACGTCGTGTGCTTATCAAAACTTGGCTACGTTAGCCGTGTTATATAGGGTTATTAATAATCTATACTTCTACTTATGTGCTAATTATCGTAAGAAGTAGGTAAGTAAGTAGTAAAGTTAGTGAGTACGGGGCAATCTCCGAAACTACTCATTCGATTACAAAAACATTTAACATTTATTTAATATAATGGAACTAGTAAGGCGACGGCTAATGGCGGATGCAAAGAAAGGCAAGGATTTTGTTTAGGTTATATTTGGAGTTAACAGAAGTTATCGGTTAGAGAAAGAGGCCCCGTGTCATCCGCTTATATAACTTAATAAATTGATTGTAGTGACCTCTAGCGAGGCGCTCCTGAACTATCTAGATATACAGAGTGCTTAATTGGACATAGTTATGCAATAACATACCATTCCACATGCAAAATTTATTGGATTATGGACTTTGTTTTTAAAGACAGAAGGTTGATACTTTGTTTTGTGAGTTGGAACGTTATTGCATAAGGTCAAAGAGAAAAGGTCTTGTTAAGTATTAACAGGAACTTTTGGGACATAATATAATTTGTGCTTTGTAATACGCGGGCGGAACCGCGAGCGCAGCTTGCACTCAAGAGCAAAAAAACAAATACACTTTTTATTAAATTTCCATATATTGATTGAAAGAAAATACATTTATTCATGACAGCATAAAAACAACATAGAAAAAATATATATATTTTAATGTAAAGATTGCCAGAAAACGCTGACACAAAACGGTCCCACCTCAGCATAATGTGGAACCAATCCGGTGGATTGCCCATTCTTTTTGACTGAACATTTATAGTCATATTAGTGGCGTTCATAATTCATTTATTAATTGCATTATATGGTTACAGAAGTTCTTAAAAGTAAGTGTATGTTCCGATATAAACCCTGTTACGGCACAGCAATCAATAATGTAAGCAAAATAAAACGAAATGCGCGCCTTCGTTCCCTTGAAACAATAACTTATGCTTATTTTTTCTCTGGAACTATTTTTAATAAGTAGTTATTTGTTACACAAAGTTTTATTTTACCTGCGAGTGTTCATTTGAAACACGAGCTAGCGAAAGGATGCTATGATGCTATGTCAGTGTGAGACTTCAGACTAATACTGCTAGCATATTTTTGACTTATTTTCGATTGAGTCTTCTAGGTACCTCTCAGGGCTAGACTTCCATCCTCCGTGCCGCTTAAGTCAAGCCAAGGAAAGTTGCGAGTTCTCGTGGCAAGCTACCAATTTTGTTAGGACCCATTGGCTGGTTAATACACTTTCCTTTGCAATAGCCAAGGAATAATCTATCGGTTGATGATTTGGGTGGCCGTAGGTTTTGATATTTCTTAACAACTTCAACATATTCATCACAAACTACAAAGTTTTTTCAATATTTGTTTGTGTCTGGTAACTTAAATAGAAGTAATTTTTCAGAATGTTTCTCAACATTGTTTGTCTTGAGGTATGTGAACTCTTCGGTCCTGCATGCTCCGCTAATTCCTATGATGAAGACTACCTGAAATATGAAGAACGGATTCGTTTTTTGGTAGTTATAAATTATTATGAGGCATTTTTTGTATTTGTTTTAACTACACATTGTTATGAAAACAAAATATTACTATTACTTACTTTTGTACCTAGATGTTTAGTCCGAGCTTCATTTAAAATTTTTGTATTATCTGCGGCCTTTGATTTCTTTGGTTTGACCGGATGAGGTTTTCTTTAAAAATGCCAGTAACTTTGGATACATTTCTATATGAATATCTTTAGTTTTAGAGTCGCTTTAAGCATGGAAAATATGCTCCAAAGAGTGCTTGGCTTCATGCTTTTGGCCAAGTCGACAAAATAGGACAGAATTACAGTTTCTGAAAAGGTTTTTGCACATTTATTGTGTCTCCATGTATTGAAAAGTTTAAACGCTTTCATGTATCTTAAACGGGATTTTTCAGGCAATTAGCTCAATTCCGCATTTTGCACGGTTTCCCGTAATTTCACAGGTGTTAAAAATGTCTTCGTCAATCATTCATTTTTAATAACAAAACAAACTAGAAAAAGCAAAAACATACAAATATTTTAATGTTGACGTCTTGTCTTGCTTGAGTTTTTTTTTTTTAATATTTCGGATGCGTTTTGTTCGCACATTGACTTACTTGGACTGTCAGAACATTTTATCCGTTTTTACAACAAGAATGAAGATTAATGTTGAATGCTGATATTTATGAATTAAAATAACGTTTTAAGACTGTATTTAATGTTTTTACTCGATGCAATTCATTAATCGTGATGTTAAAATTTCAGCACTTTTAACGTTTTACGTTTTTTTAGCTGTCAAATGTCACTTAAGCTGCGTTCAAATGTCAAAACTCTTTCTTCACATGTGGATAAAAAGATATCTTGGCTTAAAAAAATATGAAAACTTCTCTTGGTCACCACACGTTGATTTTATTTGTTGCAAATTAAGAATACTCTTAGGTAAATGTTATCATTTAAGTTACAGAATTCCTACCAGTACCTTAAAATGTTTATACACGGTGGGCGCGAATAACCCGAAAGATTTTAATACTGTATTCCTGAGTATATTTGAAGACTAAAATGTCATACAAAGTTTTCTTGGTTCGGTCTAATTAGGGTTGAGATTTTATTGATTTTGATGTGAACCATTTTATGTCCTAACTCTGTAAAAAATTACGTTTCAACGGTGACATTGGCACTAATGTAACTAAGTCTAAACAGTAATTGACACGAATCACAGTGACAGAAAACACACCCATAACTAATCATTAGGTACTCGAAAAAAAAACTATGATAGTTCGTTTTGGTTGATGTGTTTAGCACAAAGTGACATTACTTCATATTTTATAGACAACAATAAGTACGAAAGATTTTTTTTGCGCGAATTGACAAAGTTGGATATCCTTTTTTTAACTCCTTATTGTGGAATCACGTTACTTTAAAATGAAAACAATCACTTATATATTATCCCACCAAAAACATAAATGTAAAAAAGGAGAGCCAAGTTCAATACAAAAATTATGCTAGGCTGTGGGCTTCGCCGCAAAAAGAATGGAGATCTAAATGAGTGCCAAATCCTACGCAAAATCCAAATATGTGTTAATAGGAACAAAGCGCTAGGTTTAGCTACTATATATAGATCAGTCAGTCAGTCAGTGCTAAAATTTACGACTTTTTGACCTTCATATCTTTATAACAGTTTGAGCTAGCTTCATGAAGTTTTAGCTTCTAGATGTCCTTATGGATATAATTAAACACACGTAATTTTATGTGTTTACGTTAAATAGGTTTTGAGTTATAGAAGGGTGAAAAGTGGCACCAAGTGGTTCGTGTAATATTACACTTGGCGCTGGCTAGCCAGTTTTGCTTGAACTTGGCTTGACACGCTGCCGCGTGTCTAGATTTTACTTAGTTTTTATTCCAGTACGAAATTATATACTGACCAGTTCACATTATTCCAGTCCAGTGATCTAGCGGGCTAATCTAGTCCAGTTGTGGACTGGAGCATATCGTTTACATTATTCCAGTCCACAGTATGAAATTTGACCTCAAAAGCGGTCATCCTTATTTTATGTCTTCATTTGGTGGAATTATTCAATATAAACACAAGACGAGAACTCCCGAAAGGCAATTATGCATGCAATTCAAAATAAAAATTAAAATCGTAAAACATATGAAAATCAAAAAAATCGTTTTTCTCATTTATTTGTCAATAATTAATATCGCTCTTAGCAAAATCAAATAGAGGTAACAAAGAGATCCAAATCTAAGAAAGCAGCTTAGCCCAGGGTATTAAAGAAATCTAATTAAATATATTTTCTTACATTTATGTATTTATTTATTTTTAACGTAACCTATGAGTATTAGGATTCACTTTTAGCACCAAATTATTGTTTTGATTATGCTCTTGCGTAGAAAAAAAAATCAAAGTAAAAGCTCTGAAGACCTTCGAGAAAATGGCGTTCTAAGTTTTTTCAGATTATTCTGATTTTAGGGTTGCCACTAGCAAGAATATTCATTTTCAATTATTTACATAATATTTTTATAGGAGGGTTGTGTTTGACCCGTATGTATGTATTTATGTATGTATGTACGTGAGTATGTATGTTACTCGACTGCGGCGAAGTCCAAAGGAGGGTTATGTGTTTGACCGGTATGTATGTATGTAAGTATGTATGACGACATCTATCATAACAGTTATATAACGTCACGCAAATATTTTATTTAACTACCTCTAATTCACTAGGAAATTCAAGCTATAATAATAATTTTATTTTTGTTGACAACCCTAGCGGTGAGCGTGGAGACCAGAAAGAGCGCGCGTTATGAGTTAGAGCGAGAACGTATGAGTTAGGCGCATTTTCGTGACTCGAACGTGGGGTTTGTTAGACAGTGCGACTTCTGTACAAAGTACTATTACTTATTCTGTGGCTGAAGTCCCAACCGCTCCTTATACAGTAACTAGATTTATGTTTAGGTCGATTTACTAGTTTTGGTGTTGCGACGGAACAGGCGAACGTACATACATACACAAATACACACACACACACACATATATATATATCAGTGGCGTGGCGTTAAAGAAATCCTTGGGCAACCTGGAGCAGCTTTAGCTTCAATTTTCTTTAAGAGAACTAGAATTAAGTGCTGATCTGCCTAATATTAGGCAAGCCGATGGGAATCGAGTTATATAGACACGACGCCACTGATAAATATATCCATACATATACATTGGTACACACGCTACAAAATAACCTGATTTGTTAATTAATATTTAGTACTTCATAGCAAGTGACAACCCTAACTTATAATTTTGAAAGTTAAAAATCTTGAAGGTTCTTTGGAATATGCGTTCCATTTTTTTGGGAGAGGTTAACAGTAACATAATTAAATATAAAATCGTGAAATGGAATCCTAATACATAACTATGTGACCATAGAAAAATATAAACCAAAATAGACAAAATCAACCAGAACTCGACTGTTATTTACAACAAAATTCTGGTTATTTTTCTAAAATATCCTGGATAATAGTTTTATTTGAAGCCATGTCAATTATTATACGAAACTGATTTATTTTCAAGTTAAAATAATTTCTATGATATTTCTGGAAATCCATAGAAATTATGAAAAAGAAAATATAACTCCAGTATTGTTCAAAATTGCCATTCATGATCAAAATCGGGAGTTCTCGTATTGTGTTTATATTGAATAATTCCACCAAATGAAGACATAAAATAAGGATGACCGCTTTTAAGGTCAAATTTCATACTGTGATACGCATGAAATAAATACTACCATAATGCTTGTACATTATAACCTCAGGAATGCATGGCTAAAATCTTACGGGTTATTCGCGCCCACCGTGTATAAGTAGAATCCATCCTTTGATATGCCCCACAGTGTTACAAAATATTAGCTGAATGAATGTCGTAATCGTAATATTAGCTCACATTCAACTATTAATAGGACAGGTAATTAATTACCTTATTAGTCTATAAAAATAACAAAATAATAAGGTGGACTTTTTGAGCAAGAAAATAAAAAGCGGCCAAGTGCGAGTCGGACTCGCCCATGAAGGGTTCCGTAGCATTTAATGAAAGGTAAATTGCGGTTTACGATTTATGACGTATTGAAAAAAAAACTACTTACTAGATCTCGTTCAAACCAATTTTTGGTGAAAGTTTGCATGGTAATGTACATCATATATTTTTTTTAGTTTTATCATTCTCTTATTTTAGAAGTTACGGGGGGGGGGGGGGGGAACACATTTTACCACTTTGGGAGTGTCTCTCGCGCAAACTATTCAGTTTAAAAATAACATCATTTTTGAAGACCTATCCATAGATACCTTACACGTATGGGTTTGATGAAAAAAATTTTTTTGAGTTTCAGTTGTAAGTATGAGGAACTCCAAAAATGTATTGTTTTTTTTCTATTTTTGTGTGAAAATCTTAATGCGGTTCACAGAATACATCTACTTACCAAGTTTCAACAGTATAGCTCTTATAGTTTCGGAAAAAAGTGGTTCCGTTTTTTGCCATTTGGCTACGGAACCCTAAAAACCGAAATTGCTCAATTAAGTAGGCTTTATTTTCAAAACAGACGATATTAGGACTATATACTGATTTCTCCTTCTAACAGTACCTATTTGGATAGCTCTAAATGTTTTATTTAAACTTTTTCTCTGTATTTTCTATAGTTCTCTTCGTATTTTTAGTTTTAGTGAGTGAGTTTTAGTGAGTAAATAACCATGACGACCTGAAGAGTGTCCAATTACTATAGTGATAGGACACTAAAGAAACGCATACCTTATTTACCTATATACTAAACATACTAAACACTCTGCCCGCGAACATTGTTCATGAACCAGAATTTTCAATGCAATGACAATGACAAAACAAAAATCGGCATTCGATTGATTCATAGATCTTTCGAGAACTTGTTCCGTTCTCGCTCGCGCGCACCTTCGCGCTCACACGCGACGGCGACGCAGCGACCAGTCAGTCCGGCAACTCCGGCACAATCTGTCGCTCAGAGCAGAGTCCCTCGCTAGTGTCGGTCTGGCGGCTCTAAAACAGTGTTCTAGAAGTCCTGATTCTTGAAACCCATTACGGAAAATGAGGTAAGTAAGTAATTTTAATTGTAATACTAGAATATAATGTATTCAGTAGAGGTGGGGCATTATCAAACTGCGAAAACGCTTAGGCGTAATAAGTACCTACCAACGCAACCTTCATTTTTTTGCTACCTATTTCTTCTTATTTCTGTTTAACTGGTTGTTAAACCTATAATGTCAATAATAGGATTTTATGCAGTGAATAATTTTAGTAAGAAAATTGCCGCGGAACAAGCGACAAGATTGAACATTTGCGTGTTCAAAATGGCGTCGACACGCGCAAGCTTTTTTTCTTACAGTACAGATATGTTTTGTTTCCAGTTTGCGTAAAGAAATAAGCGACCTCTTGAATACGTGGGGTTTCGAGAAATACGCCGAAGCATTTCTTGGTAAGTTAAGTTGGAATGTGTAATGGGACTAATAGGTATTCGATTCGTCCAAAATTTAGACGCAAATACATTTGATCAAGAAACTTAAACAGAAAGACGAGTGGAATACCTTCCTTTGACATTTTATGGCTATTTTGATCCGTTCTATAAAATAAAAGCATTGAAGCAGCTGAGACCACTGTTTTGCAAAAAACTGAGACCTCAACCGGCTTAGACACGGTTATGTTAGCCGTTTGTTCATTCATGCAATAAAATTTATTTCAGAAATCTCACGGCCATTGTCACTGCGAACCGAAATACTAAAATAATGGTAAAATTTATAAGTGAATGTGATATTGTGTGGTCTACTTGTGGTATGGTGGTATTTAAGTACATATTATATATTGGATTGTTGTGCCATCATTGCCTGTGACAGTTTACCATGGATTGTTAAGATATCATTATCATCTATTTCCCATTGCCACCAGGGCATTTCTCCAGAAATATGTCTGCGGTCACCTCATTCATCTGGCCCTTTTTCATACTAAATGTATGGAGACAGATGAATGAGTCGCAGACATATTTCTGGAGAAACGCCCACCAATTGATCTAGACCTAGCTCGCGTTACACTACTACCAAAGATAATAGAAAAGTATAGATTGTCAACTCGGTACAACGCTACAAACCTCGCTTAAAACTTATTATCGTCGCCGGTACCTTCTGGTTCCGCACATTATTAGAGATGGCGTTGTTTTAAATGTAAATTAAGGGCCATCTAGCGAGTTAGCTAATGTTAGCTATCAGGCGGCCTGTTATGAAGAGTTCTTAAGATAAGAATTCTAAGTCTACCTACCGAATCAGACATAGAACAGAGCTATTACTCCGTTTTTCACAATTTCTCTATCTCCGTCTCTGTCATTCAAGTATGCATGTATCGTATTCATCATACAAATGCATGCCTACCGGGATTCGAACCCGGGACCCCTAGCTTCATAGTCAGGGTCACTAACCACTAACTTAACTAAATCTATCCTTGTTTTGGTACTGGCTGTTAACATTTTAACCGGGTAAATTGGTCGGCTTATTTATTTATATTGAATAATTTGCCTAGCATTCATTGTTTTTTTGCTTTTCTAGAAAACGAAGTGGACCTATCTACGTTGCCTTTATTGGACAATGCCCAGATAAAGGAACTCATTCCTCCTATTGGCCCGCAGGCCAGATTTAAAAAATGTCTTGCTGATTGGGTGCAGTCTGCACCCGGCAGAGACTACCAATGCAGCACTAGGTATGAGTTACTTGAGATTTTTGAAATTTTACTTTCTCAGTCCATACATACTAATATTATAACTGCGAAAGTGTATCTGTTTGTCTGTCTGTTACCTCTTCACGCCTAAACCGCTGAACCGATTTTGATAAATTTGGTATACATACTAGAGATGCAGCGAATAGTAATTTGGCCGAATACCGAATACCGAATATTCGGCGGAGTCGACGGCCGAATAGCCGAATATTCGGCGGCCGAATATTCGGCCAATGGTTTTACCTAAAATGAAGTAAATTCGAACGCCCGGGTGAGCGGCGCCGTGAATCTCTGTACAGGTTGCAACTTGTTACTCGTCGTAGGCAGATGATGGTAGGCAGCCTATGATAGAAAAATGCGCCATTGAAAAATTTAATTTCATTTGTAAGTAGTTTAATTTCTAATTCGTTGTTTATGCTACTGTTCTATATATGTTTGAAATTGATGTGAAAGATGATTAACCTAATATTTAATATTGATTACTGTTTATAATTTGTTATTAATAGTACA
The DNA here is from genome assembly GCA_947034925.1 of Eudemis profundana. Taxonomy (NCBI): domain Eukaryota; kingdom Metazoa; phylum Arthropoda; class Insecta; order Lepidoptera; family Tortricidae; genus Eudemis; species Eudemis profundana. The sequence continues at coordinate 1,722,319 of OX344799.1, forward strand.
TTACACAACTAGGGTGGTAATACAAAGGAAGGCCGAGATCGCAGAAGTTTGCGGCCCGAGCTGCAAGCGAGGGACGTAAATATGCGATCGAGGGCTTTCTTTATTATCTCCCGTGTTGTGTACATCATTTTATGTCTACACTTGGCCAGAAAGCGGCTTTTTCCGTACGCGCAGCGTGCGGAAAAAGCCACTTTATGGCCAGGTGTGGCATAAAATATTTATTCATCCTTCTTTTTCCTTCGACTTTGTGTTAATTTACTATTCGGTATTCGGCCGAATACTATGCCATTATTCGGCTTCGGCCGCATAGTCTAAATGTGGCCGAATAGGCCGAATACCGAATAGTGGCCGAATATTCGCTGCATCTCTAATACATACATACATTTTGAGTCCCGGGGAAGGACATAGAATAGTTTTTATCCTGAAAATCAACCCCTAAGGGGTGAAATGGGGGGTGATAGTTTGTATGGAGCTATAGGTAGTTCCACGCTAGTTGACGCCACGCACGTTGACTGCGGGCTTTTGAAATTACTGTTTATTGTACCGATAGCAAGTTCAACTGTGAATTGCAAGATAGACCAAAAAGTTTCTTTAACTCAACTCAAAATGATCTTTATTCAAGTAGGCCTAGTAACAAGCACTTTCAAATCGTCAGTAAATTTTTTAGAGTAATTTATGAAACAAAATATATAAATTATATGAAGTAAAAAGTGTATAAAGAATGAAGCTAGTATTCTATATTTAATCTAACCCTTTCAATGCCAATAACGTCTTAAGGCGTCGTGTGCTGACATGCACACCACACCAAGAACACATATAGGCGTTATGACGTCCGCTGTCAAATCAACCTTTCTTTTATATAAGGTTCATAGTCACTCTCCTATGGAAAAAAGGTTGGTGTGTCAGTCGCACTTTAGTACCTACGTGATTACGTGAATAATGGCGTTGTAAAGTTTAACGGCCGTATTCATAAACGTACTACAAGCCTGTTTTAGTTAAAATGGCGTTAAAATTCGTTTGTCCTTATCTGTCACTTTGACATTTGCGTTCGTAAGAACACACAACAAAGCACATTTTATTTAGCAGAGGCATTTTAAGTCTTATGGATAAGGGGGTAAGACATTAAGTTATCCCAACTGAATTTCATCTTCTCTTCGATCATGTATCACCAACAGTTATTTTTATTTCAGATTTCACTTATCATAGAAATACTTTGTACGTATTTTTGTAATTTTGTAACTTTATTAATTAAACATTAACTTATTCATTTATATTGCAGTCCTCCAAACCAGCAGGCAGCTCACGCTGAACCTACAGCTCCCGCTGAACCTCCAGCTCGTGAGTCAACACCAGCAGCAGCAGCAGTATTCGCACCGGGCACCTGCAATCCTCTTAAAGATTTGCTAGAGAAATCTGGTGCAACCAGGCAGTTGCTTAAGATTGGACTTCAAAGGGAATTCCGACGAAGTGAGTGTACGGTGTTTTCTTGCAATGGGCAAAGCACGTCCACGATTTGTTCCCGAAGGAACCAGAGGCTATTTGGTTTAGCGTCACCCCTCCATTGAAACAAGAGTTGACCCGACTTTCTCCAGGAGCTAAAGCACCTTCATCTGCCTCTGCGCGGCCTCATGGGAAATTATATGACAGGTACATAACAAAATAATTTAAATGTGAATATTTATAAATATTTATTTTTATAAGTTTGACGTGTCTAGAGACGTGCCACAAGTGGGGAATATTACCGCGAACGGCCCATCTCTAGACGTGTCCGTGTGTCTGTGTCTGTCTGTCTGTGGCATCGTAGCTCAAGTGCAATCAGTGCAATTATGTCTGTACTGAATGATTTAATCTAGGGATGTAACGATACACAGATTTGCCGATACGATACCGTTACCGATATATAGTAGTTAGTATCGGCGATACCGATACCGATACCGATATCTTAGCTAAATAATGAAGTATGAACTTCAGATATTTGTATGTCCTTATTATAACGAATGGCAATGACTACTGGCTATATTTACCAGAGAGTCAACCTTGAAAGTGTAAAGTAAAAATAAATAAATTGTCAACTCAAAATTCAATTTTTTTTTATTAAGAACCAATGATTTAAAATTAACATAGTCATTATCATTGCACAAGGTAATAGACCAATACATAAATTAAGTCAGAAATTGAAATTACTTTTTGCAGATTTTTTTTCATACACCAAATTCTTTTCGCGCTCTTCAAATATCGGTTGTATAATATCGGCGATAACGATATATCGGTATCGGTATCGTTATCGTTACATCCTTAATTTAATCCAAATCTTACCCTTATTTAATGTTCGGATGAAGATACGGCAAAAGGCAGGCTATTTGGCGGGAGACCAGAGGATTAGTAAACAAAAAGACCTCATCCATCGCTACGGCAAAGACATCTGATGATTCAGAGGAAATTGGAACAGAGCGACGTGGCCTTAAAAGGAAACAATCACAGCAGCCATTACAGGACGAAGAAGTTGATCAGGACCATAATTTAGAAGGTAGGTAACAACAGTTCATATAAAATGTTCGTGTATCTTTTCTAGTTTTGCCGTTAAGTCTGTGTTTATGAATAGGGTTTGCAATTCGAATATTCGAAATACCGTAAGGTCGGGGTACTTTCGCCCTAGGGGGGTAACTTTGGCCATAGGGATTAACTCGATTCAGGTTTTATTATTGCATTTCAATTACGGCACATTGCCATATGGTTGGGTTTAGCTGACCGTTCATGTTTTTGTGTTTATTATCAGACCTTATAGAATTGAGATTTGTGATTTACAAGGTAGGTAAAGTTACCCTACATTTGGCCAAAGTACCCCGACCTTACGGTATTCGAATATTCGCCGGAAATAATATTCGAATATTAAAGTATTAATTATTCGAATAAAACGAATATTTCGAATACTAAAAATGATGGATGAATTCATTAATTTTTCTTCAAAAATTGCTAGGGTTCATTATTATTTACGTAAATATGAAGCCCACCTGAATAGTTAAACAATAAAACAATATTTTCGTGAAGTATTAAGATAAATCTCGAACCGGTAGCAGTTCATGGCGTAGAATTCGAAAGAGGCCTCAGGAAAAACCTTGACTTTGTCTAATCCGTAATTTAAAAGCTACTAAATAAACCAGGGTTCTGTACCGGTATGACAAACGCAGTTGCCCCTGGTATCCATGGAGCAGGCCCACCACGGCCTACCACTAGGAACATACAAAGGCGCAAAAAGTGCAGTCTTAGCTCAAGTAATTATTAAAATTGCATTTTTGTGCCTAATTAAATTACTATTTGCTGGGTTTCGTAGTTTTGTCATTCATTTTAACACGGAGGTGTCCACTGCTGAATATAAACATCGCCTAAAGACTTAAACAATCAAATTGACGACGTTTATTGCCCCCATCAACTGCTGGTGATCCTAACCTGGACGTTATCTTGTGAGCACGCTGCGTTTTCCGGTTCATGATCTTCTTCGCTATGGGCCTTATGAATGGAATGTAACATGTAATGGAAACAGCTATCCTCTCTCTTTTAACTCTGTTTATTCATCGTAGATAACTTGCTAGTTTATTCTGGTACTATTTACGTGATTTCAAACGCTCGAAATAAGTTTTTTGGTTAATATTCGAAAATATTCGAATTATTCGAATATCGGAAATCTAAGTATTCGTATTATTCGAATACTAAAATTCGACGAATATTGCAAACCCTATTTATGAATAAAGGGGTAATTATTTCCATTAGCAATAACTGGTTAAACCCGCGGGTTAGCTTCCTTGACTTGAATTACAATCCACTATTATATCTCAACGTTTTCCACAGAGGAGCTGAAAAATAACGGCGACATTATCACTATAGCCAAGTACCAGGGATTAGAATCTTCATCTATACTAGAAACGGCCTGGAAAGCCACGTGGTCACTTCGCAAGCGGTACTTAATGACCGTTTCAGCCGCACAGTACATGAAAAAGTTTCCTTTGCTTTCTTTGACGAGCGTTGGTCCACACCTGGTAAGTGATTTGCACATTTGTGATTCATATGAGTGTTTTAATCTTCATATCTATTTTTTACAAGCTTTTATTTAACTTGCACTATATGTACATTACAAACATTTGAATATTTAGTAACAATTTTTCGACCACTTGGAATATCTTATGGAAACGGTAGGTATCTTATGGCCGTTTCTAGTTACTGAGGTGAGGTAACACCTTATTTGTTATAAAATCAATGGTCAATTTGGTATAAAGCGTTTCTTACAAGGCAAACAAAAAGCATTTTGTGTCTATGGTGACTTGGTGAGCATAGCAAAAAAATAAACGCAGAACATAGGTAAATGGTGTAATTAAAATACATCAATTTAAGCATAAGGTTTTTATTTTTGTATTTCACCAAAATTAACTTGTGTATTTTTGCTTCACAGATAAACATTGACTTCACAAATCTCAATTATAATATTAGTCCTTCAGCGCTGTACACAGGGTTAAGACAAAACTCAGATCTGATAGAAAATAGAGCTTCCGCAAAGCTCCAAACGCTATCGAAACCCTTGCGGGCTCAGCAACAAAGAATCCACGATCTTCCAAAAGGTAATGGATAGTGTTTTGAACTGACTTCAAAAAAAGGAGTTTCTCAATTCGGTTGTATTTTTTTTATGTTTGTGACCTCAGAACCACAGTATAGAAGAAATATAACAGTAGATAATCATCGAACAAAGGTACATCGCACGGCTGCACACATGCGCGCGTGTTGGGTACGCAGACGCACACACACTCATGTGTGTGTGCGTCTGCGTACCCAACACGCGCGCATGCTTGGCCCCGATTGAAGCAGAATCAGTGTCCATCAATCCCGATGGCTATGTGTGTGTGCGTACAGCCATGCGATGTACCTTTGTTCGATGATTATCTACTGTACTATTCTTCTATACTGTGTCAGAACTGCGTCATTTATAAACCGATGTAGAAATTTCTTTTTTATTTGAAAGAATATACCTACTCCCGAGCCTGTCCCATTTCCCTGGGATCCCATCATCAGATCCTGACTTGGTGTCAGGATCTGATGATGGGATCCCAGGGAAATTGAGGGCAACCCTCAAATGTTATAGACACTTATTACGTGTGTCTTATTATAACATATTTTCTAGTTATTTATTTATAATTTTTATGTATTTTTTAGACATTCGCTTGATTAATTAACATTTAATTCTATTTTTCAGATACTGAGTTGCAAAAGCTAACTGCAGTACTTCTTTTACTGCCATTTGCAATCGTCGGAGGAAAAACCGGTGTTCGAACTAAAGCCTCGCGGTTCGACGCAGCTATCCGCTTCATTTTCGTTGCCAAAACTCGCAGCGAAGGCGAGGCCCATTTACAGGAACTCAGAAAGGAAGCCTTAAAGAAGTCAGCACCGGCAGGGATTGGAGTGCAGCCTCTAGTTATTGCTATAGGTGAGAACTTGGCAAACATTAATAGCGCATTCGTTGTTGTAGATCAAGTTTGGTTCTACTGTCTTAATATTCTGGAAGCTGTAGACCTATGTTTTAAAAGTTTCTATGTTTTTAACCTAAGATACCCAATAGAGTGTGAGCACATTTGGCAAGTGCTTCAGTTCATTTGCTATGGCATAAGAGACGCAAAGCATGACAAATATATTATTGACGTCAATCGTTTCCTAAATGAAAGTAAATACCCTGGCTTACAAGATACCGGAAACTCTTCTTCACAAGAGATTAGAGAGATTACCTCTCAAGAGACTAGAGAGATTACCTCTCAAGAGACTAGAGAGATTCCCTCTCAAGAGTCTAGCGAGATTCCTTCCTCTCTAGAAACAATAGAATCTTTTTCTCAAGAATCTGGAGACTCCCTTTGACTGAATTATCTGAAATGAAAATTATCAATAATAACTAATTCAAGATGCTCACTTGCTATTACTGTAAAAAATGTTTCCATGATCTGTGTTTGCTGTTTTCCCATAATACAGTGGGTTGTCCGAAGTACAGTGATGTCGAAGGTTGGGGAGGTTTTAGGTGTGGAATGTGTTCACGCTGGTTTTCTGATGTATACACATGGAAGCGTCATGTCCTGCACCACCACGCTCCACCCTCTGCTCTTGTGTCTCCGTGTAAATCAATCCCTTCGTATGAGTCGACTCCTGTTAAGGGCTTAAATTTACCTTGTCCCAGCAGTGGAGTAATGACTGCAGGTAACATATTTAGAACCCCTGAGAAAATGGCTACATCCGTTTTTAGTGACACCTCTTCTCAACAAGTTATGCAACCATCAACAGAATCACAAAATGCGTCAAAATTTTTGCAGCAACAATTAGGATTATTGATCAGTTCTTTTCACACTAACACTGGCTTGTCCTTTAAAACTGTCCAGAGTTTTGTAGACGCTTTTCGCTGTTTCAACAGAGACCTCGTGGATGTAGCTTTAGAATTAATGAGCAAAGAGCTTTCCACATCAGCGGGCGATGTAGTCTGTGAACATGTCTCATCATATATAGAACAGCTACGTCAAACATTAGATGCAGTTATAGAGCCACTTCAGTCGATTTACAAGCGAGAGCAATACTTCACCAGCTTGGGTTCTTGTATTCCCCCTCAAGATATTTTTCTAGGGGTTCGAAATGAAGTAGTGGGACGTCACCTTCCACCTCGCAGTATTCCGGTTGTTGGTCAGTTCATCCCACTACGCAGAGTTCTTCAGCGGTTGCTCTCAATTCCAGGGTTGATGTCAGAAATGGATGTGTATGTTCAACGCTGCCATACGTCACCCTGCATAAAGCACTTTACTCAGTCTCCTGTCTGGATGGAGACAGAGTCCCAACATTCCCTAGGCGCTGATAGTAAAGTGTACCCTTATCACATATATTTCGATGATTTCGAGACCGGAAATGCTTTAGGATCTCATGCTGGTATTCATAAACTTGGCGGGATGTATATATCTCTTCCTTCACTCCCTCCTCGCTTGGCTTCTCAGTTGAAATATATATTGTTGTTGTACCTTTTTCATTCAGATGATCGCACAGAGTTTGGTAACTCAATATTTAAAATTGTAATTGATGAAATAAATTTTCTTGCCGAAGAAGGTGTCCACATCAAAGTTGATGGCTTCGAGGGAAATGTGAGGTTTATACTTGGTCTCATCATAGGAGACAATCTAGGTTTGCACACTATTTTGGGTTTCAGTCAGAGTTTCAGTGCTAACTACTCTTGCAGAATATGTAAAGCCTCAAAGGAAGAAACTATTTCACAAAGCGTTGAAGACCCCAATTTGTTAAGAGGCAAAGAGACATATTTGGAGGATGTCTATCTGGATAATGTCACAGAAACTGGTGTCCGGGAGCGTTCAGTTTGGTTGGATGTAAAATACTTCGATCTTTTCTCACATGTTGCTGTTGATTATATGCATGATTTGTTGGAGGGGGTTTGTAGGTACACTATGAAAGTCGTTATCGAAAATCTTATTGAAAAGAACCGTCTCACGTTAGATTATCTGAATTCACGAATAATAGAGTTTGACTATGGTCCTGATTCTAATAACAAACCACCCACCCTAAAAAGGTTAGGTGCCAAATCTGTTCAAATCAAAATGTCGGCAAGTGAATGCCACAGACTTGTACGATATTTCAGCTTGATGATTGGGCACCTGGTAGATGAAGTAGATAATAGAAGGATAGGTGGCCATAGAAAAGTCCTGCCTTCAACAAATTACGAATACTATGAGTTGTATCTCTTACTACGCAAAATAATGGATATTATCCTCACTGAACAAGTTTATCCTCAGTTGGCTGAAGTGCTTGCCATTTATATTAAAGATTTCAATGAACTTTTCATTAAATTATCCAAATCTACGCTAAAACCAAAATTTCATCATTTGATTCATTACCCACGTATGATGTTGAGGCTAGGACCTATTGGCCACATTTCTAGCATGCGCTACGAGTCTAAACACAGAGCTGGCAAAGCTGCTGTCAATGCAGGAGCTGGTAGAGTAAATGTTTGTAAAAGTGCAGCAAAAAAACTTCAGCTTCAATTGAACCACCTGTTACTGACAAATCTGACTGCTGCTGTCAATTTACCTGGTTCCTTAACTACTCTCCCAATAGAAGAAAAAATAGCTGTTATAAATGTGTTCTCGTTACGTACAAATACATCTATATATTCCACACCCCACGTTACTGTTCCTGATTATAACGTTACTTATCGTATTAGTGATGTCTTGCTCCTTGAGTTGTTGTCTGAGGATATGTTTGCCCCCTTGTTAATGTCTGTTACTAACATTTATTACGAAAGCGGAATGGGCAAGGTTTACGCAAAAGGCCACCTCTTCGAAACACTGTACTTCGACGGTCACTTTCATGCTTATAAAGTTATAAAAACCCATGAGGTGAAATATATTGCTTTAGACCAGTTGCTATTTCCCTTCCCCAATACACTAACGCCCTCTTTGATCGATGATGCTTTTTTCGTAACCATTCGTAATGCCATAGACTAACTAGTTATACCCAGGGATCGTGTGTCCGTCAAGATAGCGTACACCGTAAAGATATTCAGAATCTGATGTAGCCAATAAATAGTACCCAAATAGTACCGACGAAATACCTAGGTGAAAAAAATAGTACCCTTAAACTTTCCGAAATATAAGGCCTGTTCACGGTGTACGCTACCGAGCCGTCAAGCAGGCGTACACCGCTTGTACCTCTGGAACGGCTTTGGTTTCGGGAATGTTTTATATATCAAAAAATAGTACCCAAATAGTACCCTAGGGCCCTAAAATTTCACTCCTCTAGCTATCGTAGAAAATGAAACATCCTGTTCATTTAGTAAAAGTTCTAAAACAATTGTAAAACTAATCTCTGTATTTGTAAAAAGATAAATGAAAAGATACAGCCTTTAACGTGCGCTCACTCAGTTCTCACAAACTACCAACGAAATCAGGGAATGTATTCATTTAACATATAATATTTATATACGAATCTTTAGTAAAACCTATGCTAACTTAGGGGAGACCGGGTATGGTTGTCTCACGGGTTGGTTGTCACAGCAGCCATTAAATAATACGAAACGAAGGAATAATTGCATTGCTCGGTGTTCAAAGATCGCAAGAGCTTCCCCTCCTTCCCTACTTCACCAATCGATGCACTTATTCCTTCGTTTCGTGTTATTTAATGGCTGCTGTGAGTGCTGTGACAACCAACCCGTGAGACAACCATACCCGGTCTCCCCTACCTTTATAATTTGTAGATCACCTAGTAACGTAATTAAGATTTTACAAATAATTTCTTATGCTCACTCAATCCGCACACTTTGGAAAACCCGATTTCTGATGAAAAATCTGAAGATTTAAACTGCTATATATGTGTATATTTTAGTAAAATTAATGTGGGAATTTGTAAAATACAAAACGAACCACTAACGTGGCAGGTTTTTGGATAATAATTTTTTGTGAATGCTCACTCAGTCCACACGTTACAAGTAAGTTAAAAATGTAAATATCTCAATATTTGTAGTATTACATAAACTATAAATTACTTTAACTTTTAGTAAAAATTTTTACTAAATATCCACCATCTAATATTTTATATTCGTTGTCTGTTTTTAAAGATATTCAATTGCAATTTTTCTAATGTAAGTAGATCGATTAGGTTGACCACACTTCATTATATTATGGTCATATCCATGAATTAAATTTTAAAGTAAACAATTGTTTTGATTGATACAACACACACAGTTTAAATCTTCAGTTTTTTCATCAGAAATCGGGTGTTCGAAAGTGTGCGGATTGAGTGAGGATAAGAAATTATTTGTAAAATCTTAAATACGTTACTAGGTGATCTACAAATTATAAAGGTAAGTTAGCATAGGTTTTACTAAAGATTCGTATATGAATATTATATGTTAAATGAATACATTCCCTTATTTCGTTGGTAGTTTGTGAGAACTGAGTGAGCGCACGTTAAAGGCTGTATCTTTTGATTTATCTTTTTACAAATACAGAGATTAGTTTTACAATTGTTTTAGAACTTTGACTAAATGAACAGGATGTTTTTTTTTATTTCAGAAGGGTGCTCACTCAATTCACACGCACACCAATTTTTCGACCACTTGGAATATCTTATGGAAACGGTAGGTATCTTATGGCCGTTTCTGGTTACTGAGGTGAGGTAACCCCTTATTTGTTATAAAATCAATGGTCAATTTGGTATAAAGCGTTTCTTACAAGGCAAACAAAAAGCATTTTGTGTCTATGGTGAGCATAGCAAAGAAATAAACGCAGAACATAAATGGTGTAATTAAAATACATCAATTTAAGCATAAGGTTTTTATTTTTGTATTTCACCAAAATTAACTTGTGTATTTTTGCTTCACAGATAAATATTGACTTCACAAATCTCAATTATAATATTACTCCTTCAGCGCTGTATACAGGGTTAAGACAAAACTCAGATCTGATAGAAAATAGAGCTTCCGCAAAGCTCCAAACACTATCGAAACCCTTGCTTGCTATTGGCAACGAAAATGAAGCGGATAGCTGCGTCGAACCGCGAGGCTTTAGTTCGAACACCGGTTTTTCCTCCGACGATTGCAAATGGCAGTAAAAGAAGTACTGCAGTTAGCTTTTGCAACTCAGTATCTGAAAAATAGAATTAAATGTTAATTAATCAAGCGAATGTCTACAAAATACATAAAAATTATAAATAAATAACTAGAAAATATGTTATAATATGACACACGTAATAAGTGTCTATAAAATTTGAGGGTTGCCCTCAATTTCCCTGGGATCCCATCATCAGATCCTGACACCAAGTCAGGATCTGATGATGGGATCCCAGGTACAGCGATCCCTGTGTACAGCGGAAGGACTAATATTATAATTGAGATTTGTGAAGTCAATGTTTATCTGTGAAGCAAAAATACACAAGTTAATTTTGGTGAAATACAAAAATAAAAACCTTATGCTTAAATTGATGTATTTTAATTACACCATTTACCTATGTTCTGCGTTTATTTCTTTGCTATGCTCACCATAGACACAAAATGCTTTTTGTTTGCCTTGTAAGAAACGCTTTATACCAAACTAGCTAATGCCCGCGACTTCGTCTGCGGTGTAAATTATAATTAGGCATTTCGTTTTGGACATAAACTTTAATAAATGTTAAAATCATTTCAGTTCTATTCAGTTCAAACAGTTTTAGATTTCCTACTTCAAAAATCGTATGGTCCGTATACAAAATTTCAACCCCCGTTATACCCATTTTAGAAATGAATTTCGAGAAACGATGAAATTAGCTTCCCTCACTCTTATTGAAAAGTCTATGTAGGTACGAAGTCTTAAATCGCTTACTTCAAAAATAGTTTAGTCCCTATATAAACTTTCAACCCCCATTTAAACCCTTTTGGGGGTGAATTTCAAAAAACGGTGAAATGACTTTTCTCACTTTATATTGAAGAGTCTATGTGCGAAGTCTCAGATCTCCTACTTTAAAAATCGCTTGGTCCCTATAGAAAGTTTCAACCCCCATTTAACCCGTTCTGGGGGTGAGTTTCAAAAAACGGTGAAACGACTTTTCTCGACTTATATTGGAGAGTCTATGTGCGAAGTCTCAGATCTGCTACTTTAAAAATCATTTGGTCCCTATACAAAGTTTCAACTTCCATTTAACCCCTTTTGGGGCTGAATTTCAAAAAACGGTGTAATAACTTTTCTCAACTTATATTGAAGAGTCTATGTGCGTAGTCTCAGATCTCCTACTTCAAAAATCGTTTGGTTCCTCCCTACAAAGTTTCAACCCCCATTTAACCCCTTTCGGGGATGAATTTCAAAAAACTGCGAAATCACTTTCCTGTACTAATATTGAAGGGTATATGTGCGAACTCTCAGATCTCCAACTTTAAAAATCGTTTGGTCCCCTTACAAAGTTTCAACCCCCGTATTACCCCTTTTAGGAATGAATTTCGAAAAAAGGTGAAATTACTTTTCTCTACTCATATTGAAGGATCTATGTGCGAAATCTCAGATCTCTAACTTCAAGAATCGTTTGGTGCCTATACAAAGTTTCAACCCCCCTTTAACCCCATTTGGGGATGAATTTCGAAGAACCGTGAAATAAATTTCCTGTACTCATATTGAAGGGTCTATGTCCGAAGTCTCAGATCTCCAACTTTAAAAATCGATTGGTCCCTATACAAAGTTTCAACCCCCGTTTAACCCCTTTTAGGGATGAAATTCGAAAAACGGTGAAATTACTTTTTTCAACTTATAATGAAGAGTCCATGTTCGAAGTTTCAGATCTCCTACTTTAAAAATCGTGTGGTCCCCATATAAACTTTCAACCCCCTTTTAACCCCCTTTTGGGATTAATTTCGAAAAATCCTTTCTTATCCCTTACTTACGTTATACAACCACCCTACTGTGAAAATTTCAAGTTCCTAGCTTTAGTAGTTTCGGCTGTGCGTTGATGAGCCAGTAAGTCAGTCAGTCAGTCAGTCAGTCAGTCAGTCAGGACATCTTCTTTTATATATATAGATTGACCATTGATTTTATAACAAATAAGGAGTTACCTCACCTCAGTAACTAGAAACGGCCATAAGATACCTACCGTTTCCATAAGATATTCCAAGTGGTCGAAAAATTGTTAGTAAATATTCAAATGTTTGTAATGTACATATTGTGCAAGTTAAATAAAAGCTTGTAAAAAATTGATATCAAGATTAAAACACTCATATGAATCACAAATGTGCAAATCACTTACCAGGTGTGGACCAACGCTCGTCAAAGAAAGCAAAGGAAACTTTTTCATGTACTGTGCGGCTGAAACGGTCATTAAGTACCGCTTGCGAAGTGACTGGAAATAATTACCCCTTTATTCATAAACACAGACTTAATGGCAAAACTAGAAAAGATACACGAACATTTTATATGAACTGTTGTTACCTACCTTCTAAATTATAGTCCTGATCAACTTCTTCGTCCTGTAATGGCTGCTGTGATTGTTTCCTTTTAAGGCCACGTCGCCCTGTAACAATTTCCTCTGAATCATCAGATGTCTTTGCCGTAGCGATGGATGAGGTCTTTTTGTTTACTAATCCTCTGGTCTCCCGCCAAATAGCCTGCCTTTTGCCTTATCTTCATCCGAACATTAAATAAGAGTAAGATTTGGATTAAATCATTCAGTACATACATAATTGCACTGATTGCACTTGAGCTACGATGCCACAGACAGACAGACACACACAGACACACGGACACGTCTAGAGATGGGCCGTTCGCGGGAATATTCCCCACTTGTATGGGGAATATTCCCCATACAAACGGGGAATATTCCCGGGAATGGCACATCTCTAGACACGTCAAACTTATAAAAATAAATATTTATAAATATTCACATTTAAATTATTTTGTTATGTACCTGTCATATAATTTCCCATGAGGCCGCGCAGAGGCGGATGGTATATACCTCATTTCGGAATTTTAAGTCTTTCTTTATGAAATTTCCGGGTACGCCAGCTTGACGCTGCGAAATTTTGTACACCGTCAAGGCATGGAATATCTCGGCTTATACGATAGCTAGAGAAGTAAAATTTTAGGGCCCTGGGTACTATTTGGGTACTATTTTTTGACATTTAAAACATTCCCGAAAACAAAGCCGTTCCAGAGATACAAGCGGTGTACGCCAGTTTGACGGCCCGGTAGCGTACACCGTGAACATTATATTTCGGAAAGTTTAAGGGTACTATTTTTTTCACCTAGGTATTTCGTCGGTACTATTTGTGTACTATTTATTGGCTACATCAGATTCTGAATATCTTTACGGTGTACGCTATCTTGACGGACACGGGATCGTTACCGGTATTCTTACTACCGGTTTTAAATAAGGTATAACCGGTTTAAATTGTGTTTCGCTATTTACATCCCCGGAGGGTTGTATGCTTATTCAAAGTGTATTTCATAAGCCAGGGTATTTTATGTCAACTTCAACTAAAGTGTACCGTTTTTAATCACAATTTTATACAGGATGGGAGGGACTATACCGATATACTTTAGCCATGAATTCCTGGTGGTGTGACGAGTAAATAATGTTATATCAACATGAGTCGAATTTTGTCATTTTACATTAATAGTCTTATGGAACAAAATAAATCAGTAAATTCAGCCCCTCGTTATAAACATGTCCTTACTGGAGGAAAAGTTATCAAAAAGAAAAATAAAGCTAAAATGGAAACGAAAGGTAAATTTTTTGGCCTCCTAGTCGCTTACCATCAAATACTGCGAAGGTTAATTGCTGTTTAATTAAAGGATTTAAAAAAAATAGTAAAACTATCTTAGTCACATTTATTAGGGCTTGTTACACACTTGGGAGTTTTCATTTGAAAATTAATGAATATCTCTGAAAGTAACCGTTTTTCGACTATACATCACATAACTTTTTTTACTCCTAATAGTTGTCAGAATCTATAGTTAAAGTATGTCGGTATAGTCCCTCCCACCCTGTATACGTATAGTAATTTCATTCAGTTTTGTCATAATTATCAGCTCATACATAATATACTAGCAGGTGACAGTGACCCTTAACATAATTGTTTGCATGTCATACGTCTAGTCATGAGATATTTTTATAGTCGGCCCTTGAGAAATAGGTGGCCGCAAAATGTACACGAACGACCCTATTAGGAACATGATTCGTGTGCTTGATTTAAGGAAAGAAAAGTAACAAATATCGATAATTTTAACAGTGATAATATTACAAATACAGTGGCCCACACTCTTAACTGACTATTTTTGAATGGTCAGTTAGGAGTATGAGCGACTGTTCTTATTTATGTGTATTAAGGTATTTAATGTTAGAATGTATATTAAAAACTTGCATTTTACTGTAATTGTCTCGTAGTATTGTCGACGAACATTGTACTACCACTTTTGAACCTTAACGGCCTACAAATAGATTCCTTAAAGGAATAAAGTTCGCCTTTACATACGAAACGTAGAACTGCCAATTAAAATTAATAAGTCAATGTTGTTTTAACAAAAGTACAAAAATACAAAGTATTATGTTTGTAAAATTGCCGCTGAGGCGATCCCTCTCTACATATTATGTTTGTTAAATATCCCATTGGGAATGTTATTAATATTGTTCACTACCAGGGGCCTTATTCTCTAACGCAATCAACATCAAATCGTTATCAATGTTGGGTTCTTTTTGACAAGTAAGATGTCAAAATGCATACATTCTATAACTGGACTGTCATTCTTGGGACTGTCTTGGTATGGCGTTAAGCAATAAGGCCCCAGGATAGTTTCAAATAGTTCCTGTGATCGATCAAGCGATTGTCAATTCCTCTCATATTAGTATCATCCTCGGTTAGTACTTTAGAGAACCGGCATAGGAATCCGCGGGGCAACATTTTTTGACAAGTAGGGAGTTCCTATATCGATAAACTCAACTATAGGTGCTAGTTCTATATACTGATCACTCAAGGGTTTTCTTGTTTTTATTTTTATTAAGATTAAAAAATAAATTATTCTCGTTTTTAAAAACAATTTTATAATTTTACTCATCCCAATTTTTTCTTCGTGAATGTCCCATTTGCTATTGTTAAAGTAAGCGACTGGAATTTTTTCCATATTAAGCGTTTCTTGGCTGTTAAATCTTTTTCAGGTAGCTAAATGACTTTTTAATTTCTGTGGAGGTTATAGAGGCTTAACAAAATTTCATAAAGTAATCTATACTACCTCGTCTATTCACGAAGAAAAAAATTGGGATGAGTAAAATTATAAAATTGTTTTTAATAACGAAGAAGAGTATTGAGTTGTTATAATTTTTTTTTTACTCTTAATACAAACATATTTTTACAAGCAAACCCTTGATTGATCACTAGTATATAGATCTAGCATCGATAGTCGAGTTTATCGATATATGAACTCCCTACTTGTCTAACAATTTTACCCCGCGGATTCCTAGGAGTCTGCTCATGGCCCATTAATTAGATGGGAATTATTGATGGGCCATGAGCTCCTTGTATTATTTATTGTCTCCAAATTCGTAGGACATAAAGTTATGCTGGCCTAGACGCTAGTCAAGCTTTGGAAAACCTGCAGGACGTCCTTTATTAACTCTTACGTATTACAGCGTCCGGCAAGGTTGCCAAGGCTTGGCAAGCGTGTGGGCCCGCATAACAAAGGGGTGATTCAAATAGACAAGATCCTCTACTACCCACTTTCATTTGATTAAATGCTCACTAAATCTTTTTGTGTATAGGAAATATGTTATAATTTGAAATTGTCAACAATTTGTTGTGTGTAAATTTAAAAACATTTAAGTAATTATGAAAAATAAATGAACAGTTTCTTAAACTTAATGTTATTAATTATTTACTAATCACATCATTCTTTACCATACCCTTTATAGAAAAGTAAGTAATTTTAAGAGATTTCCTGTATTCTTTTAGGTAGTTTTAGTGTTTATCTTGTATAATTCAACTGCAGCTTTCTTTCGCAGGTGTTCAAGTATATCTGCCTCTTCTACCTTTGTGGTATACAGCTGGTGAACCTGAGACATTCGTGTCAGTGTCGGCTACTTATTATTGCCATTTTCTTATGTTGTGCGCATAAAAAAGGGCATACGTATAAGTAGCCATATTGATGCAGCTGAGACCACTGTTTTGCAAAAAACGGAGACCTCAACCGCGTTACGCGGCTCCGCCAGCTACGTAGGGACGTAAAGGGATGGCTGGGATAGCCGTGCTCCTACGTCCATGCGCAGATGGCGGAGCCATGTGACGTGGTATGCGGTAGCCGTGCAAAACGGTTGCCTCAACCGCGTCACACGGCTCCACCAGCTGTATAGGGACTTGGGAAGACGGCTGGCATAGCCGTGTTGACGTGGCTGAGGCGACCGTTTTACACGGCCACTTCAGACCGCGTCACACGGCTGCGCCAGCTGTGAAGGGACGTAGGGAGACGGCTGGCATAGCCGTGTTGACGTGGCTGAGGCGACCGTTTTACACGGCCACTTCAGACCGCGTCACACGGCTGCGCCAGCTGTGAAGGGACGTAGGGAGACGGCTGGGATAGCCGTGTTGACGTGGCTGAGGCGACCGTTTTACACGGCCACTTCAGACCGCGTCACACGGCTGCGCCAGCTGTGTAGGGACGTAGGGAGACGGCTGGGATAGCCGTGTTGACGTGGCTGAGGCGACCGTTTTACACGGCCACTTCAGACCGCGTCACACGGCTGCGCCAGCTGTGTAGGGACGTAGGGAGACGGCTGGGATAGCCGTGTTGACGTGGCTGAGGCGACCGTTTTACACGGCCACTTCAGACCGCGTCACACGGCTGCGCCAGCTGTGTAGGGACGTAGGGAGACGGCTGGGATAGCCGTGTTGACGTGGCTGAGGCGACCGTTTTACACGGCCACTTCAGACCGCGTCACACGGCTGCGCCAGCTGTGTAGGGATGTAGGGAGACGGCTGGGATAGCCGTGTTGACGTGGCTGAGGCGACCGTTTTACACGGCCACTTCAGACCGCGTCACACGGCTGCGCCAGCTGTGTAGGGACGTAGGGAGACGGCTGGGATAGCCGTGTTGAGATGGTTCAGGCAGCCATTTTACACGGCTACTTCAAACCGAGTCACACGGCTCAACTAACCGTGTTATAACGTAGGAAGACGGCTGGAACAGCCGTGTTGACATGGCTCAGGCAGCCGTTTTAGACGGCTACTTCAAACCGAGTCACACGGCTCAACTAACCGTGTTATAACGTAGGAAGACGGCTGGAACAGCCGTGTTGACATGGCTCAGGCAGCCGTTTTAGACGGCTACTTCAAACCGAGTCACACGGCTCAACTAACCGTGTTATAGCGTAAGAAGACGGCTGGAACAGCCGTGTTGACATGGCTCAGGCAGCCGTTTTAGACGGCTACTTCAAACCGAGTCACACGGCTCAACTAACCGTGTTATAACGTAGGAAGACGGCTGGAACAGCCGTGTTGACATGGCCCAGGCAGCCGTTCACACGTCCACATCAGACCGCGTCACACGGCTTAACCAACGGTGTCATTTCGTAGGAAAACGGTTGAACTAGCCGTGTCGATATGGATGAGGCAGCCGTTTCACACGGCTACTCTAGCCATTTTGGCCGTAACCGTGTGTCTGATCTAGCCGTGTCCGATAATTGGCCGTGTCAACAAACTGAAACGGCTGCAACCGCAGTACCGGGTGCAAATCTAGCCGTGTCTAATTATAGCCGTGTTGAAAAATGGACACGGCTGACAAATTGACACGGCTGCAACTGCAGTACCGGGTGCAAATCTAGCCGTGTCTAATTATAGCCGTGTTGAAAAATGGACACGGCTGATATATTGACACGGCTGACAAATTGACACGGCTGCAACTGCAGTACCGTGTGCAAATCTAACCGTGTATGCTCATAGCCGTGTTGAAAAATCGACACGGCTGACAAATTGACACGGCTGCAACTGCAGTACCGTGTGCAAATCTAGCCGTGTATGCTCATAGCCGTGTTGACAATTGACTAAAACTGCAGTACCGTGTGCAAATTTAACCGTGTGTCCACCGTAGCCGTTTCAGCGTCACACGGCTGACTTTACCGTTTTGACACGGCTGCAACTGCAGTACCGGGTTTACACGGCTGTGGATAGCCGATAAATCGACCCTTTTTTTTCCCAGTGTGGTAGCGATTTTGTTATGCAAACAAAAGTGGAGCTTGTATGAAAGTAGCTCCTCCGTCTCGTTGTTGTATGACGACCCAGTCCCGACTGACTTCGATGCTCTAATTGGATGTGCTGCGGTGACAGCTCAGACAGAAGGAGTCGGCGTCGTCGTCTAATGTTGTGATAGAGTTCTAAACGGTGGCTTAATCATTTTATAAGTGATTTTTAATAGGCATGTTAATTAAAATTGGTTGTTGTTTGACTGTCGTGTTTTTGCTATAAACATATAATCCGTTTTTTTGTATTATTTCCAGGTCTCCATTACGCCTTTGCCTCGTGCCAATTTTACGAAAAGAGGTAAAAATAACTTACTCCTTTATGTGGTATTGTATAAAATAACTTAGTAAATTAATACCTCATAGTAATAAAACAACTTAAACGGATTAAATCGCGTGTATTACTACATTTTAAGTCCTGACGTTTGTGGTGGACGAACGCTGAAAAGGGTTACGAAACGTCGGGACTCAAAATGTAGTAATATACGCGATTTAATCCGTTTAAGTTGTTTTATTACTATGAGTGATAATCGCGGAAACCGAAGACAATATTAAATTAATACTTGTCTACAAAGCATGGGTAAGAAGGTATAATTCCTTTTCCTTGTTTACTACACCTAAATTTACCTACGATTTTGTATAAATAAAACAAGATTTGTGTATTGTTGAGTATTGTATTTCATTACATAATAACAGATCAAAATATAACTAGATTGTGACCGTGACCTTTGTTATCTTAGAACAAGACAGAAATAAATGACTGAACCGGTCATATTAATCTCTTAATCTTAATGCCGAGTTTATGTTAAGTTTTAACATAAGTGTTTCTATTTAAATGTAAGTATTGCACAACTGATACTCTTACGAAGCTATGACTAATAATAGACATTATTTTGCGATTACACATTAAAATAACAAGTCTCTTAATACATAATTCCATTATTATTATGTACATAGTTCATATTATTTGGTATTTTTGGTGTAATAACATCATTAGGTAAGATTTTTCAAATTAACATGGCATAGTTTCAAACAGAAACGACCAACAACATGCACTATCTAACGGCAACAGGTTGTCAAAAGCAAAATTTTATTCATTAAAATCCAGGCGACAACCTTTTATTACTCAACTCTTAAAGCACTTACGCCATATTAATTTTTCATTACCCATAATCTTTAATAGCTTAGTTTTATTCAATTTAATACTTGAATCGTTCTTGAAGCATATCAACCGCTTCATATTTTTCACCATTTTTTGTATATTGTAAATTAATTCTGATAAACATTTTCGAAATAGAGTTTTACTTTAACATTTTTACCAAATCGCTAATATTTTTTATGCCACACCTGGCCATAAAGTGACTTTTTCCGCACGCTGCGCGTACGGAAAAAGCCGCTTTATGGCCAAGTGTAGACATAAAATGATGTACACAACACGGGAGGTAGTTATAAAGAAAGCCCTAAGCTTGATCGCATATTTACGTCTCTCGCTTGCAGCTCGGGCCGCAAACTTCTGCGATTTCGGCCTTTCTTTGTATTACTTACCGCCCTAATTGTGTAATATACTATAACCGATTTTAAAAAGAAGGACGGTTCTCAACTCGTCTGTAAGTTTTTGTGTTTGTTACGCGATTATTAGCTAGGGAAATCAAGCCAATGAAACGGTCGAAGAATGATCCAGCAAGATGCCAGCATTGCCAGCCAGGCAAGATGTCAAAATTAAAGCACTTATCTTCTTATCTTAGTGAATTGGGTGAGCAACGGCAATGCTACTCGCTTACTCGCGGCGGCGAGTGCCTAAAACCAAGCAAGTACACATCAAGACACAGTACTTAGGTACAATCGGCGTGAACGCCTAAAAATTATAAATCGAGTTAGTTTGTCTAGTAATTAACTTCACCTTCTCAAATGTCAATAGGTCCTTACTCCTTATACTTTTTTAAGGTTGTCAAATTCACTAAAGCTTGAAATATTTATTAAGGGTCTACAAGAAAACTTTTCTTAGCTCCACACATGCCTTTTCTTCAGAAAGGATTGTGATTTGTGATCTACCATGAGCAATCTACAATTTCACTTGATTCATTTCATTTTTTTTTATGTTATAAGTGGCAAACGAGCAGACGAGCTGCCTGATGGAAAACAGTCAACGTCGCCCATGGATATCTGTAACACCAGATGTGTTACCTATACGTTGCTAATCTTTGAGAGCCCTGCTTACTCGTTTCTTGAAGTACCCCATGTCATAGCGCGCTGGGAACACCTCAGGTGGGAGTTCATTTTTCATTGTGAATCCTGCGTTGGCGTGGGAAATCCCAACCTGTAACAATCAATATAGTTTGGTTAATATTACCGCTCATAAAAAAAGGTCATTGATAAGAACAATCCAATGTACAAGTAAGGTAGACGTCCGAGTGCTCGACACTGTCCCAGTAGTCGCTATTTTGAATGTTAAGTCATTAGCAATAGAAGAGAGTAGGGTGTCGACTATTGGGGATTAGCGTGTCGACCACTAGGACGTTGGCATACATTTTTAGGGTTCCGTACACAAAAGGTGCAACTAAGCCTCCGCTGTCCGTCTGTGTCAGTAATCGTGACTATAGCTTGGCAACTTCGTTGGTGACACTCACCTGTGTGCTTTTTTTTATGTGCAGCCGTAACTACTTACACAAGATACCGCCAACATGAACGTGGACCGACGGAGGCTGCCTCTGTGAGTGTCACCAAGGAAGTTGCCAAGCTATAGTCACGATTTTTCTGTGCCAAATACGGTTGGTCTATCCCTAAGTCTGTAACTGATACTAGGTGTGACTTATAGACTCTTTTCATTTATATATGAATGAATGAATGAATTAAATTTATTGCGTATTGATATTTGGGTTACATTACAGATGGATAATATAATAACACTTAGTTTCACCAACATCCTTTGCAGGCGTACACGCATTTGTCATAATATTAGAATAACCAGAATAATTATTACATTTATTACTTATACTAAAATCTATTACGG
Source organism: Eudemis profundana (assembly GCA_947034925.1). Lineage (NCBI taxonomy): Eukaryota > Metazoa > Arthropoda > Insecta > Lepidoptera > Tortricidae > Eudemis > Eudemis profundana. The sequence continues at coordinate 1,744,082 of OX344799.1, forward strand.
CGACCAAAATAGCAGTATCTCTGTATTAAAATGCGATATAAAAATTTAAATAAACGAAACACAATAATTAACATTTTTTACAATGTCATACTTCAAAACTAAGTAGTTGTCAAAATTGCTACACTAAAACGGAAAAAAAATAAATAAACAATATAACAGATTCACATTATTCTAAAAAATCCTTAATACTATAAAACCCCTTGTCCATTAGCCACTTTTAATAATAAATAGAAAGTAATTTATAAGTACTCTTATCTTTTGTTTTGACGCTCGGTTCTAATAATAAATCGATTATATGCTCCACCGACTGTCTCAAGATAAAGAAACAATACACCGAATGTGATAATGACAACGAAAATAAATCCTTTGGAAAACGTCTTTCATTGGGTGTGCTATTGTATTGTATTTGATTTAGACATTTAAATTTGAACATACATTTTTAACGACGCATTATATTCCGGATTGTTTCTAAACTAGCTTTCACTCGCAACTTCGCCTGCGGCATTCCTGGTATTATTCCAAGGGAGTTTCCTAATGGGATATAAAGTATGCTGTGTTTCAATCCAGAACTTGGTTTAGTTACGTACCAAATTTCATCTCAATCCATTCAGTTGTTAGCGCGTTATTTAGTAACATTACATTACAACATTACAATATTCTTTACTAGTATTTTCCCGCGGCTTCGCCCGCGTTGTTCCTGTTATTGTCCCAAAGGAACTCTTTACCGGGATATAAAGTATCCTATGTTTCAATCCAGGACTTGGTCTACTTGTATTGCCAAATTTCAGCTTGATCCATCCAGTTGCTATCCCGTTATTAGGTAACAAACATCCAAACATCTTCACAAACTTTCGCATTTATAATATTAGTGGGATCGTGCACCAAAATAAAAAATTACAAAAACTACACACACACAGTACAGTACCAAACATACACTACAGTAACAAACATCCAAACCCCCAAACATCTAAAAATCGAAACATCTGTACAAACTTTCACATTTATAATATTTTTCTACTCCTGTACTGTTATCTGTCTTTTACTTGGTCACGAACACTAATATAAGAACATATATAATATGAGTTCAGAGAAGTCTATACTCTATTCCCCATAACAGCACTAGTGTCGTTATAGCCACTTTACGTTATTGCTAGCAACCACAGACTTCTAAATCTAGGTTAAACTGAGGTCAAGGATTAAGCGCTCAATTTTAACTTTACGGTAAAAATGCACAACTACCAACTTAACAAACAATTAAAATCCTACGGCTTTTAAGAAAAACAAAACTTTCTGAACTAAATTCATTGATGCCAACATAAAAACAAAAGTATTTTTAATATATTCACTGCGTGTCAACTTCATTTAAAAAATAAAAAGTTTACCATAGACACATACTGACAGTCATACGTCATATTTGCCTTCTTTGCAGGTTATGCCTTGTTTGTATTTTATAATTTTAAAACCTGTCGTAGAAAAAGTATTGTATGCAACGTTGTATAATTAAGTCAAAAAACGCTCATTGCGTCTCTATTTGCGATACTCGCCGCATTCGCGGCTCGTATCGCAACTCACGCAATTCGCATTTTTTGAACCTTCTTATACAACTGTTGCATAAAATACTATAGTAGTATTGCAAAGCTTTGCGGAATAAATAATTCGGTGTTGCAATAATATGATGAAAATTTATACATATTATTGTCAACGATGATTTAAAACATTCAGATATAAATTAAAAAAAAAATCCTTTTTGGGTAGAATGTTCGCACGTCGACCGCTCGACCTATTTTAACTATTTGTTAATTAATAAAGGGAATGCGTCCGACGATGTGTTCGTCGCTTACCCGCCGGCACTCGGTCCACTTCATTTAGCCGAGCAGTATGATAAAATACGACAGCTTATTAAACAATTGTACTTGGTAGTATGATAATAGTTTACCGGTCAAAATGCGTAATGATCCTTTTTCCTGTTTCAAGATATGATTATTGTACGTGACAAATATCACAATTATGTTAAACTAGCATTCACCGGCAGCTTCGCCCGCGTTGTGCCTGTTATTATCCCAAGGGAACTATTTACCAGGATATAAAGTATCCTATGTTTCAATCGAGTACTTGATCTACTTGCATGCTAAATTTCAGCTCAATCCATTCAGTTGTTACCCCGTTATTCAGTAACAAACATCTAAACATCCAAACAACTTCACAAATTTTCACATTTATAATAATTACAATAATAGTGTGATTGACGAGAGACATACTATGTTATCAAAAGCATAAAGTTAACATACTTAAAGTTATTTAAAAAATGTTTGCAAAAGGATACGATCTTATTTACATAACATGATATTTTTGTTTACATTTTGAATATAAGTGTAAGTGAAAATAAACGTCCAAGTGAATAATAATAGGTACTTTTGTTTCATAGTTAAGATCTTATTTTTATTAATCCATGAAATATAATGATAAATTGATAATGTGGTGAAATAATAAGGGTATAAATTAAATACAGTGATCTCAGTCACTGAAATTGATACGTGTATTGTGTGACTTGATCGGGGGTCAAAAAAGTCGAGAATGACGTCCAAATACTGTAACAATAGAGCATTCAATACCGGTTTTAATTGTATCGGCTAATACCGGAATCCCGGTATTACCCATACAACAAATTCCGGTAACTACTGCATGCACTATGTAATTTCATGACACGTTAATTGAAAAAACATTTACAAAACGTCAAATGGATGGCGGCAGCGATTTAATTCAATTTTCCGCGTAGCAGACTGTTATTGCATTGCTTTATGTAGGTCATACATAAAGGAATGATATCGCTTTTAGCGAATAGAATTTTTTAAATTATTTTATGCATGTAGTAAAGTGACTTTTACCGCACGCTACCCGTACGGAAAAGCCGTTCTCTGGCCAAGTGTAGATATAAAATTATGTACACAACACGGGAGGTAATAAAGAAAGCAATCAGTAAAGCATTTCAAAACATAGTTTTTGTGTAATGAAATTCTTTTCATGTGCCTAAAAGTAACAAAACAATGCAGGTATTAATTTAAATATTGCGTAAAACATTCACGTTTCGTATAGAGAAGTTAATTTCGCTTTTTAGGAAAAAATAGTAAAGGAAAGCTGCATGGAGTCGGCATAGAAAGCCGACCGCAGTATATCACGGAGTCGGATCTTGATTAAAATAAAATAAATAAAATAAAATAATTTATTTCTGCAAGTAGGCCCTCAAGGGCTCTTTTACATGTCTTACATTATTTTGTCTTCTTTTCTTTTCTTTTGGCGCTTCGGGTAATGACCTTCTGGTGAGAAGAAGCGCCGGAAGAAACTCACCAGTTTCTCTTTTTATCCTTTGATGAATATACATGAGATTTCCTTAATACCTTACATTAACTAAAAAACTACATTTATAGAGATGTAAAGGGTCTCTCTATACGTCCAAACAAGACAAATAAAAAATAGAAAATAAATTAATACTAAAATTAATGGAGATGTAAAGAGTCTCCGTTGTCAAAATATTATGTTTTGGAGATGTAAAGGATCCCCAAACGTCAAAATACAAATTGAGAATACTTATTTACTAAATATCTTACAGAAATGTAAAAAAATCTGTGACTCACATGATATAACTAAAAAAAAAAACATTTTTTCTTAGAGATGTAAATGGTCTCTAAGTGTCAAAACAATTGGCAAGTACAAAAACAGAAAAAGACAACTAATCAAACATTGTTTTAAAATATATCTATTTTCAGTTGCAGTTAATCCCACGGTGTTTCATCATGTAGTCATTCATGTAGTCTTGTGTGCTGTAATAAGCCTTAGCCATGAGTTTACGCTTTACACAATTCTTGAATTTGTTAATAGATAATTCAGTTATATTCCTTGGCAGCTTATTATAAAACCTTACACAATTACCCATGAATGATGTTTTTATTTTATGGAGCCGAGTGGTGGGCACTGCGAGCTTATGTTTATTCCTAGTATTAATATTATGTATGTCACAGTTCTTCTTAAAATTCATGATATTCTTATGTACATACATAATATTCTCATAGATGTATTGACAATGCAATGTCATTACATTAATGTCCTTAAACTTATCTCTAAGTGAGTCTCGATAATTCATTTTATATATCGCTCGAATAGCCCTCTTCTGCAGAACAAATATAGTATTAAGCTCTGAAGCACTGCCCCACAGCAGAATACCATACGACATAATACTGTGGAAGTAACTAAAATATACTAATCGAGCTGTTTTTATGTCTGTTAACTGTCGGATCTTGTTGACTGCAAAAGCTGCAGAACTTAGTCTATTCGAGAGATTACCAATATGGGGACCCCACTGGAGTTTAGAATCCAATGTTATACCAAGAAAGACTGTACTATCAACTAGTTCCAATTCCTCATCCTTCACAATGACACTTGCTTGCTCGCGATTTACGTTACGCGTGACAAAGTTTATACATTTAGTCTTTCTTTCATTTAACAGTAAATTATTCACAAACATCGGCGTTTGTAAACATTCAGGATTCGCAGCTTAATTAATATTATTTTAGACGAAATGTAAAAATTGTACTGTAATTTTTTTTTTATTTTTTAGTGTAGAAGGAAATAGTTCGTCGATTTGTATGGCAAAGAAGCGTCTAACGTTTTTCGCTTGGCGTTTGACGCCAAAAGTGCAATTTAGTGATGGAAAACATAAATTTTCCATTTCATTTGATCTTCAAATCTGCTAATAATATCGACAGAAACTGAAGTTAACGGTATACAAAGTAGGTGGCCGCCACTTCTTTTTAGCACGCGAGGTACATACACATTTTCCTTCTACCTCAATATATTTGTGTGGGGTCGGCGCAGCGCTCTACAGGAGTGTATCGCGGAGTCTAATTCCGATGCTTCACATTACGTCGGCGCGCGCCGGCACCGCCGCCGGTAATGAGCGCCGATGCTACCTAATGCTTACTTAGACAAAGGATTGTCTTTTATCGATGACTCGAATGCGATTAGGTAGGCTATATGGTAGATACTGGGGCAGTGTCAAGAACTCGGACTTCTACTTTACTTCTACGTATGCAGTTCAGCAGTGGACGACTCAAGATTGCAATGATGATGTGATGTTGATTGACTCGTCTATTTCTATAGGGTGAATTTTAAATCGTGAATCGTTATAATTTTTTTGCCTTCCGTAGCACCTGTCACTAAACCCAAAATACACTCCTAATTTTTAAAATCTCGTGGTCACCCTACATTCATGTTTCGTATTTGTCATGAAAATTTCAACATTAGATATCCAACCTCCTAATATTGAAGTTGGCGGACAGAATTTTGGCACGTATTGTCAATAATGTCAACATCGTCGACATTGTCAACATAAGCACCTATTTAAATCGTATTTACTCATAAAATAATTCAGTTTTATTACGATTAAGGGTATAAGCGCCTCCACCGTTTTGTTCATAATTAATTAAGCGGGTCTTTAATTGTAATTAACACTAGTGCTCTGTATTAGTCTTAAGTAGCTTTACCGGTAAACGTGGTTACGATTCACGATTTAAAATTCACCCTGTATAGGGAACGTGCACAACGAAGGTGCTGCCGACTGGTGCCGCCAATCCGAATCTTGAACCTTTATCATGCTTGGACGACATTAACGGGAAACGCCGTTAATATCGCGATGATGGGACGATTAACGTTAGTGTGGCTACGATAAAACTTTATTTGACATTGACATTTATAATTTTTTCAGGAAAGATAAGTTTCCTTTACTGTCCGCATAGTGTCTCTTTTGTCGATTTAGTGCTGCTACCTATAGTTCCTGCACGTTCCCTATAGGTCACGGTTTCTTAAACTGTGGTCCATGGACTCCTTAGGGGTCCGTGATACGAGAGCCGGGGGTCCGTGGCTATGCCCACAATTTTCATGTGCCCTTGATTTTTTTTTTCTCTGATTGTATTCGGAAAGAGTCTGTAAGGTTTTCGAAATAAAGTAGGGGGTCCGTGACTAAAAAAATGTTTAAGAACCTCTGCTATAGGTTAACGCGGGCTAGTTTTCCGCACCTCAACATCTGATAAGTGCTTATTTTGTGTGATGGTTCGAAGGCACTATTCTTGCCAACCCAATTGTACCAGAAAGCTTAGCCTAGCAGACCCTTGGTAAATTTCAAAGTATTTTTCAAGATTCACTTGAAAGATGACTTTGACAAAAATAGCGGCTTAAACTTTGGGATGGAATAGTAAATAGGCTAGTGTATTTTTCAAAGCACTAATTACCAACTTTAATGTTCGGTTGAACAATGTGTAAAGAACAGAACATTGCCTTTAAAGAGTACACTATAGGAATCAAAAAAAAAAAATTATGAATTTAAATAATCAAGATTCGGTCAAAATAGAAGTACGCCTGAGCTCACACATATAATTACATTTTATAGCAAACATTCAAACGCAAAGTTAACGCTAACAATTAAATAATTATCGAAATCGGAATCAAACACTAATCACAGCGCTCCGCCGAAACGCGTTTAACTAACACGGTGGCACCGGGCGTGACGTCACGTCCGCTAACTGCAGTTTAACACGACCCGGCTCGAGTTGCGGAACTAAGGCTGTGATCTTTGTAAAGCGGGCATTTTATTTACAGAGAGACATTTATGGCCCACAGAGTGATTTAATAGACAGTATTAATCGCGGTGATAAGCCGAAATACGTTAATCAACATGGTGATGGTGCCACGGGGCGTGACATCACGTCCAATAACTGCAGTTTGACACGATCCGGATTGAATTGGGGGACTAATCCATATGCAACGGACACTTTACAGCTAGTAGAGACCTGTATGCACCACAGTATAATCCTATAGAAAGTATTAATGGCGGCGGTCTGTCGAAATGCGTTTAATTAATACAGTGCCAACCGATGTGACGTCACGTCAGGTAACTTTAGTTTGTTGTGACCCCGTGCAGTTTGTTGTGTCAGACCACTTAACTAAGCAGTTCAATCAGATTAACTCTTACGCTAGAGGTAATAAAGAAGCAATAGCAAGAAAACGTAGCCGCCAGGAGCGCGAGCGAATGACTGTGTCAGCTTGTAACTAAGACGCGGCTACAAAAAACACCCAGTTTGCGCCGATGTTATACAAAATATATGACAAAACCTATTTGCAACTTACGGCTGCAGCAAATCTATGAGCATTCAGTTTTGTTTCTTTTTAAAAATAAAGGAATCTTTCTTTTCAGTAAAATGAACTAACTAAAGGATTTAAGGTAGTTGCCCTCCAGGGCCCATAGATATTTTCTACCCTGTATATTCTTATTGTTCAATTCCGCTGTACTCCGACCGTGGCCTTACGTATGATGCCCCGCGCGCGCCCGCAGTGTGACAGTTCAGGAGTTTCGCACGCGACAGGTATTACAGTAATGCTTCATTTCAAACATCGTTATTGATGGATCTATTTAAAGGTTCATTTAATTTTTTTAAGTTAAATGCAAGCTAGCTTCCAATAGTAGACAAAGATCGTTATTTAGTCTTACAATTGTTTGTTGTATACATTTATCAACCACGGACGTCCATTGCTGGAGTGATGGCTAGGGTGGTTCACGAATGTAATGGAAAAATAGTGTAATTTTTTTGCTACACTTGGTTCTAAAAATACGATAGAACCTAAAGTTTTAATACTCTTACTGAAGGGTAAAGCGGTGCTCAACGACCTTATATTTTCATGAACTTTTTTTTTATGAAATAGGGGGCAAACAAGCAGACGGGTCGCCTGATGGTAAGCAATCACCGTCGCCCATAGACACCTGCAACACCAAAAGAGTCACAGGTGCGTTGCCGGCCTTTCAGGTGGGAGTACGCTCTTCTCTTGAAGGTTTGAAGGTCGAATTGGTCCGGAAACACTGCAGGCGACAATTTATTCCACAGTTCAGTCGTGCGAGGCAGGAAGTTTCTAGCAAAACGCACAGTTGTGGACTGCCAACCATCTAAGTGGTGAGGATGGTAATATTGTCGCGTAGGACGATGGCGGAAAGATGCGGCAGGGATTAATCCGAACAATTCCTCGGAGCATTCTCCGTTATATAGACGATAGAAGATGCAGAGCGAGGCTACATATCTACGCAGTGCCAAGGAGTCGAGCCGATCTGAAATATCTTGACAGCCGACGATACGAGTCGCTCTCCGTTGAATACGGTCTAGAGGGAGAAGCTGGTACTGGGGGGCCCCAGCCCACAGATGAGAACAGTATTCCATATGTGGACGGACCTGCGCCTTATAGAGCTGTAGGCGGTGGGCCGGAGTGAAATACTGTCTCGATCTGTTGAGCACACCAAGCTTCTTAGAGGCTAATTTAGCATCACCCTCTAAATGGCCGCGGAACTGGACTTCACTCGATATGTCTTCACTTGTATGTATGCATACAAATTCAAAATTTTCATTAATTTTTTTTTTGTTTACTAATAACAGTTTTTACGGATTAATATCCATGAAAAACATAAATATAAATGTTACCTATTTAACTGTAATAAAGTACATACTTTGAAAATAAATTGGTATTTCATACCTGTATTTTCAGCTTATAACTAAAACCGTGTTTAATTCTGTTGAGTTTGTAAATGAAAAACTATATTCCACACAATACTACAAGTATACTGTATTGCACACCAGAAAAACACATTACAAGAGGTACTTACATAATTAAAACAATTTAAAAAGGTAGACAACAGGTCTTATCGCTAAAGAGATCTCTTCCAGACAACCTTTGGGTTGCGGAATCGACACAAAAAAAAACCAAAAACAGTAGTGGTGCGAAGGGTAACAAGAGCGAGGGCTAATTTGGTACCAATATAAATAACTGCAGGGGCATAAACATACATAAATAAATAGATATATAAACCTACACATACATACATAAATACAAATAAATAAGTAGGGGAAAATATTAACCGCGAAACAGCAGACGTTACAAAGAAACAATTGGGAAAAGTACACAATTCAAGAATGTTATGGGAGGGATAGGTTAGGATAGACGTGCTATCGCGCGTCTGTGTGAATACGTGTCACGTCGCGAGCTCCTAAACGGCCGAAATAGGGTATTTGACAACAATCAAAATAAATTCATTAACTCTAACCAGCAAATTACGCTTCCAAAATAGTCCGGATAAAATCATTCAGACTTATTTTCGAGCGATCAACGATTTTACAATGATGATAACTAAAAATAAGGCACCATGTTGAGCATGACGTCACATGATGGTATTTCATACTAAACTGCACACATTCGGAGCGTTTTGACACTTCATAAAAAGAAGCTGATTTGAACTGTCATCAAGTAGCCTATTGGAGGACAATTTGTTCATCTTTATACTTTGACAGTGCCATCCTGCGCTTTCGCCCCCGCCTTGGGCGATGAATGTATGACTTAGTAAGAAATCAGGATTCAATACACACCTGAGATCTTTTGGCATTGCTCAGTCGAGGCAGGTTGGCTCTTTGACTTGTTACTCCGGCCCTGCAACATTTAATTATATCCATCATTTATCTCTTTATCAAACAATTTAATTAACAGACTAACAGACATATTCCTTGACGTGTGTGTGTCATTGAAAGAGTTTTCATTGGTTTTATTTGAAACCTACAGAGGGATAAATGAACAGGTTGTCGAGTGCAGAAGGTGGCAATCTACATCCAAGCAAAAAGATGTTTTTTTGGATCCATATTACATTACAATAAACTTAAACAGCATTTTTGGAGATGCCTTGACATCTCTAAAAAATGTTGTCTTAAGTTTATCACGTCGTCACCCTTTGGTCTCAAGGCGTCAAAACATGATAAACAAAATATAGAAAATAAATAGACATACACTAAAATTAATGGTCTTAATACCTTTCATACGACATAGTTCCGGTCAGGTAGCCTAGTGGGTAGCGCGAAGGGCCATGCGCGTGCGCCGGCGGCGGCCACGTCGCCGCGCAGCAGCGCGAGCACGTCGTCGAGGAAGCGCAGCGCGCGGCACTCGGCGTCGAGCGCGCGCGCCGCCGCCGCGCAACGCCCTGCGCGCACGCACTGCGCCTGGAACCACAATGTTACCTATAAGTTTCATAGACGCTTCGTTTTCTGTCCAACTTAGCCTCGTTCAGGATAAACACAACAAACAGTTTCAGACAGGTGCGAATAGAGGAAGTTGAACAGGAAGGAAAAGATGCCTTGTTTGGCCGTAACATTTAAAATGCCATTGCACTATAGAGTCTGTGCGGAAAGAGAATAGGCGTGGCGAAAAACGGAACTAACCTACTCAGTATGGCAAATACGGCAAATATTTTTTTCTTTTGCATTACAGCACCCCCCAATTTTAATCCTATTCTCTTTCCGCACAGACTCTACCAGCGGTTGGCAACCATTTAGCAGCTAAGGGCCACATAGTAGCTAACGAAATTGACGCGGGCCGCACTATGTTAATAACTGGTGATTTTAAACAATTCTGATTATATCGACCGTTACATACAAAATAGCCAGGGAGGCTCGCGGGCCGCAAGTGAGCGGTTCACGGGCCGCATGCGGCCCGCGGGCCGCTGGTTGCCGACCGCTGCACTATACCGAGCAGCGGGCTTATCTGAGATGTTATATTTCATGGGCCACTAAAACTTTTACAGGCCGCCATTAGTTTTAGTTATCGTACCGCTACATTACACTTATTTATTGTAATTACCGTAAAATGGGGTGAGAAGGGATTGCGAGGACAGTTGGGTTACGAATGGGGAGAGTGGGGATGACAGAGGAGTGAGGTGGTTTTTAAAGGCTACTGCTACCTTAATAATATTATATTCTTATTGCTTGGAACTGTAGTAATGATTCATATCCAAAAGTGTCGATCCAACAATTTGCCCAACTCACCTTTGTATGAAATCCCTTCTCACCCCAACTAAGAGGGACTACGGAGTGAGGAGGGATGTTTTGTTTATTGTCAAAGTTATGAATGGGCTAGACGACTAAAAAAAACTGTTTAGTCCGTCAGTTAGATTGTTAAATAATATTGAACACGTATTTTTTCTTTTGTTTGACAAACAAAAAATGACGAGGATAGAGTGCTTAGAAGTTTCAAGTGACGTCATTCCTAGGTACAATTTTCACCTAGTAGTGACCTGAGTATATGGTTTCATTTTCAACTCGATACCTTTACGCGTTTCCGGGATAAAGGGTCTTGACAGACGGACAGACTGACGGACGGACGGACAACAAAGTGATTCTATAAGTGTTCCGTATTTTCCTTTTGAGGTACGGAACCCTAAAAACGAGGTATCGGAATGCCTATAATTAGTTTATTTTCCTCATATGTCTGAATAGAGTTAAACCTTTGCCGGCATGATGCAACGCGATAATTGGGGCATGAACCGGTTATTACCAGTCATACCTAATTACTATTCGCCCGTTTATTAATTACCTTGTAATGCACAACGTTTACGAGCATTATACATGGTATGCCTATCGTAATTATATTGTCGTTAGAATACTTCGGTACCGCTGGACTCGAAAGTATATGAGCCTTGTAGTTCTTTCGACAGCAAGTCGAAATCGCGACTACTAGTACCGAATTTTGCTCCTCTGGAGGGGCTTAGCCAGCGACCAGAAAGAGCAAGCGTTATGCGATAGAGAGACGGTCGGATCCGGTGGTCGGAGCCGAACGTCAGTTTTGTAAAGATAAACTTCTGTATGTAAGTACCTAGGACCATTAAAACAAGAGGACTGTCATCCTCCATACTTTGGATCGTACCCCGACCGCAAGGGGATATCCAGGCAAAAACTAGATGGCACTAAAAAACTAAACATTTAACGATGTTATAATTGAACAAAAAAACATAGTACAGTAACAATTAGCTCGTAAACAGCTAATAATAAATAAATTCTAACAATTAAATACTGTGTCACGCTTGCAAAGCTTATACATAGATGGCGTTGTATTTTATCGGGGAACAGCTTTTTGTATGGAGAGGAGAATGACAGTCCTCATGTTTTAATGATCCTTGGTAGTACTATTACTTATTCTGTGTCCGTGTCAGAGTTTTTATACGTTTGCGTCCATCGCGTTTGCGAAGGTGAAATTAATTAAATATATATTTTTTACTTCGCTATAATTGGGTTAAAAGTATCTCATGTGTTAACCAGGGTCATAATCTACTGTTAAATGAACAGTCAAGGGCAAAGATATAAACCCAACCAAAGTTTCAAAAATATGTACACACACATCAAGTCAACTGTCAGTACTAAGGTTTAGATAGGTACATATTTATTTATGCGATTTTGTGGAGTTAAGTACCTTCATTTTCTCAGACATGCAATGACATGTTGACATTAGTACCTCGTTTCCGGTGCGGCTTGACACTTGGCATATAATGGAATTTCATACAACATTGCCGGCCTAGGCCCCGGTCTCTATAATAATGTACTATTTGCCCTTGATTGTAAATTTCATAAAAAAACGACCTGCTAGTTTTTGTGCGATGCGCATAACTGCCGGACTGATTTATATGTAATTTATGAATACATACATACATGGCATCAAAATATAATAAGTATGGAAACGTAACTGACGCAGAAATTGGGCCCCTCGGAATACGTGCTCTATAGTACGATTTATAATTAAATTCCAACTAATCTACCAAGAAAAGTCAATGTCAGAATTACATCTGTCATGTCAGTGTGACGTGGCAGATGTAAGGCCGGCTTTACACCTGTAAGTTTTACTTACGTAAGTAAGGACGCAGCTATACGTTAGACTGAGATAGCTGACTGACTATCTCAGTCTAACGTATAGCTGCGTCCTTACTTACGTAAGTAAAACTTACAGGTGTAAAGCCGGCCTAACCAACATTGCCATGATTATAAAAAATATAAGTAACCCGTTACTACTGAAAATCAAGCATTGTCTTGATTGAGTTTTAAATGTTGGACAACCATCTAAATGCGTTTTTATTTCTTTATTTGCCCATGATCCTACTGCATAGTCCTACAAGTACATTTATACTAAATATAATTATAGTTTAATACAATTCAAATCTCATTAACTAGTACCTATCACTTTGAATCAAATGTGACATGCTAGCATTTGTGTCAGCAGAGCTGTAAACTCAGCCAAAATCGATGTTGCATTCTTCAACTATCTCGGTACGAGTAGTAGGTCACTTAGGTTAGGCATCTTCATAGTCTATGGAGTTCATATACCGTTTTTCGGCTAATTTTCTAGCTGCGCTTCGGCATCGCCAGTTTCTTGATTGCAGGGCCGTGTCGTAGCCGCCACCTTGTTCATCTTAAAGGAGGGTAGGTACCACGAAGATCTAACTTCGAAAATGCCGCCGTTAAATGGTACGGCTGTCTTTGTCATTCGAATATAGTAAAGAGTGACAAACACCGCTCATTCCCAAAATACCGCATTCCTAAAATACCAGATTTTTAAAAAACCGGATTCTCGATACACCAGATTTTCCGTATACAAGATTCCCATAATAACACACCCAACAAAGTGATTTAGATCCTTGAGTAACTTACGATTTTATAATCTAGTGTAACGGGAATGTGGTAAGACAGGAATCTCATAAATCCAAAATCATTATTTTTAAAAAAATCTGGTATTTCGGGAATGCGGTATTTTGGACACGAGCGACAAACACAGCCATACCATTTGACAGCGGTATCTTCGTAATTCAATTTTCGTGGTAGCCCCTGTGATTTTTTTTCTATTAATGTTTTTCATATCCATATAATGTATGCAAATCTTCGGATTGTGCTAAAACTGATACCAAATGTTGACGAAACCTAAAGTGTTGTCATTGCAATATGAATGTTTCTATCACGAATTAGTTATAATTGAATATTTATTAACCTGATATGTTTGAATAGAATTATGTTTACTTGGACAGTGTATTTACTTTTACCTGTAAAATTACTAACAAATATATTATTTACGAGCAACTTTTCTCCAGGTAATAATTTACTAGTAATGAAGCGTACAATTTTAATAGCAACACAGTGGTAGATTCGTTGGAATTTAATTATGAATTGTACTATAAAGGAAGGACGGGAATTTATTTCTCACGTCAGTAGGTTTGTAAGCAATCACAGATTTTTGTCTTTTAATCGATATAAAAGCTATTCATTCAAACTTTCACGATTTATACTAATTATTATAACCAAGGACCATTAAAACAAGAGGAGTGTTATTCTCCTACAAAACCTTCTGACGCTTTGTGCCAGATTCGCATAATGTCAGATTCGCATAATGCCAGATTAGCACAATGCCAGATTCGCATAATGTCAGATTCACATAATGCCAGATTAGCAGAATACCATTTTGATCTCTCACACGACAATTCTGTATTAGGAAAATACCCGTGAGTGGCGGTGGGTTCATTTTCGTTAATAGTGGCAAACTGACGTAATATCTGTCATAGCCTTAATACCTCTTAAATGTATATAATTTTCTTATATATTAAATAATGTGTTGAAAAGTATACTTTTATAATACCAACTAAAAGGCGCCCGCGACGTCGTTCGCGTAAAACTTTTTAACTGCCTACACCAAAACTGGTTAAAATCTATCCTATCGAAGTAATCCTCAAGACAATTGATTTGAATTAAACTAAATTAATGTATATTGCTATTTTGTCTTGAAATGAATGATCTGTCTTCCTATCGAATAAGATGAAAATAATAAATAATCAGATAAGTATCATAATCATGCGTTTTATTATGTTTGTCAGTCAATCTGTCATCCAGTCAGTCAGTATGTCGGTGTGTAGGTGATGTGTAATGTGAAATCAAATCTGGCATTCTGCTAATCTGGCATTTTGCGAATCTGGCTTTTTGCGAATCTGGCATTTTGCGAATCTGGCTTTTTGCGAATCTGACATTTTGTTTTTCTGGTATAAAGCGTCTAAACCTTACCCGAATTTACAACGCCATCTACGTATAAGCTTGGTAAAAGAATTATATTATTTACAATTATTCAACTTTGCAAACGCGACACAGTATTTAAATATTAGAATTGATTTATTATTAGCAGTTTACGAACTAATTGTTACCATACTATGTTTCTTTGTTCAATTATAACATCGTTAAATGTTTAGTTTTTTAGCGCCATCTAGTTTTTGCCCGGAAATCCCCTAGCGGTCAGGTTACGATCCAAAGTATGGAGAATGACAGTCCTCTTGTTTTAATAGTCCTTGATTATAACAAAATGGGACTTAATCGTGTAACCCCGCGCGGCTAGACGATGTTGACACCCGCCTCGCCAGTCCCTTTGTGACCATGGACGTCACGGCAGGTCCGAAACGTCGAGGTAATAGCATGTTTTTACGCGATCAAGTCCTGTTGAGTTATAATAATTATATTCGAAAAAATCGTCTGCACAAACTTTATATGAATACTAGCATTCGCCGGGATATAAAGTATCCCATGTTTCAACCCTGGACTTGGTCTACTTGCATACCAAATTTCCGCTCAATCCATTTAGCTGTTGCTGCGTTATTTAGTAACAAAATTCCAAACATCTAAACATCTTCACAAACTTTCACATTTATGATATTACTGTGATGTGATGTGATTGGTAAGATTCAAACATAGTAAACATTAAGTTGGTTATCAACACCACTTGATACATAAGACGTATTGATTTTAAACAGTGGGTGTTATAGGGAAGATCTCAACGTCAGTTTTATTAGGCATTATCGTTCCATACATTATATTTCAATGCCTAGCTTACCGCTGCTTATTATTAAATAAATGAGGAACAAAGACCAAGAATATTACATCAACAGGATAATATATAATGTTATTCGTAATACAACCGTGTCAAGTAAGCCGAGTAATATGATATCGGTTATTTTACACAAAACTTTTTAGGTACTGGTATCTGTCGAGTATAGCAATGCATTCAGAAATATCTGACGCAACTCTATTATTCAGAGCAAAGACGCGTAGTTTCAGTTAGAGTCTGTGCGGAAAGAGAATAGGCGTGGCGAAAAACGGAACTAACCTAACCAGTATGGCAAATACGGTAGAAAAGCATTACAGTGTGCCTACCATGAGTTGACTTTTCGATCGGCGCTAGCGAGTATCGAGCGCTCGATGACAGTCTATCTCTATCGTACTATTAGCGCGTGCGAGAGAGGCGCACTGACTCTCGATACGTTATACTCGCTAGCGCCGATCGTACGCTCAACTCATGGTAGGCACACAGCACCCCCAAATCTAAATCCTATTCTCTTTCCGCACAGACTCTATATGGAAATATCGGTTTCGGCCGAAACTGAGATCAAATCCGAAATTTGGTTTCGGTATCGGCGGTGAAAACTAGTTTCGGTCAGACACTACTTTAACTATATGCTTATAGCTCTCAAAGTAGGTAAGGTACCTACGTCAGCCATTTTTGACATGACTGTACCCAATTTATTGTGTTTATCATATCTTAAATTGCAATAATTCCTCAATTGTGTGCTATACACTGCGTGAAGCCTATTATCGTAGATAACGAGACTTCATTAAAAACTGCACTAGAATGGATTTCTGTCGACGATTGCACAGACAAACAGACAAAGGATCCAAAACTTATGACACCCCCGTTCTGTTAGCAGAGCCCGCATCAACGAGTTCTTTCAATTACGATGAATTCATATCATTCATTCATTCGTTCGTTCGACAATTCGCCGTTTATTGTTTACTTGCACCTGAACGCTGTTATTTCAAGCTTTTATTTAACTTCACTCGTGTTTCAACTCGCAAGATAGCAGGTCGATCAAATTCCTATGATTATTTCAAACTTGCGAGAATTTTATGACGTTTTGTTTCCATAAATGTCAAATTTATTGCGGCGCTTGCGGTTGAGACTCTGGTCAGCCGACATGAAAACCTTCATGAGGGCCCTGTCGGGCTGGTACATGCCTCGGGAGATCCCAGAGCTAGCGCTTAGGGGAGACCGGGTATGGTTGTCTCACGGGTTGGTTGTCACAGCAACCATTAAATAATACGAAACGAAGGAATAAGTGCATCGATTGGTGAAGTAGGGAAGGAGGTGAAGCTCTTGCGATCTTTTAACACCGAGCGATGCAATTATTCCTTCGTTTCGTATTATTTAATGGCTGATGTGACAACCAACCCGTGAGACAACCATACCCGGTCTCCCCTACCTTTCCCAAAGAATAGCTTTAGCTATCCAGAAAGTAAATGCCGCCAGCGTAATGGGTACCATGCCGCAGGCTGTTGTAGCCTGGGTTGTAGGCTGTGTGGGCTGGCTGGATGGGTACTACTCGAGGGGGTGTTCTTTTTATAATGTTTGTTTTAGGTAGTTTAATTTAGTTTTTAGGTCAATTAAGTTTCCGATATAAGTTTTTAGTCACTATTTTTGTCACCTTCTTCTAGCTTCTTTGTTGTACTCAAAATATTATTATCTGAAGATAAACCTTTACGTGTATTGTAAACGTATTGCATATTAGTGGACATCTCGAAGCGTAAGATTGCAAATTCGCTGTCACCCTGAGGACCGAGGGGTCACGACTAATGTGCAACACACGATATAATTGATGACTTCACTGTAAACAAACCTATTAAACATAATATGCAAATCCCTTATCGCAGGTCGTTCAACGAACGCCACTGAACCCTGCTATCGGCCCTTATCAATGCACTGATAGCGTGATGGCTGATAATAGTCTAATTTATCGTCAATCTGTGACTAATAAACGACAACGCCTATGAAACACTTTCCCTCATAAATAAGGAAATAATAGTACCTACATCACACAACTAGGGTCGTAATATAAAGAAAGGCCGAGATCACAGATGTTTGCGGCCCGAGCTGCAAGCGATGGACGTAAATATGCGATCGAGGGTTTTTTTTATTACGGGAGGTAATACATAATTTTATGTCTACACTTGGCCAGAAAGCGGTTTTTTCCGTACGCGTAGCGTAGGTAAAATGGTATGAGTCGCATTCTTGTAGAGTGCGACTCATACCATTGAGTAGCAGATACATTTACCTACATACCTACCTAGCCCTATTTCGTTTGTGTACACCGTAGGTCATATGTTCGAACAAAATGCCCAATGATCCATCCAGTTGCTGCCCCGATATTTAGTAACAAACATCTGAATATCCAAACATCAAACCTCCAAACATCTTCACAAACTTTCACATTTATAATATTAGTGTGTACTAACAAAACATGTCAGCGATTCAGTAAATATTGTAACTACTAGAAATCGCAACGCCAACTATTCGCAGATCGCAACTTTGCAAGGAATGTAAATAAAAAGTGGTTTAAGTGGGCTCAACGTGGTCCGTTTTCATACCATGTCATTTTAACTATGAGCCTCGTTCAGACTGCTGCATTAGATCGAACCAAGCTGCAGTTGTCTCTATCGCGCTCTGCGGGGGAGAGGCGGGCAGTGCGGGACAGCGACACATTTTACAAATACCTAATTTTCAATTCTCTCGACATTACTGTTTCCTCTTAATACAGACTATGGGTTCACTGGTCGTTCAGTTTGAGTGGTTATTGACTCCCAATTACTGCTAATAATTAATATAATATGTTGGCTGTAAAAAAAACCGGACAAGTGCGAGTCGGACTCGCCCACCGAGGGTTCCGTACATTACTTTAAATAAAGACTATATTTTTTATGATTTAATTACAAATGTATAGTTTTCAGATTTATCCCTATACTTGTAGTATAACACTGAATTACTTGGCAAACAGGGTTCTAGGTCAACGGAAAGTGCCCTATAAATTTTGGTTTCCTTGAGAGAGTCGAAATGTATGTTTTTGGCGGCATAAACAGCCATAATGTATTTTTTTTTACGTTAACTTAGAAGTTTGAGTTTTTAAGAACTTCAAGGGCCCATATATGATTTTGATAGGCTACTGTCCTGACAGATCAAATCAGCAACTTTTTATGAAGTGTCAAAACGCTTAGATAGTATGAAGTTTGTATGGAATAAAAGTGAAATGACGTCGTTTTACTCAAACATCAAATCATCTTCTTATTTATAGGTTTTGATCTTTTAAAAATCGTTTAAAACGCTAAATAGGTGATGTTCAGTTAATTTTTTCAAATTTTCGAAAGCTGATTTAATGGCTAGCGTGTAGTAATTTATATTGACTACAGGCAAATACCCTATTTGGACTCGATACCTCCACGCGTTCCCGAGATGAGATAAAGGGTCTTGACAGACGGACAGACAGACAGACGGACGGACGGACAGACGGAAAACAAAGTGATCTTATAAGGGTACTGTTTTTTCATTTTGGGGTACGGAACCCTAAAAATCATGAAAATCGGTGCGGTAGTTTTTAAGTGATGCGCGAACATTACATTCCGAAAAACTGACAAACAGATTTACGTTTTATTTACTAGCATTGATCCGCGGCTTCGCCCGCGTTGTTCCCGTTACTGTCCCAAGGGAACACTTTACCGGGATATAAAGGCCTATGTTTCAATCCAGGACTTCGTCTCCTTGCATGCTAAATTTCAACTCAATCCATTCAGTTGCTACCCAGTTATTTAGTAACAAACATCTAAACATCCAAACATTTTCACAAACTTATAGGTAATATTAGTGTGATGTGATTTCGTCCACTCGTCAAGTTCCTTTTTTGGAAGAATCTTTCATCTATAAACACAATCTTTCTGTGATTTATTATACAGGGTGAATTTTAAATCGTGAATCGTAATATTTTTTTTGAAGTCTATACATAGTTAACAATAACTTACAATGCTTTTAAACCTAAATTAAGTACGTTTTTATTTTGGCCACTTTTAATTTGATTTATCCTAATTTTTAAAATTCATGTTTTGTACTTGTCATGAAAATTTCAACATTAGATATCCAACCTCCTAATATTGAAGTTGGCTGGATAGAATTTTGGCACGTATTGTCAATAATGTCAACATCGTCGACATTGTCAACATAAGTATTTAAATCGTATTTATTAATAAAATAATTTAGTTTTATTACGATTAATGGTATAACCACCTCCACCGTTTTGTTCATAATTAATTAAGCGGGTCTTTAATTGTAATTAACACTAGTGCTCTGTATTAGTCTTAAGTAGCTTTACCTACCGGTAAAGTGGTTACGATTCACGATTTAAAATTCACCCTGTATAAAATAAATAGATAAGAGGTATTGCAAGAGATACCATATGCATGTGAGTTAGATGATACCTTTTAATTTGTAATGCAAAGATCACGTTAATGTAGAGAAGTTGTTTCTTTCATAAAGTCGTATCTTATTAAATTGTGGTATTCAAAAACCAACTCATTCACTATAGTAACAAGGTTTACATTTGAAAACAACACGAAAGAGAAATACGAAGATTAGAAGGTACGTTAAGATAGAACTTGGCATCTCACAAACTGGTTTAAAAATATTTGATCGCATAATTATTTTAATTACATATTTAAATGCCGAGTTGTTTGGTTTTGAGTAGTTCAAGGTCGTCTGGATACAGATAGGACGGTCGTGGCCAACATAAAAATTGGGGTGAGGTCGCAAATAATCGCACAACTGCCGTCCTATGACTAAAACTGGACTAACCTCTATGGAGTTGTATAGGGGTTAGTCTAGTTTTAGATATCGGACGGCAGACAACGCTGAATATGTTAGGATGTTGTTAGGATACATATAAGTAGTATAAACTCGATTTTGCAGTTTCGGAAAAGTTGTGCTAAATGTGTGGTGGTCGAAAAACGCCGAAATTTTCGGTCATTTTTCAGTGTTTGGTGTACACCTTCTAAAAAATGCATTTTAGGGAAAAGTTGTCCATGAAACTATTAAAGTAAATAAAATTCCCTACAATATGAGTGTAATCATAACTCTGTATGCTTAGAAAATGTTGAGATATGGTACTTAAAAAAATAGACATTTTTCCTAAAAAGTTCTAATTTGTACTTTTAGCTATGTTTCAAGCCAAATATTGGCTGAATTACTCATCCTATGATAAAATTGGCTACAAAAGTAGTTTAAGCAGTTATTTAGCTTTATTTTAAGACCTAGTTGAATCCTGTACAACCAAAGTTCTCCAGTTATCGAAGAATAACAAAATCATTATAGAACTCTCATTTCTGAAGAATAGTGCTCATAAAGTATTTTTTTAATTTTCCATATAATGTTCGTTATAAATGGCACTGTGTTTACAAATCTCATTTATTTAAAATGATCTGGAGATTTATATATTTAAAATGATCTAGAGATGTATACAGCCTGTAAATCTAATACGGGCGAATATTGAAACGGTGGTCAGCATAGGACCTAAGAAGCATATTTAGATAAATAATGCTTAAAACCACAATGAAAATATTTACCATACAAAATAATTCGGGCCGCAATGTAACGCAACGCAACACATTCAAGTTGACAAACACGCTAGTTGACAGTTACTTTAAAAAAGCTCGTATCTCGCAATGTCATAACAAGCATGTATGCGGTACATTGCTGCTCGGTAAATTTTCAAAAATTAATTACGAGGTCACTATTAAGTGTAATTTTAAAAATCATATTAATTAATGATTACACTACTAAACGCTATATCTGGTTTAATTGTTCGCCCGTATTAGACTTACACGCTGTATATGTGTGCGGTCCATTGACAATGTCATTTCATGTATTCATTAAAAAACGAGATATGTGCTCAATCGTATTCTAATCGCGGTTTAATAAATAATACTTACAAAATGCGTGCCAAGTGTTATACAAGGAACATCGCATAATTCATAGTGACAACTTGACAAGTGAAATTTGCACACCAAACTAACAACTAATTAAAATTTGTAAGAAGACCACGATTCTACAATTTAGAGAGTAAAATAAAATAGTAATTACTAACGAATAACTAATAGGCAAGGATTAAGATACCAAAAGATTAGTTGAAAAATTCTTTTATGCCTGGCCATAAAGTGACTTTTTCCGCACGCTGCGAGTACGGAAAAAGCCGCTTTCTGGCCAAGTGTAGACATAAAATGATGTACACTACACGGGAGGTAATAAAGAAAGCCCTCGATCGCATATTTACGTCCCTCGCTTGCAGCTCGGGCTGCAAACTTCTGCGATCTCAGCCTTTCTTTGTATTACCACCCTAGTTGTGTAATGTACTATAGCGCCAAAAGAAAAGAAATGAAATAATACATACATATTTAGACTCAGACTTGTAAAAGAGCCCTTGAGGGCCTACTTGCAAAAATAAACTATTTTATTTTATTTTTATTTTATAACTTATTTAGTAGTAAATAAGCTTAAGGTTACCACGGCCATAGAATTTTATATGAATTAAAAAATGGACCACTCATGTTGTACTTAGCCGGGTCGATTGCAGAAAATATGTACTTTTTACTTTTTTGTCTGATCACGGTGTGTCTATACCTACAATTTTACTCGGAATCATGAGCACTTGTCATTTATGAAATAAAAAAAGTTGTCCCAAATGACCCAACGTTTGAATCTCAGTTTCGTTACGCCCAAACTAAATATAGGGGAAAATATGGCGAAACTGAGATTTTTTTATCATGGTCAGACAAAAAAAGCAAAAGGTCATAATTTTTTGCAATTGACCCAGCCACAAACTGCTCGACATTTTCGAATGTTTCCGGCATTCTTAATCTTGATTACTCACGACCGTACCTCATCGAAGAATGCCGGATGCATTTCTAGTACATTACACAACTAGGGTGGTAATACAAAGAAAGGCCGAGATCGCAGAAGTTTGCGGCCGGAACTGAAAGCGAGGGACGTAAATATGCGATCGAGAGCTTTCGTTATTACCTCCCGTGTTGTGTACATCATTTTATGTCTACACTTGGCCGGAAAGCGGCTTTTTCAGTACGGGTAGCCAGTTTATGGCCAGGTGTGGCATAAAAGTGCAAAAAGCTTTTAAACCCTGGCACGCCGAGTCCCTGTCTACCGCCCCACACCCACATAAAGTGTATCGCTAAGCAAAACCTTGGCAACAAAGAAATTAGCCAAGAAAAAACCGATTAGTGCTCAAGAAACTACCAACAGATTAAAAATGTGCAAACCCAGTCCAAAAATACAGAACTGTGCAAAAACTTGAGGGCCAATCGACGTGAGTTACGAACGCGTCAGAGGTTGCGGCGCGCCACGCGCTGGGCCAGCACCTGCATGTCCTGATGAATGCCCTGCAGCTCCCGATGCAGCCCTCTAGACTCCTCCAGTAGCGCATCCAACCGCCTCGCAGCCACCGATAAACTGTCCTCACTCTCACTATCACTATCCTCCTCCACCGTCAACGCGAGCTTCCCCAACCTCTCCCGTTCCACCGCCTCCTTCAAACCCCCTCCACGCTTAATAAACTCCAAGTAAATATCCTTCCCTGCTTCCCCAGCTAACTCCTCTTCTGCGTCTCGCAGTTCGTCTGCTAAAGACCGACCTCCTTTTTTCTGCTTTGTTTCTACTATAGGTTCAGGGCTAGCTTCAGGAGTATACGGATGGCCAGACTGTTCTGTGCGGCGATGGAATGGCTCCGGCGTTGCTGTGTTAGAGAAACCGTAAGGACTCGGAGACAGAAGGGCTCTTTGCAAAAACCGTCGAGTATCTTCGTCTAATGGTCTAGTCAAACCTCTTCTAGGCACTGGTCGCACTATGGCTTCTAAGGAATCTCGTCCAGGGTCGTCAGGCCGTAACAACTCCAGTATCCGCGCTCTTGGTGGAGAGATGGTCGAGCAGACGTCGAATTTGGAGACTACTTTGCCTTTTTCGGGGGACGTGTGGATGTCGCCTGTGGGGGTGTAGGCGCGGAGGTTCTCGTTCAGCATCCTGTAGTTTTTGTGTTTGACATTGCCCTCGGGGGGCAGCGCGAGGGAGGGGCAGTCGGCGGGGTCAGGCTCCGCGATCTCTATGTGCGCGGGCGCGGGCGACGCTGCGCGAGCGCTCATGGCGCCCGCTTCGATCACACTGGCGCGTAAACAATTAATTATTGTACACTTATTGCTCGTATAACTCATGCTAGCGGAGTGGCGCGCGGTCACTCGCATACTGACGCTCGGGAGCTAATTCAATTTACTTCTATTTACAGACTTAGAAAATCACGCACCGGCTTATAGGCCTTTTTAAAATAGCTTTTATGACGGGTTTAAAGTGATTTACTGTTTCAAATCTGAAACGTAGGGTTTTTTAATGGATGTATTAAAAAATTGATATAAAACAGAAGTGCGACAATTTTAGCTTTCTTAATATCAAAGGCGCATGTAAATATTTATTATTGAGACCTTAATGATACGATTGAGGGCACAGATAATAAATCGTTTATACAATAAACGAGTATTAATCAATGTTTATATACTCATCATACAGATATACACAGTATTATTGGATGATAATATTAATAACTCTTAATTATTCAAACTTACAAATCAAGAGTGCGCGTGCGTAAATTGTATTTCTGACCATTGGCGGCTAGTAAGCCGAAGCAAACGTATCTTACATACTTTTTGTTTGAAAAGCAATAAGATTTGATTTGTGGCTGCATGCCCATTGTTCAAAAGTCTGACAATTAGACAATTAGATGAAATTGAATAAAAGTAGGCTAAAGTAAACTTTATTCAAACGTAAAATGTCAAGTGTTCGACATAGAGTAGGTATTTGGGTATTAAAGAGTTCTATGTGTAGATAACTAGGTACCAAGCACAATATTTCAAAACCGATTTCAAAAAATATAAAGGGAGAAATAAACAATTTTATTTTTTAAAGCCAAAGCTTTATACCGTTATTTTATTTCTCCATTTTTAACAGACTTCAAAGGAGGAGTTTATGTTTATGTTTATTACAAATTCAGTTCAAAGTTATATACTTTCCCTTTATAGTTTAAACGTAAATACTAGTCAGTTTTTCACTAGTATAATCAAGCTAGCATATAGGCACTTGTTTACTTTTTTATGTATTTGCATGTGTCGTGAGTAACGTTTGTGCGTAACATTTAACTAAATGTTAAATATTACTATGATACTATAAGTGAGATCCTGTAATTGGCTCTTTATTACCAGTTAAGTCATTATTAATATAGTTTAAGCTGTTGGTTCTCCATGTAAATAAAATAAATAAATAAATACTGGGATTAATTCTATCGATCGATACTGGAATTCTAACCCCGGTACGACATTGCATAGACCTTATAAAAAAAAACTGGTATTCGAACCCTTAGTATAGACAAGGAATCATGATTTCAAGAATACCTATTAATTCATGCGTAACGAACTAATCATGATAAATTATCATGATTTCAAGAATACCTATTAATTCATGCGTAACGAACTAATCATGATAATATATATATATATATATATATATATATATATATATATATATAGATACAAGAAATCAAAGTACATAGAAAAATTAAATGGTACTCTCACCTGTGGTCCAGACCGGGAATCGAACCCGGCACATCTGGATTTCCGGCCCAACGCCTTAACCACTTGCCCACCGGAGCACGCAGCAAGCGCCTTCAACTTTACCATCTACTTCGACTTTCGTATCATTCTAGTATAATAAATAAATAAATAATAATAAATAAATATTAGTGGACAATCTTACACAAATCGAACTAGTCCCATAGTAAGCTCAATAAGGCTTGTGTTATGGATACCAGACGACGATATATTTAATAGATACAAATACTTAAATACATAGAAAACATCCATGACTCAGGAACAAATAATATTCGTGCTCATCACACAAATAAATGCCCTTACCGGGAATCGAACCCAGGACCTCGTGCTTCGTAGGCAGGGGCACTACCAACTAAGCTAATGCGGTCGTCAAATAATAGGTTTTTAACTCCCATTAGTTCGATACACAAGTTCACATAAGCACAGGTTGACCCGAGTCATCCTTCCCGCTGGTCCGCTGCTCACTCAGAGCAATCAGCGCAAAGTCAAGGTGGCCCTGGCCAAACGACCTGGTTCGACACCAGGCGTTCTGGCCCCCACCTAGCCCGATTCTATCGAGGTGGACCGGGACAAGGTGACCTGGATCGACCCCAGGCACCCCCGGCACCCACCCAGTCCGACCAAACTCAGGGTGGTCCGGCTAGCGATCTGGTTCGACCCCAGGGAACGCCACGGCCGTCCACCCGGGCCGACAATCGCTACGCCCGCGTATGGATTGCGGGTTTGTCAGTTTCTAAAAAAAAAATGTTTTTAACCTAAACGCCATCTATATATGAGAACACGTATAAAAACAAATAAAGAAACATCATGTTTCTTTCATATGTAGTATTAATATTAGCGCCATCTCTCGCTCAATTGTCATGGCTGTAAAGTAAAGTTTATGCGTTGAGGTGGACTACATGTGTAATACGTGTTCTCATAGATGGCGTTTAGGTTACCTATTAAACTAGAATTATACGAAAGTCGAAGTAGATGGTAAAGTTGAGGGCACTTGCTGCTTGCTCCGGTGGGCAAGTGGTTAAGGCGCTGGGCCGGAAATCCAGAGATACCGGGTTCGATTCCCGGTCTGGACCACAGGTGAGTACCAATTGATTTTTCTATGTACTTTGATTTCTTGTATCTATATATGAAACTTAAAATGTGGTGTAATTTACCCGCATTAAAAACAAATAAAGAAACATCATATTTCTTTCATATGTACTCATGATAATGTTGATTGGGTAATGACTGCATATCGACAGATTACGGGTTCGATTCCCATCAGGTTCGGCCTGCGTCGGGGTATCACCGATCACAGCAAAAACGATAGCTCACACGCTATCATCACCGGATTCCGACCAGTGAAACACTGACTAACTGCACACAAAACCATGCACCCTAACTCAACTACATAGGATACAATTTAGCTTGGCAAAAACAACGCCGCGAACATTTACTAAGCACCGAATCTCCAAGGAATATGACTTAATTTAGCTTGGCAATTGAATGCAACTGCATGCACTCTCAGTCAATACCGTGGACCGTAAGTTAAAGGAATAAGGTCCCGTTTTGCTTGGCAGGTTAGATTGTAGAAATCGTAACAATAGTGTGAAAGAATGCGGACAGCGAATTATTGGAAATGGTAATTTTCACGACAGAATCGGAAATAGCGTGGACTCTATAGCTAAGATAGTAAGGGTGATAGTTGAATGAGGTTTGGCGTATTAGATTTTGGCGATATTTTAAAAATGTTTTTTTCAATTACGAACTTTTCCTAGGTAACTTATGGTCAAAGGAATGAGGAAATGATATGGTTGTAAAAATGTCATGCGGATATTAGGAACAACCGTGGTGATTGGGACACTTTTTAAGGGTTTTTTTCAAGGTGTAGTAATTGTAATCTAGAAATAATAATGTAAAATGACTTGTAAAATACCTACTGTATATAGGGTGAATTTTAAATCGTGAATCATTATATTTTTTTTGTAGTCTATACATAGTTAACAATAACTTACAATGCTTTTAAACCTAAATTAAGTACGTTTTTATTTTGTCCACTTTTAATTTGATTTATCCTAATTTTTAAAATCTCGTGGTCACCCTACATTAATGTTTCGTACTTGTCATGAAAATTTCAACATTAGATATCCAACCTCCTAATATTGAAGTTGGCTGGATAGAATTTTGGCACGTATTGTTAATAATGTCAACATCGTCGACATTGTCAACATAAGTACTTTATTACGATTAATGCTATAAGCGCCTCCACCGTTTTGTTCATAATTAATTGACAACATTTCATATTTTCAAAAGATCTTAATTCGAAAACCATTTGGGTAAAACTGTATTTTATGCTCAAAAAAAATATTTTTGGATTTTTTTTCCCATTCATTTTGGAAAAAATCGTCAATTAGTGTGAACCGGAAGTGTGACGTCATTTTCCCTGCATTATCGAGAGAGACCTTAGTGCTGAAACGATTAAAAAGTGTATGGTATCCGGTTGTCATTATCTGACATACTTGCCGTCTGACGTTTATTTGTTTTGAAAATTGTTACAGCTGCTTAGCGGCTTTAGAAGTTTAATTTTCTTACCGTTGGTTCATTTGTACGTTTTCGAAGACCTTAAAAGACTTGGCACTTTCCCACTGGACTCCGATAACGCATTCAAACATTAACTTGGCATTCTTTTACCGGACACCGATTTTTTTCATATAATGAAGACATCAGAAGGTTTTTCTCAGGCTGATAGCACGAATCTGCCGCGTGATGAAATTATGATGATGGAGTACACATCGGTAAGTGATAAATATAATCCAGCCCAAATAAGAGGAGCAAAAGCATCGTTGTCTTCCCGAACTTCCTATGTTGACAACGCTGTAACGCCTGACAGTTATTTTTTTAATCGTAATTGTCGCTCTGGATTCTAGTTTTTTTAAATCGTAATTGTCGCTCTGGATTCTAGTTGGGAAAGTGACGTCATTTTCTACATACACCCTTTTAGAATGAGCTACTTTTCAAACTGCTATTTTTAATTGAAAAATTGAGTTAAAACGAAAAATAAAAAATACGGGTAGCTTAAAATTCCACCTATTTTCTATCCAGCTCATAAAATGAAGGAGTAGAAAATTTGAAATATTGTCAATTAAGCGGGTCTTTAATTGTAATTAACACTAGTGCTCTGTATTAGTCTTAAGTAGCTTTACCGGTAAACGTGGTTACGATTCACGATTTAAAATTCACCCTGTATATGGATGACGATATTAGTACAGCGCCGAGCACGCGGACATTTACCTTAAGCATTGTTTTATGAATGATGCGTAAGAATGCTCCAGTATGGATCGCCCTCACACAGATGCGCGATCGCGCGTCTGTGTGAGTAGGTTACTCCGCGTTCCACGTGATTGCTTTACCTATGACTTTGGGGCTTGTCGAACATAGACCCCGAGTCCTCTTGGCCTCGCAGCCTGCACATCTGTTAACGGCCCCATTATCGCGCTCGTAAATCGCACAGACAGACAAACGGCGCGACTAATTACTAATGTGACTGATGTTGCCTTTACATGGGCCCGTTGTTCAGGCAACACAGCGACACAAGATTTACCATTAGTCTATATATACATACAGGGTGAATTTTTAATCGTGTATAACGCAATATTTTTTAACCCCCGACGCGAAAAGAGGGGTTTCTAAGTTTGACGCCAACGTCTGTCTGTATGTGACATCGTAGCTCTCGAACGTATGGACCGATTTCGATGTTTTTTTTTTTACGTGAAAGCAGGTTTCGTCGCGGGTGTTCTTAACTATGTTTGGTAAAAATCGATCCAGCAGCTTGAAGAGTAGCAGCTCTTTTCCAAAGTGATGTAAGGCATTTTTCGGCATAAAAAGAGATGTTAGTACGAAAATGACGTTAGTACTTATCTATTAGCCTTTTATTTTTTTATTTTAAGAGTCTTTTTTTGTCGGGGTTTTTTTAAATATTTATTCTAAATCCTTATGACTAATGTCACACCTTACTTGCCCCGATAATGGTTAACTTAATTACTCTTTTTTTTTCCTTCAATTTGATTTGTCGTAAGTAATTTGCTTTTATTTCTTTCGCGCGATTTGCACTCACTATTATTGAAGGTTGAGTCATTGAGTCCCTTCACGACTTTGAACGTTGCAACACGTCCGTTACGGGGTATATAATATATAACGTGTTTTACGCAATTACATCTCATTTACAAGGAAAAGGCTACAGCATGGAGTTCTTCAAGAGGGGAGTGAATAGGTTCTTAAAGGGTCGGCAGCGCGCACGTAATGCCCCTGGTGTTGCAAGCGTCTATAGGCTGCGGTGACTGCTTACCATCAGGCAGGCCGTACGCTAGTTTGCCACCCTAGTGGTATAAAAAAATACTGATATAATAATAACGGCGCAAAGCATAAACATCGCATCTTCTCGAGTTTCACTCAAACCTCGTAGATCGTTTGCTATTAGGTAATGTTTATCCTAACGCTTCAATTTCCAGTAGGGTTTCCTACCGATTGCACAACGTAACCGATAATGAATTGAATCTGAATTACTGAATTGAGGATAATCGGTTCCACAATTAGCAATCAGCCGTGACCGGTATTGGAACGCGATTTAATTCTAATACGGGTAATGAATCCGGTGAGTTGGAATTATAACAGTTTATTGAGACGTTTGTGGCTTTGTGTACCTATGCCAGCTGGGCTAGCACAACTGGCCGAGTCTTTGCCGTGCGACAAAGAACAAACCTATATAGATACAGGAAATCAAAGTACACAGAAAAATTAATTAATTAATTTGATTTCCTGAATCTATATATGTAACATAAAATGTGGTGTAAAATTTCCCGCATTAAAAACCAATGAAGAAACAAAAAAAATGTTTCTTTCATATAAAGAATAATCTGTCAATTTCGTACTGTTTTGAATGGAAAGGGATAGGTAAGTGTTTGTAGCGCGATCAAGAGTCGTGAGTTGTGCGTTAGTGTGGTCCAAAAAAAGTTTTTTTTTGCTTTTTTCACAAGGTTTGCTTTATTCGATTAGATTTTAAACGTCCTCCTGCCAAATTTGAGTGAATAACAATATTTAGGGGTTGCTAGGATTTGAAGATTTTTAAGTAGAAAATAAAAAAAAAACCATGTTCCTTCCTACACTTTCGCCAATAATAATGACGAATGAGGAACAAAGTAAAAACCTAGATTACGCTTGCAATAATTTTGAAATTTAACCGCTTTTTTTGGACCACCCTATTGTTCGTAGACAGTTTAGTAGTGACAGACAGTGTGTTCTAATGATACTAAATTAGGTATACAGGATACTAGATGGAAGGAAAGTGTTTGACACTTTAAATTTTGGTGATCAACTGATCAATGTAAGGAATTAATTTGAACATAATTATTATCGTTTTATTATTCGTAATTTAATTTGATTTAATTAATCTTATTGTAATCTATTCTTTGTAATTTTCCTTGACATATAAAATTGAAAAATATTTTATGAATGTGTGAGTGAGTATGAGTATCAACTGCATAGCAGTGGCGTGGCGTAAAAAATATCCTCGGGCAAGCCGGTGCAGATTTGGCGTACATTTTCCTTAAGAGCTGTAGAATAAGGTGCTCAAATGCCTGATATTAGGCAAGCCGGTAGGAATCGAGTTCTTTGGATGCCACGCTACTGCTGCATAGCATATTTTGTTGGAAAATGCAGAGCTTCATGTTTCATGTAACGCATGTATCTACTCGTATTATCTCCACCGGCTGCCCCAATTCCAAACGGCCTTCACAAAAAAAACTGCAATCACAAAATGCACTCCAAATCCCATAGCCCTCGTACAAATTATCGACTAATTACCCAGATCGATCGAGATAAAAAATAAAAATTAGATAAAAAACCGACTTATCCAGGATCAGCAGAGGTCTCGAATACCAATCAGCCCCGCAAACGTTGGACCGGTAGTAGGTACCCCAGACCACCGCCGATGTAAAGCACCCGCCGAATTTACAGACTAGTTGTGCGTATCAGTTGTTCGTGCGTTATCAGATAATGACGACGTGCTATCACAGATTGTCACAATTATACTATCATTAGTGAATTCGGCCCTTTCCAGTATTTGGCGGCCGCGCGTAGGTGACGGCCTGCCGTGCTACTGATATGCGCTGCATAGTCCGATTCAACCCGCAAGGTGCACCTTTTTTGCTGATATCGGCTACATTTCCTCACAAATAAAGAAATACTTTTGAACTTCATTAATTTTCGACCTAAGGTTACTTTATTCACAAGGAAACACCATTTTGCGACAAAAAATATGCATCCTGTAGGCGTGGGATGCTACGCTTTGTCACGCGATAAATAAATGATGAAGCATCCATCACGTTCTGACAAGTACAAGTGTGAGAGTGACGGATGCTTTGTCATTTATTTATCACGCGACAAAGCGTAGCATCATGAGCCTGCTGAAAGGAGACATTTATTAGTTTCTGGTGACAGCTAAGGAGACCTTAATTATCTTGTCCGATGGTGAGTGATGTAACACCATCTCTTAGGGCAGCGGTCGGCACTCTTTTAGCAGCCAAGGGCCACATAGTAGCTAACGAAATTGACGCGGGCCGCAATTTGTTAATAATTTGTGATTTTATACAATCTGAATATAGATACCCTTACATACAAAATAGCCAGGGAGGTTCGCGGGCCGCCAGTCAGCGGGTCACGGGCCGCAGGTTGCCGACCGCTGTCTTAGGGTACTGAACCACCCACATCACAAGTCACCTAATTTGGCACGTGCACCTACATACGTACTTAAACTTGTAAGACACACCTTTATTCCTCAAGCGCACTCCGCAGCCTCGAGCGCTCTCGTCACGAGAGCTCCAGAGTGCAGCCCCCCTGCCTTCGTATAAACGATCCACATCCCAACAGCCTTAAAACTCCAGTTACCTTTACCTAAAATAGACCTTAAGTTTTGTATGTAAAATTGAAATTTCAGTGCACTTAGTATTGGAATTGATATGTTATGGAATTGGAGCGTTTTGTAGATAGTATCGTGTTTGAAACAAATGAATGAAGATATCATTTTCATTTAGTTGTAGCTAGTTATTTGTTTTCAACTGTCGAGTGTTTGATATGAGCTTAGTGGAAAGTTGAGAGTAATTTTCGGATAGTAATACCTTCGTAGAGTCGATAGATACTTTATAACCAACAAGAAAAGAAGACAAAGAATGTAAGACATGTAAAAGAGCCCTTGAGGGCCTACTTACAGAAATAAATTATTTTATTTTTATTTTTATTTTATATTGAACTAAACCGGGCCTCGACTTCATGTGAATTACAATACAATACAAGTATACTTTATTGCACACCAGAAAAACACATTACAAGAGGTACTTACATAATTAGAACAATTTAAAAAGGTAGACAACAGGCGGTCTTATCGCTTAAGAGCGATCTCTTCCAGACAACCTTTAGGTAGCGGAATTGACACAAAAATAAACCAAAAAACAGTAGGTGGTGCGAAGGGTAACAAGAGCGAGGGCTAATTTGGTACCAAACATAAATAACCGCAGGGGCATAAACGTACATAAATAAATAGATATATAAACCTACATACCCATATATAAATACAAATAAATTAATAGGGGAAAATATATTAACCGCAAAATAGTACTACTACTGTTGTACTACGTTACTAACTTTTTTATTTACACAGAATTTTTCTACGAATTACGAAGTCCTTTTTTAGGGTTCCGTACCCAAAGGATGCCAACGGAACCCTGTTACTAAGCCACCGCTGTCCGTCTGTCCGTACGTCACAGGGCTCTAGCCTTTGAACCGTTATAGGTAGAGACTTGCAATTTTCACAGAATGTGTATTTCTATTGTCACTATAACAACAAATAATAAAAACAAAAATAAAAGGGGGTCCTCATACAAGAAACGTGTTTGTATCGGTCAGTCACAGGACGGTATCTTTTGAAGCGTAATAGATAGAGATTTGATTTTTTTACAGAATATGTCGCTATAACAACAAATAGGTAATAAAAACAAAATAAAGTAAAATAGTCCCCATACAAAGGCAAGGGCTGTATTAGCCGAGACTGTGATGATCAATTCCCACGAGTGTCGACGACGTTTTTCAACTCACTTGCGAATAAAAAATAATACTTACTTATCATCTAGAACTTCGGTTTTTGTACATATTTATTTAGTGGTTTATCTATCCTCGTCTATCGTCACCTCGTCTTGTGTTGTTAGTGTAGTCTTTCTCTCGTCGTTCCCCCATGACTGAGGATCGTGGTCACCATTAGATGATTTATATTTGGAGTAAATGATTTGTTTCCACCTGGCTGTGATGGTACATACTCCTTTCGAAGTGTCCCTAACTGTATTATAAGATGAGGAGATTACTAAGGACCCTTTTCGAGTCTGTTATATTTATATTACAAAAGACGAGACAAGTGCGAGTCGGACTCGCCCACCGAGGGTTCCGTAAAAATACTTTAATTTTTTTTAAGAGACTGAATTTTTCTCGATCTATGTCAACGGAAAGTACCCTAATGTACGTTTTTTGCGGCATAAACGGCCATATCTTTTTAGGGTTCCGTAGCCAAAATGGCAAAAACGGCAAGTTTCGTCATGTCCGTCCGTCCGTCTGTCCGTCTGTCCGTATGTCACAGGCATTTTACTCAAAAACTGCACGATGGATATTGATGAAATTTGGAATCTAGGTTTCTTGTACGAGCCGCTACTTAGTTTGGTAATTAAATAATTAAAATAAATATTTTTAGGGGGGCACTCCATACATGTTACAGAAGCTAAAAAAATTTTTTTTTTCAGAAAATATCAACGTGTGGTACATAGTTCGACAGCTCTTTCAAAAACATTTTAAGGTTCTTAAGTAATGTTTTTGATTAAATGAATAGCTTTGGAAATAATCGCTCCGAAAGTTGTGAAAAAGGTGTCCCCCCCCCCTCTATCTTCTAAACCGTGTATCCGAAAAATATAAAAAAAATTACAAAGATAACGCTTAATTAATACTTTCAAGAAAAATTATTTTCAACAAGATCGGATTAACCGTTTTTGAGTTATTGCCGATAAACTGCGCTTCTCAACAAAAGGACGTAATTGCTATGAAGATACGCTCTTTTGTTGTTGTACTTTTTTTACATCGTATTTTTTACCTTACAGTTACGGCTATGGAACACTGATCATGGTCCGACATGCTCTTGGCCAGTTTTTTACGTTAATTTAGAAGTTTGATTAATTTTCAGCTTCATGTTTTTTTCCTTTTGAGGTACGGAACCCTAAAAATTTGCGTTTTAGTCCTCTATGAATGGGCTGGGAATATAATTATAAGGTGCTTACTTATTAGTTGCAGATATTTTTACAGCTGATAGTACTCGGTCTCTGGAGTATATTTAAGTATGAAACATTATGAGAGCTATGTTCAGCAACGTTTTCGGGTTAAAATGAAGATAATTATGAACGGTGTTAGTTCAATGTCTTATAGTTTTGAACTTTTCCACACTGACCGATCTCACTCTGATGAAACACCCCGTATAGATAGCTAATCCTTGAGATAAGTGCACTTAACTATTAACTATCTTTCCCTATGTGTACTCGTTGTTCAAGTGTGTCCAGCACATATCTATACCATAACAACTTTGCAAAACAGGTGTGTCTGTATGTTGGAAGAGTATTCTATGAAAATTACTGAATTACGCAGGCTATAAGTAAGTAGGTAAAACAAAGAATGCCTCAGATCGCAGGTATTTGGCACTCGAGTCGAAGGCAAGGGCGATGAATATGTGATCTGAGGCTTTCTTTTTTACCTCCCGTGGTAAGTACCAAATTTTACGTCTCCCCCAGGCCAGGAAGTGGGTATTTCCGCACGTAGCGTGTGGTAATGGCCAGGTGTGACGTAAAAAACTTAACTAAAGCACCCGTTGCATGTAGTAGTTTAAGGAATTTATATGGAACTTAAGTCATTTTTCTAAAATGTATAATCTATTGTGTGCTTATTCGTTTTGATTTCGTTAATTTGTAATTTGTTATGTTCCTATAATAATAAAATAAAATAAATATAGGAACGTCAAACTGTCTATACGGACAGGTTACTACTACATGCAACAGGTGCTTTAGTTATTTAAGTTTTTTACCTATACATATTTACAGTCCTTTTCATCTTAAATTTATATATTGTTTGGGAAATTTTCAGAGTAGCTAGATTTTGTTTTTTTTATGATGATATTTATGACAAATTAAGGAAGTGTGGCGGCCGTGTACTATGACGTCATAGTCGATATTGGATCTCTCTCTCTCTCTAATCGCTGTCTAATTAGTGCTTTAAAATGTTTAAAGTATATTCCGTATTTCTAGGTCGATTTTAATTTTATTTTCAGTTTGTCATCTTTTTTACGATGATATACATCATATTTTGTTAAGAGATGTGATGAAAAAAAATCATGGAATATGCATGATTTTTTGTCTATTACCCCGATTGACTTTAAATCAAAGGCAACAAAATCATTGATATGACCAGTGTTATTTTTGCCGTGGCAATGTCACGGGCAAATTCTAGTATAGTAAGAGCACTTGATGACGTGTGACTGTGGCAAGGGTAGGCTGCAGTCGTCAACTTGAGCAGTGGGCATCGGTCTGGCGCCGCGTGGACCTGGGTTCGAGACTGATACCGACTTTACGGGGTCAACCCTTCTTATCTTCCTTTTTTCTTTTATTTTGTAACACCTATTTTTCTTAAGCTAGTTTTGCAAAGATATTTAGGAAAATAGTAGTTTTCGCAAAGCACTAAAAAACTATGACATTCTCTACATACTCTGCTTACGGTCACTAGAAGTCACCACGGTCTCGCATGCACTAAGAGTGCTGGCCGGCTATCCCGCCACGCCTGTCTCAACGACATCATCCGTCGGGCCCTGGCCAGCGTCAGCGTGCCGGCCACATTAGAGCCGAACGGCCTGGCGCGCGACGATGGAAAGAGACCTGACGGAATGACGCTCGTGCCTTGGCAACAGGGACGGCCACTAGTCTGGGACGCCACGTGCGTGGATACCCTAGCGCCGTCCCACCTTGGCACGACATCGTTGAGGGCAGGTGCAGCGGCTGCCGCAGCTGAGGCAGCAAAACGCCGTAAATACGCAATCCTTGGCGATAACTACATATTTGCGGCGTTTGCCGTGGAGACCCTGGGTCCGTGGGGACCGGAAGCAACAAACCTTTTCAAAAAACTAAGGTATTTGCTTATCCGGTCCTCCGGTGATCATAGGGCTGGCTCGTTCCTCGCCCAGCGGATAGGCATTGCCATCCAGCGAGGCAACGCAGCCAGCCTTATGGGCACCCTACCCACAGGAGGCGACATAGGGGACATTTGTACATATAATCTAGGTCCCAATAGGTTAAGTTAGGTTAAGGTAGCTATTAAGTTGTAAATAATGTGTTTTTTTAATCTTATATTTGTTATTTACTAGAAGTTGCAATATGGAATCATAATATGGGGAAGTTCAATCAGACTTTGCTACGAAATAATCTGTTATCTCACTATATTGGCCTGTGGTTATGAGTTTTTTACTTATGAACGACTGAAACCGTATTTTCATACCGGTTACAGGCCAGACCATTTTTATCTTCCCCTTTTTATGTAGCAACTTCTTCTCTTAAGCTAGTTTTGTAGTTTTACAAAAACAGGTACAAAAAACGCAGTTATTGCCACAAAAAAGGTACTTCTGGGTAAGCGTGCTCCATCGAAGACCTTGTCTCCACTTGCCATCAGCTGAGATTAAGACCAAACGCGAACCCATTGATGATAATAAGTAAAACTAGTTTATTTACTACGGCTTTCATTACTTACTCTGCTTATGGTCACTCGAAGTTTCGAAATGGAATCGTGATAGAGGATAAGTTGAATATTTTTATGACTTTGTGTCTATGATGTAGAGGGCCTAGGTCCCTGACCACTTCATCGTTCCAACGGTATTTGGGTCGTCCCGTTACCGCCCTATCATCCGAGATTCTCTTCTAATGCCCAAGCCAAAGCGGTCTTGATGACTTGATATATCCTTGACCTACATACATGTAGTCTACAGTTAGTTTCATTTTTTCACACATATCTAACCGCACGCGTGGGGGACTAGCCCCCCCGTGCCGTAAGGAGACTATCCTGTTGGAGGGCCCATACCGAGGTGCCCTACAGGCAAGCAAGGTAATAAAAAAAATGTCCTTGTCCAATACCTACAGCATACATTGTTCATGCTCCTAGAAAAATCCACGTGAGGTCTGTTTGTCACCGTATCCATATTTAAAAGCCTTATCACGAGCGACATTTGTACGGAACTTCGCTTCTAACTCGCCCGCAGCTCGCTCGCAAATTGCAAGTGTGATAAGGCTCTAAATCATTCCTTATAAGTTAGTCAACTTATTATATTAACTAGTACAGAACGCTTTAAGGAATAATTCATTACTATTTGAATCGCTCAACGTTCAGATATAGAACCGAAGTGCAACCCAATTCCTAAAGCAATTTATACATACAGATTAATGAATGGAATGGCATCTGGGCTCGTGTTACTCCAAATTAGCACTGGACGGGTTGACTCACTCACTGAGTGAACGACTCGGTCATTGAGTGAGCGGTACTCGCCCGCTAGTATTTTACTACCAACTTTATTTTACAGCTGTGAAACGTTACTACGTTTCTTAAGACCAGTGACTTAGGGTCTTATTTCCAATGCTTTCCAGTTTCAAGGTGTGAGTATTCATTTGCTGCAATATTATGCAGTTGTGTAAGGTAGTAGTGATATGTGTTAGCGAGTGGTAAGGTAGATGTTTGACTGAGTTTTTGTTTTGAAAGTGAAGGGGTGGTTTGTGATTAAATACGCTGTTGAAACGGGGTTGGTGTTGCCTGGCGAAGAAAACTTGAAAAAAAATTAAAGGATTCTAGTTGATTTTAGAAGGAACGTTTTTTATATTTTCTAGACCATTTGCATCCTTATTTAGTTATCATATTAAGACAACAACCTAACATTATATATGGAGAAAAGAAGATCTAGGAATACTGCAGTGCCTCCGCCAAGAGGACCCAACGGCATCACTATGTTCCGTACAGGTGTCTTGTTCCAACTATAATTATTAGCAAGAAAGAAGAACGTCTGCTTCATTGACTAACTACCGGAATGTAAGCACCCTCTTTGATGCTAAGAATGGCGTAAATGCATTAGAAAGGCTCACTACATGCAAGTAAGCTAGGCGTAAATAAGGTGCCGTGAGGTCCCAGATTTACAATACCTTGAAAACCTTTAAAAGTTCACCATACTGCCTGTGTGTATTCGGCCTAAGCTGTATTGAGAGGCTGCTTCTCGTTTAAGGGCGGAAAAACGCCCAGCTAGCAACCCTATGACGCATGCGCGATGCGCGGGGTCGATATGTCCGAGCGTCAGTACGCGGCGCGCCGCCCCCAGAGCGCGCCGCCCGCGACCATGACGCGAGCCCCGCTCGCGCTCCTCGTCCTTGCCGCTATAACCCTCAGCCATGCCGA
Organism: Eudemis profundana; assembly: GCA_947034925.1. NCBI lineage: Eukaryota > Metazoa > Arthropoda > Insecta > Lepidoptera > Tortricidae > Eudemis > Eudemis profundana. The sequence continues at coordinate 1,783,063 of OX344799.1, forward strand.
GAAGAGTAAATTCTGTAAGTCTGCCATAATCTAGAAACTTCTGGAATGTTCTTGTCCTTTCTCACGTAGATTCTCTCAAGTGGACGCAGTTTGTAAGATTTGATGAGGTGATCTTGCAAGATTTTTGGAGAAACTCTATAAGTACGCTTTGAAAGCCTGCGTGTAGAGGCTTGTAGAATGTGCTGTTGTTCTTTAGAATGCAGATTCTCATGTGGACGCCTGTGTACTGGATTTGGTAAGGTTTTAAGCGCGCCCGCGGCTATAGCGAGCGGCGCAAGATTTGAATCTAATCTATAAGGAGAGTACCTATATTATAGTTTTTGTGGAAATTTGTGTGCACAGAGTGGTTTTAATTAAATTATTGTGCTTATAGTGTTGCGGTGGTAATTATAAAACGATGAAACCAAGTAAATTTATTAAATAGGTACACGTCCTATTTACAGAACTCGAAAGTATGGTTAGTGTATTTGATAAGAAGAGAATTTTCGGCCATTCTCACGAAGTATGTCTGCGGTCACCTAATTACCGCGACGCTGTTTTCATACTAAATGTATGGAGACGCAGTCATACTTCGTGAGAATAGCCGTTTTAGACCTTAGTATGCAGAGATAATAAGTTTTCTAACATTCCTATTAACATTTCTTTAATAAAACTGAAGTTGAACCTCCGTGGGCAGCATTCTTCGGGGCATGTCGTGATTGCTGTAAGACAGGGTTGCCAACTCTAACTTTCTTGCTCAACAACTAAAAACCTCATACTATAGTTTACGAATCTCATAGTGTTTTTAGTATTAAAATATTTATAGTGCAAACATACAAAAACGAATATAAGTTTAAAATTAAGACTAAAATTAATAATAGTGTTTTAGGCTCTCAATAAATGTAAGACGAGGGGAAGGGGGGATGCTTTAGGATTACCCACTTTTGAGTCAAACGGCACCACTTTGCCGCTCTAAAATGAGATTGATTTGCAAATTGGATGTTAATTTTAAACATAGATTTATTTAGTAAAGTAAATAAAGTTAAATAAAACAATAACAATAAGAACTAAAACTATAAATTAAATACAAACTAAAGGTAATAAATTTAGATGTTAATTTAGACGTTATTAAGAAAGTGACTAGCAAAGTGGTACTCCTCGCCCTAGAGCCGTACATAGTTATGCCACAAAATGTATAATAGAAAACGTCACAAAATTTCCTATGTCAAATCTCGTACATAATTATACGAGCCTAATCGTGTGCTCGTATCGTGTACAAATCTCGTATTTGCACAAGGAACCTCGTAACTTTGGCAACCCTGCTAAGATTTTCGGGTAGTGAGTAGTGTGGGGTCAGCGAGTTAATTTGTTTTCTTTGACGAATTTGGGTCACGGGGACTGATAGGCGGAGGGAGTGACAGTTTTACTACGAGATTCCGTTACGGAATAAAATCCGAGATTTAAAAAGAAAATTATGTATTTTCTTTTGGAAATTGAATTTTACATTTCACTGAGACTTTATCTGTTCAAGTGTATGTAATGCATTTATTTGCATGATCGCGTAGATAATGACAAAAAAACAGTATGAAAAAAACAAACTTTATTTATAAATATTCACTGATAATAACCCCCTAGCTCACAATATTTCGTACCAGAAAGGGTCATAATAATATGTCTTTATAGAACTATCTATCATTTGTACACATATAATCAAATTCGTCAAATACAAATTTTGAAGATTTGCATACCCCACATGCCTAAGCAAGGACAATCAAGTGTTCTTCAATTGCTTAATAAACGTATATCTATTAGATGACCTTTAACATCAGCAGTAAATAAAATTGGAGCTTGACTCAACATCACGATTGGCAACACTGTGCTGGGAATTTTAATTTTAGTAACTTGCTAGTATAAAACCATAGTTTCTGATACAAAGTATTGTCGAGTCTAAATTGGAAATGTTTGTATCTTATTGATTTTTTAGTAGTGAACTAGTTTACAAGTTACTGAAATACTTGTTGAGCTTCTGCCACCCTTCAGTCAATTTATTAGCTATCTTGTCCACGGGACCCGGCCCCCCGCAATGCCTCGGCGCTCCAGCCAGGAGAACCGTCTCCCCTGGACCCAACCTCACCAGTTTATCTAGTTTCACATGGGAGCCGGTGGAGAAACTGGAGCCAGCTGAACTGGCGGCCACAGTCATCTCAGCAGGCAGGCCTGGCATCGTAGAAAGCTGGGCTTCGGTCTGGTCCTTGCCTATGTTGGAGACCACGAGGAGAGAGCCGGTGCCTCCCCATCTTAAGACGGCTAGGGCGTCTCCAAGGCGTTTTATCTGGAATGATTAGTGTTTTATAAGTAAAGTGTCACTTTCACACCATGGTCCGTCGGTTTCTCCGCTACATCTTAAGTATAAGTTTTGAGATTGGATACATTTTGCCTCAAGTAAAAAGTTCTAAAGGTGCTCCAGCTTTTCTGATTCTCGAGAGTAGATAAAAATAAAAGAAACTTGCAACGAGATTAATGATACGACCACTTGCAAAATCTTTACTGTTCAGTGTTTGGGACAAGCAGGAAATAATGGTCTAAAAAAAGAGGTGAAAATAATTAAGTACTCAAAGTTACCTCAGCATGAGGTCCAATAGCAGGACTCTTCCTCATAGCGGCTGCTACCCTCGCGACTCCAACATGGCTGCCGTCATTTGCAAACTGGGTCTTGGCGTTGGCATATCTATAATTAGGAGCCAACGGCAACCAGGGGGTTCCAGCTGTGAACCCGGCGTTGGCAGAATCGTCCCATGGGAAAGGAGCGTAGGATGGTAACGCGGGGTTAGGGAAGCAAGTCTCGGAACTCGCCCATTCGAGGAGGGTGTCAGCGGCGCCCAGCTCGTCCCCTTGCTGGATGATGGTAGCGCCTGGAAGGACCAGGGTGAGGAGGTTGATTGCGTCTACCATGTCGCCACCCTGCCTGGTTGTGATGCGGTTTGTGTACGAGGAACTTGTCTGTAGAAGATAAGGAGGATTTGGTCAAACTGTCGGGTAACTCATGAAACGTGATTGCTTAAATATTCCGAAAAATAATCGGATTTAGTCCTGACCCTGACCCATGATAAATGTGTGTAAACACCTAAGCTTATTTGTTTGATCTTTATTATACAGAAAAAACTTTATCTTACAAGGCGCTTACAAACATCTGAACACGACTCTATTGACTGCCTAGTCAATAGTTATAGTGCATGTTCAGATATTTTTGAGCACACTGAAGCGTACAGATGTAATTGATGGTGACTGTACAATAGGCGAACTTATGGTACAAAAGGCATTTTCCACCGGTCAACTTTAGTGCAAAACACATGTTTATGCAGAAGATTCTCTTTAAGATAGGAAAGGTGAAAAAAAATCGTTCAATTACTCAATCGCGATTACTGCCATGTGATCCGATAAAGGATTTTTTTTTAAAATTATGCTAAAGAAACATTAGACGTACCTGCCATGTTGGAGCAGCGTTCTGTGGAGCATTCAGCATGTCAGCATAGAATGCCGTCGCCAGATGAGGAGCTGATCTTGTCGGGATTGTGAGAGCGGTGCTTATCACGCTGTTGGCCCCTACGCCTCCATCGCTGTAGTAATTGCCAGCCTCCTCTGGAGGCAGAGATGACTCCACCAAGATAACTCTGCAATTTCACGGAATGTATGCTACCAAATGTCAAAATCCCATCACGGCTTCGATAAAACTGATGTCACACTATAATAGCAGTAATTTTTCTCCCTACAAAAGGTAAAGGCACGCTTGAATGTGTGCGCGCCGTGTACGAGTGCGTTCGTACACGGCGCGCACACATTCAAGGTGCATACAAGCAAATATTTAAGAATGTGTAAGAATAGTATGGATCGCACTCACACAGACGCGTGATAACGCGATACGTGTCGCGCGCTCCTAAACGGACGCGAAGTTGGACTTGTTCGTCATTATACTTTGCTGATGTGATCGATGAATATACGTCACTTGCATATCGCGTAGTTGTTTTGGCGTTAGAATAAATTTCGACCCTATAGACCAGCGGTTGGCAACCGCTTAGCAGCCAAGGGCCATATAGTAGCTAAGGAATTGACGCGGGCTGCATTTTGTTAACCATTTGTGATTTTATACTATTCGGAATAAAGCGAGGGCAATACAGACCGGAATATAGAGCCGCAAGTGAGCGGTTCAAGGGCTGAATGCGGCCCGCGGGCCGCAGGTTGCCGACCGCTGCTATAGACGAACAACTTAATTAAGAGCTAGAATATGCGTGAGGTGTGAAGACTCGACAGTTTTGTCGTATCTCACCTCACGAATGGTTTTCTCAATGGTACTCGTACTGACATCTATAAAGTCACGTTGTTAGATGGTGTTTTTGCCTCTTCTCTTCTGGCTCTCTCTCCTCTTTTAAAAAAATCAGTTTCATCCGTCTTATATCATTAACCCAACGATCCATATTGCATGGAACTCTGATCAAAGTAATTGCAAAGTTTCCTTCACCTTCCTGTTTAAATCCATTGAGTCACTGATAGATAGGGGTTTGTTTACTATAATAGAAAGGTTGGACCGATTTGGATCCTTCCAAAAAATGTCTCGGGTTTTATGAATTGGTTCACTCCCTCAATTCTATTTATTTTAGTTCTAAGCATTATATACGTAAATACGCGTTCGGAGTTCAAATAGGAGTTAATACTGATTAGAGCGCGAAAATGGTACCACTTAAACTGATATTGCCCAGTGTCTCGCTTATATGTAAGTAAATGTAGGCACAGAACCTTAGGGGATTCCCTGTTTGGATCCTTTAGCGTATGTAATAGCTTCGGCACTTATTCTCCAGCAAGGTGAATTGGCCTGAAGCCAGTCTACAGACAGACCCTCGGAGCAGAGGTTGAGCTGACTCGTTACTACTTACATATCTGTCTTAGGTCATATCTTACGGAGTTTCCAAATTGGATCCTCTAGCGCACGTCATAGCTTCAGCCACCAATTTCCTTAACAGCTTCAGTCCGCAGGCCTGCTCCTTGAAGTCAGGGTTGAGCACCAGGCCGGCCACCCCTCGTCGCAGCCAGGCGCACTGGGCTGAGGATAACGCTGCAGTCAAGCCTTCAGAGCACAGGTTGAGGATAGACTCGTTGTTTCGAGTGGCGAAGAACGCGTTTCTGGTGTTGTGGTACCTCCATTGGTCGATACTGGGCTCTAACTGTAATGAATATCATATTTTTGCTCATGATTAGAAGTAAACAATGGGTCTCTAAGTATCTGTCTTTATGAGATAAACGGAATTTTGGTGACCACAAAGTTATTTCAGTATAATATGGTATGGATTTGAAGCGGTAGAAGTGTTTATATCAAACTTCTAAGAATTTTTGTATTAACGGCATGATTGCTTATCAATAAGTACATGCAAGCAGTATGCAAATAGTTCTGATTCGTCTATTATGGGTTGAATATAAGTAGCAAGAGTTTGCTCCGTAGGTTCCTTACCGGAGGTTCATCAGGAGTTCTATAGGTCGAGAGGAACCAGTCCTCGATTGGTGCTGGATGAGAACCATTTTGATGCTGTACTGGCCGTCTGTAGCCTAAATGTGGCTAACTTCGAGGTGTAGGTATATGTGTTCCTTACCGGAGGAGGTTGATCAGGAGTACCATCGGCCCAGAGGAACCAGTCTTCAAAACCGTTCACTCGGTTTGCGCTGGATGTGAACCATTCTGATGCTACACTGGATGTTTGAAGCGCCAGGGTAGCCACTACTTTCAGTTCTAGATCAAAATGCATTTTTTTAAAGCAAAAATTAGAATAATAATGAAATTGACTCGCGAAATTTTATATACACAAAAAAAGCACTCACGAACGAAATACACTCGCGGTCAAAAATTTCGGGTCAGTGATATACCGCCATATTTCCTAAAAAACTCCAAAGTTGTGCAATTATTGAATCCCGTTTTGATCTTTAATTAATTATTTTAGATATTATCTGCAAAAATAACACTGAAAATAATAGCAATTTCAGGTTTAGACCGAACTCGTAAAAACCCCATGAAAATAATGACATTAATGGATTGAAATCTCGCAGCGGATATTGCTAATACAGCCAAGTATTATGAAGAATAGTATGTTATTGAAATATGTTAATGTGTATATGTTAATGAAACAAGTGTCAAGTATTGAAAAACGCCTATTTCTATTATTTGAATTATGGTGACCCGAAATTTTTGACCGCGAATATAGTCAGTTGAAATGATTATAATGATGATGACGAAATGAATGAAGAGGTGCTTCTTAGTCTCCTATAAAAAATGACATTTAAATTTAGTATTACGCAGTCTAAAGAATCTAGTTGGGAAACTGAGGTAAAATTATATGACCGGGTATGTCATTGCGATAGTATATCGTACAATGCGAGATAATTGTGCAGTGGAGGGCCATGACAAAGCAACAAGGTCGTGACCAGTACCTCTATTCGACACACCCTGAACTCACATGGTTAATTCATTGCATGGTGCTTCCGTCTCGCTCTTGCATATTTTTAATGAATTAATTAATGACACCATACCATTACCATTTTACTCAGAATCACGAGCATTTTTCATTTATGAAATAAAAAAAGTAGTGCATAATGTCCCAACTTTTCCGTACAAATTTTGAATTTCTCAGTTTCGTTACGCCCAAACTAAATGTAGAGGAAAATCGTAACGAAACTAAGAAAAAATAAAACCTCAGCCTGACCCTAATATGTGACCCATTAATCAAATAATAAATAATCCATGGTTAACGAAAATATATGTATACTATGTATATTTAAGAATTGGCTACTTGACAACTTTCTTCTGTGATATGTTATAGAATCATCTCTCAATAATAGAAATATTAGTGAAAAAAAAACCACTTCAATATCATAAAAACTCACCGAGATACTACAATTTTAAAATCACATTTTTAGACTTTCCCAAGTACGTGCCGAAACGCTCCCTACTGAAGCCCGTTATACAGTGACGTCACTACTCATACGTTGTTTGGGGAAATCAATAACTTTGTTTCTGCAACTAGGTATGTTAAAACTTGCGTTTATCGTAACGGTTTCATAACAAAAGTTACTATAAATTTTATGGGTTATTTAAAGGTATTAATAGTTTTATACTTTTAAAATGGACTTTCCCACCCAACTTTCGAGGCTCATAAAAAAAGTTACACAATAGGTATCAAACTCAAAACTTGAACATATTTCCTTATTATGCTTATTTTAACAGGATCTTATCTAATTTTTACAAATTTCAGTTACAGTCAAGTAGCCAATTACGATAGCAATATCTATAATATTATATTAGCATCATCGATGTCGATGTTGATGTTGATGAGCGTACTGACGTATTTTGACCCCCGATTTCAAACAGTTATTACTGGTTCATGGGTGAAATTAAATTACGGCCAAAAGTGACTTCGAATTTCTAAATAACCCAACTGATTTGAATCTTTGAGCTGTCCTTTGTACTGTTGTCTTCAGCCGTGAAATGTCCCATAAACATGCAAATTTCTTGGCAAATGCTTTGTCTTTTAATGTAATACTTCAGCATGATACAGCTAGACATGAAACTGCACTTCCGTTACGTCAGTAAATACTGTAATTAATGACACTGACCAGTAACTTCATGTTGGTCATAGTTACGTATTCACATGATAATAATACGTAAGTGAACACGACATAAAATAGCCTGAATGTATGTGAGAAAATTACCGCCAATTAAGTCAATTAGTACAAAATAATTCGTGTAGTTAAAATTGGCTTCTTTACCCTGTCCTGAAAAAGGCACTAAATATCGTAACTGCAAACAGTGAGCTAACGTCAGGATTATCATTTCACTTTTTTAACAGTTGAGGCATGAAAATGCAACTTTAATAAGTTTGATACGGAACATCTCTAAATCATTGCATCTCTCGCTAATTAAGAAATAGTTCCATAAAAGAAGAAAGAAGTAGTTTTCCAGGTGTAGACCATCCACATCCACGGATGACCACGATCCTTAATCATGAGAGAGCGACCAGAGAGAGAGAGAGTTTTATAAACCAAGAGGGCCGTTTTTAAATTACCAACTAGCCCAAAATAAAATGAAAACGAAAAACAAAACAATATTTAGCGACTGGTATACATACAATTAAACGCAATATCATGATATGTCCATACCATGCATGGGTTAGCCTGTCACTCATGATATAAGCATATTTAGTTGTTGATTTAATAACTTGCTGAGTTGTGCACCTTTTTCCATCTAATAATTTCGCTGTAAAAGACTAGTCCGTTGGTGCTTATGATCAGCCTGGCTTTTAACTAGGCGATCTTTAGAAGTTAGCCTTAAGAGGAAATAGTAAGGCCAAGAGAATTGAAAATTAGGTATTCGTAAAATGTGTCGCTGTCCCGCACTGCCCGCCTTTCCCCCGCAGAGCGCGATAGAGACAACTGCAGCTTGGACCGAAAATACCTTTTAAAATTTCATGAAAACAACGTTCCGTAGTCCCCTGATTTCTTCCCCAAAACTTAACCTATTCAACAATTTTTTTCATTAAACATTAAAAAAACGATTTGGCCATGTTCCTATGTTTTCCTTTTTTTTAATAGTCTAGTCAAATTTGTTTTCTGGATGTGTGAACACAGCGGAAAATCTGGCATTTTTTTTAGGTTTTTGAAGGTTAATATCTCTTTTGAGAATCAATTTATCGTAAAAAGGAAAACATAGGAACATATCAATTGTAGCCATAGATTTTTAGACAAAAAATTATTGCTCTACTGGCATTAACCAGGGAGGAAACAGGGGACTACGTTTGTATGGAAAAACTGCCCTCCTGTTTCCTCTTAAACCATCCAGCATAATCACATCCAGGGTCTTAGACCCTACTGAGACAGAAGCATGATTATAATAAAACTAGATGATGGCTCGCAACTTCGCCTGCATTAATTACCGACTTTTTCAGACAAACTTTCTTTCCTTTTTCTCATCTGAATTTCCAAATTCTTTCTTAAAGTGCATTTCTGTGTTTTCTGAATAATATGTATTTCGAATATCATCCCGTTGTCTGCAGTGGTTTACGCTGTCAGTACCGTGGTCGCAGAAGTTTTTATTTATTTATAGAAAAATAATGATATATTGCATACCTAATTTGTTGGCCTTCTCCAGAAGTTTCCCGAGGCTATCCATACCCCCGAAGCGTTGGTCAATGGCAGCCAAGTCCAGGGTTCCAGGGTTGGCACAGTCAGGGCTCTTGGTGCTCAGGGGTGACAGGATAACCGCATCTGCTCCTAATGCTCGGACATAGCTCAACTGCTTTGCGGCTCCTTGAATCAAAGAAATTTGTCCATGAAGACGAGGGTGAGAGAGCAAACAACGGGATATCAGTTTGAATTTTTGCAATTTGGATTGATGTTTGGTATATTTTTTAGTGAAAAATAAACAAAATACGTGTCAACTACATAAGTATTAAACCACCAACAATCCTGAACTGGCTACGTCGAAAAAACGTCAAGTTACATCTTGAAACGTGGAGAAGACAGCCTAAATTGATGGACACTTCCAACTAAACCTATTACGTTGAATGCCTATAAACACAACATTTTAATATCAAATTGAGTTCCATTACCTTGAAGGTCCCCGAGCCCGTCTCCATCGGAATCCTTGAAGGAGTCCACCAGGACCCGATAATACACTGCACTGCTCCACCACGGTACCACTGTGTCCGCCAGGGTGGTCCCTACCGCGGACAGAACGAGCACCGCCAGCCACATCGTCATGGTCAATGATTTGCTGATCATATAATGACACACTTTGTTACGGTATAGTGATGGGATGATACGGTATCGGTTGTGATTTTGTATTTCACCTCGTTTGCGAATTGTTCGAGAGCGCGAAGTCGAGTTAATGATGATGATGATGATGGTAATGATATTGGTAAAGATGACGACGATGATGGGCATGGGTGCGCGGTTGTGATTTTATATATCACATCGCACGCATTTTGTCTGAGAGTGGTTTTGTTTACTTGACTAAGGAATCAACAGTGCTTCCCGCTGTTAAGGTTTTTCATGGTATGATGTCCACTAGTTGTAGAAAATCAAGTTTACAACTTTACTGTAGTAAAGATTTGTCCTTATGTCCTGTGTTTTTAAGAGGTGAAATAAGTTAAATGTCCCTTCTTTGCTTCGCCGTAGTTTGGTAAAGAGTACCTTTCTCATGTTTTATCCAAGAGTAATTATTTATTTAAACTGAGATTTTATAGTTTCTTAGTTTCGTTACGATATTCCCCTATATTTAGTTTGGGCATAACGAAACTGAGAAATTCAAGATTTTTCCGGAAAAGTTGGGACATTTTGCACTACTTTTTTATTTCATAAATGAAAAGTGCTCGTGATTCTGAGTAAAATAGTATAAGACACACCATGAACAGACAAAAAAAGTAAAAGGTAATTTTTTTCTGCAATTGACCCGTTTGAGTTTAAAAATCAATGATCAAAGTAACACGAGGATACAAAGTAACCCCAGTTCACGGTACACGTGGAACATACCGCTAACCTTCACTCCGCAGACTTAATGCACCGATCGTTAATAACCCGCTGCCAGAACCTTGCGTTTCTTGCGGCCCCTCGGCCCCCGAGGGTTGCCAGGGGTAGCTTACCAAAAATCGGGACTTCGTGGAAAAAAAACTTTAATTTTCAAATAAGAGCAGCACTAAGAGCCTCATACGATATACTCCCGTATATCGTATGAGGCTCTTAGTGCTAAATAAGTTAATGAAATTGAATTGTTATTTGCCTACATCGCTAATAACACAAATTAAACGTTACATATATAGATACAAGAAATCAAAGTACTTACATAGAAAAATTAAATGGCACTGACCTGTGTCCAGACCGGGAATCGAACTTGGTACCTCTGGATTTCCCGCCCAGCGACTCAACCACTCGTCCACCGGAGCACCCAGTAAGCGCCCTCAATTTTGCCAGCTTTCAGCTCAGGCCGCAAACTTCTGCGATCTTGGCCTATCTTTGTATTACCACCCTAGTTATGTAATGTACTATTAAAAAGACCAATGAAGAGACAAAAAAAATGTTTCTTTCATATAAAGTACAAATTAAACGTGTCTGTGATTTTATTACATTTTCTTAATTTACAGCAAATTGAATTTGGTGCTTTAAAAATACGAACGGAACGTATCATGATTATGACCAAGGATCTTTAAATAGCTGGACGTAGACTCGCTAACAGATAATTGAAGCACGTCTAGTAAGCCGGCCGCTTTGTACTTACAAGCAGCACGCACACTTCAACCAGCGTAGTAACCTACGAGAAATAATAAATCGCCCCGCAAAAAAATACTGACTTGCAAATCAAAAAATCCATATGTACATCAAAGCTATGTTTTGATGTTTGTTTGGTATTTTTTGATATGCAAGTCACTATTTCAGTTAGGTTATGGTTATTTTTTTTGATGTGCCTTTAAATACTACTCGTAACCTACTACAAGCAAGCCGCACAACAAACATAGGGTGTCATTGAGGTCCGTGACATTAATTATTTTGGCTTTTTGCTTGACATTACACGTTACTCGTAGATAACAGATAATGTTCGAGTGCTTGACACTGTCCTCGTAGCCGCCATCTTGAATGTTAAGTCATTATTAGTAATGAAATGAGCAATAGACGACAGGGTGTCAATTATTGGGTATTAGAAAGAAAGAAAATTAGCGCGTTAACCTTACAAAGACCGTCTGATAATCGGGGCATTTCGCTTCCCCATTAGGGGTTTATCGGGAGTCTACAGATAGAAAATCTGGACGTTTCACTAAAATCGGGAAATCAGGCGCTGGCAACTCTACGGGGCCCCTCGGCCTCCCGGCCCCGCCATTACGCGGCGGTCAGAAACAATCGACAAACGACAGGAGCCCGATGACTGATGGCCACTGTCACCCGTGTTATGTTGATGACTAACAAAAATGGGGTTTAATATAGATGCGTTGTTTCAATATAATGTAAATTCATTGTTTTTACATTAAATGGGTTTGGTTAAAGCTGAAGCATTGCATGAAAACATCTACTTTTTACCCGACTGCGGCGAAGCCCAAAGGAGGGTCATGTGTTTGACCTGTATGTATGTATGTCCGTTCCTGTGTCCGCTCGTAACTACTCAACGGCACAACCGATCTTGATAAATGATACATCATTGGATTCGTCTTGATGGCGCGAGTGTCACTGGGTATGAAGTTCGTTAAAATAAACAAAATGGCGGATTTTATGACTTTTAAAGTGCACCGCGGTCGGGTTTTTTTTAGTAAAAATATTTAGTTATTGTTGCTTACGTAACGCCATGATAGCTACTCTAATAAAGCTTACCTATTAGTTGCTCTGAAACACTATCCATCTTAAAGCCATGTTATGCTATTAACATACCGATATTCTGCTTCCTAATTTTACATGTCAAAAGTATTTTTTTGCTCGGCGGTGGTACGGAACTCTTCGTGCGTGAATCAGAATCGCACTTGGCCGTTTTTACCGGTTTTAAATAGAAGAACGAGCTCAGTTCGTCAGAATAGTTCTTTTTAAAGTAGGTATGTTCCCTGAATACTTGGGGACGGCTGGACCCTGGACTGATTTTCAATTACTATTTTTTTTGCCCATAGAGATGAAAAAGTCTTAAAAACTAACCTATTTTGAGGCTTACAGTTTCAAGTTCTGACGTTATGAGCTATAGTGTTTACGAGTAGGTATAAAATAGTTTATACCCATTTGCTGGTATTAGTGCGATCCATCACTGGACGCTTCCAGCAATTACCGAAGACAAATTACACGTACTGGACTATAATGTATTCACGACTATAATTGTCAATTAGATGCTGGGAATGAGTTAGATCGCTCCCGCTCTATGTGTCGACTCTCTACGAGGCATCCTCAGAAGCTGGCGAAACACGTGTCGAGTTTTGCATCTTCGGTGGTACTTTGTTATACTTATTTGCATGTTTCATTTTATTTTGCATGAAAAAATACGCAAGTAATTATAACGGGTTAGCGGGGAAGCGTGCTGGGCCCATAACCTTTAAGAAAACACGGGATGCTTTACAACGACTGATTTATTTGAACGGAGTTAGTTAACATACGGGTTGGGCTAGATGGCGCCTGTGGTGTCATAATTCTATTTTGTTATCTACTCGTATATTTTAACAATTTGACTAACACGTTATCATATCGTGGATTAACAAAGCAATATTTTTGTTTTAATTAACACGGATTTCCGCAAAGTAACGCCTGATTCAATCAATTGTTCAAATCCAAACTTGTAGACAATAGAAATTTTCAACTCAGCAATGTTTCAAATTCTCATTTAATACGAGAAGAATTTCGGTATTTAAAATACACGCGAGTCATACGACGGTATTGGTACCGGTACCGTTACCGCATAGCTGTCATGTAACCAGTAACGGGGGAGCGCCCATCACTGGCGGTAATTGTGCGAAATGACAGGCGACTAATATGCGTATTGCGCTGTCATTTATGTTGATGAGCTGTGTGTGTGTTTTAGGCTGCTTGCTTGCTTGCTTTAAGTTTAAGTAAATAAATTAATTTCATAATAATTAAACAATGTATTGCATAAAATAAGACAAATGACGACGTATTTATTTCTTAATGACTAGTATCATGTAAAGATTAGGGTGACCATAATCAAATATTACGAAGGCCCAAATAAATTCATAATGAAAACTATCGTTTTGTTTTCTCATTACCACGATTGTCAATGTAATTGGAATATGATACGTCAATATGGAATAGACTTCAATAAAGGATTGACTCCAGTTGTAAGTTCCTAACTAATACTGTCTTCGGTGCCTGCGATTATTATTCATTGTAATCAAACAATTTAAACGGATTAAATCGTTACTTTGCGCAATTTTACATTACAATTGTTATTTCTCACTAATATGTCAAAAGCGTGAATTGGTTATGGTTATAGTACACTACAACTACTTAATGACAAAATTCGACATAGGTACTAAACAAGTAAACTGTCACATAGGACAAGGGGGTAAGGACATGTCGACAATGTGAGTACAAAAAGTACATTTTATCCACAGGATAATGACGTGTATACGGTGGTTGGTATTCAGCAGTCTATCAAGTTTATAGCTTAATTGTGGCTAGAACGTTAGACTTTTTGTCCTTCTATTTTGTCCGGTTCTGTCCCGTCCGATGAATCGTGCCGTGCAGTTACCCTACTAGTTAAAAGGCAAATTGTCGGTTAGTGAGAACTCATTTTTGTTTTTATTTTATTTCGTGAGCGGCAAAGTCCGAGTGTAACGCTACAAAGGGTAAATAAATGAAGGGGATGCAATTGCGCATTTTTAATTCCTACTACAAATACGATAGCAAAATGCACTATTAGCCTGGTTGCTTTATAGGTGACAGGTATACTCTCACCAGTTAGTTCAGCTACTTCTTATGAAGGATCATATAGCCCAAGATGTTTAAGAAATTTATTTATTTATTTATTTAAACTTTATTGCACAATAATAAAAAAGTACAATCGGCGGACTTAATGCCTTAAGGCATTCTCTACCAGTCAACCATCGGGTAAAACAGAGACTTTAGTTGGTGCAGGATTGTTTAAAGCCGAAAGGACATTTGAGTCACAAATCAACATAAGATTAAGTAGGTATATAATATATATATTTCAATAATAGACATACACATATACTTGTTACAATAAACATACATATACATATAATAAAACAAAAGTACCCATGCAAAACATCATGACACATAATTAACTTTGACTTGTATCAGAGAAATGCTTGCGCAACTTGCGCTTGAAGGAGAATTTGCTCTGAGCTTGTCTCATGGGAAGCGGGAGATCGTTCCATAAACGAATTGCCTGAAGGGCGAAGGAATTGGACATAAAACCAGTTCGGTGCAAAGGAATATCGAGCTTAAGGCTACGGGATGTACGGAGCTTGCAACCAGGACGGGAAGTTAGAAAAGTAAATTTGGATTTGAGATATTCTGGCGCAGCTCGATCGAAAAGTATAGTATAAAGGGTACAGAGGATTCTGAGTGACCTGCGTTCGCGGATAGGCAACCAGTTGAGTTTACGGCGAAAGGCGGACACGTGATCGTACTTGCGGAGACGAAATATGAATTGCTTTGGAAAATTTTAAATATGATATCTCGTACTCAACAATTACGGGTAGGTACAGCACAATACAATTCAATATTGTTTATTGTGCACCTTTACCTTCACCTTCATTGTACCATAATTCTAGCAAATAATAAACTTTGACTTTGACCAAAACAAAAAATCATAAAAGCTTAATTCTAAAACAGCACATAAAATGGTAAACAACAGGCAATCTTATTGCTGATAAGCGATCTCTTCCAGACAAAGCTTCCAGATTTTTGTAATTGTGAAGTCGTTAAAAGCTCTCAAATTTGAGAATTCGGTTCTTACATTGTTAACAAACATAACTATTTCTATAAAAAACCGACCACTTCGGTTTAGTACTTATATTGCAATAATCCAGGCATCGATAAATTTTGTCTCTCTTTTAAAAGGCGTTCATTTTTGCCTGTCTGTTTTGTGAACAAGAAAGTCCGTATGAAACGCGGTGCGTGTAGTTACCCTACTAGTTTATAGGTAAATTGCGGGTCATTAGTAGAATCGTATGCGGAATGGCATCGCGAGTTAGAAGCCATTTGTTTTATTGTTCGTATGTGAACTCCATTTTGGGCCCAAACTTGCTAATCTAATTCGTTAGTGGAAATGTATTCTTTATAAGTGCTTCACTATCTGTTGGCGAGGTCCTTGATTCTACGTAATATGTGAACAAACATTTCTTTAAGACATTTCACACTTTACTCCTGATTTAAGCAGTAATCATCACTTTAAATATTGTTGTATACCTGAAGAAGCTAAAGTATTAAAATCAACCAAATTATCACTGAAAAATATCATTTTTAATAATATTTTCTTGAATAATTGAAGTAACGAACAAATAGGCTACTTGATGACAGTTCAAATCAGCTTCTTTTTATGAAGTGTCAAAACGCTCCGAAAGTATGCAGTTTAGTATGAAATACTATCTTGTGACGTGCTTGTGACGTCATGCTCAACATGGTGCCTTATTTTTAGTTTTCGTCATTGTAAAATCGTTGATGGCACGAAAATAAGTTTGAATGATTTTATCCGGGCTGTTTTGGAAGCGTAATTTGCTGGTTAGAGTTAATGAATTTATTTTGATTGTTGTCAAATACCCTATTGTCTGATAATACAATGTCTAGATTGTCTAAAAATCGTAATGTGATATGACAATGTTAGGTACGTTGGATGAATGAATGAATTAACTTTTATTTAGCGCATGCACAACAATATACACAAAACAAATACAAAACACAAGAAAACGGCACTAAGAAGGGTCACCACTCAGCAATGTACAATAGCAAGTCATGGCGCTGATTTTCAGTGGTGGCCTGAAACTAAAAACTAACTTAAAGTAAAACTAATTGACGAGGTTGACGTCGAACTAGTGAACCTGCCGTATTCGCCGGGTGGGTCACATGAGCTGATCGATCTCGCAGGGGCCACATAATTCTTTCCCGGGCTAACCTACTTTACTGTCCAATCCTCGTAATTAAGGGCTGGCTGATAAACATCCAATGGACATCTTACGTAGGGTAGTGTATAGAAATGAATACGAGCATATTTGTATGGAGCTCCCTCGTTGGCGTAATTTAATTTTCATCACACTTGCTCGAAAATGGTGTCATTACACGTAGGTTCTGCGGGCCGTAAATGGCCTATTACGCCATAGGGCGTAATGGGTTTCTTTTTAAATTTGAATGAATGAATGAATGAATATATTTATTTCAGACCTTGAGTCCATATGTGTTAGTATTTACAAGCAGAACTTAAACAACTAATGTTAGTATTACAGTGGATTATGTCAATTCAATTAATTAATACATTCATAATAATAACTTCAAATTTGAAACGCTGGTTCTGTTTTACTCTTATTTGTCATGTTCAAAGGAAACGCCAACTTACTTTTTTAACTTTTACACTGAAATATTTATTTAAAGATAACTGTTATTGCAAATACATGTAAACACATATTTCGGTAACATTAATTAAATGTTTAAATAATGTATTTCTTTATTTTGCAAATATAAAATCAACTAAAATGGCCGTTACCGCTATGGTTTCCGAACGTGACTTGACTTTGTCTATGACTGACATACGTTACTAATGTCACTGTCTGTTTTAATATTTTCTTGTCATACTGGGGCGATTAGTAAGGTTATTTTATTAAGATTTCCTCACAAGTGTGATGAAAAACATTGCGTGTGCCACGGGCGGTAAAGGAATTACAAACTCGTGTTATTAAAGCCCTCGGTTTCACCTCGGGCTTATAACATTCACTCGTTTGTAATTCCTTACTTACCGCCCTAGATACACAATGTACTATTGTCGGAGTTTTAATTCACGTAGTTTTACTATACCATAAAAGAACCTACATTATTGGTGGAGAATACCTTATGGCATTAAGTTCGCCGTTTGTACTTTCCTGTGTTGTGCATAAAGTCTAAATAAATAAATAACTTTAGGTTAGTAATTGGTTTCGGTTAACCAATTACTAACCTAAGTGTTAACTTAACGTATTAACTAAGTGTTACGTTGGGTAGGTTTTATTAAATTATTATTTACTTTTTTATTGAGCCAATAAATAGGGAAGGTCCGACCAAGATCTCGGTCTCGGCTAATCTCGGCCAAATTCGGGCTGAGATTCTCGGTCTCCGCCAAAATGCGCCGAGATTCTCGGCCCAACCGAGTCTCGGTCTCAGTCTATATAGAAATATTTTTTTCTCGGTCTGGGCCGATTTAAAAAAGCTATTTCGGTCGGGCCTTATAAATAGGTGAAACATGATTTCTTTTTCTTCAATCAAATTGTAATTTAGTGTCAAAAAGACTGTAATTTATATTTCCGATTCGTTTTAAATGTAATCAGCCGTAATCAACCTTATTACATCTCTGAAATCAGTTAAAAAAAAACTTCCCCAATTCCTTTAAAATCAACAAAATACGTTTAACGGCTAAAATATTTGAATTCCACGTTGTCTTGTCAGTATAATTGGGCAATTGAGCGCGTCTGTCGCTCCCCAAGACATTCGTCACTTAATTAATCAAGCTGAGTGTACGTATCAAAACGTTTCCCCCCGTTAATTGGTTTCTGGTAGCTTTGTGCTGGCTGTCATACAGATGACACAACTGACAGGCCAGCTACTTTTTACGAAGTGCCTGTCAAAATTATTCAAAACAAGCCTTTATAATTATTATACAGTTATTATAACAAAACGAGACTTGATCGCGTAAAAGCATGCTATTACCTCGACGTTTCGGACGTGCCGTGACGTCCACACCCACCATACCCGCCTCGCCAGTCCCTTCGTGGCCATGGACGTCACGACTCACGGCACGGCCGAAACGTCGAGGTAATAGCGTCCCGTTTTGTTATAATAATGAGTGAAAATCGTGAAAGGTTAAATCAAATTTGAAGAACACTCCGTCATAGAAACTAAACGCCCCTTATCAAATGTTTTGATCTGCTTTTCGTATACGGAAGCTGAAAACCTTATTAAAGTACAATATTAAAAACACACACACACACACACACACACAAAACACACACACACACACAAAACACACACACACACAAACACACACACACACTTTTAAACTGTTCCTAACCCGAGAAGTGATACTTTGTTTTTCTTGAAATTTTAAACCTATGTTATAACACTCTTAAGTAAATTGACTCATATAACTTGTTTACTTATAAGCCTATAACTGTTGTCGTTATAGCCAGTAACTAAATGTAAGCGTAAATTGTAATGTCTCCCCCACAGGACAGGCAATGCCTAGTGTGGGGGTCAGCATAAATGTAAAATTTTGATATTTTATTATTGAAATAAACAATTTGTATTTGTATTTGTATTTGTATTTGTTTTGTAATAAGCCCTTATTATAATTTTATGAGTAAAAATAATACTTCATTTGTAATAAGATTTGTTGTAATAGTACATTACTTACCTAGGGCGGTAAAACAAAGAATTTCTCAGATCGCAGGACAAGAGGCAATGTATAAAAACGGACAAGTAGTTTAAATTTCGCCGTTTCGGAGCGCGCGACACGTATTATCGCGATCGCGCGTCTCTGTGAGTGCGATCCATACTGGAGCATTCTTACGCATTCTTAAATCTTTGCTTGTAGTGCGTTCGTTTACGGCGCGCACTCATGCAAGCGCGCGATGTACCGTCAAACCCTCCAACTTTGCCCACCGCCCAATCTTTGCCCATGGGCTATTTCCTTCCTGCAGGAAGGAAATAGTATATTTTCATCCTGGGCAAAGATTGGACGGTGGGCAAAGTTGGAGGGTTTGACGGTACTAAATTATAACGAAGTTTGTCTCAACCGATTATGCTGAAATTTGGCATACATATAGAACTGATCTGATGGTGAAGCCGGCAGATATGATTACATAACATAAACCCACTTTGATTGGGATCGTTTGAAATTTTATTTCATTTAAAAAAAAACGACGCTGGAAAAGTAACGCACATACATATTGAAACTTAATATCATCCCCCTCGCCTTTATCCCACTTTACGTAAAGTCGGCACATGTTTTTTTTCCTTCCATTCTCCTGTATCATTATCTCAGCACTCACTCCTTTCTCTCTCGTATCTTCCTTCACAGAATCCATCCATCGCTTCTTTGCCAACTGCTCTCCGTGCCTCAACATTCATCCCTAACATTCTTTTATCTATATAACTTGTCAGACTGGCGATTTGCGAACAAGTTGCGTGTTTTTATTCATATTTCGATCGCCGCGAGTTCATCGCGACAAGTTTTGTACGAAAATACGCTCGCAACTCGCTCGTAAGTCAGTGTGATAAGGCCCTTAACAGTTCCATGATACATGAAAATGTAAGATAAAAATAAATAAAAAATAAAATAATTTATTTCTGTAAGTAGGCCCTCAAGGGCTCTTTTACATGTCTTTCTTACATTCTTTTATATTCTTTTTTTCCTTTTCTTTTCTTTTGGTGCTTCGGGTAATGACCTTCTGGTGAGAAGAAGCGCCGGAAGAAACTCACCAGTTTCTCTTTTCATACATGAGATTTCAATACAAGACAAATAAAAAATAAATTGATACTAAAATTAATGGAGATGTAAAGAGTCTCCGTTGTCAAAATATTATGTTTTGGAGGTGTAAAGGATCTCCAAACGTCAAAATACAAATTGAGAATACTCATATGCCCAAAGCCACAGGTAGGTATCATATAGTTGTAATTGGCAGCAGTTAAAATAGATTAAACAGCCATAAGCGGCGGTTCCGTGGTCGCATAGCTTTCTACTTTGATATTTCAGCAATTCTCAAAGCTTTGTCCAACAGTCGACTGAAACCGCGATGAGTTATGAACTGTTCCGGAAAAGTTTGTTCCCGTTACCCGACTGCGGACAAAGTGGTTATGTTAAGCACAAATGTTTGATGAATGGTTTTGATTTTTGAGGAAAGATACACTGTATTTTACAATACAATACTCTTTATTGCACATCAAAGTTATTATAGAGATCTCTAAAATTAATAAGATATTAAAAATGAATGGTACAATTAACAAGATATTAAAGATATGGCCGTTTATGCTACAAAAAACGTACATTTCGATTCTCTCAAGGAGCCCAAATAGGGTACTTTCCGTCGACCTAGAACTACCAAATTCGGTGGGCGAATCCGACCCGCACTTGTCCGGTTTTTTTCAGTATTTCTGCCGTCCGATATCTAAAACTAGACTAACCTCTATAGAACTCCATAGAGGTTAGTCTAGTTTTAGTCATAGGACGGCAGTTTTCTACATTTTGCAATGATAACCCTTCCGCATGGCGTCAACTTTATACAACTCAGAAAACCTCACAATGCAAGGGTTGGCATACTTACCTAGTTCAGAACTCGCGTCAAACGCTCACAAATTGCCGTGAAGCAATTTACCTCGTGTGGAGTGTCCATTATACTGCCGCGTTCCGCTAGAACGACGTATCGTAGTATGGGGTTCATAGAGAGATACGCCTTTTCGGTCTGGAATGGTACTAGGGCGTCCGGAAAGTTGCGACCCCGTTATATGTATGGATGGTTTTGCTCAGTTGAGTGACACGCTTTTCCAGTTTAAACTTTGGAAACTTGTCGTGACGTGTTCCTGTACGGTGCACTACTCCTAGACTGTCTATATCTGTCTTATTGAGTGATCTTATTAGCCTCAACAGAATAGTTTTTGACTAAAACCATTACTTTCTTAAACAAGTTCTAGACAAAAAAATGTTATGTCAAACTAATCATCTCGAGTTGTTATATTTATGAGGATAAGGTCAATATTTGGAACTGAAAATTGTTGATTAAAATAATATTATAAGTAAAAATTGCATTCGATTCGTAGCGTACCTACTTCCTATTCAGCTGTCTCATAATCTTCCTTTCGGCCTTAATATACGTTGATCTCGCAGTTGCCAATAAAATTACAAGTTTTCATACCGTTTTCTAAATTTTATTTACATGTTACACAATTAAATCTATTAACAAAAAACTTAAACTTCTAAAAAATAAATAAATATCAAAATTATATAATATACTTTTTTTTTCTCTTATTCATGATTTTATAAATAAACAATTCAACTTATTATGTATTATTGTATAGGGGCTGCCTGTAAAACCAACGCTTCTCCGGGGCTGAGTGTCAGTTCGTTGCTATTGATGGTATCTCTGGAACAAATAATTCGTCCATTAGCTATTTATGTACATTTTGACCAATGGAAATTACCACTAGGGAATGCAATACCCGGTCAAGGATAAAACCCGGGTATTTCTAAGTCAGTTGTTTTCGGGTACCCGGGTTGCATTACCTACAGTCAAGGACCATTAAAACAAGAGGACTGTCATTCTCCATACTTTGGATCGTGCCCCGACCGCAAGGGGATATCCAGGCAAAAACTAGATGGCACTAAAAAACTAAACATTTAACGATGTTATAATTGAACAAAGAAACATAGTACAGTAACAATTAGTTCGTAAACAGCTAATAATAAATAAATTCTAACATTTAAATACTGTGTCACGCTTGCAAAGTCGAATAATTGTAAATAATATAACTCTTATACCAAGCTTATACATAGATGGCGTTGTAAATTCGGGGAACAGCTTTTTGTATGAAGAATGACAGTCCTCTTGTTTTAATCGTCCTTGGTTATTATGTACATTTTGACCAATGGAAATTACCACTAGGGAATGCAATACCCGGTCGAATATAAAACCCGGGTATTACTAAGTCAGTTACCCGGGATTTCGGGTACCTGGGTTGCATTACCTACAATGAACTTTTTATTTATTACCTTTAAAATAAAACGATACATGCATAATTTTTATTAATTACTATAATTTTTAACCCGGGTTCTGAGTCAAAATACCCGGGTTTTACCCGACTCTACATAAAGTCATTTCGGGTACCCGGGTTGCATTCCTTACTGAGAATGTAACAGTCACTATAGAAACCTTCTACAAGAGTATCCCAGATTAAGTTAAGTTAAGTTAAGCTACTTGATGACAGTTCAAATCAGCTTCTTTTTATGAAGTGTCAAAACGCTCCGAAAGTATGCAGTTTAGTATGAAATACTATCTTGTGACGTCATGCTCAACATGGTGCCTTATTTTTAGTTCTCGTCATTGTAAAATCGCTGATGGCACGAAAGTAAGTTTGAATGATTTTATCCGGGCTGTTTGGGAAGCGTAATTTGCTAGTTAGAGTTAATGAATTTATTTTGATTGTTGTCAAATACCCTATTTTCTCTTTCTTACAAAACTAACGTTCTGGTCCGACCGCCGGACGGAACGCACCGGATCCGACCGTATCCCTCTATCGCATAACGCGTGCTCTTCCTGGTCGCTGCCGAAGCCACCCCAGCGGGGCAAAATTTGATACTATTTAATAGCCCCGCGGCGAAATCGCGGAGTGAACCACTCTTGCAAATACTTTCATAGATTTCATAAAAGTAGATGTTTATTCCCTTCTAAATAAGAGATATATTGAGAATAAAATTCTCAGCCCTTTGAATGATTGAGAAAGGTGTGACTATAGTACATTACACAACTAGGGTGGTAATACAAAGAAAGGCCAAGATCGCAGATGTTTGCCGCCCGAGCTGCAAGTGAGGGACGTAAATATGCGATCGAGGGCTTTGTTTATATCTTTGTGTTGTGTACTACATAATTTTATGTCTACACTTGGCCAGAAAGCGGCTTTATCCGTACGCGTAACGTGCGGTAAAAGCCACTTTATGGCCAGGTGTGTCATAATTTTTTTTTACCTACCAAGAAGTTACACATGAAGCATGCAGCCCACTTAATAGAAAGCAGAAATTGCAGCTAGAATACATATACATAATAAATAAAGTGGTCGATATTTAATAATCGCCATGACAAACAAGATTGGAGAGAATGCGCGAATTGACGCCGGAACGAAAACAATATAGGCCTACGCCATTGTTTCGTTGAGTAATTAGAAAATGGATGGGATTTTTTAATAAATAAACCTGGCCAATTTTTTTTTGGTACTTGACAATAAGTCCTACTGATTCTTTGATAGGAATCCTGACCAAGTGGGGGCTTACGAATCTCCAAGCAAATTCGCTAGCCGCAAGTGCCGCCGCAACCACCGTGACTTTTCGCTGATCGCTCAAAGTGAGCGACGGGCCAGCGGGATTCGTTGAAACGGTTCAACCTTTCCTTATGTAGAGTGTGCTCGAACTAAAGGGAGTTTTAGTTGTCAGTTCGCTACCCCTAGCCCAGGTATAAAGAATCCGACAAGAAACTTAGCTAAGCATGGTCGGAGTGAATTTAATCCAGGATATTCGGATCCAATTTTTGCTCGAGAGACGGAACAGGCACCGGTAGAGGCAGATCATCAAAACTAGGTGTAAAGTCTACACCTAGTTTAGGTGTAGAGTCTACACCTAGTTTAGGTGTAGAGTCTACACCTAGTTTTTATGATCTGTCATGTTCAAAGGAAACGCCAACTTACTTTTTTAACTTTTATCACTGAAATATTTATTTAAAGAGAACTTTTATTGCAAATACTTGTAAACATATATTTCGGCAACGTTAATTAAATGTTTAAATAGTGTATTTCAGTATTTTGCAAATATAAAATCAACTAAAATGTCCGTTTTAGGTCTTTACCGCTATGGTTTCCGAATGTGACTTGACATTCGCATTGTCTATGGACACAATGTACTATTAAATGTGGTGTTTCCGTAGTCATTTCTTAAAATAATGCCTCTGGGCAAAATGTAGGTAGGTACACTCGTTTTTACGCCGTCCAATTATCCACCCGCCCGATCCAAGATGGCCGCTCCGTTAATTATAATCCCGTGTTAACAAAATCAAAGGAGTTTCCTCGATCCCGGACACTTTGCGAGATAGCCCGGCCGTTTCTGTTAAAAATCGGTCTATTATGTCAAGTTAATTTTGTTACAGCAGTTTACATTTTCTATTATCTTTGTTTAATTTTTAGGTTACGTTATGAACGGCAGTTATGTTTATGTATCGCGTACTGATCGCTTATGTACGGAGTACAGATTGCTTATTAGCAATATGTAAGACAGCCGGTCGTCCAGCGTTTTTGGTTTACAGACCCTCGTTAATGTGGCGATAGACCCGTTTGATATGAAACTCTAATAGTATATCACACATCTAGGGCGGTAATAGTAGATTGTGTCACAAGGGAGCAAAATGGTATATTTACGGCGAGGGCGTACAATGAATCCTGAACGAAGCGAAGGATTCTACAATTGAATCCCGAGAGTAGCGAGGGATTCTAAAGTAGAATCCGGTGCGTAGTGAGGGATTCAAGTGTTAACGCCCGTGTTAAAAATAATTTTGCTACCTTGTGACACTTACTCCTTTTCACACCGACTATGGGGAAAATTTTAATACAAACGCTACCTACCAAAATAACGAAATACATAGTTAATCATAGAGCATCACACATTTTTAATAAAATGAAATGTTAATTTGTTAAATTTATAGTCTCTTATTATTTTATAAAACGTTTATTATTTTTTACGGACGGGACGAATTTACCACATCCATATTATATTTATGGCCCTCGCCTGTGGCTCGGACCGCAAACACCTGTGATCTGGGCCATTCCTTCATTGTACCGCCCTCTGTATGTAATATATTAATAAAGCTGTCTATGGTATGGCATATTCTATCTAAGTAGGTTCAAACTAAAAATACCCTGTTGTCCTTGAACAGAAAAGTACCACTTTGATCCCTCTTATGAGGGATCAAAACACTGTTTTCTGAATGGGAGGTGTGAAAAATAAAGAAAGACTCAGATCACAGCTGTTTGAGGCTCGAGCCGCAAGCGGAGGTCATAAATGCCCATGGTACGTACACAATTTTGCGTCTTCCCCTAGCCAGATATTATATTTTCCATGGTACAAACAGTCGCAAAAGTACCAGGAAAACATAAACTGTAGAAGCCTTACCCAGCGTCTCTGCCCGAGTGAATGCTGGCCACATAAACGGTCGCCGGCAGCGTGAGATGCGGCACTCTGTCTAGTTGCACGGTGTCTGCAGTCTCAGCCACGTTGAACAGCAGTACCAGGGTGTCATAGGTGCGTAGGCTCCTGACTAGGTAGAAGGAGCTGTCGGAGAACGCTCGGATGTCGTACTCTCCGTGGGAGAGCGTCGTGTGCTTGCGTAGGGCTGTCAGCCGTTTATACACCTGAAAACAGTGTATATTTTCCTGACTAAAAAACGCCACAGGCATAGGGATGAGGGGAGCGACGATCCAATGAGATTGTCTATGTTAAAGGTAGCAAAAGTTAGGAAAAAGCATGCCGCAGAGGGTGGGCTAGGCCCGAAAATCTGAAAAATCGTGTGTCATTTGGGGATGATCCATCTTTTTTTCACGGGATCCTTTACTCCCAACTCAAGCCGGTAGCTATAAATGGTTAGATAATTTGGAGAGATTCCTCAAAGAATGGCAAAACGAGGAAAAAAACCCCGTCGAGTCTCAACGATGTCTCAAAAATACAAATGTTCAAATCAGACAAAAAATGTTTAATTGACTCTGAGCATGGAAAAATACACGGAAAATAGAGTTATAGCTAATCGGTAGTAATATATATATATATAACGTGAAATTTAACATTTCCATCTATTTTACTAACCTAAACCACTAGCAAAAGTGATATCCTATCCTGTCACATAATGAATGTGTGCTCCGGTATATTTACTTAACGAGAATTCTCAAAATCAATTTCAAATTAGAAACTTTGATAAAGGCTTCGTTCGTTACACTTCAAAACCAAGTAAATGGAATTTCTAAAGCCGTGGACTTGACATCAGAGTGTAGCGGGGCAGGCAGCGGAGCGGGTAGCGGCGAGCGGTGTTATCTGCAATCTACATATACAAACACGTCCCCGCTTGTATGGACACTCAACGCCCCGCTGCACGCTGTCGTCCAGACCGTGGCCTAAAAGCGTTCAGCATTTTGCCAGCTTATGTATTTCTCATATTTAGTAAAGAATGCACCTCTCTCTGAAGCAATAATGATGTCTTGATTGAAACACACGTTTGATTTCTTCTCCTAGACTTATTATCATTGCATTGAAGACAGAGAGATGGACGAGTAGTTTTCTCTGATTTCCCAATTTTAGTTAAGCTACTGAAATGAAATGAAATAATTTATTTCTGCAAGTGGGCCTCAAGGGCTCTTTTACATGTCTGATTCTTTCTTTTGGCGCTTCGGCAAATGACATTCTGCTGAGAAGAAGCGCCGGAAGAAACTCACCAGTTTCTCTTTTCAAAAAAACATTGAATATTTACAATAATTGTGAAAATGCAATTTCAATAATACATACAATGCATCAAACAAGTGCTTAACTAATAATATGGAGATGTACTACTAAGACAATAGTACTACGGTCTTCAAGATTGTATATTCTTCTTAGGAATTAGTAATAATCTTAGTTGTTATGATTAAAATTGGTTTATAAGTATCGTAAAAGTTACCTCTCTGATGATATTTTCATCAAATTTGATACGTCAACGTTGTTACGGCGTTCATAAAAAGTTTATTATTATTGCTTTAGTACTGCTTATTTACGTCCATCTAAAGTGTAATAGGTTTACAGTTAGCTACGCTTTTATCCCTGGCTTCGCCCGTTAGATGTCAGTATTTGTTATCTCTGGAATCGTCATGGCATAATAAAAAACATCCGATGAGTAATTTTCCGTGAGACTGATAGGTTTATCGCAGAAATAGATCGAGATAGAAGAAATAGTTCGTGGATTTGTATTGGAATCAAGCGTGTAACGTTTTTCGCTTGGCATTGATGCCTAAAGTATAATTGTATTTTACTTATGTCATGTAGTAGTTAACATTTTTCTTTGGTTTTATTAGGATTTCCATTAGCCGTGATCCAAACTAAAAGTCGCAGTAGTTTTTAAAAGCTAGCGGTAGAATATGATTAGCGGTAAAATCTGAACTGCTATTGATTCCAAATAATCCAATGGTATTTTTCTTAACAGTTAAGATTTTTTAGACTTTACCAAGATCTTTATGAGCAGTGGACCAAATTACGTTTGCTAAGGGTAACAGCAGCCAAGTTACAATATGCGTCTAATAAATAAAAAATAAATATCGCGGGACAGTCTTACACAAATAGAAGAAGAAGATAATTTATTTTGCAACCATTATTGCATAAAACTAAGATACAAACTTAATCTATTCTTAAAATTAATGGCACGATGGTAACATCGAGCTAGTCCCAAACTAACCAATGCTCTTACTATGGGTAGGTACTTGACGATGGTGTACATACTTACATATAGAAAAATACATACTTCAATAGATAGAAAACATCCATGACTCAGGAACAAATACTCGTGCTTATCACACAAATATTTGCCCTTACCAAAATTTGAACCCGGGACCTCTAGCTTCGTAGGCGGTGTTACTCCCACTGAGCTAAATGATTCATCTAAAACTTTTCTCTCTTAAATTTTACTAGCATTTTACATTGTTCTGATCTCCGGCAGCACCCGTGAGATCCAATCAACCCCAAAGTTCGATTCATTTTAGACTACTTAAGTAAGTAGTGAGAAATGGAACCCTTCCAACCTTTTTAGGGCTCCAAAGATTAGACGTTTCCCTGAGTCTTAATTCTGTTAAAGTGCCCGATTTCTTGAGCCTATTATATAAATGGGGGTAGAAATATTTGATTGAGTTGCTAAATTCCAACCACTTATACAAATTTATGACAGAGAGGAGTGGAGAAGTAGAAAAGGGGTAAAGGTAAGGCCTTTGCCCAGTATTGGGGCACAAGTGAGCTACAATAATGATTCATATCATTATTGATTACCTACTACAAAGAAAAAAACAAAATAAGTCTTATAAATGTATTTCCGTGGCTAGAAGAGGCAGATACTGTATTTGTTTAGAAATGAAATGAAATAATTTATTTCTGTATGTAGGCCTCAAGGGCTCTTTCACATGTCTGATTCTTTCTTTTGGGGCTTCGGCAAATGACATTCTGGTGAGAAGAAGCGCCGGAAGAAACTCACCAGTTTCTCTTTTAAAATAAACATTGAGCATTACAATAATTGTGATAATGCAATTTCAATAAGTAATACAACTCATCAAACAACTGCTTAACTAATAGGTATACATTACAATAAACATAAAACTATTTTTTTAGAGATGTAAAGGGTCTCTAGGCGTCAAAACAAGATAAATTAAAAAGAAATATGGAAAATAGAGAGACATACACTAAAATTAATGGAGATGTAAGGGGTCTCCGTTGTCAAAACATGTTTAGGAGGTGTAAAGGACCTCCAAACGTCAAAATACAAAATGGGAAACGAGAAATAAACTACTAAACTATCATTAAATTTACATGCTTTACAAAAAAACAAACTTACAGAAATTTAAAAAAATCTGTGACTCGCATAATATAACTTAAAAACTAAAATTAAAACATTTTTTCTTAGAGATGTATGTGGTCTCTCTCTAAGCGTCTAAACATTGGTAAGTACAAAGAAGAATTTGAATATAATATAATCTACATTCCTCAGAGATGTATATGGTCTCTAAGATTCAAAGTTAAATTATGTATAAAAAACGGACTCTATGCGTTCAAGCTATAAGATAAAACGTTAACTTCAATTGAGAACAAGATGTAGTCTTTCACGTCAGTTCTATTAAACACTAGTATATCATTATCTAACACATTCAACATAGAATCAGAATTTATAACATTGTTGGGAGATAGAAAGGTCAATCCCCCAACAATTATCTTTAATGATTAAACCAGCATAATAATGTATTGATTATTATTCTACTCTCGTGACTCAAATCTACAATACAATAGATTTATTCCAGAATCATCATTATTTCATGAATCTGAACGACCTGAACGTATACTATTGAATTTTTCCCAATGTTTGTCTTCTCTCTTAACTTTACTTTTAGCATTGTCTTGGAATATCTTAAAATGGTCTCAGTGTTACAATAATATCATCTTATGAACTCAAACCCAAGTAAACAGTACAATCATAACAAATCCTTGTAACCTTTGGTAATAGAAAAAGAAAGCCTTTGGTTCTCGAGTCCACTTTGTTCTGTTTAAAACTTTGCTTTTGATGTTCTTTCCTAAGTAATTTATTTTTTGGATTCTCTGACAATATTTGGCTTTTCTAAAACAATACTTTGTTTACTTTTTCTTTTTAGTAAGAACACTTGACAACCTAGGTACTTAAAAGAAAGTAATTTATTTGACACGATTTTTTATTACGAAAATCATTATTATTTTCGTCGTTCGTCAACAGTGACTCTATGGAACAGGTTATGCATACTTTATAGGTTCTCATTTTGGTTATAATGATGAGAAGTAAGACGCTTTTCATAATTGATTTAGTGGTTGTTGTTTTTGGTAGTTAGGCCCTGAGGCCTAGACACGATGTCTCCAATGATGATATGGACATTTTTAGTTTAGATAGCAAGCTCCAGGGTGTGCTCGTTCCATTGTAGGCTCTGTATTCAACATAATGGAGTCAAATGCCATCCCATTGGATAACAAAAAAAAGTTATTGTATCACAGCCCATTTACTCTCTTCTAGTACAATATGCCCAGCAGTGGGACGTTTGTATATAGACTGACGATGATGATGACGATTGAATTGAAATACTCCTCACCTTGAAATGGCTCCTGGCATCCTCTTTCTGCTTAGCCAAGTTGATCTCCATGTAGTCCTCAGCGACGGGGAGCCAAGTATCCTCGCTGATGGAGAACCCAGCGCTGGTCCCGTTGTTCCAGTGGTATGGGGTTCTCGCGGGATCCCTACAGTTAGTAAAATTCTATATTACATATATTTTTTTGTCACTGAAACAGCAACTTTTAAGATTTGTGTGCTAACGTGCTGATTATGAAACTTTTTTCTCGTAATTAGTACTAGTTAGTATTAGTATTAAAGCTGTATCTGGCTGTTGAATGCACCTCGAATTTGCAGAGATAATAAAAGTGATAGAATTTCTGAATATATTTCTTGAGAATCTAAAACTGCAATAAGTTTTGCGAAAAATTTTAACAAGCCTACAACATGCTTATGCTTAGGTTAACAGGACACACGATAGATAAATGACAAAACATCAAATGATTTATTCTGCAAATAGGCGACAGAAGCACTTTTACAAGTCTGAATCTACTAGCCCAGTGGTGGGAAAACTTTTTTCAGTGGGGGCCAGAAAGCTTGAGAAATTTCGGAGGAGGGCCAGAATTATCATATTATTATATAACATTAAAAATATGATAATCGCGGGCCATATACAAACTATTTCGATGTATCCGCGGCGGGCCGGATAAAATGGTTTCGTGGGACGGAGTTGGCCCGCGGGCCGTACTTTGCCCACCACTGTACTAGCCCTTCGGCAGGCCAAACGAAGAAACGGCTAGTTATGGCAGTTGTGGACTCTGGCTAATTGTTACCTGGAATACAAATGGTACGTGTCCTCGTCTCCCCGGTTGCAAGCCTCCACATCAACAGTGTCCTCCCAGGAGACGTAGCCGTCGCGCATGCCGATCTCCTCGCCCTGGTACGTGACGGCCACTCCCGGGAGCAGCATGCTCAGCGCGTTGATCCCGTCCACCATGGTCTCACGGAAGCGCGTGGGCATGCGGTTGTTGTCGTGGTTTCCAAACTGAAAGAAATTGGTGATGTGGTTTTACCGTCACCATTGTCTTAGTTTTGCTTTTTAGCACTTAGTTGTACAAAAAAATTACTTAGACATCATGCTATATGATTTATAACAGAGAACATAATTGCAATTATACCGTAAAATTTTGCTTAATGTAATAGATTCCATATTTACATCAGTGTTAGGGCAAGTACGATTTGAAATCCAGGGAAAGCAACAGACCACATCTAAGAGAACAGTCAGAGAAAGACAAGGATCAAGCTAAAGAAAAAGTAAATTTAATATCATCATGTAGTGTCATTATAAGGAGTTAAATGAAAAAAGAAAACAAAATCGCGATTACTCCAACAACGAGAGATCAAGATAAGATCATTAAGTCTTGACGGTGATAAACATTATCTAGCTTACCACCCAGTTCGGCACAGCCCCATACGGCATGTACGTCAGCCACTTGAGGATGACGTAGACGAAGTCCCTCGCGCTGGACTCTGCGGAGAGGTCCGTGATGAAGTCGAAATTGAACGGGAAATGGGCGCCGGTCGCGCCCGCCTCGTTCCCGTAGTACAGCATAGTCATGCTGATGTTGGCGTAAGCTTCGGAGAATAGGACGCTGGGGACAAAATAAATAAATAAAATAATTTATTTCTGCAAGTAGGCCCTCAAGCTTTACATGTCTGTCTGATTCTATTCTTTTCTTTTGGCGCTTGCTTGGGGGACCTTCTGGTGAGAAGAAGCGCCGGAAGAAACTCACCAGTTTCTCTTTTTAAACGGGTAGTTTCAAATCTATGAGATTGTTGTGGAGGGGGCAAGAGTTCCTCGTCGTTATCATCATCAGTCTATGATATACGTCCCACTGCTGGACACAGGGCTCATGGCTGAGAGTGAATCGGCTGTAGTTCCCACACAGCTCATTGAGGACTTCACATTCACCTTTGAATTTCTTCGCGGATGTTTGCAGGTTTCCTCACGATGTTTTTCCTTCATCGAAAAGCTTATCGTAAATATCTAATAATATGTCGTATATAAGTTCCGAAAAACTCATTGGTACGAGCTAGGATTTGAACTCACGATCTCTGCTTGGAAGGCGCATGTCTGAACCACTCGGCTACCATAGCTTTTTTAGAAGAGTCCTTTAGCTCATTAATGCACTTAGTGTAAGATGTAAGCTTATCAAGCTCTCGCTCGATATTCATAAAATATCTACGTCTCTCGGTCATTTAGTTTAACTTATAGTATCGCTATGTTACACATTTTCCCGTGAGCTTGGCCAAAAAAAGGTAATTTCTGTTTTCTGAGTATCTTAGATGGTATTTCGAAGGTAATTTGTTCTGTCGTCCACAAATTTAAATACACGTATGTAACGGTTTATCGTTACTTCTAAAAAAATAAGCTTAAAATAACTACATTTAAACACTAAAATAATATATAAAAAAGAAGACAAACTTAAACTATTTATACTTAATCTAAACATATAAATATGAAAAACAACTAATTCTATTCGTAATAAAAATAAAATATACATGCTTAAAATAAATCAACGAACAAACAGAAATAACCACACGCATTTACTATTAGATAAAACTAGATGCAAGCACAAAAGACTACGTCACGCACTGCGATAAGCGCGGCGCTCGGCCGAAGTCATTAGAATTAGCACGGTCATTTTGCATTACGGAGTTGACCCGATAAGGTCACCAACTATTTTGATTGGAACGATATTATTTGCTACAGAAATGTAAAAATACTATTTTATTAGTAATATGAATTTATGTTACATTTAAAAGACATAATAAGTGCCAGTGTTTCCCCGAATCGGGTGAGTATTGTGAAATTTACTACCTAGATAAGTTTTCTTCAAATCATTAGTTGTAATTTTGCTTAATGCAACAATTTACGCATTTAGTTCTAACTCTAAATTACTAGAATTATTTTATTATAGTAATTGTGCCTATGTGTAACAAACCTAGATGAAACGTATGCTTCTAGTACGTTCTGGAAAGTTAAATCTACCCGTTATGTAAAAAAAAATAGTACATTGTGAAAGTTGCAAATTATTAATTGTAGTACTTTAAATGCATTTAAATGCGTAGTTGTAGCTATTTTCTATTTGCAATACTTTCTTCCTACCTGTATTTCTTTTCTATCATCTTATTTTTGGTTTTGGCTTACTTTAAATTAACTTAAATTCTGATTGTACTCCCTTTCTTTGTTTTTCTGCTTCAAAGTTGATTTTGCTTGTGACTGCCACATCATAGATCACCATTTAGTGCTTTGGGGTTCACTAAACCAGCTTTTAAAACCATCAGCATAAAAAAACATGCTTCAAAAATCCCGATGTCGCAGGCACATATATGAAATCGGACTTTTTATAAAATACCCAATACCGGGATTTCCAGGGACCAAGTCTGGGGATATAAGCGGACCCCTTTTTGACCTGCTGCGGGTTCCCTGGCACCTTCTGGGAGTTGCTACGTTGCGGACCTGTACCTACCCTGAAACCTTACAGCTGCCGCTCCGACATCGATTCAAGTGCAGGGAAGTGGCTCCAATCAAGGATTTGTTTCGCGTGCAGTGTGCTCAGCTCGATATATTAGTTTACCCACGACCTAGTCGGTTCTAGAT
Organism: Eudemis profundana; assembly: GCA_947034925.1. NCBI lineage: Eukaryota > Metazoa > Arthropoda > Insecta > Lepidoptera > Tortricidae > Eudemis > Eudemis profundana. The sequence continues at coordinate 1,817,017 of OX344799.1, forward strand.
TATTATTTTATTAATTAAATAGTGTAAAACTTTTATCCAGTTTTTAATTTATCTCTTAGTGCTAAATTCTATTTCTACCAATAACGCTAAACGTTACACGTAAGTCGACATACCGAGTTTCCCCTCCATGTTCCTCCAGGTACTGATCAGCGAACTCCCTCCACTCGTACACGATGTCGTACAGCTCTATCAGGTCCTTGGTGTAGAGGGGGATGGTGTAGCCCAACTGATGGGACTCGAACTGCATCATGCCGCTGAGGGGGTCGTCGGGATACCGGCCTGCGTGGTCTGCTGGGTCGGCTTCCATCATGTAGGGGAGCGCGTCCACTCTGCAATGTTACGTTTGACTGACTTTAAAAATACGGAGCTAATATTAAAACTAAAGAAATACGTTTATTTTCCCGGTGTATCACGGTTGAAATTATGATGATGAAAGCTCTGATTTTATACATTGAACCTTTCAGCCCTTTCATTCCCACCAGCACTCATGCTGTTGGGACGAGACATTTAATCGTAAGAAGTGGAATGATCGGATGGTTAGATGACGCAGGTCAACTGGTCCTATCAAGCAACTCCGGCCAAGAATACTGTCGTAAAAGAACCGGTTAATAATTTTTATTCACTAGAAATACCAGATATTCCAGCTTTCTTTAAAGGTTTCAGGAATCTATAAAGGTTCTTGAAAAAATAATGTAAATCGATTGTTATATTCACCTGAATCCGTCAGCGCCCTCGTTCAGCCAGAAGCGCATGATGTTGATCATCTCGTCTTTGACGGGCTGGTGTCTGAAGTTGAAGTCAGCTTGCTCCACCGCGAACTGGTGCAGGTAGAACTGCTGGCGAATATCGCTCCACTGCCAGGCTGAACCGCCGAATTGGCTGACCTGGTAATAGAGAAGAGAATTGTTTAGTTAGATAATGCTTCTTCATCTTCTCTGTCGTTTTGCTCTTGGCAGAACGGTCGTGGTCACACTGAGGCGTCCACATCGGTGGTAGATGCGGACACAGCTCTCCACACGATCTCCTGCCATCTCTCCCTGCTCTGTCTGTCTGGTAGATAATGCTTTACGATAACGAGTTACGTCTTTCTTGTGTAAATGAACAAGGTTCTTTTAGACTGACTGATAGTGATACCTTACTCCGCAAAGTCAGCTGAAGTTGGAAGCACATCGTTTTATCTCTCTATTTCCCGTGTTCGACCCACGGGTTTGTTAGAGACCATCATCATCATCACTTCAACCTTGAGATCTCCTACAAAGTTCCACCCGTCAAAGGCCACTAAGGGATAAACTAATCAAAGTGGCGTACTGCACCACCTAATTGCGATCGCTAACTTGCCCCCCTTTGTTCCCCAATAATAACATTCTACGGGAAACGTTTATGTTTATTAGTGGACGTCTTTAGATGAAACTTTTCTGTAGAAGTTAGGACTTAGAGTTACCCAGTTGGAAGGTGGAAGGATGTTGCTGTCGTTGTCCGGGTCCTGGTAGCCGTCGGCCCAGACGAAGTAGTCGGCGTACTCGGGGTTCCCGGCTTCAGACTCTGTGAAGTACTCGGAGTACGTGCTCGCATGGTTCGGCACGAAGTCCAGAAGGACTTTGATACCTGGAGACATAGAGTTAGGATTTAGTTCTCTCTCTCCTCAGAGATCTGTCAGATCAGTGATCTGTGTGTGATGTGTGTGAGTGCCTCTGAACCAGTAGCGCGCACTCTATAAAGACAAAAAGACACTCCCTACCTACCCTATTAGGGGAGAAATTAGTAGAGTAGGTAGAGTGTTAAGATACCGCTTACTTTACTCATTTCTACCCTCCTACTCTTACTAGGGAAGAAATAAGAGGGTAGGCAGTCTGAAGAGAGAAGTAGGTAAATACATTAAGATGATTTGAGTCGGTCGATTATCAATGAAATCAAAAAGAGAGTCATCATTCGCTGCCTCGATATCAATGATGGTTGAAACGTATTCCATTCTATAGCTTCATGCAATTTGTCTCAAACTATACATTTTAAACATAATTGATGGCGTGACGCAAGCGAAATATGCCCCTCTTTTTTTGTATCAGTATGGAAAACGAACGGACTCGAATAACCTTTTAAAACCAATTTCCCTAACTTGCGTTGTGTGTATATAAGTTGTAAGATAAGTAGGGTAAACCCCTCCCTTACCCTACTAGCTAGAGTAGAGCAGAAAAAATAAGTCAAATAACTGACTGGTTTTCTTCAACCGCTGATCTCAATATTTTTCGACGCGAGCGAAGCCGCGGGCACACACAGTTTTTTATATAACTCGTCAAACAATAGTTTACTTCACTTGATCTACCTACAAACGGATTGGAATATGGAACATTCAAAACTCATAATCAACTTGGTATCGTAATATCGCTGTTTCAAATACATTGCCTAAGTTACCTAATAGCGTAATATCACAATACCATCATATCCAACAGGCAATAAAGTTAAGATTGAACTCCTCAAACAAGAAAACTAGGCCTATCGGCTACGACCAACTTTCGATAGTTAATAATTCAGCTATCGCCTCCACTAACAAGTATGTACACGTATGTTTAGCTACTTATATATTATGTAGAATATAACCTCCCAATTTCCGGTGGCTATTAATAACGGATACATTTATAATGGGATTTAAGGCTTTCACTTAGATTAAGGAAACTTTGAAGTTCTATTTAAAATTGTTAGAAGAGTTGGCCGCCCCTTAATAGTAAATTATAGGCGTGCGGGAAATAAGTGCACTAAATAAACACTATGAATCAAGTTTGTTAGTTTGTCTACTCGTATCTTCTGTGGTATTAGTTATATTCTTTCTCATCTGCTCAAAGGTTAGCTGGAAGAGATCCCTAACAGGGATAAGCTCGCCTTTTTACATAACCATTGATTTTTGTACTGCTTCTGTATGGTTTTATCTACAATAAAGTGTTTACATACATACATACTATACGGACAGCAAAGTAAAACTTACTTCAAAAATATTGGTTATGTTATTAATGGTTTGAGTTCATTTTAATTGTTAATTATAAGTATTGTTTTTAACTGTAATAAGTATTGTTCTTAACTGTAAGTGTTGTGTCTGAGTGTCGCACATAGTTTTGGTTTATTCTTGCTATACTGGTGACTATACGTGAGATCCTGTTATTGGCGTCACTGTTTTCTATACAAACATTCATACTGTTGTAAAGCTGTTGATTCTCCTAAAATAAATAAATAAATAAAATAATTATCCATTAAAAAAAAGATTTAAGTCTTACATATTGTATATTTGTTAAGACTAAATAGCACAAAAATATATCGAGGTACAAGGAAAAATTGTATGTACTTCGCGTGCTAAAAAGAAGTAGCGGAGAACTACATTGCCCGCCGTTAACTTCTGTTGCCGTCAGTATTATTGTCAGATTTGAAAATCTGATGATAATGGTATAATTAATTGTTCAAATTGCACCAAATGAAATGGAAAATTTATGTTTTCCATCACTAAGTTACACTTTTGGCATCAAACGCCAAGCCAAAAACATTACACGCTTGGTTACCATACAAATCGACGAACTATTTCCTTATGTCTCGATATATCGTCGACCGTAGGCTGAATTAGCGTAAGGGACATTGTTTTGCCTGTCCCTTACCGTAATTCAGCCTACGGTCGACGATATGTCTGTGCTAAATAGACATGAAAGTGCGGAATTTCCTGAAAGTACTTATTTACTTACTAGGAAGTCCCAACCTTTAACAGTATTATACACTCACGGAAAATGAATTCGGGTCATTTTCTATATAATTGTTCATAGAAAATGACCTATTCATTGTCCGTCAGTGTATTAATTCTAACATTGTAATGGATTATATGTGGGAGAAAAGAGTGATTTTTCGTTAAAAACATTACAAACTTGTTGTTGGCGGCGCGTCATCGCGCCACTCGATTTCTCCCAAATGGCGTGATCCAGGTAAAATGACCGTCTTACCTGTCGACTGGCTATAAAGTGGCCGTCTTACCTATCGACAGATCAGAAGTTGTCTAGCTTTGGACACGGTACGACTTGTGCTCTGAACTGTCAGGTGAATATTGTGCAAATTATTATATCTCTGCTTTTGCTATTTAAATAATTAATGGTGTGTTTTATCTTATAGAATAAATCAAGGTAACGTAATTATGCTGTGATTTGCTAACGCCTTAGCTTTGCTTAAATAATTCTTAAATATATTGTATTACGTAAATTATAGTAGATTAAAAGGGTATTGATACTTCACAATACCATTGAATTGTTACTTGCTTACTCGCTACAATAGATTATGTGGTTAATAGTTAGTTATCTATATTATTACAATTTGTATAATGCTAACTATATTTCTTTTATTAAAATACACCCTTTACTTCCTATTACATACTTGTTTACTTTAGTTCTCCCTTCCCGCTCACATATATTAGGTTTATGCCATTGTTGTTTCTTCCTATTCGCGATTCTGCACAAAATAAATTCCACACAACTGAATTTAATCACATGCGTAATGCTTCACAGTCGTTATTTCTACGCAATCTTGTTTCTTCCTAGTAGCAATTCTGCACAATATGAATTCCACACAACTGAATTTAATCACATGCGTTATACTTCACGATTCTGTAATTATTATTTTTTTAAATCTCATACATAACCGGGTATCGAACCCGGTCGAAATTGGGGCGAAGAAAAAAATTTTTGAAGATTTCGATTAGGAAAAAACAAGATAGTATAGAAGATAGATAGAATAAAAGATAAAGATAGTATATCCGTTTAGCCCGCTTAGTTTGCAATGCGATAGACCAGTTTTCATCATAGTTGAATCTGACCCCTTAACACATTTCCCCACCATTTCATTACTGTGTACGCCAAAATCCGATGTTAAATTCACCGCACAAAATATTTGCTTGTGTCCTCGACGTAAACATTGCCACGTTTCAAACCAATTTTAATCCGTTAAGTCAATTATTTAATCGTTAACCGCACTGAAAAGTAAATAAATGGAACGGCAATAAAAACTCGGTACCAGGAGTCGCATTGTCAGGAAGAAGTGAACGAACGTGACACGAATAGTGATGTGCTTGTGCAATAGGCTTGTGCACTAAATTTTGTTTCTGATGTTAATCGATTCTACTATTTGTGAGGAACAATTATATACTTATAACTACTACACTTGGATTACTATAACAGCCACCAATTGCAATCAAAAGTAGCCGACCGCACCGAGCGTTGAAGTGGGATTTTGGCACGCATAGCGTGACAGCAAGGTGGTGACGTAAAAAATTTAACTCTGTGATTTTGGTGTTAAGAAGTAAGTCTCGGTAATAGTTATTTCCCTTTACAAAACCGCCTGGTGTTACGTGTTGCCGTATCGAATTGTTATGTACTTTTTGTTATGTGTTTTTCCTAGTGCGCTATAAAGTATATATTTGTATTGTATTGTATTCCCGTTAAATTGTTAGTTTCCGGTAGTATTCCAGAGAATGTCGATACCGGCACAACACTAGCAGCAATCGAACACCTGATCAATTATTTAAGCGCTTCCAGCGCTGCGCCGTAAATACAGCGCTATTTGAGGAACCCGGCACTCTCCACCCCATTCACGACTATTAAACTAAGGCTGCACCAACGTGGCTCACTTAGCTACAAACGATTTGCTCAGTACTCAGATATCGATACCTTTGGGTTCAATTGGCGTAAAGGACAAAACGCTGGTTTTGAGGAGAAGCAAAAAACCATTTTATTTTACAAAAAATGGCTATAGTTTTTTTGTTTCTCGACCTATACTTTCGACATGTAAATGAAAAATATTTGAAATGCCCGTATCTTTAACCTGTGATGGTAGTGCTAGCTGTAAACAATGTATTATGGAAGTTAGATGTCCTTTACAACTGGTAAAAATGTTATCAATGTCATTTACACCCGTGACTTTTTTGGGCATTTGGAAATGATGGGGTTGTAAATGACAATCTCAGATGACTTTGTTCCAATTTTGGGGCGTAAAGTCAACAGCTATGTAATAAAAATTGTCAGTTTTCAACTTAGTTTACCTTAAAGAGACTTGAAAAATGTATAAAAAGATGATGAATTCAGCTAGGCATAATAACTACTATTAACGACGGGATATTTACCATGTATGTTTGTTTTTGTGAGTTCCCGATATTTCGGCACTGTTGCAAGCGCCATTATCACGGAGTAACTGACATGCAGCGAGTTTTTATTTGTAGTCTACCCACACACCATAGCGATCTACCCTCTTTCGGGTTCGCTTCGCGTTATTCATACTACTACCGTCCGCATTCTCACTTGGAACTCGATCACGTTCACGACACACAACACTTACAGTATCACTTCGCGTATTTACTCCTGAACATGTCTTTTTTCCCTTGGAGAACTTACGGATCACTGGATACCAGATGCTCGACAGTTGAAACCCGTCTTCCCGGTTGAAATTTTTATACTTGAGGATTTCAATAGCTTCCTTAACCATTCTGGGTATATAGTGTTTTTCTGTCGAGCGAGAGGATCTATGGGTTGTGCAACTCAATCCAATCGTTTCCGCGTTCAGAAGATGTTCAGCGATTGCCGATTTCCGAGGTTCGTTGTTTTTAAACATTCGGATGTGCTCCTTTATACGGCATGAGATAGTGCGCTTATTCTGACCTATGTAAGAGCTACCACAGCTGCAGTCAATTTTGTAAATACCTGGGCATTCAAGCGGAAAACGGTCCCTTGGCGTACGTAGATATTGTGCCAGTTTTCTGTGGGGAGTGAAGACAGTCTTCACCAAGAACTTCTTTAAAATATTGGCAACTTTATCTGTCCCTACCTTTACATTTATGGTAGGTACGCCGGTTGTCGTTCAACTTTATAGTCCAGGTGCTTAGGCAAAACGGTGCGTCTAGGTGGTATAATCCGCCCATTATAACCATTTCTCTGTAGAACGTTCTTTAAATGTGTCAATTCACTACCCAAATAATCCTCGTCACATAAATTGTATGCGCGGTCAGTAAGTGACGCTACTACAGAGTACAGTTGGCGAGGGTGGTGGGATCATTTGGGTAGTGAATTGACATTTTAACGCAGGGCAGCTTGTGGCGAGCTGTTGGGGAGTAGCGACCCCACGTACCCGAGTGCTCCTGGGGGTCCTTAGGGAGGGTTCATGGGTAAGAGTGTAAGGACCTCCACCTCTGGCTTGCCTTAACCGGCCGTCCAGAGTGGAGTCGCGGGCATAACGCCGCGAGTACCCTCGGAGAAAGCGCAGCACACCTCTCGACACCCTGCAGTCCTCGGCACCAGTGTTGCCCCTAGCTAGGCCATTGCTCATATGTCGCTATTTATTTAACAGGGGCCCATCAGCGGAGGGCAAGTCACGGTCTGTCAGTGCCACGAAAGCCACGAGACACTTTTCCTGACAGGCGCCGTCATGTCTCAATCCATAACCCAGTATTTAGTCCATATTTCCACCGCCATAGCCCAGTAGAGTTAGATTCCATCAATCAATAATAGTCCTTGCATCTGGCGGGGGCTGTCTCTGCGTGCGTCCCATGACACGGGCAGGGACAGCATCCGCTGGGTGTATACTTTGCCTTTCATTAAATTGTCGAAAAGGCCTCTACGCGTTGGCTCCGGCTCCGCGCACGCCTCCCAAAGGGCCGGGACACCATTGTCTCGTGTACGGGAAAGACATACAAATAATAATTTATTTATTTCCGGCATCAAAGGCCCATAGATAAATACCTTACAAACTAACATACATATCACATTACAAAATAAACTTAACAACTTAATAATGTCCTACTAGTGTTTTACTCTCTTCCAATAGCACTAAATCATAATAATGGAAGTGACATAGTGGCTAATGATTATCGACATTAGGATGTCAATCATAAGGACGAGTACGTAGTGAGTAAAACACTGTTAATGTAAACAATAAGTATAATAGTATGAAAAATAATGAATTCATCATCTTTTTCTACATTTTTCAAGTCTCTTTAAGGTAAATTAAGTTGAACACTGTCAATTTTTATTACATAGCTCTTAACTTTACGCCCCGAAATTGGAACAAAGTCATCTGAGACCGTCATTTACAACCCCATCATTTCCAAATGTCTAAAAAAGTCACGGGTGTAAATGACATTGATAGCATTTTTACCAGTTGTAAAGGACATCTAACTTCTAAGTTTACAGCTAGAACTGCCATCACAGGTTAAAGATACGGACATTTCAAATATTTTTCATATACATGTCGAAAGTATAGGTCGAGAAACCAAAATACTGTAGCCATTTATTGTAAAATAAAACTGTTTTTTGCTTCTCCTCAAAACCAGCGTTTTGTCCTTTACGCCAATTGAACCCAATTAAAGGTATCGATAGTTTAGACCTTTACGATTACGTAAATTGCTTTTATTTCAGAATTTAGACACACATTTGTGGCAATAAATGCCAAAAATAAAGGCTAATCCCTATACAACCCTGCTCTTCTTTAAAAAATGTGCTATAATTAGATTTAAGGCAGGTCTTAAAGGACAAATAAAAGACTACTTGCCCTTTACAGCCCTGTTCAATTTATCAAATTATGGTATGTAAACAAGTATAATAATTTGAAGGCAGGTCGTAAAGGACGTGTAAAAGAATACATGCCCTTTACAACCTCCTTAATTCTATCAAATAATGGTGTAATAATTTTTTAAGCAGGTCGTAAAGGACGTGTAAAATAATACCTGGCCTTTACAACCTTATTCGTTTTATCAAATTACGGTGTTATAATTTAAAAGCAGGTCGTAAAGGACAAGTAAAAGAAAACATGTCCTTAACGCCCACCTCGACTATGCGCTTATGGAAAGTAATCATGAGAAATGAAGGGCTTAAAGGACAACAAGAAAAAAATAGGTCATATACGACAGTATTCATATTTACCGGCGTACTTTACGATACACCTTTTAATTCGTATTTTATAACTTGACACTTACGTCCCTTAACCTGAGCTAGTTTTGCGAACACGATGAATAAAAACTGGGTCGTAAAGGCACTTTTTTTAAAGATATCGAAATTTTAACTACACAGAACGGTAGAGCTTGAAATTCTGAACAAAACTGTATATATAACTCATTTTCGCCAAAATGTCCTTTACGCCAATTGAACCCAAAGGTATCGATATGATTTAGTGAAGTAACTTAACGATAAAATGTGTGAGATGGATGGTTCTTGAAATAATTCATTCCCCTGGCACAAATATGCCGCCTCATTAGCAGGGCATTTTTGGTTAATTTGTAGAGCTTGGCCGGAACTACATTACAGCCAAAAATAAATAAATAAATATCGGGGGACAATCTTACACACAAATCGAGCTAGTCCCAAACTAAGCAATGCTTGTATCATGGGTACTAGACGACGATATACATACTTATATAGATAAATACATACTTAAATAGATAGAAAACATCCATGACTCAGGAACAAATACTCATGCTCATCGCACAAATATTTGCCCTTACCAGGATTCGAACCCGGGACCTGTAGCTTTGTAGGCGGTGGCACTCCCACTGGGCTAAACGTGTCGTCAAAATGCCAAATGCCATTCTAAAGAGGCGGGATCTTCTGAATATTTGCCAATATGTGTACACAGGGATTGTTAATTTTCAAGAATGACCAGATGCTATTCTAAAGAGGCGATTCTAAAGAAGCGGGATGTTCTGAATATTTGCCAATATGTGTGCACGGGGATTTATAATGTTCAAGAATGACCCAGATGCCATTCTAAAGAGGCGATTCTAAAGAAGCGGGATCTTCTGAATATTTGCCAATATGTGTACACAGGGATTGATAATTTTCAAGAATGACCCAGATGCCATTCTAAAGAAGCGGGATCTTCTGAATATTTGCCAATATGTGTGCACGGGATTGATAATTTTTAAGAATGACTTAGCCACGCCGTATATTGTCGCCTTAGGATTACAAGATCCCTTATCTTCTACAAGTATAATATCGTTAGTAATACCTAAGAGATACGATACGAGTAAACCGCAATTGACAATATTTCAAATTTTCTACTCCTTCATTTTATGAGCTGGATAGAAAATAGGTGGAATTTTAAGCTACCCGTATTTTTTCTTTTTCGTTTTAACTCAATTTTTCAATTAAAAATAGCAGTTTGAAAAGTAGCTCATTCTAAAAGGGCGTATGTAGAAAATGACGTCACTTTCCCAACTAGAATCCAGAGCGACAATTAAGATTTAAAAAAACTAGAATCCAGAGCGACAATTACGATTAAAAAAATAACTGTCAGGCGTTACAGCGTTGTCAACATAGGAAGTTCGGGAAGACAACGATGCTTTTGCTCCTCTTATTTGGGCTGGATTATATTTATCACTTGCCGATGTGTACTCCATCATCATAATTTCAACACGCGGCAGATTCGTGCTATCAGCCTGAGAAAAACCTTCTGATGTCTTCATTATATGAAAAAAATCGGTGTCCGGTAAAAGAATGCCAAGTTAATAATGTTTGAATGCGTTATCGGAGTCCAGTGGGAAAGTGCCAAGTCTTTCAAGGTCTTCGAAAACGTGCAAATGAACCAACGGTAAGAAAATTAAACTTCTAAAGCCGCTAAGCAGTTGTAACAATTTTCAAAACAAATAAACGTCAGACGGCAAGTATGTCAGAAAATGACAACCGGATACCATACACTTTTTAATCGTTTCAGCACTAAGGTCTCTCTCGATAATGCAGGGAAAATGACGTCACACTTCCGGTTCACACTAATTGACGATTTTTTCCAAAATGAATGGAAAAAAAAAATCCAAAAATATTTTTTTTGAGCATAAAATACAGTTTTACCCAAATGGTTTTCGAATTAAGATCTTTTGAAAATATGAAATGTTGTCAATTTGGGTAGTAGCGGCACAGGATAAGTTCCTCATTGTAACAAAACTGACGATCGTGTCCGACCACCGGATGGAACGCACCGGATCCGACCGTCTCTCTCTATCGTATAATGCGTATTCTTTGTGGCCGCTGACTCAGCAAAATTTGATTCTAGTAGCCGCGTGGCGAGACTGCGGAGTAAGCCACTCCTGGTACCGGAAGCAGAATATTTACTGCAGCTGCACCCACCTGCTAATCGCGGCGATCCATTTGTGTTTTTATAATAATGATTAGATACTTAATTATACAAATGACTATTGGTAAATCCCCAAAGAAGTAAGATTACAATCGGAAAAATCGGTCATCATTATCTGATGTAGGTAATCATATCGATAACATAGGAACTAAATAATTTAAATGATAATGTGTTTATCACAGATAACCGTGAGTGTAAACAACTATCTACATTTTTTCTTTTTTTCCATACTCAATGATATTCAAATGTTTACGATTACGTTTGCCGCGTCAAAACCTACACGCAACGCACCAATACCTCAAGTACTCAAACTTTGGCCACCAAAAAATAAGTTTTGCAGGGTTGTGTTGTCTGTTTAATTTAACTTGCAGAACGCGTGATAAGGAAAAGGATTGCGTGACTTCAAAATGATTGGCATGCAGATCCATAAAGGCCTATATCAAATGGTGATGAAATTAAACTGTCGAGAAATAGATAAAGCAGGCAATTTTCATCGAAAATGGCAATATACGATGCAATCTGGCACCCATTCAATTATCATATTATGAAGAAGTATAGATTTTGGGTTCATTACATATCACCGACTCACATGAGAGCGTTTAGGTTTATTCTTCAAAAATATCATTCCCATTTTTGGTAGTCACAAAAAAATGAGGAGTAATCTTTTGAGTATTTGTGACCAGTCGTCTTGCAAGAATGGTCCTTTACTTTTATTTCCGTTATTTATATTACAATCAAAAGACAAAACTTCCTTTCAAAAGAGTATACCTTGGATCTCTAAATCCAGTGACTAGGCACTATTTAATATCAATTTAATTATCACTTACGCCTCAAACTTACCTAAGCTATGAGCCTTATCCAACAGCTCCTTAAAGTCCTCCATGGTCCCGTATTCATGATGGATCTCGTAGAAGTTGCTGATGTCGTACCCGAAGTCGATCATAGGCGACTCGAAGATGGGCGACATCCAGATCGCGTCGACACCCGCGTCGGGGAAGTGCTCCAGCTCACTGATGATTCCTGTGGTATTACAATAGTTTTATAGGTTTAAGGTCATTCTTGAAAATTATCATCCACCTGACCACAAATATTCAGAAGATCCCGCCTCTTTAGAATGGCATTTTTTGTTATCACGTACCTAGTTCCGGCCAAGCTCTACAAATTATTCAAAAATGCCATTCTAATGAGGCAGAATCTTCTGAATATTTGCGGTTAAGGGAATGTTCTTCTATTCTGTAATACAATTATTGTTTACCTTTTATTTTCCGACGTTTCAGTACAGTGGCATGTGCGGTTCGGGAATGACCATGATGATCAATTTATCAGTCATGATGTGTGCAGATATGTGATGTGTGTCATATATTCATAGTATGGCAAGGTTACTCTTCAGCTGTACACCATAGATGTTTATTCTCAATATTGATGCATTTATTCTTTTGGAACTAAACTTTATTACATACAAGCGTTCATTCAGATCTTCAAAAACCACATAAATTTAATAATTTTTAAATGTAGACATACCCTGTAAGTCTCCAATGCCATCGCCATCGCTATCCTTGAAGGACCTCGGGTAGATCTGGTATAGCACGCAGTGCTCCCACCAGTCCAAAGGCCTCAACTCTGGAGGTTCAGGTTCTCGAGTAGCCAGGACAGCCCAGGTGATTGCACCTACAACAGCAAATAATAATACAACTTAAGAAATTCAGTCGCTCTTACAACAACATTTAGGAGAATTTTTCCTTTTGAATAGGCACATTTTTTTCAAAGGTTTAATTTCTTCCATATTTTCACTTCCAGAGTTTCTTTCTTCTTGATACGTATTCAAACTATTGATCGAAATCATTTACTGAGAATCTTACTTACAATGCATTTACTAAGCTTTGATAATTTCAAAATCTTGATAAGACTCCTTCAATTATCCCTTGTCAAAAACATCAAAACCAATCGAAACTTGATTACGGACCGAATTAAATCCGTTACTTTCAAGAGGAGAGGTCTCAGCAGTCGTAACAATGGAAAAGTTGCCAAATCGGCTCAGACAAGGAGAAAACGGTTGATTGATGATGCTGATGGCTATAACTTAATTCGAATATATTTAATTTGGAAGAATAAGATTCTTGCAAAGTCTGCAAGACTTTCACCAATGTCAAACTGTTTGAAGGTTAGTAAAGTAATAATTTGGAGAAAAACTTTCGCTGATATAACTGAAAATTTAAAACAAGTTAGGTAAATAATTGATGTACTTAATGTCAGCATCAGTTGACTATTATGATGACGCTTTAGACGTCTGAAACTACTGAGAATAAATAAAACATATTTCAATAGACGCGAGATATAAAGCAATTTAAAATTTCTCAAGACATCGCACTTCTTTTTTTAATGTAGTTTTATATGTATATAGCAAATGTAAATTTGACCTACCGATGATTCTTAGTAATAATATAAACATTGTGATACTAATCGGCCTATTAAATTCTAGGATTACAAACCTTCAAGCGTCGGTATCATTGCAGATCCAATGAAAGAGTCATCCTGGTTGTTATATTATTCTATTTGTATTACCCGTTCACGGGACAAGGTATCCCGGACCTTTGGGCCAACGCGTAGAGGCCCTTTCGACAATTTAATGAAAGGCAAAGTGTACACCCAGTGGATGCTATTTCTGTCCGTGTCATGGGACGCACACAGAGACAGTTGCTAGGTGCAAGACTATTGTGAATTGATGGAATCTAAGCTACTGGACAATGGCGGTGGAAATATAGACAGAAAACTGGGCTATTGATTGAGACATGGCGGCGTCGGTCAGGAAAAATTTCTCCTAGCTACGGTGGCACTGACAGACCGTGACTTGCCCTCTGCTAGGTGGGCCCCTGTTAAATAGCGACATTATAAAATGGCCTAGGGGCAACCTCGGTGCGGAGGGCTGCAGAGTATCGAGAGGTGTACCGCGCCTTCTCCGAGGGTACTCGCGGCGTTATGCCCTTTAACACTTCCACGCCTGGAGCATAAAGCTCTCGTGACTCCACTCTGGACAGCCGGTTAAGGCAAGCCAGAGGCGGAGGTCCTTTCCTATTTGTGTAATTATTATAGCAACAACGTCATTTCATACAATATTCAATCCTTTCATCAATACTTGTCATAAATTTATAACTTATCTATCTAACATTTAATTATTATACATCATTGTATCTTAAGCTATTAACTCTGTGAACATGATGAATTTCTAATCATACGAGTATCTATATGATTAGAAATGCATGATGTTAACAAAAGCACTTGAAATTACAATAATTGGGAAACTAATTGCATTGAATTCTAAAATAAGACTGAAGGCGTCATCGGAGCTTTATTGAAGGAACAAATCGAACATTATCAGATACACAACAACAACAAATATTTTCTTCAGTATTTTACCTGCGATCATCCCCAGTATGGCTATCGTCCCAATCGTAATCGCCAAAATCTTAAGTACCTTCCCCATGTTGAGCAGCTACGGAATCGGACTGAGCACTGACCCCTGTGATACCTCCTCGGTAGTATCACGCTGATACCTTCCTTATCTTATGATAATCATTTAATCAGTTTGTAATAATACGTATTGTTGTATGTATACGTGGTTTTACATTCGTGGCACTTGCTGTTTTGTCAACATATCTATGATATTTAGGGTTAGGATTCTCGTGGCAATTTGGACATAGAGTGCAATGCAGTCGCTACCTACTTTTTATGATTGAATGAATAATGATTGATTGATTAATATTTCTTGATATTTGCTCTGTACTCATTTTGAAATATAAGTTAGGTATCTCAACCTATCCTTTGCCCCGTAATTCCACAAACCTACTCAATAAAATGTTTATGCCTATAAACCTATGTAAGTAAGCATTTTTATATTATGTTGTTAACACTAGGTGCAATTAAAAATACTTCAGTAAGTAGGTACTTACCAACAGTTATCTACTACGAAATTGAATTCATACAAATGGGATAAATTAAGCAATTGTCTAAATTTGACAATTTAGACACGACTTTTATCGTGTCAATATATCATATTATAAAACTATTAGTCGAAAACTTTTTGATCGGGAACAAATATTGCGTAAATATGATTAAAGATTTATACCGACACTCTGAGGGGATTACAAAAACAAGATAAAACATACATAAAATCCATCTAAATTTCATATAATTTTATTTAGGTAAGGTAAGTAGGTACCTACTTTAGAACCATGAAAATAATTTATTCATTCAATCATAAAAACTAACTAGGTAATAACGACTCCACAGCACTTTGTTTCCAAAATGCCACGAAGAGTCCCAACCCTAATGATATTTTTTGGTTTAGTATTTTTTATTTTCTCGTAATCTGCAAAATAAAAAGATCATTTATTTTTATGGGAATAACTTTAAAACTCGTACATAGCCTTACAATGAAATGTTTTTTAATTAGGTACTTATTTTAAGGTATCGTTGTGTTCAAAAATAGAGCTTGGAATAGGTAGTGCCTATCTATTTACCTAAACTTCGCGGGAGGACGTAACTAAGAGTGGTTACAACCACCAAAAATAATACATGCATAATATAATAGAGAAACACCGTGCGAAGCCGGCGCGGGTCGCTAGTAATCTGTATAAATTCACGCTCAGGGTTAGATTATTAATGAAATACAACTGTTTGATGCAAAAATTTTAAATAGATACGTTGAGAACTCAAAAATCAACTTCATACAAATGGCCCTTCGTACAATTAAACAATTGTATTTCATTAATAATTTGACCCCGAGTGTGAATTTATGTGGATATGTATTCTTGTTAATCCCGGAAAATCCCGCGTACAATAAAAATAAATAATTATTTTCGGTGGCTGTAACCACTCTTAGTTACGTCCTTCCGCGAAGTTTAGGTAAATAGGCACTACCTATTCCGAGCTCTGGTCAAAAATAAAATTACAATTTATCGATAAATTAATATCGTTGGGAAGTCCCTATGACAATTTTATTCGTGCCACAAAAACTTCTATGTCTGGTATGATATAGTACATTACACAACTAGGGTGGTAATACAATGAAAGGCCGAGATCGCAGAAGTTTGCGGCCCGAGCTGCAAGCGAGGGACGTAAATATGCGATCAAGGGCTTTCTTTATTACCTCCCGTGTTGTGTACATCATTTTATGTCTACACTTGGCCAGCAAGAGGCTTTTTACGTACGCGCAGCGTGCTGAAAAAGCCACTTTATGGCCAGGTGTGGCATAAATCATATTTTCACTCTGTAAGACCAAAGCGCTACAAAAAGCCTTTGATAATTTCACATTAGCGTTAATTCGCTGTTGTCGTCGCTACTTACTACCTACTTATGTACAGTCACCATCAAATATCCAGTAACATCCAGATCGCTATAAATATATATTGTCACACGTATTTGTGCCTATGTAAGGTCCTAATTTATTAGTTGCAGATATTTTTACAGCTGATAGTACTCGGTCTCTGGAGTATATTAAAGCATGAAACATTATAGCTTTAACGATGTTTTTTTGGAGAAAAAGGAAAAACAAATTTGCTACGTAATAACACCCTGTTAATGTGATTACTCAATGAAAACTCATTGAACAGATTCTAGTAGCTCTTTTACGTACCACTTAACTGTAACTGACCACTTCACGGCCCAATCCCATCCTAATGAATGACATTTGCAGTTTTCCCGCCGAACCGTTACGACATTTACGACAAACAATTGTTGACATGACAGATAGTGTTATTGTGACATATGATAACGCACATGGTGATTTTTTTTAGACGAAATTATAATCAATTTTTTTGTTAGGTAAATGAAATCGAAAAAGTTATATAAAAAGATTTCTTATTTTCTATTTAAAGTTAATTATTTTAATGTAAAGTATAATGTGTTAAAATATCTGCAACTAATAAATGAGGACCTTATATAATAAAGGTGTGTTGCGATACTTGCGATATATATGGCGCTTTGGATATTACAGACTACTTATTTGATGCTGACTGTACATTCAAAGTATAAAGACGAATAGGCCAAATTCGGCCGTTTTTGAGCGCGCTACACAAATTTACACAAACGCGCGGTAGCTTACTTAGATTTTATTTTTGTACCGTAGTTTTATTTATTTATTAACTTTGTCGGAGTGAAGCTTAATGCAATATAATACCACGAGAAATAAATACAACAATATCAACTGTATTATTAAATCATGATTGTCCTGAACCTTAACCTGAACTGAGCGGTAATAACATCAAAAATCATCAAGGCTAGTCTTAAATCATACAGTAAATAGCCTTTAAAGTAATACAAAATCACGTTAACAAATAACCACATTTTTACTAAAAAAAACCCGACCGCGGTGCACTTTGAAACTGCATAAAATCCGCCATTTTGTTTATTTTAACAAACTTGATACCCAGTGACACTCGCACCATCAAGACGAATCTAATGATGTATCATTTATCAAAATCGGATGTGCCGTTGAGTAGTTACGAGCGGACACAGGAACGGACATACATACATACAGGTCAAACACATAACCCTCCTTTGGGCTTCGCCGCAGTCGGGTAAAAACATCAAACTGAAACATTAACTTTTACCCTTTACAAGGCCCAAAAAAACCAAATCGATATCATTCACAATAAATAATTCACGGACATTCGAACGACCGCCGAATTGTTTTTTTCATACATTAATCAAGTGGGGTTAATTAATCAATGAAGACGCGGGGCGAGTCGGGGCGGGAATATCAAAAACGAATTATACCCAAATTAAAAGGCTTAGGTCATGCGATTTGATCCTAAATATTGTTTCGTTTAGTCGGCGGGATTAGAGTTTTACCATACAATACAATACAATCTTTATTGCACATGGCACAACACAAAAGTTCAGAAATCCACTATTAACACTTTATTATTACATAAACATGAAGCATATGAAAATACCATATTATTTACATATTAGTTATGCATACTGGAGCACCTTACGCGTCCTTATTTCTTTGCTTGTAGTGCGTTCGTACGCGGCGCGCACACATTCAAGCGCGCGATGTACCTTTTGTAGGAAGAAAAATGACTACTTTTATACTGTGCCATAGACCTGAGTATATGGTATAAAATTCAACTCGATACCTCCACGCGTTCCCGAGATAAAGAGTCTTGACAGACGGATAGACAGACACACGGACAACAAAATAATCTTACAAGGGTACCGTTTTTTTTAAATAAATAACAAACAAAATTTGGAACAATGTAGGTCAATAAAAAAATGTAAGTTACAAGACATAATTGCCATCGTCGGCAGGAACGATGACGCCTTAATCTAATATTTCCAATTCCCCTTATACGATCAATAAGTAACGTTCGTTATCATTTCAGTCACACGCCGCGGAAGAATTAAGCTCGTACACGTTCACTTAATCGAAATATTGAACATCGCAGCTCGATACAGCGTACGTGGGGTGAATGGGGCCGGGGCGATTCCGACGGGGCTGTGGCTAGTTCAGATATTCGTCGTCTATCTCGTCCTTAACATAATTTGACTCTTGTACTAGTGTCAATAACGGCCGCCGGAAGAGGGAGGTACCATCGCGAGTAGAACGATGCGACACCGTGGATCGTGATAACTCGCACCGTGGTCAGCAGATGGCGTTATGTTCGCGCAACGATAGCGTTTACTCCCGCGAGAAAGGACCAATCAGCGTCGTTAACCGCCAATTCCTCGCGTCGTGATTCGCTAAGCGCCACCGACCATTCAGAACATTGGCGGCAAGCCGAGGTTTGCTGTGACGGACACGAGGAGCTTGGAACATTACATTTGTTTTTTCGGGACGATCAGTTGTTAGTTGCGTATTATTGGTGTAATTAAATATAAAGATAAGTACTTATTTTAATCACTGTTATCTATAAATCGAGGCTTAAAGTTTTGTTGCTTGTTCGGGTTAAATTTCGATTTGTCTTTTACTATCGTTTATAAGCTTATAGCCGTTGAGTAACTTAATTATCGTGTTTTAAAAGCAATTAACGTTTCTATTAACCAGAGTAACCAGTTTGTAGTATTATGTTGGTGAATAATAGTTGTTTTAGATAAGTACATTTCACTTAGATACTTTGATTATTCTAGTTTAGTGAACAGTAGTAACTGCAATTCGTATTACGTAATTTTGGTTAAGTGTAAATATTTCCGGTTAAATTACATCATGTTTTGTTATTTGCTGTGTTTAATTTCTGCATTAAATTGGTACTGGCTTGGATTAACAGTTTTCTTTGATAATAAATATGGTGTATTACCGTGGTGTTTTAGAAATTAATCCCTTATCCCGTAATGGTTGCAAATTAAATCTTCTAACTTTTATCACTACTTTCTAATTAACGCGTGGCAGTTTTTTATGCGAACGAATTAATAATTATATACAACTATTTAGCTCAGGCTGGTTAGCTTTTGATATATCGTGAGGTCTAGGCCCTATTAGGTACTCAGGTTTGCTTATATAATAATTAGTTTCACATTTTCAGAAGTGGGATGAATTCGCGAAGCCGTAGTCGGTCCCGCAGCCCAATAAGGTGGGACAATAGAAGGACCGAAAGACGGAGGCGCAGCAGGAGCAGGCGCAGTCGGGATGAGTCACCGAGACGTTGGGCACCTTGGCGGCCACGAGAATCTGTGGAGCGAGAGGCACCTGCTGCGCTGGATAAACCGGGTAGGATCTATCCAAATTATTATGGTGTAATGGTTAAACCTGATATCATTCCGGAATTCGATCCTGAGAAGTCTGAGTTGCCAGCGCTGCAATGGCTCAATAAAATCGAGCAATTGGGTGCAATACATGGTTGGACCGATAGTGTTAAAAGTTATTATATGCAGGCGCGCCTTTCTGGGCTAGCGAAAATGTGGCACAATGCTTTACGTAGTTACGAGATGACGTGGCTTGAGTGGAAGGAGCGAATTTTGGAGGCCTTTCCGCAAAATAGGGACTTTGCTGAGGCTCTTAAGGAAATGCTAAATAGAAAAAAAAATTTTTCGGAAACAATGACGCACTATTTTTATTCTAAATGTAATATGTTAACCAAATGCGAAATTACGGGTGAAAAGGCTGTCTCCTGTATAATTGAAGGGTTGCCATTTCACTTAAAAACCTCAGCAAGGGCAGGGAACTATAGAACTCCTGGGGAACTATATTCTCAATTCTTATGCATGAACGATGAAAGAAAGGGGATACCGAACCAGCGATATCCATCGACGCGGAGCAGAGATCACCCTATTCCTAGCGCTTCAAAGGAAAACGGTGGAGAGCAGAAACCAGCATCGACGTCGGGCAAGTCGTCTGTTACTTGCTTCTTATGCAAGGAACCTGGTCACATCGTGCGTTCCTGTCCAAAGAACCCTAACGCTGTGAAGTGTGACATCTGCGGGAAGACCAACCACAAAACCGAGCAATGTTTCCGCAAGACTGTAAACTTTGTCGACTCTCAGGTAAATGAATGCTATTTTAAAATCATACAGTTGAATGGTGTCGAAGTTAGGGCATATTTAGATACAGGGGCACAAGTAAATTTGCTTTCTTTAGAGAGTTCTCAGAGACTGGGTCTTACCTTACAACCATGCGATATTTTTGTTAGCGGGTTTAGTGGTTCACCGGTTAAATCTTGTGGTCAGGTGACTGTTGAGTTTAAAATAGATGGTGTGCAGATTGAGTCGAATGCAGTGGTAGTCGACGTCGATCTAAAACAAGCTGACGTGTTTATTGGTCAGCCAATCCTTAATGATCGGCAGTGCAGGTTGGTGATTTCTGGAACAACAGTCACTTTGGAAAATACTAACATTGATATAATACCTGAGGAGTCCTTTCACATAAATTCAGTACATGATGTGACAGATCAGTCAAAAGTTAAATTACTGTGCTCTAAGGAGACTGTTATTCCATCAAATACAGCTCAGTTCGTAGAGACGTTTAGTAATGATGTTGTTCAAGACTCCACTATATTATTTGTGGAAACACGTTCATGTTGCTACAAGGATATAAAGTATAGCATTCCTTCCTGTGTCTTTTGTGCTCCAGTCAAGTCCGTATTGGTCGTGAATCACAGCCCAAGCCCTTTGATTTTTCAAAAAGATCATTTATTAGTTCGTGGGTATGTAGCGGAAGAATCTATAAATCCTCCATCCCTTGGAATAAATGTAGCCACCAAATCCATCATGAAACTCGATATCAATAAAATTAAATGCGGTGTTGAGGATCCAGTAGTTTTACAACAGCTGACAAAAATTTTACAAGAATATTCAGATTGTTTTTCTGCGGATACTCGTGAGCTTGGAGTAACTAACAAAGTGGAACTTAATATCGAGTTGAACTCCGATAAACCGGTTTGTTATCGTCCCTATAGGTTGTCATTTGCCGAAAAGGCAGTTATGAGGGAGAAAATTGATGATATGCTATCGAATGGTATTATAAGAGAGTCTTCCTCCAATTATGCGAGTCCCATAATTTTGGTGCGAAAGAAAAATGGAGACTTTCGTCTTTGTGTCGATTTTAGGAAGCTTAATAGCATCACGGTAAAGGATAAATATCCTTTACCTGTGATTGAAGAGCACATTGAAAAGCTAGGAGGAAAGAGGTATTTTACCAGTCTTGATTTGTCTCAGGGCTTTTATCAGATTCCTGTCGCGAAAGACTCTATTCACAAAACTGGCTTCGTGACTCCTGAAGGACACTACGAGTTCCTGCGTATGCCCTTTGGCTTGGCTAATTCACCAGCTGTTTTTCAGCGATTGATGGATCGTATATTTTCGTCATTGCGTCACGACAAAGTCTTGCCTTACATTGATGATGTACTTCTCCCGACTAACACCATAGATGAAGGCCTCGATCTTTTAAAAGAAGTCTTGGAGATAATTAGAGAAGCAGGATTAACTCTCAACCTCGACAAATGTTTCTTTTTGCAAACTGAAATTGATTATTTGGGATATGAAATCAGCAAGGAAGGTATCAGGCCAGGTAGCAAAAAAATTGAGGCGGTAGCTGCGTATAAGGAACCAAGCAATATTCATGAACTGCGAATGTTTCTAGGGCTTACTAGTTATTTTAGAAAGTTCGTTCAAAACTATGCAGGTATAGCGTACAACTTGTACAAGCTGCTCCAGAAAAATACTTGTTGGGAATGGGGTCCAGAACAACAGGAAGCTTTTCAAGAGTTGAAGAAGGTATTGACGTCGCGACCGCTACTCTCTCTCTTTCGCCGGGAAGGTGACATCGAAGTCCATACTGATGCTAGCAGTAAGGGGCTGGCAGGTATTCTTCTACAAAAGCAAGACGGTAACTTAAAACCTATATCGTACTTCAGCCGTAAAACGAGTAAAGAAGAAGCAGTGTATCACTCTTACGAGCTCGAGACCTTGGCCGTAGTAGAGTCCCTGAGAAGATTCCGGATTTATCTGGTAGGTACTCATTTCAAAGTGGTCACAGATTGCTCAGCAGTGCGGCACACGTTCCTAAAGAAGGATTTGATGCCGAGAATAGCACGATGGTGGTTGCTTATACAGGAGTACGACATGGAGGTAGAACATAGACCGGGTAAGTCTCACAGCCATGTAGATGCTCTCAGCAGGTGCCCGGTGGAGCCACGAGTTGCAATAGATGTCAACACAATAGACGTCTTCGACTGGATTGTGTGTCTCCAAAATCAAGACGAAAAGTTACGCATCATCAAAACGAAATTAGAATCAGGTAACGCAGAGCCCGACATTAAAAATAACTACAGGTTAAAGGAAGATCGGCTGTACAGGTTGATTACGGGTGGAAAAGAAAGGTTGGTTGTGCCTAAGTATGGGAGGTGGAACGTCTTAAGAAAATACCACGATTGTATTGGACATCCAGGCTTGAAACGTTGCGAACAAATCATCAAGGACACCTTTTGGTTTTCTGGCATGACCAGATTTATCCGAAAGTATGTAAACGCTTGTTTAGATTGTCTGTACAAACGAAGCCAGTACGGGCGTCCAGAAGGTGAACTTCATCCGATCGAGAAAATTAGCGAGCCATTACATACAATACACATCGATCATTTGGGACCGTTCTGCAAAAGTCGTGCAGGTAATTGTTACTTATTGATGGCTGTGGATTCGTTCACCAAGTTCACGTGGGCCGTACCAGTGAAGACAACGAGGGCCCGTGAGGTAATTAGTGCTCTTTCCGTTATATTCAGCTCATTTGGTTATCCAAAAAGAATAGTATCAGATAGTGGTTCAAGCTTTAAAAGTAAAAGCTTCAAACAATTTTGTTTAGAGAACTTCATAAAACACGTAATTAATGCAGTAGCATGTCCCCGCGCCAACGGACAGGTAGAAAGGTACAACCGTACTCTATTAGATGCCCTCAACACCAGCGTAGACAACGAGAGGGAATGGGACACTAAGCTCCCAAATGTTACTTGGGGCATGAACAATTTGCAGAGCTCTTCTACAGGATTCACGCCTTTCAAGTTGATGTTTAGTGCCAGTCGCAGCAGGTATCAAGGTATGGCAGGAAACTCTTTTGATAACGAACAGACAGCAGAGCAGACGCGACGTACCGCAGCAGGTAATCTCAAAAGGACGGGCGAAGTCATGCGAAAGCATTTTAATGCTAAGCGAAAACCACCGACTAAATACAAGGTACATGATCTAGTACTCTGGAAAGGTGCAGCCGACAGGAACATCAATGTAAGACGAAAGCTGAAAGAAAAATTTAGTGGACCGTATAAAATTACAAAAGTTGCTGGTAATGACAGGTATGTGATCACTTCGCTCAAAGGTGTTAAGGGTTACAAGCGCTTTGAAGCCTTAGTATCTTCGGACTCTATTAAGAAATTTCAAGGAGATGCTCAGGAAAGCAGTTCGGATGACAGCCAGGTAGATAGTACTGAGGAACTGATTGATTTGTTAGAGGGATAAATCAATTTTCTACGTTGATTGCTAAGTCACCAGATTGGTTTATTGGAGTAAGTATTTGGTAATAGATTGCTTGGAATATATTTCTGGTTAAAGTATGGTTTGCTAAAGAGAATATGGAATAATGGAAAATTTGTAGAAATGGTCTGATTGAAATAAAGGTACTGATAAATGGAGTATATGATGTTTTGGTTGGAACTGTGGAAAAATGTTGGATATAATTGATTGGAAAAAAAAACACAGTTATAGAATGTGTGGTGAGAAATGATAATATGAATTGGAATAAATTATGATTGAGATAGTAAGATAAACTTGGTAATAGTAAAAATAATATGAATAATTGCAGAATCATGGTTAGTGTTGTTGTTGGTACTTATCGGTTTCTCTATTAGTAAGAATGTTGAGCACCCCTCATATTAATAATAATTTGTAACATAATATAATTAAATACAATTATTTTAATGTTGGTTCATTAATAACATATTGAATATCTTGGTTAAAGAAAAGTAAAACCACGATTAGTTGTTTTCTTTTTTTTTTTAACTGTTAATTCTTGTCATTTTTATTTCTTTGCAGAGTCGCAAAGTCGTCAGGATGGACGAGTGTCAATAACGGCCGCCGGAAGAGGGAGGTACCATCGCGAGTAGAACGATGCGACACCGTGGATCGTGATAACTCGCACCGTGGTCAGCAGATGGCGTTATGTTCGCGCAACGATAGCGTTTACTCCCGCGAGAAAGGACCAATCAGCGTCGTTAACCGCCAATTCCTCGCGTCGTGATTCGCTAAGCGCCACCGACCATTCAGAACATTGGCGGCAAGCCGAGGTTTGCTGTGACGGACACGAGGAGCTTGGAACATTACATTTGTTTTTTCGGGACGATCAGTTGTTAGTTGCGTATTATTGGTGTAATTAAATATAAAGATAAGTACTTATTTTAATCACTGTTATCTATAAATCGAGGCTTAAAGTTTTGTTGCTTGTTCGGGTTAAATTTCGATTTGTCTTTTACTATCGTTTATAAGCTTATAGCCGTTGAGTAACTTAATTATCGTGTTTTAAAAGCAATTAACGTTTCTATTAACCAGAGTAACCAGTTTGTAGTATTATGTTGGTGAATAATAGTTGTTTTAGATAAGTACATTTCACTTAGATACTTTGATTATTCTAGTTTAGTGAACAGTAGTAACTGCAATTCGTATTACGTAATTTTGGTTAAGTGTAAATATTTCCGGTTAAATTACATCATGTTTTGTTATTTGCTGTGTTTAATTTCTGCATTAAATTGGTACTGGCTTGGATTAACAGTTTTCTTTGATAATAAATATGGTGTATTACCGTGGTGTTTTAGAAATTAATCCCTTATCCCGTAATGGTTGCAAATTAAATCTTCTAACTTTTATCACTACTTTCTAATTAACGCGTGGCAGTTTTTTATGCGAACGAATTAATAATTATATACAACTATTTAGCTCAGGCTGGTTAGCTTTTGATATATCGTGAGGTCTAGGCCCTATTAGGTACTCAGGTTTGCTTATATAATAATTAGTTTCACACTAGTAATAGGGTTACTATTCATTTTAGTAACAAAATATAATCCCTCTATCCACTCATATTAGCAAATACCAAGAAGATTCCACGTCAGGGCTATTCTTCAGAAATATGTCTGCGGTCACCTGAATGAATGATCTTTTGGCCCTTTTTCATACTAAATGTATGGAGACAGATGAATGAGTCGCAGACATATTTCTGAAGGATAGCCCCTCAACGTAATGGCATTTTTGAAAGATGAAAGAAAAAAAATAATATACATTTATTCGTGACAGCACAATGGGTGCTTTTCCACATGCGCGATGCAGCTATGCTATGGATGTGAAGGCTCGTTTCCACCAGTGCTATGCTATGTGGACCAATGAATATAAATAGTGGATATTAACGCATCCATAGGCGGAAAGGCACCTTTATGCTTCTGTTGTCCGTCGAACGAAGCGACCAGCGGACCGACCGACATTGACCTCAATTACGAACTGACGGATCAAGTTATGTATACACGATGCTTTTTAATCGGTGATCAGGTAGGTACCTACCAATTTTTCTAACTCAGTAATTGATGGCGGTCATGTTGATGTCGTAATTAGTTCACATCTAAACAATCAAAGGGCTGGCAGCTTCCTCGCTCAGCGCATTAGTATTGCCATACAGCGAGGAAATGCTGCCAGCATCTTTGGCATTGGCACCATGCCACGGGGGCCCTTTTTAGATATAATTTAATAGGTAGTTTAGTTTTAGGTTTAGTATAATTATTTTAGTTTAGGATAATTTATTGTTTTTGTTATTTATTGTTTACGGTAATAAATATATGTAAACTTAAAAACATTTTTTTTCTGTGATCATTTTTATTTTGAAATCAGTTTTATCCTAAAATCCTTGTTACCCTACTAATGTGTCTGTGAGCTTACAACCTCTTTAAAAAATTAATGGCAATGATAATTTATGAGTAATAACTTGTCACTGTCATGTATGTAAATAAAGTCACAGAAGTCGCGAATATATTAGGGTTGATATTGACAGTGGAGTTGTGAATAACCCTGCTGGATCCTATTGGGTTCGTGAGGCTGATCTGAATGCGGAGGTTTCGGTTTCATAGGTTATTGGTTAGGCGCATGTTACTTTCTCACATGATAATAATGCTTAATAATAATCAGGCATCCGAAATTCCGATGCTTATATACCTAAACTTTGGCGTCGATGTCGGTGTTGAGTAGTATGGAGGCGGACTTAATTTAATTTAATTGTTAAATATCCTGGAAATTCTAAATTAACCTATTAAACTGTAATGAACGCATACTACCTATTTGAGTATTTAACTGAACTATTTGCACTTATTTTCCATGTAGGTAGGTACTCGTTTTTTTGAAGTTGGGTAAAAGTAGCTGAAACCTAAACATATTTGCAAGGACATTATCGTGACGTTAGGTACAATCGCGGAATCCCAGAATCTACATTATTAAAATCAAAAATTTAAGAAGCGGATTCCATATTTGCTTAACTTTTTCCGAGATTTGCCAACTTTAGGTATAAAAGCATCTGAATTTCTGATGTGCCTGATAATAATTTAATATCATTGTCTCTAGTGCCCAAATTAGAATAGTCACAGAAGATTGACATTACATTACCAAATTTGGAGCGTTTGGGTGTCTGTTTATTTTTTTATGCCACATCTGGCCATAAAGTGACCTTTTCTGCACGCTGCGCGTACGGAAAAAGCCGCTTTCTGGCCAAGTGTAGACATAAAATGATGTACACCACACGGGAGGTAATAAAGAAAGCCCTCGATCGCATATTTACAACCCTCGCTTGCAGCTCGGGCCGCAAACATCTGCGATCTCGGGCGTTCTTTGTATTACCACCCTAGTTATGTGATGTACTAAAAATTGTGAATCCTTAAAATGTTATTAACGTTCAAGGATTTACTTTGCTAAAATATGCCCTTTTATGCCCGTAGGGCAGTATAGGGTAAGGGCGCGAGATGACATATTCATGTGTAGATTATGTTTGCGTCACGGGACGGCCCCGAGGGCCATGGCCCCCACGTAGGGGCCCCTGATACCTCGCCGGGGATCTTGTGGAATATGGCGGCAATTATGAACCGTTTTGGGGGGATTTTATTGAGTTAAGTTCCAATGCATAATGTTATGGGTCAGGCGAGAAAGAAATATGTTTATTTTAATGGTTTACTTCATTCGCACGATACTGAGTACAATATACAGGGTGTTAGGTAATGAATAGATAACCTGTGAACTAGTGATGGAAGGCACTCAGGTCTATCAAATAAAGCGAATGTAGGTTTTAGTGGTCAAAATAACTCAAAAATAGTGACACTTTTACTAGACCTGTAGCTTTCTTCGATAGACCTAAGTGCCCTCTATCACCAGTTTACAGGTTATCTATTCATTACCTAACACCCTGTATGATAACAAAAACATTGTCATGTTATGGGCCTAATAATTTACCCTTTAGTTGGTATTCTTCATTGTTCTATCATTTTTAGTTAGTTTATGGTGATTCTTCATAGTTTCGTCATCAGAGAGGCGATTCTTGAATGAAATTTCCTCTGGCCTCAAATATTCAGAAGACTCCGCCTCATTAGTTGCCTAGTTACTGCAATAGGGGCACATCTCAAAAAAAAAATTTGAGATTATTATTGATTACAGTAATCAACAATAATCTCAAAAAAAAATTGAGACGTGGCCGTATTGCAGTCACTAAGCGTAGTATGGAATTTTAGGTTGATTTGGAAAGCTTTGCCTGCGGCGGGTTCTTCTGAATATTCACCAATATGTGTGCACAACGAATGATAAATTTCAAGAATAATCCTTTACCTTACGTAGTTTGGTTCTTAATGTCCCTATTCATCCGACGTTTCGTTTAATCCCAACTGATCTTATATGGAATCCCCTTGTTTCTCATAAAGTTATAAGTCATACTGTATTGTTAGTCATGATTATCGAAAATTATAAGGCATTTGTTTCTCTAAAACGGTAATATTTTTAGGATATTTTAAAACGTTAGCATATCGAAAACAATAGGTTAGGTTAGGTTTATTTTATAACAATAGTTCTGAAAACTTAACGGTTTCGTAGAAAATAGGTTGTACTTTCGATAATGATGACTAACAATACAGTATGACTATTAAAAATTATGGGAGACAATTTAGATCCGCCCTTTTTATATTAGTACCTAATTAAAGTGATTATTTTAGTACAGATTAAACCACAGTAGATGGTACGAGTAGGATGAAATTTGAGACACATATTTTTTACGGGATATAAGACAAGATTTTGAAATGAGGGATGTGTGTGTGGGAGGGCTTTACTGGATCTACTTTTTTTAATTTATCATCTAATAGTACCATGATTCAAGCAAATAAAATTTTGACTTTCACTTTGATGAAGGTTTGTATGAAAAAGTCGTAAAATCACGAAATTTGCAGACGGTGGATATTAAATACGCAATTTTAAAATTATAGCAGTTACAAGCTAGAAGTAATTTATCATCATAATTACCAGATAATTACGCTCGATGTACATTCACTTCGTAGATCGCCTGCGCGATAGAGCGGCGGTGTGAAACATGTTTATCTTTCCTGAAATGCAAATTATCAAACGCAATAGATCGTGAAACGATAAAAATGGTGCATAGGTATCTGGGCACGGCAGTGCAAAATTACAGGAGGTTGAAAATGGCCTGAATAGCTTCGAGAAAAGAATGATACGGATGTGCCTTTATTTTACTCCACTTAGCCGGGGCTTCACGGTTAAAAATGACCACATTTTTACTAAAAAAAACCCGACCGCGGTGCACTTTGAAACTGCATAAAATTTTGTCTATTTTAACGAACTTCATACCCAGTGACACTCGCACCATCAAGACGAATCTAATGATGTATCATTTATCAAAATCGGATGTGCCGTTGAGTAGTTACGAGCGGACACAGGAACGGACATACATACATACATACAGGTCAAACACATAACCCTCCTTTGGGCTTCGCCGCAGTCGGGTAAATAGGCAAGTCGGTGGAACACCTCGGTACCAAAGTATAAAGACAACCAAGTAGTACGACTTCGGCCTTTTAGAAGTGAACGCCATACTGTGGCATGCTCGCGCATGCTCAAATACTTGCCTGTGGTGCGTCCGTACACGGCGCGCACACATGCGCGTTCCCGATGCACCTTTTGTAAGAAGAATAAAAACCGGCCAAGTGCGAGTCGGACTCGCGCACCGAGGGTTCCGTACAAACTCATAAGTAGATACATGAATAATTCAAGAAAAACTATATGGCGATTAGTTTAGTAGGAGCAAATAAGTATGTGATAAGATTTTTGCAAATTTCTCAAAAACGGTGCAAGTTAGGAAAACCGTTATATTTTTCCTGTAATATATAGGATGACATTAATAATTGGTAATTATTACAGATTTTTCTGTTCAGTAACTTCGAAGATAATAGGGGGGGAATGGTAATTTTTTTAACGTTTTTCGCCATAAATCAAAAACTACTTTTTTAAAAAAAAAATACAAAAATAATGTTTTAATCTTCAAATCAAGCCCTTTCATTCGATACCCCACTCGATATAATAGCCTGAAGTTCAATTTTCAAAGTCTCATTACGGACCCCTTTAAAAAAAAAGTAAAAAAGTTACAAGCTTTTTTTTACATCCCATAAGCTCGGGTTAGCGGTTCTTAACACTATTCCAAATTTGAAGTTGATAGCATCAGTAGATCCTGAGATATCTTGCTGTGACAGACGGACAGACAGACAGACAGACAGACAGACAGACAGAGTCGCACCATAAGGGTTCCTTTTTTACTATTTTGGTACGGAACCCTAAAAACTACCGTATACCGTGTCGGTACTGACTAAAATGACCGATTTGGTTACATCTCAAAACTTTTTTGTTGTAGAAGAACTGTGTTGCGAGACTTGCATATTGAATTAAAACGGATCACTCACATTGTACAAAAGACGAGACACCCACCACGCCCCGGGCAGCGTTCGCGAATACTACTCATGATTAAGGGAATGCCGTATGCTCCCGAAACATGACCGCTCCTTGAAAATCATAACGTCACTATCCAAAAAATGACGTTTTTGAGTTAACAACGCCATCTAACTCACGTGATTGTAAGGAACACCATACAAAGACACCTATTGCTCTAGCTCTATTTAAAACGGCAGGGGGCGCTAGTGTCATTACGGCGAATAGTGGAAATTGACACGCGCCTTTTTGGAACAGTGTCACTATCGTTAGAAATACAGTGAAATTCAGTGGATTTTGTGAAGAAGGTTGTCGTTTTCTGTTTAATGACGGTATTCTGTGATATTAAACGGAAAGTACCTACTAAAACTTTTCTATGGAATACAGTATTTATTCGTAATACGTCAGTTCGAACTTTTAATGTAGTATTAATATCAAGACTCAATTTAAAGCAATAGTGTAATTTTCGCTTTAATGACACTTGTCCTCTTGCAATTTTTAATGTTATACTTTGTATTAAGACTGTTAAAATGACAGTATATCAATAATGACCGTTTTATTTTAAATTTCGAGTCTTGATGCAGGCGAACAATAAAGATGTACTGTATTTTTAGTACGTTAAATGACATTGTGGTTTTAATAACTAAAATGATTTTTAGCATTATTTTAGTCGTCATTTTCGATGTAGTGTCAATTTTGCCAGCTCAAATTACTATAAATTCACTCGTTTTGTCAATTGAAAAATGCTGTTTTATGTTTAAAGCCATTATAACTTCTAGAAGCTGTTTCCAACATTACTGTTTAAGTATTTTGTGACTTCTTGTTTAATGTCACGGTGTGTTAATAATAGTCATTGCGTTAATAAATGTCATTTAACAAGTTTAATTTAAGAGTTTTTATACAAAAACATGGATTTTTCTTCCAAATAACCAGATATAGTGTCATTGTTCCTCAAACTAGATTAAAGTTTAGGAAATCATAGGCTTGAAAAGTGACATTAAGCAAAAATTAATGGAACAGTGACATTATTATTTTCTTTAAATTCAATTATCAGATAAATAAAACATAAAAGACAGAATCTACTCTTATCGGTAAAAAGCATAGTCACGTATTTAACAAAGCACAGTGTAAAAATGATACTTTTATTACAAATAAAGTAATTTTATATGTTTTAAAATTTCGGAAACTTTCAAGCCCCGTACCCAAAAATCGTGTTTTTCGTTTAATGACGTTATGATTTTCAAGGAGCGATTGTCTCGTCTTTTGTACAACGTGAAGTGATCCGTTTTTTATTAATAGGCTAGATGACTAAAAAAAACTGTTTAGTCCGTCTGTTACATTATGAAAAAATATTGTACCTACACGTATTTTTTGTTTTGTTTGACAAACAAAATCTGACGAGGATAGAGTGCTTAGAAGTTTCGAGTAACGTCACTCTTGAGTACAAATTGTACTCAAGAGTGACGTCACAAGCCCCCACTCCAGAAGTTTGATGATCTATAACTTTGTCGATTTTTAATATTTTGATAAACCAAAAAATACGTGTCCCATATTTTTCCATAATCTAACTGACGGACTAAATAGAATTACATATTTTTAACCCAGTCATCATCCCTATTATCTATTCAAACATTTACGGCCTCTTATATTAAAACACGATAGTACTATATATAATTAAACTATTATTTATGCATGTTTGCTGGAGCAAATATACTACCTAATGATCTACTACTAAAAATGTAACAATAATGATATACCTACTTATACCTACCATGTTATCTGTAAAATATGAACTGTAATTATAAGATAAATGACCAAAGTGTTTCTCATATAAGTCAAATGTAAATTTCTTTTTCAGAAATAAATAATTCTTTAACTCGACTCGATGTATTATTTAAGTAGATACTTTCTGCGTAAAAACTACACCGCAGAATAAGTAGGTAATAGTACTATGTACAGAATTTTCTTTTTCTAACAAAACTCACGTTCGGATGCGCCTACCGGACGTAACGCGCCGGAGGTGACCGTCTCTCTCTATTCGCATAACGCGTGCTCTTCCTGGTCGCTGGCTAAGCCCTTCCGCGGGGGTAAAATATGGTACTAGTACCACGCGGCGAAATCGCGGAGTGAGCCACTCCTGACTATACATATAATCTAGGCCATTACTTGCTTAAAAACCATTATATCTTGTATACCATTGTATCTTGTATCTTGTATGTGTGCGCTACAATATGGGATTTTTTAAAAAGGGTGTCAATTCTGTTCTAGACCGGCAACGCATTGGCAATGCATCTAGTGTTGCAAATGTCTATAGGCGGCGGTGACCGCTTTCCATCAGGTGGGCCGTCTGCCTGTTTGCCAGTCTATAGCAATAAAAAAAAATGTTATAAACACTTATTTATATCACTGCGGACCGCATTAAAACAGATAATGCTGATAAAACATAATACGCGCTGATAAAACTCCAATTATTTTTATTGAAATGTAATTGGTTTTGTTGTTTGGTTGGCGGTTGAGTACAAGTCAGAAGCTGATAGCGATTCATTTTTTACGCAATTCAGGGCAAACATTAGTTGCTTCTTTCCATCAGCTGAGCTGCATGCTTATTTGTTAAAGTAAAATAAAGCTAATTTATTCAAATAAAAAATATACCCGATTTTAGACATTGAATCTACATTAGAATAAATTCCTCTTGGATTCTATGATCCTTACTGGATCTTGAAAAAGATGCGGCAAAGTTAACAACTCTTTCAATAAAAGAAAAACATTTTTCAAATTGGTTCATAAACGATGAAGTTCTGATGTAAAAAACATTAAATTCAAATTTAAATATTGTTTATTTCTGTTCATGTCCACAGTGTTAGTATACTTTTGCTTATCCTATGCTAGTTAAATCTGGTGTCTTAACACTTTCACGGACACTACTATCAATTAAGCGTTGTTAAGCTTGCCTATACCCCGTCTGTGGACGAACTGACCATGAAAGTGTTAATATATTGTACACGAAGCCTCTTGCTTTCATGTGCACTGAATCCCAGTGTTTCTAAAAAAATACAAGCTAATAGAGAACCTCCCCCTTTTTATTGTATAGGAGCTGTTTAATAGGACGTATATCTATTTGAATTATCTTGAGTAATTGGCTTGGATGAGGTAATTGGCACTTCATTTGAAGTAAGTACCGAGAACGCTAATTAGGTTATGTCATCACATAATGCATTTTTGTAACTTACCACGACGGATCAATTTGCCTTAATGTAATTATTATTAGTACTAAGGCGTTAAAATCTGAATCAATATATTTTTCAAGATTAAAAAATATCTTGAGAATCAACCGGGTGAAATTAAGACGTTCAATAATGTAATGTGTTTTTCTGGTGTGAAATAAAGTATACTTGTATTGTATTGTAACCAACCATTTCAATTAATTACCACGTTTGAATTTAAGCCATTAATTACTACTTAGATGAGATAAATTAGCATACATTTCAACTACTCACAGCTAGTAAGATTAAGACCGCTATCGCTCGTCGCTATCTCTTGTGCGTTGTGCCTCCAAATACGTCGTTATTTTAATGGAAGTATAATCGTTTCTGACCAGCTTTGATTTTGTTAAATATTTAATAAGTCATTATATGTCTAAACATACATTAGGTTGATGTCCTCCAAATAATCTCAATAAACAATGCTATGTTTATTTATCGATCATCATCATTGTTTCAGCTCACATTCATCAACAGCTGAGTAAAGGTCCCTTCACTTTCACGCCACTTTGTCAGGTCCTGTGCTATTTTGATCCACAATGGCCTTGCTACCTTCCTGATTAGGGAATGCAATACCCGGTTAAATATGAAACCCAGGTATTACCCAACTCTAAATAAAGTCAGTTACCTGGGTTGCATTACCTACAATGTGCATTACCTGCAATGAGCGACTCCTGGCGGTATCTTATGTCTCCAATTCCTTTCAAAATCAATCAAGGCCAGCAACCCGCGGTCCCCATCCATACCGGGGTAAAGCCACAGATTATATAATAGTTCTTCGAACAGATACGACACTCTCCCGCAACACAATAGAAAAGAACATTCCGGAATCATAACGCCCGAAGTGCGGTCGTCGACCCCGCGCGGCGTAAAATCAGTGCTAGGGCTGTCGACCGATACCCAAATAAATTATTTCACAAATAGATTGAATTAAAATAATTTTAAATGTGTGAAGTTCTTCGACTGCTAACGAGACTACGAGAAATGTACTTGGTGCTAGGTATGGAATGCATTACTCGTAAACTCGTGATAGAGTATAGATAGAGTACACTTATATCAGATCTATCAAATGAAGCTTACTTAGTGTTTACCTATGTCTCTAAACATGTCACCAGGTGACATAGCAAACGAAAAAATCAGTCTGGGTATGTTACAATTAATAAAATTCTTAGAAATTTGATATTATCATAACAGGTATTTACGTCTCCTCGTCCTTGGGTAGTGCAAAAAACGATAAATCTTTGTTTAACTGGATATTCTTGCAGCCGTCTACACTGCAACGCGCACGCCCGCCCCATCATGAACAAAATAATAATATTTAATTATAAATACGCGATCGAAGTGCAGTGCGACGCGGTCCATGCGAGCGCTTATGTTTTTTTTTTGTGCGTGAACAGGCTGTCAAGGAGCTGTCAAAACTATCGGACTTCGTAGCGGTAGGCTGCACGCATGAAAGCGCGTGGCAACCAACTGAGTTTTGTACCGCCGGCGGTACGTGCCGTCACTCAAGGTCGCGCTCGGCGAAAAACGAGTGTCGGCCCCCTGGTAAAGCTATACATGTGGGCTGTCGCATTGTAAACTTCAATTAAATCGGAGTCAGAGGGGACGCTCAGGTGCGATCGATCGGGTTACTTTTACACCTCGTAAACTATCGCCCCAGTTGGGAAGTTCTTAATGTTCAATTAGAATGCTGAGTAGTGCATGTAGTGTAGGGTTACCAGATTCAGGTATTTCATTTCCGGGACAATCCGAGGGCTACGTATTCGGTCGAAAAGTATACGAAAATAGATAAGTGGGCGGGAGCGCGTGTAGTAAGAGACGGTGATATCGGCGGCAAAAAATTAGGGTTGAACTAATATTTTGATAGTTTTGTTTTTTTCATTATTACAAGCATTTAACTATTGCTGCTATTATCAGAAATGAGGAGATACGGAGAAGAACGAGGGTCACTGACATAGCCAAACGGATAAGCTTGTTGAAGTGGCAATGGAGAGGGCATAAGCACGTAAAGGTTCTCGAATGGAGACCACGAATCGGCAAGCGTAGCGTCGGACGTCCACCAACAAGATGGACAGATAATCTGCTTAAGGCGAGGTAAGACGAGAATCGGGCGCGGAAGCCTAGTTTCCAAATCATTTTTAGAGCACTTATTTGACTCGTAGGTCACTGTAAAACATATATAATAATATTCAGAACTGTATCTAGGGCTTCCTCTCACTTAGAACACGATAGCGAACACTTCGCTCGATAGAAAAGTAGCGCGAAAACACTATAAAATAAAGTATTTTTTTCATTTTTTTTCATTTTATTCATTACCAGTTACCTTTTCTGACAAAATTAATACCTGACAATCTTGATTTCACAGTCATGCAGGGCATCCTTTCATGTTTGGGTTGATAACGTATACTTTTATGTTAGAAATCGAAGATAATCTGCAATAATCTGCATTCCGCCCGACCCTAGTTGTATGTGAAATGCGAGCCAGGTCCTACCGGGCCTTAAGGCTGCTAGCTCACGGTGGATGCAGGTTGCTTCCAACCGAACTAATTGGAAATCTATGAGGGAGGCCTAAATCCAGCAGTGGACGTCCTATGGCTAAAATGATGATGATGATGATGAACTATTGCTGGTCGATTCTTTATCAAATATATAACACTATATTTTCAGAAAAGTCCCTCGTTTCCACCCGGTAGATGTAACTAGAGGCAGATAGGGGCGCTTTTCAGGCTGACCGCGCGCATATTGCCGTATCTTCCCCTCCACTGGGCTGATTATCATAACAACGGATATCCCGTGTTATCCCCATAGCTAGCCTACCCCAATCGATAAAGCTCTTGTGTACAGCTTCTGATATTTGCCTATTACGTTGAACAGTAGAAAGTATTAAGTATCCAAACTGACGGCGACGTCGCATTTCTTGTGTCTGATAAATTCCAGTACATTACACAACTAGGGTGGTAAAACAAAGAAAGGTCGAGATCGCAGATGCTTGCAGCGAGGGACGTAAATATGCGATCGAGGGCTTTCTTTATTACCTCCCGTGTTGTGTTCATAATTTCATGTTTACACTTGCCCAGACAGAGCCTAAATATAGGGGAAAATAGTAACGAAACTGATAATTTTTTTTTATCAGTAGTAATAAAAAAAAGATAGATTTACTGATAAACGAAACTGATAATTTTTTTTATCAGTTTCGTTACAATTTTCCCCTATATTTAGTTTGGGCGTAACGAAACTGAGTTTAAAAATTTGTACGGAAATTTTGGATATTTTAGACAGCTTTTTTTATTTCATAAATGAAAAGTGCTCATGATTCTGAGTAAAATGGTATAAGACACACCATAATCAGACAAATAAAGTAAAAGGCATATTTTTTCTGCAATTGGCCCAGTACAATTCACTAGCAGAAAACATACATGTTTCAGTCAGCAGTAAATCTGTCTAGACAGATCTACACCTGACTTTTTTTATGAAATAGGGGGCAAACGAGCAGACGGGTCGCCTGATGGTAAGCAATCACCGTCGCCTATAGACACCTGCAACACCAAAAGAGTCACAAGTGCGTTGCCGGCCTTTCAGGAGGGGTGACTCTTTTCCCAAGAAAATGATCTTGAACTTTTGAGCTCTCCTTGTTTAGCGTTATTGAAAACATTTTAACTTAAATACTTATAATAAAAATCTAAACCAATTAGTTTACGAAGATTACACAAAATCCACCCAAAAAATCTTCCAATCAGCCAAACCGTAATTAATTAAATCCCAACAGTGCCTTATCAAATATCAAAGGCTAGTAAAACAGATTCTTCAAACGGCGAAAAAAAACCGTTGTTTTCGGCTACTAGCTACGCGGGCGTAGAGGCGTAGAGGGTCTACGTTACGCTACGCGGGGTGAATGACCTGGTGGTATAATGGCGGGTCGATAGCCGCCCCGCGCCCCGCGAGAGGGACACGTCTTGGAAGAAGCGGGTACCAATTAGCGCGTTTAGATTTTTCTTGGGAAGGTTTATAGTAGGCATTGCGTTGCCGGTCTTGAAGTAATTTGATGACACTCTTTTTATAAAACCATATTGTAGTGCAGCGGAAAAATCTTAGCAGGAAGTTTATTCCAGATTCGGTACTGTAGGACGATGTTTTCAAAATAAATAAACATGTGACCATAAGTGGAGATCGTTGATATTTGTGTCCTCTAAAGGCCGAGTTTCATATAGGGATTGTGTGTAAAAATTTAAATTAACTCAAGGTGTGACCTAAGACGTGTCAAATATTCATTATAGACCATTCGTTGAAATCAGGATTGAAAAAAAAATCCAAAATTCAAAATTATTTATTTCTGCAAGTAGGCCCTCAAAGGGCTCATTTACATGTCTGATTCTAATATTTTCTTTTGGCGTTTCGGGTAATGAAATGACCTTCTGGTAGGAAGAAGCGTCGGAAGAAACTTATCAGTTTTTCTTTTTAAAAATATTAAGTACCTATTACAATAATTACCTATGACATTAATACAATTAATACTTTTAGAGATAGGATGGATTAGGGTTTCTAGGCGTCAAAACATGCAACAAATAAAATAATAGAACATAACTATTTATTTTCCGAAAAAAACGGAAAAAACGAGATTTTTAGGAAAAATACGGATTTACTCCGTTTTTTTTTTAACGCTACTTGTACCCAATAAGGGAGATCATCATTCCAGTATTTTATAGTTAAAAAAATAGACTATAGAATAAAATGCGCGTTTTCAGTATTTTGGCAATAAAGCCGTATTTTGCTTTTGTATTATACAATAAAACCAAATGTTATCTCCCATCATTTAAAGCTCATACGTAACTATTATGTTGTAGGTTATGTTTTTTCTAATAATAAGTTATGTAATATGAACTGATGTATAAATTATTCTATTCTATTGTATTCTGAAGTTTCACCCAACCGTACATCCTACTTCCTACTAATATTACAAACTAGCATTTACCCGCGGTTTCGGCCGCGTTGTTCCCGTTTCTGTCTCAAGGGAACTATTTACCGGGATATAAACTATGTTTCAATCCAGGACTTGGTTTACTTGCATGTTATATTTCCGCTCCATCCATTCAGTTGTTACCACGTTATTTAGTAACAGACATCCAGACACCTGCACAAACTTTCACATTTATAATATTAGTGTGATGTGAAGATGTTTGGAGGTTCGGATGTTTAGATGTTTGTTATTATACTAAATAACGAGGTAACAACTGCATGGATAGAGCTGAGTTAAGCATGCAAGTACACCAAATCATAGCTTTAAACATAGAATACTTTATAGCCCGGTAAAGAGTTTCCTTGGACCATTAACGGGTATAACGCGGGCGAAACCGCGGGTAAATATTAGTTATAAAATAAAAGTGCCCATATAATTTAATTACTTGTTAATATTATAAAAAGTTTTGTCACACTGAAAAGATTTAAAATTTTCTAATACTTCAAGATGTGAAACCTACCCTTACTTCTCGCCACTCTCAAGAACCGCCCCAACCTTACCGGCTTAGGATGAGAGCCGACAGACGCATCTGATCGTCCGCTGAACGCTTTTTATATCGTCGCCGACGACGCCCGTCTCGCGCTAATCAGACGCTTGTGTCTAAATAAAACAATAGGGATGACAACTGGGTTAAAACTATATAATTCTATCTAGTCCTTTAGTTACATTATGGACATGGAAAAATATGGGACAGTTTTTGGTTTATCAAAATATTAAAAATCGACAAAGTTACAGATCATCAAACTTCTGGAGTGGGGGCTTATGACGTCACTCCTAGGTGAAAATTGTACCAACGATGGACGTCACTCGAAACTTCTAAGCACTCAATCCTCGTCATTTTTTGTTTGTCAATCAAAAGAAAAAAGACGTGTACAATATTTTTTAATAATGTAACTGACGGACTAAACAGTTTTTTTTTGTCGTCTAGCCCATAGTCACGGGTTTGTTTCTCTAACATGCGCGAAGTTTTTATATGTGTCGCAGCCAACTGGTTTAATTAGCCATGGTTAACTGCCTAGCCTGTTCACTAAGCGGCGCCATTTAGTTTACTACCTGGATGTTTAATTCATTATTTTAAAACAGAGAAACTGGTGAGATTCTTCCGGCGCTTCTTTTCACCAGAAGGTTCGTGCCCAAAGCGCCAAAAGAAAATAATAGTATCAGACTTGTAAAAGGCCTATTTGGGGCATTATTTGAGCGTTTCACCCGCCTCACTTTCGTGGACACATTATTGTCGAAGTTCCCTCAGATTTTAGTCTCATACCGAGCTATTTGGTAAATATCCGGGACTACTAACAAATACCTTAAAATTACGTTAAAATCTGCCGGAATCTCAACAATAATGTGTCCACGAAAGTTGGGCGGGTAAAACGCTCAAATAATGACTCATTTGCAGAAACAAATTCTTTTATTATTTTTTTATTTTTATTTATTGTAATGCTCACTGTTTACGGTTTTTGACGTGGTTTTTGAGCACATTTTATAGAAAGTATAATATTTGTGTACTTAGATAAAAGTGAATTTTACATAAGAGCTCTAAAGACACATTACGCCTACTGAATGCAATACGGCCACATCTCAAAAAAAAAATTCAATTGTTTGTTCTTTTTTTTGCTAAGGACTAAGTTTTTTTGGGTACTAAGGACGTGCAGGGCGGCTGGCAGCAACTGGATGAGTGTAGCTGATGATCGAGCAAAGTGGCGCGTATTGGGAGAGGCCTACGTCCAGCAGTGGACTGCCGCAGGCTGATGATGATGAAGGACGTGCAGTCAGTAGGCGATTAATTACTTATATCATCTGTCCTCTCCGACAGCTCGAAGCTGTCGTGCGACAAGAAATAGTCACGGTTGAATTTACAATGTGCTCAAGGAAATTGAAACGTCTCTTAGAGGATTAAAGTTTGCATTTGCATACGTTTATATGATGTTTAAATCACAGCTGAATGGGTCATACGTTTCCGGGCCCGGAAATCTATGCAATCCGTGGATCGCAAGGAGGATTTTTAGTTTATACTAAAAATCCTCCTTGCGATCCACGGATTGCATAGATTTATTGTAAAGTTAACAATTATTATTGTAAAGTTGTAGGCGGAACACATCTACTTTTTGTCGCTTGCTTAACGCGATGGTAGTTACCATTACCAAAACTTATTAGCTGCTAAGAAACACTATCAATCTTAAAGCCAAGTTATGATAATACATAGAAGCCCCTCGTAGCGGGGCTTCGTCGACATGCTGCAATGGCGGGTCATAATTTAGTGAAAATGCTAGGCATTTAACCAGTTGGCTGCGACATATGTCCATTAAATTTATGGTTTTATTAACATTTGATTGAAATGGCATATACCTACCTCTTCGGTTGTCCCATTGGCAAAATAACAGGATCTTAGGGAAATCGAAAGTGAAAGTTTAAAGTTTCACGCTCAATATTTTTGTTAAGAAGTCAAGTTAATAATAGATTTGATGCGACTCCATAATAAGGACGTTAACTATTCATAGGCGGAGTATTCAAATGATGGACAGTTTCATGTGGTTAAGGGACGTCAAGCAATCATCATCGCATTAACCTTCATATATCTTGGTACTTGTGAATAGTGGAGTAATCCTTGATAGTTGAAACCATATTAATAATCTATGTATACAAGGTGAAATTTTAGTGGTTTAAGTTGAAGATTGAGCGGCAAGCGATAGCAGCAACAATGAGCAACAAGCCGGAGCAGAGCGTCTAACAACAAGTCTACCCAGCGTCAACCAGTCATCAAACACTTCAGGTTGTTTTCCGTTTAAGGGCATGTTCAGTATCGAGTTCTGATTAGGAAAGAGAAGAAAAAAAAATTTTTTTGACGTAAAAAACATTGTTGTTTGTATGGAGGGTCGGCTCATTTCAACGACCTGCTTGCTCCATAAAAAATATATATTTTTTCCGCATTAAAAAAAAAATCTTCTACTGTTTCCTAATCAGAACACGATACTGAACATGCCCTTAAACGGAAAACAACCACTAAAATTTCACGGTGTATATAAACAACTAGCATTTTCCCGCGGCTTCGCCCGCGTTGTTCCCGTTATTGTCCCAAAGGAACTCTTTACCGGGATATAAAGTATCCTATGTTTCAATCCAGGACTTGGTCTATTTACATGCCAAATTTCAGCTTGATCCATCCAGTTGTTACCCCGTTATTAAACATCCAAACATCTTCACAAACTTTAGCATTTTCCCGCGGCTTCGCCCACGTTGTTCCCGTTATTCTCCCAAAGGAACTCTTTACCGGGATATAAAGTATCCTATGTTTCAATCCAGGAAATGGTCTACTTCCATGCCAAATTTCAGCTTGATCCATCCAGTTGCTATCCCGTTATTAGGTAACAAACATCCAAACATTTTGACAAACTTTCACATTTATAATATTAGTGGGATTAGTGGGACTATTAGCTTGGCAAATTCAGTGGTGACACTCCCGCGGGCGACGGGGGACGAAGAACAGCGGGGCGGTATGAAGTGTGCGCGCGGCGGGGGCCGTGTGTGCAAGAGCGCCAGTCGGCCGCCGGTCGTGTTGGCGGTAACTTGTATACATAATCCCAGTTGCACATAAAAAAAATACACGAGATAACTACGCAAAGATGAGTCTGCCGATTGGCCTTCTTGAAACTTTCAAGTTTCTAGCTATTATGGTTTAATAGATACAGCCTTGTGACAGACGGACAGCCGGGTAGAGGAGGCTTAGTAACAGGGTTGCATTGCCACCCTTTGGGTACGGAACCCTAAAAAATTAAAACACTCAAACTTGCCATTCCAAATTAATCTACTATAGTTGCGCACAAGATGTCCTAATGACCCGGCTAATTAGGTTGGAGCAGATTTCCGATTCCCGGCCGTCATTAAACCCCAGTAAAGTACAGTATCCACCTGCAGCGCTGTGCGATATAGCGAAGCGCGAGGAAAAAATCCGCAGGCTATATAATAGGGTGGGTCATTTTTATTTTTATAGCAAAAAAAATGTTTTATTACGTAAAACGGGTGACTTTAGGAAAAAATGGGGCTATACTTTGATAGATTTA
This sequence comes from Eudemis profundana, assembly GCA_947034925.1. Classification (NCBI taxonomy): domain Eukaryota; kingdom Metazoa; phylum Arthropoda; class Insecta; order Lepidoptera; family Tortricidae; genus Eudemis; species Eudemis profundana. Next base: position 1,859,949 of record OX344799.1, read on the forward strand.
ATATGGTTATAACATGGTTTTTATACTTCATTAGTTGGTTGCAGTTTGATAATTAGTGCAGTTGCAAAATCAACCAAAGTTATTTCGTATATTGAGTTTAGTAAAGGAAAAATCGGTTATATAATAGAAAAACTGCTTTTGAAAAGTCACCCCTGCATTTTAAAGTATACCGTATATTAAATTTTTCGTTATATTTCGTTTTGTGACTGACTTACTTACCATCGGGTGACCTGTGTGCTCGTTTGCCTTTCACAAAACAAAAAAAAAATGTCCACCAAATACTCGAAAATGATACCACCGAAGTCAATACCACTGAAATCATCGGAAAAATGCCCTTCTAGAATAGAATTTTCACACACCGCTTCGCTACTTCGGGCAGCTGTTGTGGATACTCAGCCTAATGACTTCGCCAGGGGGTCGCTACACTTTTTTAACAGTTATGATTCGGGTTGATTAATTTGATGCGGTGTGATGTGGGATCAATTTGGCAGAGCGAGGGTTATCTAGCAGATGGAGTGTTAACACGGAGTGTTGGAAAGCTCTCGTTTGACACTCCACAGTTTTATATAGCTTAACTATCGTAGCGTAGTATTCGCTGGGTGCGAAGTATAAGGTGGGGGAACCACGAAATGATCGCAGCGCGCGTCATGGCCAAAAAAAGAACTTTCGGCAGACCAGCTGTCACTTTTTATTAGCGAAATTTAGGTTTTTAGTTGGCAAAGTGCCTTGCAGAAAAAAAAGTCCGCCGTATTTGTGACCGCTAGTTGGCGCTGTCATCGCGCACCCAGCGAATAGGTAATAACAGATACAGAAACACTAAGAAGATAAGTAATACTAGAATTGCGTTAACTATATTATCACAACATGAGACATCAAATTGGCGGAGGGCCTGACACACACACACACAAACACACACACACATCACACACCAACACCCCACGCAACTAGTTTAATATTATACCATACCATACCATACCTGCTTGCTAACGAAATGTACCTTACTAAATTAATTTCGATTCGTTTTTTGATAACCGCACTCGCAGATGGCCAAGATACAGGCTCGGCCTAGTTTTGTCACTGACGGACAATCATACAATATGTATACATTTTTTCAGTTAAATAAATTATTTTGTATTTTTTTTTTGTATTTTGTAGAATAGCAGATTTTTTTCTTCCTACAAAAGGTACATCGCGCTTGAATGTGTGCGCACCGTGTACGAGCGCACTACGAGCAAAGAAATAAGAATGCGTAAGAATGCTATCGCGCGTCTGTGTGAATACGTGTCGCGCGCTCATAAACGGCCGGCACAGTGGCAGCGGCCTATACAAACGGCGTGACATGCGTTTTGGCGCTTAGTATTTTTGCTATAATTTCAAAACTACAAGTCGTATAGCTTTGATATTTTTAACAAATATTTAAAAAACCATTGTCCTTGTGATTTATTGCTTAAAATATAAATGGTAACACATTTTCTGCATACAAAAAAATAATAAAAATAATAAATTCGGTAAATCAATGATATCGAAATTACGCAATGTTTATGAGGAGTTGGACAAAATAAACTAATTATTGTTAAAAAATATATGGATACATCGTGATTTTTATCTACACCAAATGTAATGCCTGAAGCAATGTTACTTTTAAGTTGTACATTTTATTTGCTATTTTATTTGTGCTGGCGCACTCACACATCACGGCGGCCATTGAACAAACAAATAAAATAAATAAACAATGCGTTGTCAATTTTCATATGCTGTAAAATTAATAAAAAATATTGCACTTGTCTTTTAATATTTAATCGGTATAAAAAACTTCAACATTTTCCATCTCATCAATCAATATTTTCGCATCAACGTTTAAAGATTTTTTTGTTTTTCTTACAATATTGGTTGATATTACGGGATCTGATAGCAAAATCATCGTCTTTGATTTACGGCATTGCATTTACGGGTATGGTGTAGTCTAACGTAACGAAAAATTTTGTGGCTCGCTTCCTGTGCATCTTCTGACAGGTGACCAATTCGTAATATAAAATTATGACTAATTATGCCCATTAAAATTGTATGCACTGTAACGTGCATGTAGTACCACCTATATAATGTTACATACAAGTAACCTGTTTCTTGGGTTTATTTTCTACGTATGTACGTACGATTTTAGTACCTATTAATAACCGTAAAAGAAACATTTTTTAAATGGATGATACATACGAGTAGCGTCCTTTCCTATTCCTATTACATTATTTAAATAGGACACAAGGCATTTGCTGAAATCTTCTATGGCTTTCCGAGGTGGATAGATGTCAGTATTCGACAAAGTCATTGCTCGATGCATTTTCACCAGAACAGTCATTACAATCCATTGACATTGTTTCTTATAACATGTCCAAAAAATATAGTTTAAGTTATATATGTGTTACCATATTTACTTACAGTTTTTTCTCAGAATTGTATCTACAAATTACTCGTGGTGCGATTTATTGCTTTGAAATTATTTCCAGGCGTATCGGTTTTATGTCAAAAAAATCATTTTATTCGAAATAGCTCGGTTAGGCTAAGCCAATATTTTGCAAAACATTTTGTTTTATCCGCGAACTTAATAATTATTCCGGTGCCGACTTAAAGCCAGCTCTAGAACTTAATCAAAACTCAAAGTATAGTCATTTCAATACATGTGTTTAAAAAGAGTTGAGTATAAGACTTAGGAATTGATTAATTACATTCAAAACTATGAAAACTAATTCTGTAGTATACCTTCTTTAAGAAAAAATAAATATAATGGCTTGATACTGAGCCATTCATCTGAGATAATGACTATAACAGACACACGATTTTTACCCAGTTGTGAATCGAGCAAGTTTAAAGGTCTCTTACATCGCAGTGAGTCCATAATTTTAAAAAATATCGCTTGATTCCAGTGAACCAATTATTGAACTTTCATAGTATGTAACTTTTAACCCCTAAATCATACTTTGATTATGACTCAAATGTCCGGACTCTTGTATAGGCCGCTGCCACAGCGGCCGTAGTTGGACTACTTGTTCGCCTTTATAATTTGGTGTGAGTGTACACGTGTGACCGTTCATCGCAACTGCCTCAGATTACAGTTTCAGTAAAAAAATCTAACTAAAAAAAATTAATAGGGTTGAAGTACTAAGTAGGAGTACCTTAAGGCGAGGTAAGACGAGAATCGGGCGCGGAAGCCTAGTTTCCAAATCATTTTTAGAGCACTTATTTGACTCGTAGGTCACTGTAAAACATATATAATAATATTCAGAACTGTATCTAGGGCTTCCTCTCACTTAGAACACGATAGCGAACACTTCGCTCGATAGAAATGTAGCGCGAAAACACTATAAAATAAAGTATTTTTTTCATTTGTTTTCATTTTGTTCATTACCAGTTACCTTTTCTGACAAAATTAATACCTGACAATCATGATTTCACAGTCATGCAGGGCATCCTCTCATGTTTGGGTTGATAACGTATACTTTTATGTTAGAAATCGAAGATAATCTGCAATAATCTGCATTCCGCCCGACCCTAGTTGTATGTGAAATGCGAGCCAGGTCCTACCGGGCCTTAAAGGAAGAGTTTTCATAAAGAATTTCTGAGTACTTAAACTTAGCTATTGACATTTTTTATACTTATATATCAAACTAGCATTTACCTGCGGCTCCGTCTGCGTTATTCACGTTAATATCCCAAGGGAACTCTTTACCGGGATATTAAGTATCCTATGTTTCAATCCAGTACTTGGTCTACTTGCATGCTAAATTTCAGCTCAATCCATTCAGTTGTTACTGCGGTATTTAGTAATAAACATCTAAACCTCCAAACATCTTCACAAACTTTCGCATTTATATTATTAGTGCGATAAGTTACTACTATAAAGTATGGAAGCATCATGTCTTAAATTCCATTATTAATGTACTAAGGAATATTGACTTCTAACCCTGCGACTGCAACCCATTGCAATTTTCTTATAAATTGCGCTCCCAACCCCCCGGCTGCGCCTGACACCCTCGATACGGATCTCAGTTTATACCACGACATGACAGCTGAGATGATTATTGTGCCAGTGTATTAACACTGCTGTGAGTGCTTTCTGAAACTGGGTTGAATTTTAATCGGCTGAAAATATTCTTTGTATAAAATTCATACTGAATAAATTATAAATTCGTCCGATTCCCGCCTCATCATTGCATTTTGTAGAAACTTGGTTAGTTCTTAGACCAACCAATTAAAAACTTAACCAATTATGACCTACTATGATTATTGTGTTAGTAGTGTCCTATCTATACTGCTTACTTCCTGTAGTCGGGTTGTATTTAAGTAGGGTGAGAATACTCCGACACACTCGGGTATCTTCATCTACGAATTGCATGCTGAATAACTATAAATATTACACTCAGATTTTTTTAGTTGTCCAAAGCGTAAAATACGTAATATCCAAAATGGTTGCAAAGTTTAAACATATTTCTGACGTTGAATGCACCTACCGCATAACTTTACCATAGCACCACTCGTCATCGGCAGGCGGTTCATTCCCATTCCTGGAGTCACTACGCTCCTACCTAGGGTTACTTTATTCATGAAAAATAACTAATGTTTGACACAAATATGCACCCAACGCTGTTGCTTCTGACACTGTCGATAAGATCTTAGTTTATACACTACGACATGACAGCTGAGAAGATTATTGTGTTAGTGTATTTACACTGTTCTGACTGCTATCTGTAGTCGGGTTGAGTTTTAATAGGGTGAGAATATTCTGCCAAGCTCGCGTAGCTGCTGTGAAATGCATACTGAATATTATTACATTGCATTGTTATGTTCCAGTTACAGTAAGGATTTTATGTAATGGACATAACGGTGAGTATGTTATGCGTATATTTAATATAAATAAATAAAATGATGGTTATTGTAATGTTTACAGTTTTATTGTAATGTTATGGATCCGAAAACTATTTACATCTCTCGGTAAATGTACCCTGTATTCACAATTGCTGTTATGTTTCAAAAATGTTCATTTCTTAATTAAGAAATGAGATAATTATTGATTTAGGCGTTAATTTGCGGATTTTAATACTAAATTGTGGAACATTTCCTTATTATTGGCTGCTTTTACTAGTTATTACGCTGAATAGAAATGTTCCGTAAATTATTACGTTCTTAGTTCTTGTGTGTTCTATTTACACGGTAATTTTCCCAAATTCATCTCAAGGCAAGGAAAAAATATTTTTACTAATAAAAAAACCCGACCGCGGTACACTTTATAAGTGCATAAAATACGCAATTTTGTTTATTTTAACGAACTTAATACCAGTGACACTCGCGCCATCAAGACGAATCTAACGATGTATCATTTATCAAAATCGGTGCTGCCGTTGAGTAGTTACGAGCGGACATAGGAACGGACATACATACATACATACATACAGGTCAAACACATAACCCTCCTTTGGGCTTCGCCGCAGTCGGGTAAAAAGTGAACTGATTTTAATACATGTTTTATTTGAATAGTAAGCCTGTTTGAAGTGGGTTAGTAATAACAATTTCTGTAATTTATTTTCTTAAGCATACCAAAAAATTAACAAATCAACAAAATCATAATGCAATCCGACGCTAAAATCACTCAAACACAAACATGGTCTAAACACAAAGCTAACTAGCTAGACTATATCCAGCATAGTATACCGGCTAGCATCGTGTAGTCACAATTCAAGCTGTATGCGAGACGAGTCTTTTGACAAAGTGCTCGCTAAACAAGACAAGAGTCTCAGCCGAGACTGCGGCCCCTTAGCTTAGCTTTAGTAATGCAACACTAACAAGTGCGGCGAAGCTAAATAAGTCACAATTTACTTCCTTCAAATGCACGCCAACAATCCGTTTTATCTGAGCAGTTGCTACGCTAAATACACTGAGTTGGAGTTATACCTAATACTAAAATCCCATACTTTCTCAGAATAGTGTCCCAGTTAGTTTTCCATTACGTCACATTTTTGTACCTATGATAGAGTCTGTGCGGAATGAGAATAGGATTTAAATGGGGAGGCGCTGTAATGCTTCTCTACCGTATTTGCAAAAAAAAATGCCATACTGGTTAGGTTAGTTCCGTTTTCCGCCACGCCTATTCTCTTTCCGCACAGACTCTAGTATGAAAGTGGCGTCTAGTGGAAATATATTTTTCCATACAAAATATTACCCACATTTTTTCACGTATAAAAGTAATTCGAAAGTAAACGATTTTGTGCCAGAAAAACCTCAAATGTCCATATTCTGAGAACGTAGCTACCTCGGGATTTATTTTGGAAAACGTCATACAGCTTTGGCTCACCGCTTATGGTGCTTGCGGTAGACATATCCAGCCCCGTCCCGTTTCAATATTTACAAATGAGTAAAACATTAGCCTGTTCTAGCCTGTTCAGGCGGCACCAAGACTTGCGGGGAAGGTCGAATCCTTTTGGTTTCACCGTCGGGTCAATCAGTTGGGCTGTTTTCCCTGCGTTGCAGAACAGGCTAAGAACTGGACACGGTTGCTGCAGCTTGGAAGTTTGTGTTGGAAGATCACAAATGGGGATGGAAGGACTCCTCACTCTGCGAGTGTTGCGAGGAACAGCAGACCACTAAACACATTATCCAGCGTTGCCCCCTTTACTGCTGCCCCGGTCGAGCTAAAGATCTAGATGACTTGACACCTGACGCAGCCGATTGGCTTAACAATCTCAAAGCCATACTATAATTGCTTTATATATGCCATACGACTAAAGAATAAATAAAACATTTCTGCTTAAAGAAGCTCGGAGAGCCAAACAACGCAATAATCGCACGACATCCCCGTGAAAGTGATTAAAAGGAGAATTTACGGCACTTTTTGCGTCTCGTGTCTCTAATGTTCGCAATTAAACATCGGAATGGACTTCGGCCCAGAGATTATACGGGACAATTTCCTTGGGCTTGCGTAAATGTAATTTTTCACCGACCGAACGGAGGAAAGTTAAATGTTTTTATTTAAAATATTGTTGGAATCCCAAAGGGGTTGTAAAACTGGAACTGATTAAGGCCGTGCCTTGAGCCAGATGTGCAAAAATACCCCAAGAATTATCCTATTTTTCTTTAAAACGTTGATAGTTGTAGGCGTGAGAAAAATATATATCATTCTTGATTATATTATCTTTAATAACACAGCTTTCGATACACGATTCATAACACTTCGCTCGATACAATTAATTCCCAAAGTAACCTCCAATTCGAATCTTTACTCCAACTTTACTTGGTTTTTTACTACGTGTCACTATGAAACAAAAAAAGGAGAAAAATCAATCATAACTAAAATAGTCATTTGACAGCTTCCGAATTCCAATAATATGAGGCAATATTTATAAAATACATAAAAATCGACAAATTCTATCGTAAAAAGAGATTGACTTTCGGCGTGCAAGCTCTATCTCCGTCACTCTTTCGGAATGTGACAGTGATCGCTGAGCGCGCGTGTCAGACGGACCTGTACAGCTACGTACGATTGCCCAAAAAAGCAAAAGATTTAATTTAACTTGCCTTGCATATTATTATTATTTATAGTAAGTGCTTCCTTATTTCTTTCTTGTTAAAACTGTGTTGTGTGTCCTAGTGATAGGTATACCGTGTGCACAAAAAAGTTTATACATATTGTAACGAAGCGAAGTTATTATCTCGAAAAAGACAACTTGTAAGATTCCAAAGAACAATGGAGCTAACGTAAGTAAAAAAAATATTTACTAAACAGTGAAAATAGTATTTATTTAGCTTTGTAATAAATAATAAACATTAAAATTTAAAATCCTGTATATGCATGTACTTTAGAATTTCACTGGATAATTGTAAGCACTGGTAGCGCAGTGGTTTCAGCGATAGGATACAATATAAAAGCGACCTAATGCTTTCGAAGGTGCCGAGCGTTCGAATCTCGCACTGGTCAAATTACGAAATACGTTTTATCATTTTGCTTTTTATTTTTAGGAAAAGGAGAAATTTGGATATTTTCACAGCCGAACAAAATAATTATACGTAAATAATTATACGTAATATAATTATAATTATACGTGACCTTGGTTAGAGATACCTACTGATTTTCCATCAGCAAATAATATGCTTATTTCTTTATGCTTCGAATTGATCTTCTCAATTATTTAGACATATTTTGTACCTACTTATTTTCTTAGATTGCTACAAGTACCTACTTAGTAAATGATCGCCGAAAACTAAACCTAAAAGTCGGCAGTGACGAGATTTATACCCGGGCGGTGCGTTATTGGATCGAGTTCGAGACTAGGTCATGTCGCAATTTTTATTAGATTTATTTTAGCAATGTTTTTTTTATTTTTTTTTTTTGTTCATCATCACCATCATCATCAGCCCGTTGCAGTCCACTGCTGGGCATAGGCCTCTCCCAAGGTATGCCACAAAGCCCGGTCTACTGTTTTATGCATCCAGTCGCTGTCGTCCCGTCGTCTAGCCAGAGGGTGTCCCACGCTACGTTTTTCAAGACGCGGTCTCCACTCGAGAACATGCTTACTCCAGCGTGCAGCGTCCGCACAAATATGTCTGCGGTTACCTTATTCCTCTGGCCTTTTTTAAAACTAAATGTATGGAGACAGAGGAATAAGTCGCAGACATATTTCTGAGGAATAACCCAAAGACTTTAAGGCTTTGTGAAGAGGTCTAGAATTGCTAACCCAAAGGCGTAATTTCTGTTTCGATTGAGGTACCGGGTAGTATCAGCATCTTATAAGGGCCACACGTAATTCCCGGGGGAATCCCCTGTTTCCCATAAAGTTATAAGTCATAATGTATCGTTTGTCATAATTATAGAAAGTCATACAGTATTCGTTTTTCTGAAACGGTCATATTTTCAGGATATTTTAAAAGGCTAGGTGTTTGCCTGTAGAGTAAATATAAATTACTACACGCTAGCCATTAAATCAGCTTTCGAAATTTTACAAAAATGAACTAAACATCACCTATTTAGCATTTTAAACGATTTTTAAAAGATCAAAACCTATAAATAAGAAGATGATTTGATGTTTGAGTAAAATGACGTCATTTCACTTTTATTCCATACAAACTTCATACTATCTGAGCGTTTTGACACTTCATAAGAAGTAACTGATTTGATATGTCAGGTAAGTAGCCTATAGGTTAGGTTAGGTTTGTTTTATGACAATTCTGATAATTATGAATGATTTTTTAGAAAAAAAGGCTGTATGTCTTTCGATAATTGTGACTAACACTACGGTATCACTTTTAAAAATTATGGGAGACAATATAGACTCAAATTCCGGACGTAAATGCTAATTCTATTCACTTCAGGCAAGTACCGTATTTTAAGGCGCGGTAGGACCTGGCTCGCATTTCACATACAAACTAGGGTCGGGCGGAATGCAGATTATTGTAGATTATCTTCGATTTCTAACATAAAAGTATACGTTATCAAGCCAAACATGAGAGGATGTCCTGCATGACTGTGAAATCATGATTGTCATATTAATTTTGTCAGAAAGGTAACTGGTAATGAACAAAATGAAAAAAAATTAAAAAAATACTTGATTTTATAGTGTTTTCGCGCTACTTTTCTATCGAGCGAAGTGTTCGCTATCGTGTTCTAAGTGAGAGGAAGCCCTAGATACAGTTCTGAATATTATTATATATGTTTTACAGTGACCTAAGAGTCAAATAAGTGCTCTAAAAATGATTTGGAAACTAGGCTTCCGTGCCCGATTCTGGTCTTACCTCGCCTTAAGGCGCGGTAGGACCTGGCTCGCATTTCACATACAAACTAGGGTCGGGCGGAATGCAGATTATTGCAGATTATCTTCGATTTCTAACATAAAAGTATACGTTATCAACCCAAACATGAGAGGATGCCCTGCATGACTGTGAAATCATGATTGTCAGGTATTAATTTTGTCAGAAAAGGTAACTGGTGATGAACAAAATGAAAAAAAATGAAAAAAATACTTTATTTTATAGTGTTTTCGCGCTACTTTTCTATCGAGCGAAGTGTTCGCTATCGTGTTCTAAGTGAGAGGAAGCCCTAGATACAGTTCTGAATATTATTATATATGTTTTACAGTGACCTAAGAGTCAAATAAGTGCTCTAAAAATGATTTGGAAACTAGGCTTCCGTGCCCGATTCTGGTCTCACCTCGCCTTAAAATGTGCTCTTCTGTTTGACGTCTTGTGGGTTCCGTAGTGAATAAGAAATCTTCACAGACTTTCACATTTATAATATTAGCAGGATATCACATATTGCCATATTGCGTTCAGAAATGTATTTTACTTTGCCTTGTCACAACATCAAACAAAACACAAAATTAATAACATACACGATGTTATTAATTTTGTAAACCATATTGAGATGGGTGCAAGATACAAAGGCACATATATTTTAAGTTAAGGTAATTTGAGTAGGTCGGGTTACCATTAAAACAAGAAGAGGGTCATTGTTTGCTTCTATGGCATCAATATCTTTAAAATGAGTTGTATTTTATAGCTTAATTCATTTTATATGCGTGAAATGACCTGAGAACTCCCAAAAATCCAAAAATAGTACATTACTTACCTTGGGCGGTAAAACAAAGAATGTCTCAGGCCGTAGTATTTGACGCCCGAGCCGAAGGCAATGTAAATTACCGCCCGTGGTAAGTACAAAATTTTACGTCTCCCCCAGGCCAGGAAGTGGGATTTTCCGCACGCGTAGCGGGCGGTAATTACCACTTTATAGCCTTGTGTGACGTAAAGTATATTTTTAACTATAGCAAAAAACGTTTAGTTTTTATATGATGCTGATAGATGACGCTGACATTAAAGCTCCAATTACACGTTAATTCTGTTTTTTTAGTCTTCTTATGTCATTTCGCGCAGACAAAATAAATAATAATATCAAGCTGTGAAATAAAACTTATTTTAAACATAATTGATGCCGTGGAAGCAAATAATTACCCTCTTTATTCTTGTATGGGAAAACCGACCAACTCGGACTCACCTTACAAATAAATATAAGTCCTTAGTTACACATAAAAATACTTTAAACACTTTCATTTAACACTATCTATTGAAGCGATGATGCTTCTGATAACAAAGATAAACATGTCACTCATACAAATAAAACATAATCGAAATCGTAGTTCTTTAATAAAAATTTTATAAAAAATAACACGCTAACCTACTTCCGTAACTGAATATTTACTTGGTAAACATTTATATACGATATTATCAAACACATGGGTCCTCACATGTGGTTGAGTGTACCGCAAAACAAATTAAACCGGACCTGATTAAATTTACTGACACGTATTTATGAAACCACAGTCAGAATCAAAAAGAGTGGCCAACTGTACTATAATATATAATATTTTGGCGGGCATTTCTTCAGAAATATGTCTGCGGTCACCTCATTCATCTGGCCCTTTTTCATACTAAATGTATGGAGACAGATGAATGAGTTGCAGACATATTTCTGGAGAATAGCTCTGACTGTGCTGGTTCCAACGATGGGGCTTTAAATTTAAAGTTCGATTCTTTTCGCTAAACTGAGATACTTTTGTTTTGCAATATCTTCTAATAACTTTAATTAAAATCAATTCCGAAAGCAGTGAAATCTCACTTTTCGTGTGTTTGTATGAAAAAAATAAAATTAGGATTTGGCGTGTTTTTAAAAAGTTGCAAAACAAAAGTAACTTAGATTAAGAAGCAGAAACGACCCTTTCATCTGAATATTTTTAAAGAAATATACTGTCGCCAGAGGCCAAAAAGCCATATTCATCTATGAGACTAGTATTAAGATAGGCCTTTTTGGCTTAGCAGAGCAGTACGCAAAAATACTGTATTACGGTTAGTACCTAGTACCTACTTACATGTGGGCTTTGTGTTGGCCGATTGTACTATGCTGGTCTCAATTTTTATGAAATAGCAATGTCTCTAGAAATACCCAAGCTTCTTTCAGTTTCACTTTGTTAATGGATTTTTCTTTAAAGTACCTACCATATTTTCTTTCAGTGTACTATATTTTTTGCTTTGGGCTGGAAAATACTATTATTTGCCCAAGAAATAGTTGGCAACCCTAATCAATAGACCATTAACCAAAAATCTGACACAAAATTAAATAACATATGAAGCTTCATTGAATACGGTTGACAAGTAGGCTTAAATGTATTTTGTGGTAGATTCTGACCAATGAGAGCTGTCACAAAAAAGCCGCAAACGAAAAAAAAACTTTTGTCTGGTAACATCAAATATTAAAAATCTGACAGCTTTTTTTTTAAATATGTCAAAAATCCTTGTGACACGACTCGCTGGACAAACAGCATTTTGAACTATAAACTTATAAGAGTACAAGTTAATATTCAATTCACTATCATACAGTAAATAGTTAACGTACATTACTTTCTTCATTACCCGTAATACGCATTGTAAGTATTGCTACATGAAGTCCCCCCAGGAATTATGACACCAAAGTTTAATACATAAAGAAAGCTAAAGTAAAATCAAAACTAGTCCTACTAGTCTCAACGACTTGTATCACTCGTAGTTTCGTAAAACGGACCATTGATGGGTTTTTCTTCAGAAATATGTCTGCGGTCACCTTATTTCTCTGGCCTTTTTTCATACTAAATGTATGGAGACAGAGGAATAAGTCGCAGACATATTTGTGAAGAATAACCCTGATACTCAAATGGGTATTTTATTTTTCAAATAATCTGTATATTTTTTGAGCATGTAAGTTCCGTGACCAAAATGAAAGTTAGCGTCAAATTAGTAAATTTCTGTGATGCAGTGAAAGTTAGACAATATTTAAGTACCGTCAAAATGTACACTTTTTTAAAAGACACTCAAATACATTTTCAAGCGTATCTTAAATATAATTATGCATATGATTTCTTTATATCATGATCAAGTTTTCTTCTCTCTATGTAGAGAGAAGAATCTTTCTCAATTTATTATGTTTGGTTATTAATAAGTTTATGAATCGAGTATTAGACTTAAAATAAAACGATCCACCCATATGATCGCAGCCCGATAATGCCTTGACCACACGTACCGAGCAAACGGGCGAGATAGTGCCCTCGGCCGAGTACTCGGTTCGTGTGAACGGTGTGCTTGGCCCAGTACGGGAAGAAACGTACTGGGCCGAGCACTGTCTCGCCCGTTTACTCGATACGTGTGATCAAGGCTTATCGGGCTGCGATCATATGGATGGGTCGTCGGTGTGATCAAGGCAATACACTCGCAACTCGAGCACGACATATTCTCACTCGTGTTTACCATTCCCGATTGCCATCCTTCTGACGCGAGAACCTCCTCAGAATCCGTATTGAAATGAAAAGCATTTATTGCCCTCGCATAAAGGGTCTAAATGGGACCGTAGGCATAGTAACCTCTTGAATCCCTTGTCAATCTCTCCTTTGAAATTTTGCTCGGAAAATCCCCTTTTCCAAATGTATTAGTGTCTTGGTTTCGTTATATCATGATTACGTTTTCCTTGCCGAATATTTTGGATTCTGCTCGTAAATTGAATCCGATTTTGCTAAGATAGAAATCTGTTTGAGATTTTTACGAAAAATCTGTCGTTTTCGATATTTCTGAAGCGGGTAAGCGGATTTTGTTTTGCGTTTAAGCAGTTTGTCTTTTATTTCATTTGTCTACATTTTAAGACGCAATTTAATCCTTTTACTAATTGTTCAAAAGTATTTTTTTCTTTCATTTAATCATTTAATCGCAAAAGAGTAAGGTGCCACTTTTGACTGAACGTGCGAAGCCAATGAGGTCTATTCTACTTATACATAAGCACTCCGCGATTTCGCCGTGCGGCTACTAGCACCAAATGCTGCCCCTCCGGCGGGGCTTAGCCAGCGACTAGAAAGAGCACGCGTTATTTATACGATTGAGATGATTGGATTCGGTGCGTTCTGTCCGGTGGTCGGACCCGCACGTCAGTTTTGTAAGAAAGAGAAACTTGTCTACGTAGTACTATTATTTATTCTGTATTCGGCACGCTTCTATGTTTGCATGTTCACTTATTTGTCTGACGATAACTCGAATAGCGTTTATCCAATCTTTCCGAAATTTGGTAGCAGAGTAGTTCACAACAATAGTTAACAAGAGCGATACAGACATACAAATATAGACATATACAACGCGCGCGGGAGCCCCTCGTCGACTCATAGTCAGTATTCACTTCGCTCGCTTTGTCAATATTGTAAGAATTCAAGAAACGGTGAGCTAGACCTGTGGGCTTACCCGAGGATATGATTAATTCCATTCATTCCAATTCGCCTGTTGACTCGATTTTTTTTCTGTCGTAAATCGATTGTACTATTTGTGAGGAACAAATATCTATATGACACCTAATACATTTGTATAAGTATAACAGCCACAAATTGTAATCAAAAGTAGCAGATAGCACTGAGCATTGAAAACGCTCTATACAAAATGGGTCCTCCCTATGACGTTATCGCTTCTATCGCTGTACTAAGTTGTATGAAAAAAATAGCATTTTGCCATTTTGAGTACAAAAAAGTGAATTAAGCACATAGTTGGCATACATTTATTTTTTCAGTGTTATTCAAGCATTCCGAAATTATTTTTTCTTTAAGACGTTAAAAAAAATATCGTTTTTTTTAAATTTTGTGGTTTCATAACTTTATATTTTTTATACATTTTTGGTTTATTTCTTTTGTGTTATGATAATTTAGTATTTTCCAATCCATGTGACTATATTATGTTGTAAAATTCAACATTAGTCAATATCCGAATTGATGATGTTGTACAGTCGCGGAAAAGTCCGTCACTTTTCGACTCTATTTCAATGAGTTAATGTTCCTTTTCATTCGACGATTGTACAACATCATCAAGTGAAATGAATTAATCATGTCCTCGGGTAAGCCAGAACATGTTCAGCTCACCCTTTCTTGAAGAACAAGGCACTCAAATGCTTTATAATAGACAGAGCCGGTGCTAATCGGGTTTCATATACTACTACTATATTTCTCACACTAATGTCCTTTGAAAAAGAGGAAAGAGAGGGAGAGGCGGACCTCGGAGAAATTTTGTGCAACAACTCAAAGAAAAGGTCAATATCGAATGTCCTTTGTCATATTTCTTCTAAAAACTTCTGTGCTGGATTCTCACAGCAAAGAATATGATTTCAATGTCTAAACACTTAAAAGGCTTGCATCTTTAAAGCTCGCAGTCTTCAAGGCTTACAGACTTTGTCTTTCGGTCTTCAATCCTGGCAAGACTTGGTCCTAATTAGTATAAACCTCGATGTTCCCCATACTGTCCGTGTGCACATTAATGACGAGCTGCATGGCGCCCGTGCCGGCTCCCGTGCCCGCGATGAGGTCTCGAGGGACCTCGATGCCCGTAGTCTCCCCGGAGACCATGGTCGCCAGGCGGGTGCTCCGGGTGGGGGCCGAGGAGACGCTGGCCAGCAGGAGGATGGTGAGGGCCACCACGCCACACCTGCTCCTGGAATTGACAATGTCCTCACAGATACATTGGACGGCTAGATATTGGATATAGATAAAAATTTTGTAATGTTGACTGGAAACTGAACTGGTCCATACATTTTATTTGAGAAAAATAGGCATATTAAAATACACACAAATATGAATGTCAAAATTTACCACCAAACAACTTTAATGCCTGTAGTTGTTATAAATTCAATATCTGTTGAAATATATCGGTATTCCCTACAAACAAAAAGAGCATTATTATGTTTGAAATCTGTTTTATTTTAGAGCTTAATTACATTGTATTTGCGCGAAATCAGATGAAAACTTTCAAAAAGCCAAAAACTAATAATAATATTAGCAAAGAACGTTTAGTTTCAAATTATGCTGGTAGATAGCGGTGGCCTCTAAGGCCTGATTGGGTGTTAATTCCGATTTTTTGAGACTTCTTGCCATTTCACGCTGAAAAAATATTGTCTCAAGCTATAAACTAAAACTTGTTTTTAATATAATTGATGCTGTAGAAGCGAATGATGACCCGCTTTATGTTAGTATGGAATATCGACCGGCTCGAATCACCTTAAGGAAGAATAAGCGTCACTTTATGTTTTATCAAAGTTAAATCTCTCATTGCGTGGTTGGTTCACAAAATAAACAGAAACTTAAAGTCGTTCAGAACATCTGCAATCCGTACACTTATAGATTTAAACAAATATCCGGAATATGAAATATGTACTTACATGGCTGACTTTGCATGGGCACGTTTGCTCACTGTATCTATATCTTCAGATCAACCTGATCGCTGGATGGGTCGTCGCCGAGTGCGAGATAGCGTCGCAGATAATCCCATCCTTATCGTGTGATATATCCTATCTGTCATTTTAAAGCATACTGTATCTTATTCTACTAGATTTATAGTGTAGTACAGGAGTATGAGAATTGGTATGAGAAAGTTAAGATAGTATATCAATAGAAATGTTTGCGTTCTCAAGAATGTCGTTTATGTCGTAATTTTTAAATAGATACGTATGCCTATTTAGATGATAAGCAGTACGTATTCGTTGGGTATTAAAGTTTTTTTTCATTAGATCGGTTTAAAAGAATACATTTATTAAACAAAGTATTATATTTACAACGCTGACATTTAAAGAGTAAGATATACAAATGGAGAATTGAATAGAAGTAGGTAATAGGTTAATAGAAGTAATTGAAAAGCTACCGCAAGATTTGAAGCATGCATACAAAACGAAATGCATGGGGGCGAGCTAAATAAAACTGTTTACTTAACATAATAGAGTTTCCGAGATCTAAAATGCAGTATGATTCATAATTTGACAAGCTTTTAACTCTGAAAACAATGTTACAGTCACAAAAGATTCTAGAAAGACGAATAGATAAGAGCAAGAAAAAGTAAACAACCACTTAGCACTAAAAGAAAACAATAGAAATAAATCCAGGACAATAATAATCCTCGCTAAAACTGCCTTTGTCTCAACACGTTTAATTTCTCTTAAGGCGGGCTTTTTATGAATATTATTCAGAACGGCACTTTGTTAAAGCCTGAGCTTATCCTTGGAGGTAATGTGACATGGCGGTCTTGCATTATTTATTGCGAGTTTGAATTAAATAGGATGCTGGAGGTGAACGCGACAGGGATTGTGCCCTGGCATATTGGATACATAATTTACATGGGCTCTGTAACTATTTCTGTCTCTGCGGTTGCTTATTTGAGATTGTAAGGGCTTATTCTTAAACCACAGACAAATATGAATTTGGTACATATTTGCTTAGTTTCTGTTGGGCTAGGACCACTATTTTGGAAATAAGCCAATGATGTCGTCTTTAGAGGATTCTATAGATAAATTAACATTAACTGTCTTTACTGCCATCTTGCGGTTAACAGCAGTATCTATTTGCACTCAAGGACCTCAAAATAAATAGCTGGACGGAGCCTCGCTAGCAAAGAACTGAAGCATGTATAGTCCGCCGGCTACCTATGTGTGCGTGCTGCTCGCAATAGGAAAAAACTAGTTGAGGTGTGCGTGCGGCTCGTAAGTACAAACAGCTGGCTTACTAGAAATGGCTTCAGTTCTCTATTGGCGAGACTCCGTCCGGCTATTTATTTTAAAGTCCTTGTTTACATAGCACTGATATATTGGTGTGACTTTAAGACAGATAATAAAGTACCTATTCATACATCTATGGGTATCGCATCCCATTCACCACTAACGCTATGCTCGTTTCGCCTTGGTGGATTGGTGGTTGGCTTAAACCTCCATAATTTACAATCCTCCTCATAGTATCACGATCCTCATTACTGTTATGAGTCCTTGTTGAATCAGCTTCTCTTTGACGGTGTCTCACCACCTGTGCCTGTTCTCGGCATAGTGAAGTGCGACGTGCAGTTAGGTGTCCATTGTCCAGGGTGGAATGGGCCTGTTCCGCTTGTCTTCAACTCTTTCAATCAAAAGCCCAAAAAACTTAATCAAATTCTCTTTCGTTTCAGATTACATGGACTCCCTATGCAAGGACCACTTCTTACAACGCCAGTATCGCAAGCTCGACGGTGGCGTGTTGTGGTCGCGCAACGAGCGCAACTTGGACTGCACGGTGACGTTCCAAACGCACAGCATCCTGCAGCGCTTCATCCTGCACTTCGACCTGCTGCAGCTGGACTGTAATGATCACCTGTATGTGTACGATGGTGCACACGACAGTGCGCCGCCTAAGGTTAGTCTGATTGTAAAATTGGTAACTTTCCAGAAGTAGTACTTACTTATACAAAATCCTGCAGCACTTCATACTAGCTCTGTGGCTCCTGGATTGCAATGACCCTACGTGTATCATTTGTAAAGTTAATATGATTAAAAGATTGGGTAACGTTCCAGAAGTCCCTACACCAAAGTTCTGAGTTCGCCCGTGATGAACCGTGATCTTAATAACACCTACCCTCTGTAGGGTCAGCCCCTTTCAAACCAACTAGACTGTGCCAACAGTCTGAATTCGGCACTGCTACACTGCCACTGCTAAGTGCTTGTGTTCATACGAGGTGTCATCAAAAGATGCTGAAGCATCTATTTAGCAGGAGGCAAACGAATTTACGAGTGCGGATTTCGCCAAGTAATGCCAGAGTTAATCAATTAAACAAATTTAGCTTCAGTCCTGCGAATCCAATCTCCAAACAATTAAGTACCTGACAACTTAATACCCCAAGAAACGGCTGGTCATCACAGCAAATTAAAAAGTTGCCGTCTATAAACTATCCGGCTTAGTTTTTTAATTAAAGGCGAAAGATTTCTCGAGTTATTGATGGCCGCTGCGAAGATGAGGAAGTGGATTGTTTTTAGATTGGAAAATAATTCTTGGAAAATTCCGATGCACTTTTTACTGCAAGGAAATATTAATAAAGTTTATGCATTGCTGTTTTGAAAACTTTTAAGATAGTTTGTTCAGCAGTTTATGTTGTGGAAATATTTGAAAAAGTGTTATAATCACAGCCTTGGGACATGAGAGAAGTCTTGAATTTTAGTTTACCGTCGCAAAAACTCGTTATGATGCTATAATAAAATTATAAATGAGATAGTTTATGAAGATGTTTCGAAGGTTAGATGTTTGTTACTAAATAACACGGTAAAAAAATCAAAGGATTAAGATAAAATTTAACATACAAGAGAAACAAGTAGACCGAATCCAGGATTGAAACTTAGGGTACTTTATGACCCAGAAAGTAGTTCCCTTGGATTTATCGGAAATAATGTGAGCGAAGGCGCGTGTAAATGTTAGTTTAGTATACTTCTAATTTTTTAATTGAACCGACTTTCTTTTATGTATTCTAATCAGCCCCTAAAATTTCGGGAGAAGGACAGATTGTCATATTTGTCATCTAAAAGGATAAGAAAAATACGCCTGGCTTACTTTTGGTAAAATAAATATCTTAGATAACTGAGATATGAAAGTATACCTTATCTGCACAGTTATTATTATTTTCAATTGCAAATTGGCTTTCATCTGTACTAGAGAACCCAATACCTGGTCAAATATGAAACCCGGGTATCAACTCTAAATAAAGTCAGTTACCCGGGTTTTCGGGTACCTGAGTTAGTACCTATTACGAACTTGCCGGTATTGCGGCCGTGTTAAGTAAGATAAGCAAGCATGTGATGTTTTTTCGCGTTTGATTTAGGCGGCCGACTTTACATTTTATTTACTACCTTTAAAACAAAACGATACATGCATAATTTTTATTAATTACTAGGTTTTTTTAACCCGACTCTAAATAAAGTCGGTTACCTGGATACCCGGGTTGCATTCCCTTTATACTTATCAGTGGCGTTGCGTAAAAGATATCCTTGGGCAAGCCGGTCTAGATTCAAATTGGCGTACATTTTCCTTAAGAGCTGTAGAATAAGGTGCTCAAATGCCTGATATTAGGCAAGCCGATAGGAATCGAGTTCTTTGGACGCCACGCCACTGGTACCTATATTATTAGTTATTTCAATGTGCGCCTCAGTACCGCCGTAAGCACAAAGCTTTATTGGTAAAACATTAATCCTCGTGTCATTATCACTGTCTATAACCACCTGGAAGATTTCTTTAATATCCTTCTAATTTGGCCGCATTCCAAGGCGTCCCGGCAATTATCCGGGCTATTTCCGATTATCACCGAGCAGTTCCGATTATTACCGAGCACTTCCGATCGGCCCCGATTATTCCCGAGGCTTAATGGAATTCTTTGCTTGGTGTTTGTGCACTGCGATGAATGGAAAGTGGGGATGCATTCGCGAATGAGCGGAATCTGAGATGGATAGCATTTTATGTATGTATGTAAATTTAGAGGCTGAGTCTTCGAACCAATATATTTACTGGAATTCATTCAAAATTCTTTACAATTTTATCTACATATTGAAATAAAAACGGATCACTCACGTTATACAAAAGACGACACCATCACTCGACATGTTTCGGGAACATTCGGCATTCCCATAATCATGAGTAGTGTGATCCGTTTTTATTTCAATATTTGAGTATCATGGTGGTTTTCTAAGTAGAATTTTATCTGCACCCATATCATAAATTCTCTATTATGCTTTCGAAAACCAGAACCTAATGTCTACCATTATTGCAACCAGTAATGTAAATGTATCAGCAGTGTGTTATCTGTGCCAGTGTTATCATAATGTATGAGATATCATATTAACATTGAAATCGATGTATTTATACATTTGGCTCGTTTCATAACCAAACTCGTGTATTAAGACCTCTCGTTATTTATCAGTTGCATAAACGACTTTTTCTACTCCTGTTCTGTTATCTGTCTTTTACTTGGTCACGAACACTAATATAAGAACATACATAATATGAGTTCAGAGAAGTCTATACTCTATTCCCCATAACAGCACTAGTGTCGTTATAGTCACTTTACGTTATTGCTAGCAGCCACAGACTTCTAAATCTAGGTTAAACGTAGGTCAAGGATTAAGCGCTCAATTTTAACTTTACGGTAAAAATGCACAACTACCAACTTAACAAACAATTAAATATATAAGAAAAACAAAACTTTCCGAACTAAATTCATTGATACCAACATAAAAAAAGTATTTTTAATTTATGTATATTATAATTAAAAAAAAAAGTTTACCATACTGTCAGTCAAACGTCATATTTGCCTTGTTTCCAGGTTATGATTAATTTTGTATTTTATAATTTAAAACCTCGTCGTAGAAAAAGTATTGTATGCAACGTTGTATAATTAAGTCAAAAAATGCTCATTGCGTCTCTATTTGCGATACTCGCCGCATTCGCGGCTCGTATCGCAACTCACGCAATTCGCATTTTTTGAACCCACTTATACAACTGTTGCATAAAATACTAATAGTGCATTGGGGTATTTTTGAACATGGGGTAATTTTGAAAATTAGAAATTTTCAGTAAACTATGCAACGTTTTTGAGGATTATAATTAGTCGAAGCACTATCAGTATGTCTAGTACAGTGTTAGCGTATTAAAGTAAGGAAAGTAAATTTTTGGTCAGCCGTTATTAAAATTGATCCGCAAAAAAAAATAAGCAGTTAAATCATTTGGGCAGCATACAAAGATTTGGCTGGCAATAAATAAAATTGGGCGGCAACTCTTGTTCAGCAAACAGTTTAAAAACGGTTAGCATTTTAACCAATATTAATCTGCTTTTTTTATCATTTGGCTGCCTAATAAACAGTCGAGCTGCAAAATAATTACTTGGGTCGCAAGATTTTACAATTGGTCAGCAGAGAGTTTAATTGAGATATACAGGGTGTCACTGTGATATATACTGTATCTATCACAGTGACACCCTGTATATATCACAGTATCACTCTGTATCTATCACAGTGACACCCTGTATATATCACAGTTACATCCTGTATCTATCACAGTTACATCCTGTATATAACACAGTGACACCCTGTATATATCACAGTGACACCTGCTACTTGACAGCTGACAATTACCGAATAACAAAATGCGCACACGATTGGCGGCAGAATAGTTGCGCCCAGTTAGGTTTTATTGCCCCCTTTTTTTTGATGAACAAAATGAAATATTTTGCTTACCTACTGATTGCTTACCAGAATTTGATTTACCGTAGATCGCTTAATGCAGCTCAAATATTTAATTTACTGACCAAAATAATTTAGAGCAGATCAGTATATCATTAATTGCAGCCTGATTTATAAATGTTTGCTTACCATAAGTTGCTTACCAACTAGCTATTTTGGCTGACCAAATACATATTTCTGCTGACCAAAATATGAATATTTTGCTGATCGATTAAATGATACCCTTAAAGTAAATATAATGTTGCGTGCATTATGAGAAATCCCCAAAAGAAGATTTGCCCCAATGCACCCTATGGGTAATGTAGAATCACCACGATCTTTATTAAGATTATTAGTCTAAGCATAGCAAATATTAATAAATTATCTACATATAAAGTTCGCAAAATACTCAGCCTAGGTATAACTATTTTAACTTCTAACCATTGAGTAAATGAGACAACCATTTTTCTCCTTAAAAAAATCATATAAGTAGGTAACTCAATCAGCACTTTCCACAGATTTCTGATCATTTTAGTCCACAATCTAGTCACATCCGCACGTACGAATACACAATTTTATAGCTGATTTCATTTCTTTTGAATCGGGAGGCCCCGGCTCAGCTATCTTAAACTTCACGTATCCCAACCCACTATCTAATTTGATCGCAAAACTATCGATTGTACCTCTCGAAATTTTAAGCGTCGAAAATCTTACTTCCTCGAACCGTTAACCAAACCTTTTTAAGACCTTGTTTCGCTTCCATATAACTTTCTGTTGCCAATTTTTATTCTACTTCTCTTAGTGATTACATATTAAGTATGTTAGATTATCATTTTATGTTAAAGATCGGTACCTTGACGACCGCTTTAGCTTAGTTGGTAGTGACCCTGCCTACGAAGCAGGAGGTCCTGGGTTCGAATCCCGGTAAGGGCATTTATTTGTGTGATGAGCACGAATATTTGTTGCTGAGTCATGGATGTTTTCTATGTATTTGTATCTATTAAATATATCGTCGTCTAGTATCCATAACCATAACACAAGCCTTATTGAGCTTACTATGGGGCTAGTTCGATTTGTGTAAGATTGTCCCCTAATATTTATTTATTTATTTATTTTTATTTATACTTCTCGCGCCTAATCATGATCCCTATGACAGTTTTCTCCATACTTTTGTAATGGCATCGCTGTCATTTTTAAACGGTTTGTAGACATTATTCGGAAGTATAGCACGTACATTTACATATAATAGTACATTGTGTATCAAGGGCGGTAAGTAAGGAATTACAAACGAGTGTTTGTTACGAGGCCGAGGCAAAGCCGAGGGCTTTAATAACACGAGTTTGTAATTCCTTTACCGCCCGTGGCACACACAATGTTTTTCATCACACTTGTGAGGAAATCTGATAAAAATAACCTTACTTAACCTAAATAAAATTGTAAAACTGACAGTGACATTAGTGACATATATCATAGACAATGCGAATGTCAAGTCACGTTCGGAAACCATAGCGGTAAAGACTTCAAATGGTTGATTTTATATTTGCAAAATACTGATATACACTATTTAAACATTTAATTAATGTTACAGAAATATGTGTTTACATGTATTTGCAATAACAGTTCTCTTTAAATAAATATTTCAGTAATAAAAGTTAAAAAGTAAGTTGGCGTTTCCTTTGAACATGACAAATAAAAGTAAAACAGAACCAGCGTTTCAAATTTAAAAAGAAAACCATTACGCCCTCTGGCGTAATAGGTCATTTACGGCCCGCTGAACCTACGTGTAATGACACAATTTTCGAGCAAGTGTGATGAAAACTCAATTAATAGTAATTATAATATGAAACAAATATGTTTTGTTTATCATTTTCGGAATCAGGTGTACAAATACAAGTAGAAAGGGATAATGATTCGGCGCGAGGAGTATACTTCAGACAGACATGAAGCCAAAGTATCCAATTACAATAAAACGTACTGCAGACAACCTAGGACGGGACCATCTGCCCAAATAAAAGTTAGGAACGCAAACGACAGCCAGACCGCCTTATATTTAATTTCATCCTCAAGAAACATTGGGGTTTGTTAATTCAATAAACAGCCGGCAGGTGTCGCTTTACTTTAGAAATAATCAACAGCCAAATAAAGAGGAAACTTTCAAGATTTTAAATTCAAATTCGGAAAGTTTCAGACAAACAAAGGACGACTTTCGACTCGGAGTTGTCTTTGATTTGTTTTTTACTGCCCCTTATATTTGAATAATGGGAAAGTCGGGTTTCTTTCATACCCAAATGTCCTTCGGATGTGGATGATGGAATTTCAGATTGGCCAGAAAATCGTCATTTTACGCTACGTGTTTCAGTGAGGCACGTATTTTTCGCGGTTGAGTTTCTTCTTTGAGTCTTTGTGTGCGAATATTGTCTACTGCTAAATAAGTCTACGAAGTAGTAAACTTATGAATTGAATATAGAAACATTTATTTAATTTTAGCTCTGTTCTGTGTGATTAATTAAATGGGAGGAAAATGGCAAACTTTACATTGAAACATGACCTGCGATTAGACGATAGACACAAAATCCAATGCCCAAAATAATCAAAATCGATTGCGAAGTCTTGAATAGCGCATTAAATTGCACTCTATTATAGACATTCCAAGATTTGACTCGTACGTAGGCGCGGTCTACGGTCAGAGTAGACAAAATCAATTTCAGGCTAGAATAGCATCACATTTATGACTACTTTCTCTATATACGAGTAGCTATAGGATTATTAAGAATTAGGAGTAGCTATCTAGGAAAACTGCAGCAAGCCTCATATAATGTTTGTACAATTTATTTCACATAAAATTAAACAGGAACAAAAATATTAATTTAAGGCTACTACTATTGCAAACTTATTCTTATAAGGGATATCTTTCAGCTAACCTTTGAGCAAATGGAAAAGAATAACTGACATCAAAGGAGCGACACATACTAAGAAAATATTAATCTAATTTTAATTCTTAATTTTAGTACTGCATGTATTAGATCTCCCGACAACAACTTATCTTGACACACATAAAAGGCCAATAGATAGGAGGTCATTTTTACCCGACTGTGGCGAAGCCCAAAGGAGGGTTATGTGTTTGACCTGTATGTATGTATGTATATATGTATGTCCGTTCCTATGTCCGCTAGTAACTACTCAACGGTACAACCGATTTTGATAAATGATACATCATTAGATTCGCATTGATAGCGCGAGTGTCACTGGGTATGAAGTTCGTGAAAATAAACAAAATGGCGGATTTTATGCACTTTTAAAGTGCACCGCCGTCGAGTTTTTTTTAGTAAAAATATTTGAGTTATTAGAGTTTTTTTAGTCAGGACTTTTTAAATTTAAATTTTATTTCAAGCTGTATACGTTATTTTTGTACTAAAATTCCATTTTATGCCAAAAATACCTTAACATATTTTTTTGGAAAAGAGCTGATACTCTTCAAACTGTTGGATTGATTTTTATTTTACCAAACATAGCTAAGAACAGCCGCGAGGAAACCTACTTTCACGTTAAAAGAAGACTAAGAATAGACTAATCGAGCAAAGACTTGTATAGCATTTTGAATTATGCTCAGGTTCTTTTTACGAGTAACTGTCAATTCAAAATAGAACAAAAGACTAAAACCATTCTAAAGACTTAAAAAGCATTGCAAAGCGCTTTAGGTAGTTTTGCAATTGTCAAAAATAGACTAATAAAGGCTTGAATAGTATCGTATACACTCGGATATTATTGGACCGTTTCCGACGAACATGTTAAAATTAAACTCACAGGCACAATACGCGTCCAAAATAGACTAATCGATTGCAAAGGCTCGTATAGCACCGCAAATTGCACAGGTACTTTCCAGGGTTACCATATACTAGTATCAGGATTTATCCTAAGTTTTCAGGACTTTTGGGCTCATGACAAGATTTGGCTGGACTTTTAGAATCTCAGGATTTTGAATTTCTCATTATTACAGTAGATTATCAGATATTTTTATGTAAACAAACTTACAACCAAGATAAATAAACTCAAGTAGGTACCTACAAGTTTTATTAAACTTTACAATAAATAATAATAACTAATGACTTATGGCATTAAGTTCGCCTTTTGTACGATTAGTTTTCCTTTGTGCAATAAAGTTTAAATAAATAAATAATCATATATAGATACAAGAAATCAAAGTACATAGAAAAATTAAATGGCACTCACCTGTGTCCTGATCGGGAATCGAACCCGGTACCTACCTCTGGATTTCCGGCCCAGCGACTCAACCACTCGTCCACGGGAGCACCCAGTAAGCGCCCTCAATTTTGCCATCTACATTGACTTCTGTATCATTCTGGTTTAATAGGATATTAACCTAAACTTAGGTATATTATATGATATTAACTTAAACTTTACCCGCATTTAAAAACCAACGAAGAGACAATAGTTCATTACATAACTAGGGTGGTAATACAAAGAAAGGCCGAGATCGCAGAAATTTGCGGCCCGAGCTGAAAGCGAGGGACGTAAATGTGCGATCGAGGGTTTTCTTTATTACCTCCCGTGTTGTGTACATCATTTTATGTCTACACTTGGCCAGAAAGCGGCATTTTCCGTACGCGCAGCGTGCGGAAAAAGCCACTTTATGGCCAAGTGTGGCATAAAAAATGTTTCTTTCATGTAAAATTATCGCAGCGAATACGTAAAAAAAAAATATTTTACCTTTTTGTTCATTTTAAGTAGTTTCACCAATTAAAGTTTGTAAACCAAGATCGCACAAATTACGTGCATTAAAATTATAACATTAATATATTCAAACTGAACAACTCTTAAACAAAACCTAGTTCTTCTCTAAGAACGTGTCCCAACTCACGAACAACTTCAAAGCAATTAAAACATGTGACTAAAACAATATATCAAGAAACTTTCCCAGGGCATTCAGAGTTTCGCTATATCCACTCAAATTTAAACCATCTCCACTGACACTTCAATTGAAACGTGTGCAGCTAACTTTGAACTCTAACCGTAAGTAATAAGACTAGTTTTTAGGAACAATTTCTCGGAACCGAGGTCACTCCCAGAAGTCGTTGGTTTTTTAGGGTTCCGTACCTCAAAAGGAAAAAAACGGAACCCTTATAGGATAGGATCACTTTGTTGTCCGTCCGTTCGTCTGTCAAGCAAGATCCTTTATCTTGGGAACGCATGGAGGTATCGAGTTGAAATTAAAACCATGTACTTAAGTCTACGATCCCTTGAAACTGTGAAAAATCAAACTTCTATAGGTATTTTTACGTGAAAAAAAGATACGGCCGTTTATGCCGCAAAAAACCTAAATTTCGACACTCTAGGAAACCAAAATTCATAGGGTACTTTCCTTTGACCTAGAACGATGACTATACTATACTACCTACAAGTATAGGGGAAAATCTGAAAACTATACATTTTTTTATTAAATTAATAAAGAAATAGACTTTACTAAGGGAATCAAAATTTAAAGGGTACTTTAATATGTGTATACCTACAAATTTGTACGGAACCCTTGCACTTATCCGGTTTTTTTAGAACCTGACTTGTCCTGCGGACCCTTCGATGGGAATCCTGACCAAGTGGGGGCTTACTAACCTGCAAGCAAGTTCGCTAGCCGTGACCACCGTGACTTTTCGCTATAAAATAATAAAATAAAATAGGGGTTCTTTTACATGTCTTATATTCTTTTCTTTTGGCGCTTCGGGTAATGACCTTCTGGTGAGAAGAAGCGCCGGAAGAAACTCACCAGTTTCTCTTTTTCACCATTTTACAAGTGCTCCAACAATATGACGTTAATACAAGAGATTTCATTAATACTTACTTAATACTACATTTATAGAGATGTAAATGGTCTCCCTATGCGTCAAGACAAGACAAATAAAAAATAAATTGATACTAAAATTAATGGAGATGTAAAGAGTCTCAGTTGGCTAATCGCTCAAAGTGAGCGACGGACCATGAAAGTGTTGAAACGGTTCAACCTTTCCTTATGTAGGGTGTGTGATCGAATTAATGGCAGTTTTAGCTGTCGGTTGGCTATCCCAAGCCCAACTAAGATGACTCCGACTAGAAACTTAGCTGAAACCGGCCATGGTCGGAGTAAGTCATCTGTAACATCAAGAGTCTGCTAGGCTTGAAGAGTTGGGTTGGCAAGAATAGTGTCTTCGACCCATCACACAAAATAGGCGTTATCTGTTGTCGTGTTGCGAAAAATTAATCCGTGTAAATCTATAACCTAAGACCAGTTTTTGGACTATCAAAGTGGGTGTAAAGGAGGATTGCAGAAGAATCTTTATTGGCTATATTTCGAATGCAGTTGCAAAGCTACTCAGCCTGAAGAAAAAATGGCTCAAACGAAACTTGACGCTTTTGTCTCTTTTCCAATGCTTAAACACTGAGTGTCGCACGTGCAAGCGAATGCTCCTAACGAGAACCTGAGGTTCTTTTCATGTTAATTCTCTTTCGAGAGCCTATTAATAGAATTGTATGTACCTACTTATATCGCCGCCTTGTATGGGTAGTACAAGCTTTCCTTAGTTTCAGACAAGGTAGATACGTACAGGGCTATTCTTCAGAAATTATGTCTGCGACTCATTCATCTGTCTCCATACATTTAGTATGAAAAGGGGCCAGATGAATGAGGTGACCGCAGACATATTTCTGAAGAATAGCTCGAGAATTTTCCCCACAGAAATATATCGAGACTAAAGGAAATAGTTCGTCAATTTGTATGAGAATCAAGCGTGTAACGTTTTTCGCTTGGCGTTTGACGCCAAAAGCATAATTTAGTGATAGAAAACATACATTTTCCATTTCATTTGGTGGCTCAAATACCGCCAAATGAAATGGAAAATGTATGTTTGGTGGTATTTGAGCAATAAATTATACCATTATAGTAATATTGATGGCAACTCAAGTTAACGGCGTGCAAAGTAGGTCGTTGTCACTTCTTTTTAGCGCGCTAAAGTGTATGTACCTCACACTTTTTCCATCTACACCTCAATATATTTCTGTGATTATACCCCAATATTTGTATATTTTTTAAAGCAGTTGGAAGAAGAAAAATATATATTTATTTTGCACCAAAAATAAGCATTATTATTACAAACTAAGATACACACACATCTATCCTTTAGGCTGTTCTTCCACCAGAACTGTGCGAGGTAGCTAAGCGGTGTGCGAGGAAAAAATCCACCAATCAACGTGCCTAGCCTCGCTCAGCGCGGCCCGGCATTGGTGGATTTTCATTAGGTTTGGGATACTATTGAAACACACATTTAACGATACGAATATATATGATGTTTATTATATCGTTATTTAGCAAGATAAGGTGTGCACCTACAGAGCCAGGCCACGACGGTATACAAACCGATTCGTAGGAAAGGTTCCAAGCATTGACAAAAAACAAAGGGCTGTATTATACTCTTAAGTGGTGCTCACACGTATGAAAGAGAAAGCACAGTTGAAGCGAGATACATGTACATTCTGTATACAACATTTTTTATGTAATTTTAAGTCTCATATTGATGAAACAACACAATAATTCCCTTTACAAAAGCAATAGACACTAATATAATATAAAAATCCACTTAATTGTGCATACCCATGAAAGTGTGCCGCTTTGCCCCAAGCTACCCGGAGACCCATTTACCATCTTTTATTAACACTTTGCTGAACATAACCTCCATAGAAATAATCATGTACCGAGACAAAGGAAGTTTAATATTTTTTAATCATGCGCTCCGCGGCAGCGCGCGGGTTGAAAAAGGATTATTTTTATAGAAAACTGTTCCGGTCTCGTGAAGGAACGCATACAATTTTGAGTTCTATTCCATAGACCGTACGGTTTATAATGGAATAAATGAAAACGTGTACCCGTTAAATGTTATGGTTTTAGTATTTACAGCGTCTAGGCTTTTGTTTTTTACTTTAATGTGGATGGGCCCGAATACATCATCATTGTCCTAGTAATATTATTAATGTGAGAGTTTGTGAAGATATTTGGATGTTTGGAGGTTTGGATGTTTGTTACTAAATAACGGAATAGCAACTGGATGGATTAAGATGAAATCTGGCATTTAACCCTGGTGCTGGATTGAAACATAGGATACTTTATATCCCGATAAAAAGTTCCCTAGGTTTCAATCCAGGACTTGGTTTACTTGCATGCCAAATTTCAGCTCAATCCATCCAGTATAATCCCGTTATTTAGTAATAATCATACAACATCTTTACAAACTTTCATATTTATAATATAAGTGTGAAGATAATGTGATGTGATTGACTCAGAGGGATTGAGAACCTCCATTTTCGAAGCCATAAAAACTACATGATTCTAGTTATTAGTTTGGGTTAGGTCAATAGGTTGTCTGTCAGTTACTACCAGATTATATTTCACTTCCACTAATTTTGTCTGAAGAAATTAAATCAAAGGCTCAACTACAAGCATTCCCACTGATTCCCACTACCAAGTATAGTGTCCACTCTCAAACTCATTTTGCATCCGGCGATACACGAATTCCTAACGAAGCCGCAGCGACTCGACAAAGCTACATAGTTTGCATCCACCTGAGATTAGTGTCCCAACTATCCAGAAACTTCCCCATAGGTGGCGCTATTGGGGTCGACATTGTCATATCAACAAGTTACTCGCAGTCTAGAATAGTCTAACTTTGAGAATGCTCGACACCGACAGCGAAGTAACACATCCGTTAAGGCCCGGTAGGACCTGGCTCGCATTTCACATACAACTAGGGTCGGGCGGAATGCAGATTATTGCAGATTATCTTCGATTTCTAACATAAAAGTATACGTTATCAACCCAAACATGAGAGGATGCCCTGCATGACTGTGAAATCATGATTGTCAGGTATTAATTTTGTCAGAAAAGGTAACTGGTAATGAACAAAATGAAAAAAATACTTTATTTTATAGTGTTTTCGCGCTACTTTTCTATCGAGCGAAGTGTTCGCTATCGTGTTCTAAGTGAGAGGAAGCCCTAGATACAGTTCTGAATATTATATATATGTTTTACAGTGACCTACGAGTCAAATAAGTGCTCTAAAAATGATTTGGAAACTAGGCTTCCGCGCCCGATTCTCGTCTTACCTCGCCTTAAGGCAAAGTAAGACGGACAAGTAGTCCAACTTCGGCCGTTTAGTAGCGCGCGACACGTATTCACACAGACGAGCGATCGTGCGTCTGTGTGGGTGCGATACATACTGGAGCATTAAAACGCATTCGAAAATCTTTGCTTGTAGTGCGTGCGTTCACGGCGCGCACACATACAAGCGCGCGACCTTTTGTAGGGAGAAAATATACTGCTAAATTATACTGTTAAGGTGATTCCTGGCGGTCGGATTTCCATAACATAAGGTCATTGGATCATTGTTTGTTTCCACGGTATCAATGTTGTTTTAAATAAGTGTTATTTTATAGCTCAATACATTTTGTCTGCGCGAAATGACATGATTATAGCGGGTGTCCCTCGAGATCCCTAACATCGTTTGTCCTAAAATCACTTGCCCTAAATGTTTTGTCCTAATGGGTATTTGGCCTAACGATCAGTTGTCATAATAAGGTTTTTCCATAATGTTATTTTTGCCATAATACTCTGTTGTCCGAAGCTTTTTTGCCATAACTATTAATATTCCTAATGTTATTTTGCATATTCCTCGCGATCCCTAACATCGTTTGTCCTAAGCAACTAGAGTTATGCACGAGTTCTTAGCTACGAAAAGGCTTAAAAAGGGGGGACGGGGGGGCGAAGCCCCCCACGAGGGAGGCTAGAGGAAAAAAGCAGACAGAAAGAGTAGGTTAGGTTGAGTTAGGTTTAGGTTAGGTTTGAAACTGCGTCCCCCAACGAAAACGAACTGCTGGCAGAAATGATGTGAGGGGATCAAATATTAGGGCATGTGAGTGTTAGGACAAATGATCATTATGACAAACAGTATTAGGGAATGCAAAAATAGGTTAAAAAAATTTAGGGATCCCGATGTGAGGGGATCAAATATTAGGGCATGTGAGTGTTAGGACAAATGATCATTATGACAAACAGTATTAGGGAATGCAAAAATAGGTTAAAAAAATTTAGGGATCCCGATATAGATCCGATTATAGCTTGACAACTTGGTTGGTGACACTCACATGTGTGCTTTTTGTTATGTGCAGCCGTAACTACTCACACAAATTACCGGCAACACGAACTACGACCGACGGAAGCAGCCTCCGGAGGCCTAAACTAAAATTAACGTGTAATTCGGCCTTTGAAGTCAGCGCCATCTGTCAGCATCATTTGAACGTTTTTTGCTAAAATCATTTTTTACGGTATTTTCATATTTCGTTAAGAAATGTGTTTAAAAAATTTCTTGCATATTCCCTATTGCAGACACATTTCAAAGACCTCGCGAGTGATAAATTAAACATTTTCAAAAACTTGCGACATGTAGAGGAGAGCACACATCCGCCGGACATACGGATGCATTTTTGCCTAAGCTGAAGCAGCGACCTTCGTTCACCTCGCTCACTCGGTCAACTATCCAGAAACTCCACCATAGGTGGCGGTGTTGAGGTCGACATTGTCATATCAGCAAGTTTTACGTATGCTACATGCTACTGACCCGCAGTTCATAATAGTAAAACTTTGAGAATACACGTGCTCGACAGACAATGTAACAGCCAATCAGAACGCGCGTATATTGCGCTACGTTACAGATCCGCGCTCCTATTGGTTGTTACTATGCTATGTCCCGAGATAGGTACAGTCAACCAATTTGATTCCTAGGCCACTATAGAACTTTGTCGCATTAACATTAATAGAGAATTACAACGTCAGTGCGGGTCAAACGATTGATTGATTCATTGTGACATGGTTCTATAGTGGCCTAGGAATCAAATTGGTTGACTGTACCTATCTAATATTCATACTATCTGGAAACTTCGTCATAGGTGATGCGAGGGGCCGGCATTGTCATATCAGCAAGTTTAGCGTACTCCAGTGACCCGCTAGCTTATTGAAGTAAAAGTTTGTGAATATGCGAGCTCGATAACCTCGTTATAGTTGCTTTTGCTTGTGATGTTGTTTGATCTACAACTTCGATATATGAATTGGACAGTGAACGCCTAGCCTCCGGAGAGACTTTGCATCTCTCTGCGTCTTCTACCGTCTTTATAATGGGGAATGTTCCAAGGAACTGTTTGGGTTGGTGCCTACCGCATCATTCTACCATCGCACTCGTCGGCAGGCAGTTCATCCCCATTTCCTTGAATCATTACACTCAACAACGCGCCGGTTCTCTAGAACCTTTTTAGCGCGTACAATAAGGATCTGGAATGAACTTCCTGCTAAGATTTTCCCACTGCGCTACAATATGGGATTTTTAAAAAGGGTGTCATCAAATTTCTTCGAGACCGGTAACGCATTGGCAATGCATCTAGTGTAGCAAATGTCTATAGGCGGCAGTGACCGCCTGTTTGCCAGTCTACAGCATTAAAAAAAATGTTACCCCAAGGGGCTTTATCACACATGCGATTTGCGGGCGAGCTGCAGGCGAGTTTCCGCACAAAACCAGTCGCGAGTTCGCCGCGAGCGACATTTGTATGGAACTTCGCTTGTAACTCGCCCGCAGCTCGCTCGCAAATCGCAAGTGTGATAATGCTCTAAAGAGAGACAGCAAGCTCTTGGTGGCAAAAAGGAAGATCTATTGAAAGATTCTGGGAACGACACAGAGAGAAAATCGAAGCTGGAAAGACCGAAGGAATTCGGAGCTTGAAGAGCTATTGTCCGAGCCCCAAGCCCAATATAATGAGCGAAATTTAATTTACTGGAATTCGCTGGCTCGGCTATGTAGAGAGAACGGGAAAGGAGGAGGAAGAAGAAGGAAAACAGAGAAGGAGGAAGGCGAACGAACGGTGAAAGTACCTGGGGGGTCCTAGCCCTTTCTGGCCGGCTCCTATACAATCGGCAATAAACTTTGGAACATTGTGTGTATATATTATAAATTATACGCGCAAGTCCTTTTTTCGTGATCGGGCGTAAGTATATTATAGATCTATCGTGCAGACACTAGCGCTGCGCTCGAATAGATAGAGGTTTTTTTGTGCTTGAACGGTTGCTATGAGCTGTCACAACAATCGGAAGTTTTCATACAACAAATTTCCCGTCCGGAAAGAGCCAGTGGATGAAATTTCGGACGTCCGAGGTTTCGTTGGATACACAAAGCTCGGGAAGGCCTGTGTCGCCAGCTTCGAGGCGCGGACTCCGATTGGCGACAAGCTAAACATAGCAGGGCGGAATGGTAATGTTAGCTTTTGCTTTAGGCTAACATTTGTATAAACAGATTGTTATTCCTTGCCAATGTTCTCAGGTATGTGTAATAGTAAGATTAGTAAGTAGTGGCAACTTTACTTTGGCGTTGATGATTTGTGTGATTATGTTTATATTAAGAACAATGTACCGTATGTGCCCAAATAAACATTAAAACATTAATAGTTTAGTGTCGGAGGCTAAAATCCACTTTGGGTCGCTGAGCCAGCGTACGAAACTACGTTTTTGATCAAAATTTGCATCAAAGAAATCAGAATTGATAAAAATAAACTTCGTCGAAGCAACTAAAATCCTACAAGACCTTACCAATGGAAGTAATATCATAAACCTACAGCCTAGGTGCATGCGCTTGAATAATCCTCTTCGTGTTACACTAAAACGGCTTACATACAATAGGATTTACAACAGCACATAAGCCCTTTGACTATGCAAACAGTCCTGTACTACTTACAAAAAAGCCTATTTCAGTAGAGGTCGTTTGTCGCATAGGTCCTTTTGTATATGAGGATGGCGGCCGATTCAGATCCCAAGAGAATTTTAATATCGGCCATCTTTATTAAACGGCGCATAAAGGAGCAGCTGACGACGGCGCGAGATGGCGCTGCTTTTAAGCGATATTATCTAGGACGTGTTTTAGAGTACCATTCACAGTTAGAAAAAAAATCGATGTCCTATTCAAAGTGAGGCGGTATTTCATGCCGGAACTGACTAACTTGCAAGTCTTGCTGACTGTAGCAAAAAACGGACCAGGTGGGAGCCGTGGCGTTCCTTGGGGTTTCGACCTTGAGTGGGTCGGACTAGGCGGGGGCCGAAGCGCGTGGAATCGAACCAGGTCGCTAGTCCCGGTCCACCTTAAGAGGGTCGGACTAGGTGGGGGCCGAGGCGCTTGGGATCGAACCAGGACGTCAGGCCAGGGCCACCTTGAAGTTGCGCTGATTGCTCAAAGTGAGCAGCGGACCAGTGGAAAGGTTGAAACGGATCAACCTGTCCTTATGTGGGTGTATGAATCGAACGAACGGTAAGGGCAGCGAACAGACAGCTAAAACTCCCAGTAGCTCGATAGCACAGGTGTGGCATAAATTATTTTTAAACCTAGCATGTTATAGTTTTAAAATGCTGAAACCCTCATTGATTTATTGAAATAGGCTATTTTCTCTGTGATCTAAAACAAGTCTTGATGTTTGACTAAGTACTTGTTTTTGTGTATACTTTGACTTGACTCTAAAAATTGGCAAAATCCAAATTACAATCGGGGTTTTTGCTCTTGTAACTACACGTAAAAAAACCAAGCTCCTCTCCCCGTTCAAAATAATCATCTTGAAGCGGAAATTTCAAGAAAGTAAAATAAATCTTCAAATATATAAAACAGCAGTCGGCAACCTTTTAGCAGCCAATGGCCACATAGTCGCTAACGAAATCTTTACATACAAAATTGCTAGGGCGGTTCGCGGGCCGCAGGTTGCCGACCGCTGATATAAAAGAATCGAATTTACGAGACTAAAAACCCGCAAACACCCCAACCCCGCAAAAAAACCAAGTCTCTGATGTATCGCCTCCTTAGGCCATCACGTCGAAGCGATCGCTCGCAATATGACAGCGATGTAATACCACCATCGCTCAGTAAGCCGTCGATGCTGGAAATATGGCCGGGAAATATGACCGCCATCGAAACAAAACGTCCTAAAACACGAGGAAACTACTGTCACTCACGACCTTTTGTATATTTACTATCTCTCTACCTTTAAATGTTCAAAAGGACGTAACGGAAGAGGAGTATAAGGGTATTACGACGTTTTGGAGGTTGAGGGTAGTTTAAAATGGGGGCTTTGCAGTACTTATTCTTCGGCACGTGGCGGATTGAGTAGAATGTTGTAGATTTATTCGCGTTTGGTCTGATCGCCGGTTATTCCGTTAGTTTGTAAGAATGTTCGTAAGTTTATAAGATAGTTTCGGATAAATTGTTTAATGGTAAAGTCATACTACCATTTTTTAATGCTAAATTCAGTAATGTCCAATGCTTAATTATGTGTGCTTTGGCGCGGAAGAACTAACCAACTCACATTCCTACAGACACACAAGTAGTGTGTATGTGCACAGTATGTGTGTGATTGTATCTAGTCTAACTAATATTCGTTACTAAAACACACCATACTTAATCCTAAATAATTGAATTGAATTTAATTAAATAAACCCAAGGACCTTAAAATAAATAGCTGGATGGAGCTTCGGCAACAGAGAACTGAAGCCATTTCTAGTACTTATGAGCTTGTACTTATACGAGCCGCACGCACACATCAACTAGTTTTTTTTCTAATGTGAGCAGCACGCACACATAGGTACCTAGCGGTGGACTAGACATGCTCCAGTTCTTTGCTAGCGAGGCTCAGTCCGGCTATTTATTTATAGGTCCTTGAATGAACCAGTTATTTAAAAGAAAGAAAATACAGCAGCATAAAATAAAACAACAGCAATAAGAAAAAAAAAAAGTTAAGTGCTGCCACAAAATGGTCCAACCTCAGCAAAATGCCGACCTCAGAGCCAGTGCTGGTCTTCCGGTGGAACCAGACCGGGGCGACGTAATGACGAGATAATCACATGAAGGGTCCAGGACAGACAGATACGATGATGCGATATGACATAGGTACTTTTGCTTGGTCTCCTCGGCCCACTTATTGTGAACGCGATTAATGACAGTGCCAACCGGTCAAAGCAAACCATCTCAATCTCACTATCTCTGGTCGCGGTCTGGTGGTTTATAATTATTTTTTGTTGTTCCAGGCGGACCTGTCGTGTCGCAACACGAAGCAGCAGGTATCGGTGCTGTTCACGCGCAGTAACTTCGTGACGCTCAAGTACGTCACGGACAACTGGGGCACCGACGCCAACGGGTTCAAACTCGTCATCACCGCCGTCAAGGACCCTAGTAAGTGTTGAGTTTGTTCACCATCACTATACCCCTAACCCTCAATCATGTAGGGTTGCCAGATGGTCGGGATTTGGCGGGATTCTCCCGATTTTTTGTATGTCCTCCCGACTCCCGATAAAGAAGAAAATCTCCCGACAAACGACTTCATTTTAAAATTTAGTCCGGTCCACTGAAGATGGTGCGGCCAGCGAAAATTTCTGTTCTTTCAGGCTAAAAAATAAGGTTGCGTCGAGCGCGGAGCTGGGCATGTCCCGACCAAAGTCGCAGAATCCCGACATATTGTTTTTTTCTCCCGATATCCCTTAAGGAGTGACCAACTTTGACTCTGTCCTCATATGCCATTAAATCCGCCATTGGTTCACGTGTTTGTTTCATACCGTCTGCTGACAAGCAAAAGTCACTAAGTAACACATACCTACTTAAAGCAAAGCTCGTATCTCAGTATTGATTTACTAATAAGATACGATCTTTTGAAGAGCAGTGACAGAAGTTTTAGTGACTTGCTTGTCAGCAGATACCATAAGCACAGAATAATAGATGCACTGTACTATGCTACGCACACAAGCCTCTCAAAGAAAACTGACGTTCGGGTCCGACCACCGGACGGAACATACCGGATCCGACCGTCTCTCTCTATCGCATAACGCGTGCTCTTTCTGGTCGCTGGCTAAAGGTTGTTTGTTTCCCACCGGCAGAGCGAGACGAGACGGGGATTGACTTGAAATTTGTATGAAGTTTTCAATCCTCTCCTCGCGCATCGCGCAACTTGATACAAATTCCAATTCAATCCTCGTCTCGTCTCGTCTCGCCCTGCCGGTGGAAAACCACCTTAAGCCCCCCCCGGGCCAAATTTGGTACTAGTACCCGCGCGGCAAAATCGCGGAGTGACCCACTCTTACCATAAGTTAAGTAAAATGTTTTCTTTCAGCATGGGACCCTAAGACATTCTCCATAATGTCAGTAAATGCGCCCTTCTTTTGCCCCCCCGTCCCCTCTTCTTTGTCATAACGAACCTGACACCTTTTCATGGCTTAGAATATAAGGAGCGGTGAAAAAACCTTTTCAATTCAGTTTAAATTGTTATTACAACGGTAATGAGCTCTCTGCGACACAGTGTAGGCAAGATAAGCAGTACATTGACATTGTTGTGAAATAAATTGTGGATTTTATAATGCACCAAGTTTTGTTACAAATTTAAATGACAGTCGTAATAGTGAATTATATAAGTAACAAAAGATAACTTGGTGTAACAACTCGTAATGATTCTTCATTAAACTAGGCAATCTTAATAATGAATGTATAATTATGTCCCAATACCTACTACCAAATTCAATGAAACCAATTTTGACATTAATTAAAACGTATTGATTTTAAAAAGTGCGCGTTATGGGGCAAATTTTACATTATATTTCGATGTCAAGATACTGTTGATATCTCCACTGTGCGCCCTCAATGCCCCTGTTGGGTCTTGATATATTTTCCTAGTACCACCCTCCTCAACCCTTATTTTTCTGTGACGTAAACGAATTACATTGATATTGTTTTTAAAGGTTATGAAAACGGTAATGCTTTTCTTGGAGAAACGTTATTAACAACATTTATACATCTAGCTATCACATAATAAGTTTCTACTTACACGTTTGTCAATCATAATACAATAACCACATTTTTACTAAAAAAAACCCGACCGCGGTGCACTTTGAAACTGCATAAAATCCGCCATTTTGTTTATTTTAACGAACTTGTGTGACACTCGCACCATCAAGACGAATTGGTTGTACTGGTGCACTTGACTGTACACTCTTGTTAGCGCTGTTTCCCTTGTTTAGATCTAAATAATACAAATCTATTTGTATTCGCTGGGTGCGCGATGACAGCGCCAACTAGCGGTTACAAATACGGCGGACTTTTTTTTGTGTTTTGTGGCTTTTGCTGCAAGGCACTTTGCCAACTAAAAACGTAAATTTCGCTAAAGTCTGTTTTTTATTTCCGAAGACAAATATGACAGCTACAAATGTCAAACGTAAAAATAATGTGGCCAGCTTTTAAGAAACAGTGCTGTTCTTTGTTTCAGTTCGTGGTGTAATTATTAATAACCGATATAATAAAAATTACTATTTACGTTAAAACATGTGTTTTAGGGACTTATCAAAAAATAATTACACATTATAACTACATTGTATTCAACCTTTAACCTACTATTGGATAATTAGTGCCTACGTATGTGATTCCGTTGCTTGAAATTATAACGCAGAGAAATAAAGCGGGTTCGGCGTATTTTCAGCTTTGTAAGGGCGCGGCCCCATGTCGACGGCACGGCGCCGTCCGCCGTGGAACGGCACGGCGCCGTCACCGTGCGACGGTACGGCGTCGTGCCGTCGGACGGCGCCGTGGACGGCGCCGTGAACGGTGCCGTGGACGGTGTGACGGCGCCGTGAACGGTGCCGTGAACGGTGTGACGGCGCCGTCCACGGTGCCGTGAACGGCACACCGCACCGGTGGACGGCGCACGGCTCGGTAGTTTTGTTTTAGGCGAATCTCACACTGCGGCGAATCTAGAATCATCAATTTGTATAGAAAAATCGCGGGGTATGGCACACTGAGAATGAGTGAGGTCGCGGCGACTTTTTAACCGGCTTTCAAAAGAAGGAGGTTTTTTTTGTGTGTTTGTTCACCGATTACCTACTCGAAGACGGCTGAACCAATTATAAATTCTTTTTTTGTTTGAAAGAATGATGTTTGAATATTTTATAGGTGGTCCCATTGCAACCAAATCAGGACTTGATGATGGGATGTTGGAGGAATTGAGGGAACTCTTCAAATATTATAGGCACACATATAGCGATTTTGGTATTGGTTATAGTTTCTCGTGCATTTCTTATTACAAATGAATTTCTAGTGTTAACCGACTTCAAAACAAAGAGAACATTCTATGTAGGTTTGCTCCCCGATTACTTGAAGATGGCTAAGCCGATATGGAAAATTCTTTTTTTATTTGAAAGGGTATACCTCTGAGGTAGTCCCCTTGCAAACAAATCAGGATCTGATGATGGAATCTTGGAAAATCGAGAAAAATATAGCGATTTGGGTATTTTTCATAGTGAATTGTACATTTCTTATCGAATCTCTTCATTTGAAGTCCGTTATTAACAGACTTCCACAAAAGAAGGACGGTTTTCATTTTTTACCCTATTACTCGAAGACAGCTGGACCAATTTGGAAACTTATTTTTTTGTTTGAAACGGATTTGTCCTCCAGAGTGGTCTAATCAAACCGAGATCTGATGATGGGATCTTGGAGAAATCGAGGGAACTCTTCGAATATTATAGGCATATACAGGGTGGGAGGGACTATACCGACATACTTTAGCCATGAATTCCTGGTGGTGTGACGAGTAAATAATGTTATATCAACATGGGTCGAATATTGTCATTTTACATTACATTAGTCTTATGGAACAAAATAAATCAGAAAATTCAGCCCCTCGTTATAAACATGTCCTTACTGGAGGAAAAGTTATCAAAAAGAAAAAAAAACTAAAATGGAAACGAAAGGTCAATTTTTTTGGCCTGGCCGTAGTCGCTTACCATCAAATACTGTGAAGGTTAATTGCTGTTTAGTTAAAGGAATTAAAAAAATGAGTAAAACTATCTTAGTCACATTTATTAGGGCTTGTTACACACTTGGGAGTTTTCATTTAAAAAATAATGAATATGAAGTAAGCGTTTTTCGACTATATACATAACTTTTTTTACTCCTAGTAGTTGTGTATAAATCCGCTACTCCCTTGAGTAATACAGGAACTGGATCTTCGATGGTGGTGGAATTAAAAAGCGGACTGTAATTTTAGCTGGTGTAATCCAAAATAGAAAAGTGTACAAGAAAGTAAGCTCTAGCCGTTGCCGTGAATAATGGTAAGAATGACAATTTAGTTAGGTATTTTTTAAAAAGCTACCGTTTTGACTACCGAATGTTGCCAAGGCTAAAATACTGACTGTCACTCGACATTTAATACATTTGCTGATTATTTTATTAAAAAAATATGCAATATAATAATTTACAATAAAAAAGATAATTTGATT
The DNA here is from genome assembly GCA_947034925.1 of Eudemis profundana. Taxonomy (NCBI): domain Eukaryota; kingdom Metazoa; phylum Arthropoda; class Insecta; order Lepidoptera; family Tortricidae; genus Eudemis; species Eudemis profundana. The sequence goes on from OX344799.1 coordinate 1,901,381, forward strand.
TTTAAATGAATTAATAAAATAGATTGAATTAAAATATTATTGTTAGCTAAGAACAAGGGTTAAAAATCGAAATAATTTTTAAACGTTTCGCAACAAGTTGTTAGAATCTATAGTTAAAGTTTGTCGGTATAGTCCCTCCCACCCTGTATACGGCGATTTGGGAATTGTTCGTATTCACTTGTGCATCTCGTATCAAAATAGGTTCACTGAAAGTCGGTTATTTTAATTTTTTTAATTTTGTGATTATATCATCATCATTCGGTTTAATTCGCAATGTCAATGTGTACTTTCATCAAAATGGGTTCAGTAGTTTTTGAGATAGAGTTATGTGTGTATCAGTCACTAGGAAAACTTGTACCTACTTAACAGCGTAATTCGATCACTACTGAAATTCAGAAAATCAAGAAATAAAAAAAATACTTAAAAATTAAACCGACTTCAAAAAGGGAAGAAATAAAAGTTTTATGAACACTATTTTTTTAAAGTCGGTGTTAGCCTTAATATTTGGAAGTACCTACGCTACGAGACGCTCAAATACTATATTACATACATAGACCAGTAAAGTAAGCAGTGGCTCGGCTTCGCCTCGGCCGACAATTACATGTGATCGGAGGCTTTCTTTATTTACTGGCCAAGGTTTATATACAATTTTTCTGTTCGACGGAGTCGGAAAGCGGCCGGAAGACAGAAAAAATTGCTGGCATAAAACTTTCCTTTTATTTGAAGACGGTTTAATTCTTATAATAACTTTAATTAAAGAAAAAAAATTATTACTCGTCGGTTTTTTAGCCAAATCCCATTCTCAAAATCATTTTTTACCCTAAAAATGATGAAAGGATACGATTTCAATCAAAAAATGATACACTTACAAAAATAAGTCCCTATTTCTATGGAGAGTCGATTTTCGATCCACAGTGTAGCGGGAAGAGTGCAGTGTGCGGTGCGCCGCACACGGTACCGTGTGCCGTACACGACACCGTCCACGACGCCGTCACACCGTTCACGGCGCCGTCACACCGTCCACGGCACCGTTCACGGCGCCGTTGACGGCGCCGTCGGACGGCACGACGCCGTACCGTCGCACGGTGACGGCGTCGTGCCGTTCTACGGTGGACGGCGCCGTGCCGTCGACATGGGGCCGCGCCCTAAGATAATTAATGAGTTTCGAATCAAATAAAATGTACCTTTAAATATTAGAAATATGGTGTATTTACAAATATTCTATATCTCCAAAAGGGTGGCATTTTTACCTAAAGTATTGTATCGTTTTGGAACTTCGCGGATTATGCACTCATTGTGTTACAGACACTTTAATATCAATAAACATAAGTACCTACCTAAATTTTTGTCGGTAAGTACTGGTTGTATCACATCACTATTTATGAGTAGTAAAAAACAGGCAACACATGAAATGTCATTTTTGTCCTCGGAAATAAAAAACAGACTATAGTAAAAAGTGACAGCTGGTCTGCCGAAAGTTCCTTTTTTGGCCCTGACGCGCGCTGCGATCGTTTCGTGTTTCCCCCACCTTATACTTCGCACCCAGCGAATAGGGAACGTGCACGAACACTAAACGACAAAAGAGACACGGGCGGACAATAAAGGAAACTATCGCCCCTGTCAAATCAAGCTGTCAATGTCAATGATAATATGTAAGTGTCAATGTCAAATATAGTAAGTCGTAGCTAGTTACACTGACGTTAATCGTCCTTCAAACGGCAACACGGCGTTTTCGTCAATGTGGCCCCAGCATAAGAGGGTATATGATTTAGATTGGCGGCACCAGTTGGCAGCACCTTCGTCGTGCACTTTCCCTATACAAGCTCATTGAGCTAAATAAAGTATTTCATTAATTCACATTGTTATTCAGAAACCCGATCGAAACCGTCTCCGATAAAGGTCCGATACTTATGATTCCCTCTAATTACCGGTCAAACACAAAGTATTCCAATTTTTAGTCCCAAAACTTTTCAAACCCTTAACAACGCACACACCTAACATTCTTGTACGAAAAGTTGCAAATTATAATACCCTTCCCGCTCTGCATTTTTCCGCCCGGCCGAGCGTAAAATCTAATTTTGTCTCAAAAGATGTTCGCCCGGATATCCGTCATTACCGCGGTGGGGAAAAATGCATATTGTTGTACGGCTTTGTAGGTGTCGGTGCGATCGATGTGGTTTAACAAGCTTTTACGCGACAATGTAGGTATACTATAGGTAGTTTCACGAGAGTTGAGGTGAATGCTTACACACACAGTTACATGAAGTACTCATTGCAAAAAAGTGAGTGAATGAAATGAATTAGTGAGTAAATAAACACAAGGCTATAGTTTAACGAAACTTTTTGGTCTATCATGCAATTCACTATTCAACTTGCTATCGATACGAAATAAAACCGGTCAAGTGCGAGTCGGACTCGCGCACCGAGGGTTCCGTATAAACTCATAAGTAGACACATGAATAGGTCAAGAAAAACTGTATGGCGATTAGTTTAGTAGAAGCAAATAACTATGTGTTACGATTTATGCAAATTTCTAAAAAACGGTGCAAGTTAGGAAAACCGTTATATTTCTCCTGTAATATTAAGGATGACATTAATCATTAATAAAGATTGTTTTGTTCAGTAACGTCGAAGATAATAGGGGAGAATGGTATTTTTTCAAACGTTTTTCTTCATAAATCGAAAACTACATATTAAGAAAATAAACGATGTCTAACTCTAAATTCTTCATTTGATACACCTTTTTAAATTTTGAGAGTACCTACCATACGATACGACTATTAACAACTATACCTTAGCCCTGTTAAACCAGGAACAATCTTAACAGCGCGATGCAGCGTACGGTACAGCGACATCTATTGGTATTAAATAGCGCGTAAATTTTACTTGAAATTTAAACGTTAGGTACTGTTTGTTATTGACTGATTGAAATAATTTTTTGTCAACTAAGTTCTCATGTATAATTTTTCATGAAGGAATCATGTTTTGAAGCACACTTTTGTGTAAGTATTAAATTAAAATTGCTGCCACAAGCTATCTTATTTTAGATTTGTGTCCGTAGATGGCGCTAGTGGTATGTTATTTTTATGGTATTTACTAGTGTCAGATCAGATTTCCTAACATACTACGATTATAGAGTTTTTAATAATTATTGCTACTTTATGTTTTGTTCCCGATTCCTGATGAGTGATCATTGTATTTGATATTAGTTTTGTTACTCTCCCCTAGATGGCTCTAGAAGGGAGGGTAGAAGTAATATAATATTTTAAGAATTTTGTAAATTTCTAAAAAAATATTCAAGTTAGGAAGAGAAAATATAACGGTCTTCCTAATAATTAATAATCCTAATAAGTAGATACATGAATAGTTCAAGAAAAACTGTATGGTGATTAGTGATGTAGGAGCAAATAAGTATGTGTTATGATTTTTGCAAATTTCCCAAAAACGGTGCAAGTTAGGAAAACCGTTATATTTTTCCTGTAATATTCAGATTGATATTGATAATTGGTAATTATGACATATTTTTCTGATCAGTAACTTCGGAGATAATAGGAGGGGAATGGTATTTTTTTAAACGCTTTTCGTCATAAATCAAAAACTATTTATTTAAGAAAAAAAATAAAAACGGTATTTTAATCTACAAATTAAGTCCTTTCATTTGATACCCCACTCGATATATTAGCCCTACTTTCAATTTTCAAAATCCCATTACGGAGCCCTTTAAAAAAAATAAAAAAGGTACAAGATTTTTTTTATGTCCAATAAGCTCGGGTTAGCTATTTTTAACACTATTCCAAATTTAAAAAAGATAGCAGCTGTAGTTCCTGAGATATCTGGCTGTGACAGACGGACAGACAGACAGACAGAGTCGCACCATAAGGGTTTCTTTTTTACCATTTTGGTACGGAACCCTAAAAAGAACAGTGATTTCAAAATCCCGCTGTCATTACATGACAGTGTTGTTGTGTGCGTGGCCTCAACTCTCGTGAAACTACCTATACAGTGGGTGCCCTCACTTAAGTATCCAGGCATATTCGTCAATTTGAACGCGCAGTTGAAATGGTTAGTTTCCTACTAATTATTTTTTCATCACACTTGCTCGAAAATGGTGTCATTACACGTAGGTTTTGCGGGCCGTAAATGACTTATTACGCCCTAGGGCGTAATGGTTTTCTTTTTAAATTTGAAACGCTGGTTCTGTTTTACTCTTATTTGTCATGATCAAAGGAAACGCCAACTTACTTTTTTTTACTGAAATATTTATTTAAAGAGAACTGTTATTGCAAATACATGTAAACACATATTTCTGTAACATTAATTAAATGTTTAAATAGTGTATTTCAGTATTTTGCAAATATAAAATCAACCATTTTAAGTCTTTACCGCTATGGTTTCCGAAAGTGACTGGTCGTCTTGATATATGTCACTAATGTCACTGTCAGTTTTACAATTTAATTTAGGTTAAGTAAGGTTAATCAGATTTCCTCACAAGTGTGATGAAAAACATTGTGTGTGCCACGGGCGGTAAAGGAATTACAAACTCGTGTTGTTAAAGCCCTCGGCTTCGCCTCGGCCTTGTAACAAACACTCGTTTGTAATTCCTTACTTACCGCCCTTGATACACAATGTACTATTATGCCACACCTGGCCATAAAGCCGCTTTCTGGCCAAGTGTAGACATAAAATAAAGAACACAACACGGGAGGTAATAAAGAAAGCCTTCGATCGCATATTTACGTCCCTCGCTTGCAGCTCGGGCCGCAAACTTCTGCGATCTCGGCCTTTCTTTGTATTACCACCCTAGTTGTGTAATGTGCTATTATTTATTTTTATGGGTTGTGCGCAATATCTCTAATCTAATAGATTTTCTCACGGCGTATTCAGGCCGGATTGCCACGTAAAGAGGTCACTCAAGTGAACAGACTTGAGAGCGGCTTCGAGCGTCCCATTTGAGGGCTTCAATCAAAATAACCTTCTTTTACGCTCTTGTTTCTGTTTTCACTCGATTTGAATATTTGAAGCGAAGGACACAGAATCAGTGATAGTACTACGTTTAGATTAGAAGTCCGACCACCGGACGGAACGCCCCGCATCCGACCGTCTCTCTCTATTGCATAACGCGTGTTCTTTCTGGTAAGCTAAGCCTATCCGCGGGGCAAGATTTGGTACTAGTAGGTAGCCGTTATATGCTGCTCCGGCGTGGTATGCTCTGGCCACAGAGAGCAACAAAAGGAAACTGAGAGCACAAGAAAACATCTCGCTACGCCTCATAGTCGCCGCCCCCCGCTTCGTGCGCAACAGCACCATCAAGAAGGACCTTAGCTGGGAGCCTATTGATGAGTACATCGGACGCCTCTCAAATCAAATCAAATCAAATGTCTTTATTTGCTTAAAATGTGGTACAATGGATGGTATCTTACAAATATATAATCGGGAACACGCACATTTCACCAGCAGCTGGCATGCAAACATAAAATAAAATATAAAGGTTCCTGTGACAGACAAAACCAACATAGCAATAATGAGTAACAATGTCAAAACGATTAAATAATTAAAATGTCAACGGTAACAATACAATTATGGTTCAATGTTTGATTACTCTTAATTAACTAAAATACAATAAATAAATACAATGACAGCTATTCTACATGATCAGTATAAATTCAATGTCAGGATTATAAATGTAAATGCCAGGATTATAAATATTAAATGTCAGAACTATCCCGAATCAAAATTGGCTAAAGCTACTTAAATCTAATAATCAGTCAGTCTTTATAATAATTGAAACATTCGTCAATGCAATAAAAACATTGTTCAATTAACCATTTTTTAAGTTCGCTTTTAAACATATTAATTGGCAATTCTTTAATGTCATCATGCAAGCGATTATAAATACTGATTGACATACAATAGGTACTATTCCCATATAGTTTTGTTTTTTTAACAGGAACAACGAGACGATCTGGATATCTAGTATTAAATTTACATGTGTCCTTATTCTTTTTATATAGCTCTGGATGCAATTTAACAAATAGACAAACCTCGTATATATATATGCTGGGCACGGTTAAAAGCTTCAGCTGTTTAAATAAGGGCCTACATGATGTCAAAATATCTACGTTACATATAGCTCTGATGCACTGCTTTTGAGCTATAAGGGCCCGCTTTGCGTGACAAGAATTGCCCCAAAGAAGGATACCGTACCTCAGTAGGGAGCAAATATATCCATGATATGCCTGTATAGCCGACTCTTTGGTGCTAATCTTTGTTAGTCTCCATAAAGCGTAGGCAAAGGAATTTATTTTGCTGCATAGTTGGTTTATGTGCTCACTCCAAGTAAACTTATCATCTATATAAATACCTAAGAATTGTGTCTGACAGGATTCTGTCACAGCCTGATCTGAAAAGGTTACGGTAAGAGGCTGTTTGTTAGCATTCCTATTCACAAACTGGATAAATGTCGTTTTATTAATATTAATATTTAGATTATTGCTATGTAACCAACTTATAATATTGTCTATTGTACCATTAATGTCGTTGTTATAAGTTTTAGCGTCATAACACGGTATGACAACGGATAGGTCATCCGCAAAAAGAGTGCAGTCAAATTTTGTTATATCCGGTAAGTCGTTAATGTAAAGTAAAAATAAAAGGGGGCCCAGGATACTCCCCTGTGGCACTCCAACCTTATTAAGTTTGGTTACAGATTTATGAGCAGACACCGTGTTGGCAGAGTCGATTTGGGTTATTTCCACAAACTGGGTCCTTCCATTCAAATAATCCCTAAGCCAGTCATTGACTACTCCTCTTATGCCGTACATCTCACATTTGGTTAGGAGTGTTTCATGGCAAACAAAATCGAAGGCTCGACTCATGTCGAAAAATACTGCTGATACTGGCAAACTCATGTTCATGTAGCCTAGAATTTTATTTGACAAATTTAAAGCAGCTAATGATGTTGATTTCCCTTTTTGAAAACCAAACTGTTCAGGCTTAATTATTTTAAATTTATCAAGAAATGACATCAAACGTTGATGAAATGCCTTTTCAAATATCTTGGAGATAACTGGAATAAGGGATATTGGTCTGTAGTTATCAACACAATCTTTGTTTCCCTTTTTATGGAGTGGTTTAACTAAGGAAAGTTTTAAAGGTTCTGGGAAGACACCGTTTGTAAAAGATGTATTGACTAAGTAGCTCAACACCGCAGCAATTTCATGTTTACACTCCTTTATTATTTTGGTTTGGACCTCGTCATAACCAGTTGAGTTCGTGGAATTAAGGGTGTTAATTAGTTTGCATATTTCATATCCATCTGTCGGAAACAAGTACAAATTAGCTGTATTTGCTTTAACTAGTGAAATGTCAGGTTTATGTTTACTATCTGAATTTGAGTTTGTCAAGTTTATGTAAAAGTCGTTAAAAGTATTAGCAATGTCTGAAGGATTCAATATTATGTCGTTTCCACTAATGAGTTTATCTATATTTGTATTAAGTGAGTTGCCTTTAGTTACTTTTTTGACTATGTCCCATGTCGCCTTACATACATTTTTGGAACAGGTTATATATTTAACGTTTGTAAGTTTTTGGGCTTGGTTGATACAACGCTTGAGAATCTTTGCATATTTAATATAGTTAATCTTATTGTGCAGATGACTAACAGGGTTTTTTGATTTTCTGTAATAGCAGAACCGTAAACGTCGTTTTGTTACTACCGATTTTTTGATCCCTCGGGTAAACCACACATTTTTGGACTTAATTGTGATTTTTACTTTGATGACTGGAAAGCACAGCTTATAAAAAAGGATGAATGTGTCATAAAATATATTAAATGCCATATATGCGCATTTTTCATTATATACGTCATACCACGATAAGCTCCTCAGACAGTCGCAGAATTTAGCAATGTTCTCTGGACTATAATCTCTTTTATAACGGTAGAAATATAAAAACGGCTTTTCCAAACCACTAACAGTAAATGTTAGACATTGAGCAGTTTCATGATCCGACAAACCTAATTTAAGAATCTCACTGCGAGCATCGGGAATGTTTGTTCAAAAATGACAAAACTCGTGTTTGTATGTGGTGTTTACAAAATATGCAAACACCACCTCTTCTTTGATGTGCTCTAGAGTACGATGCTGCCAGTCGATATCCAGATATGCGCAAGTTACATTCGTTACTTGCTTTTACGAATGTTTCTGAAAAACATAACACATCAAAACGTTTATTGTCTTCCGCCAATTCGTTAAATGTCAGTTCCAGTAAATCCCTCTTGCTCACTAATCCTGCTATATTTTGGTGAAATATGTTAAAGATGCTAGAGTTAGGAACGAAAAAGACTATTCTTTTTTTGTTGCGTATCTTTACTTTCACTTTTCAGAAAATAATCGGTGATGGGTTTTTGTACTAGTGATTTCCTAGTTTCGGTGGTCGAATTGGGGGAAGTCTTTTTGAAGTAGTAAGGTATAGTACCTTTACGAATGTATTCCTTATCAAATGACTGTTGAGCCTTACTTGTAATACCTTCTAGGTTGTATGTTATTTTAGGTTTTAATTTATTGTAGCTTAAGTATTTATTGGCATAGTCACGAGAATCAATTAAGAAATTAATTTTTGAACATAATTTGCTTAAGAAAGTCTCATCAAAATAATACAAATCTGCTAAATCTAAGAATGTACAATTATCAAAATTATTACAGAATACTTTTACCGTGTAGTTCAGTTTGTTTTCGTTCAAGTGCAAACTGTTTTTTACACCCGTTACAATAATAAAAGCTTCAGAGCGCATTTTTATAAAAACACTGAGCTCTGCAAGTAATTTTGTTGGATTACTATCATTTTCGCCTACATTTATAATAATTACATTCCTAGAGCTGGTATTTAAAGTTTCCGATGATTTAAGAATGTCCTCACAACGTGCGTTGGGCTTGATCGAAGATGTCACTTGGTATTTTTCATAAAAGGTCTTCTGTCTTGAATTTAGTAGTGCAGCGGCCAGTCCGCGGCTTTGGTTTCCGCCTAGGATATATATATTTTTGTGGTTTCGCATCATCACCTGTTTTGGCAGATCAACTTCCTGGTGGCCAACATTCGATGTACTAGTACTTTCCTTATTTGGCGGGATATTCAAGTTATCTGCGGATTTTTCCATACTTTGATCTTTATTTTCCTTGTTTAAAGTTATCTGCGATTGATGTTTTGTTTTATTTCCTTGTTTGGAGGCTTTAGAACTAGTCGATGATTTGCATATTTCCTTTAGCTGTTGGATTTGCCGGGTGCATTCGGCAATTTGTTTTTTGAGATCTTCGTTTTCCAGCAAGAGCTTAGTGCTATAATTATCCGAGAACTCAAGCTTTTCCTGCAAATTTGTTGTTTTAATTTGTAAGACGTCAACTTCATTTTTATAGTTTATAGTCAGGTTCGGGCAACTTCTGTTCAGAGTGTCATTTCGAATGATAGAGCTATCGAATTCTTCATCAGATAATGAATCAAATGAATTCCTTACAGGTACATTATATTTTCTCACTGTTACGTTGTCAACAGAATCATTTAACTGTTGTTGTTGAAGCTGTTGTATTTGGATTTGAGCCTGGGTTGTAGATAAGCTCGTAGTAGGTGTTTCACCGGTTTGTCCATTTTGTGTTGTTACTGTTTGCTTGGAAGTAGAGGCAGCAACACTACTTTTCTTTGTAGGTATCGGAGTACTAGCTTTCCTTGGCTGACCTTTTATTTGTCGGCATTTTGAACAGGACCAGGATGTTTTTCGCTCTTTGTCCATTAGGTCATACAATTTTTCTGAATTTGTGCAAGTAAGGTCGTAAGATTTTTTACATACAGAACACTTCAGAAAATGTTTGTCAACTATTTTCTTCCTACATACACCGCAAGTAGGTTTTGTTGCCATTTTTATTTTTTACTTACTTTTTAGCTATCTTCGTAAACGCTTCAACGTCTTCTGAACGCAGCCAAAATAAATGTTTGTTGCGTTGGTACAGTGCCAGGCTGTCAAGTGTCACTTGTCAAACTCATGCGCATGTCAGAATCAGATGTTCATTAACCGCTTATTATGTGACTAGCTGTTGCCCGCGACTTCGTCCGCGTGAAATTCGAATACCCATGTGGGTGGTTAAAGGTGCATATACCTATTTTACCGCAGGCTAATAGTAGTACCGCTTTCTACATTAGGTACCAAAACCACGTAAAACTGGCCGTGCGCGAAGCAGTAAGTACCCCCCTAAGAAGCAACCCCTTTTGTCCCCCTGGGGATGAGTTTCGAAAAACGGTGAATTCACGTTTCTTGTATTGAAGAAACGTGATAAGTCAGGAGAATCACTTTTTAAGAATGTGTGGATGGATATATTTTCTTGGTTTTTAGTAAATAGGATTTTTACCTCTAACTGTAAGAACCATTCTCTAAACAAACTTTAATACCTTTAAAATATGAATTTCCAAAAAAACACTTTTTTATTCTTTTTACGTTGTATATAAGTACCTAATGTACTCATAGTCAGCATATTACTATACTTACTTATCTTAAGTTTTCCAATTGACGTTAAAGGCCCTGCACCAAAACAATGTTTCTGTGTAGCCCATTGGTTGACTGGTAGAGAATGCCTTAAGGCATTAAGTCCGTGTACTATTTGTATTGTGCAATAAAGATTAAATAAATAAATAAATATTTCAAGTTTCTAGGTTTAATAGTTAATGACTCTGTCCAAATTCAAATTTTCCACCCCCATTTACTTTTCTTGACATATAATGAAGAGTTTACATATCAAGTCGCAGATCTCCTACTTTAAAAATCATGTCTCAAGTATACAAATTTCAACTGCGACTTTAGTCCCTTAGGAAATGAATTTTGAAAAACTGTGGAATCATTCATCTTTAAAGTTAATAAATAGTCTATACATAAAGTTTCAAACCTTCCCATGCAAATATTCAACCCTTTTAAACCCCTCAAGGGAAATAAGAACCTCTGCACTTGTAAAGTTTCTAGATCTATAAGTTTTGGTTCTGTCTTTCAAACTTTCAACCTCTATTTAATTCCTAAATTGGATAAATTTCGAAAAACGGTAATAATGGCTTTTCTTGGCTCATTACAAAAAGTCTATCTATGATGTCTTAGATCTCCTAATGTAAAAAACATATATTTCCGATACAAACTCTCAAACCCTATTTAAGCTTTTCGGGGATGAATTTCAAAAGACGGTGAAAATACTTTACTTTTATTCTAATGAAGAGTCTAAACATGATCTTTCTAACCACTTACTTTAAAAATAGTAGACTCTCCATACAAACTTTTAACCCCCATTTAAACCCCTTGGAGGATGAATTTCAAAAAACGGTGAAACCACTTTTCTTTCATTCTAATGAAGAATCTAAGCATGAAGTTTCAAACCTCTTACTTAAAAAGATCGTAGAATCCCGATATAAACTTTCAACCCCTATTTTAACCCATCATGGGATGAATTTCAAAAAACGGTGAAACTACTTTTCTTTCACTCTAATGAAGAATTTAAGCATGAAGTTTCAAAGCTCTTACTTTAAAAATCGCAGACTCTCCATACAAACTTTCAACCCCCATTTTAACCCCTCAGGGGACGAATTCCAAAAAACGGTGAAATTACTTTTCTTTTATTCTAATGAAGAATCTAAGCATGAAGTTTCAAAGCTCTTACTTTAAAAATCGCAGACTCTCCATACAAACTTTCAACCCCCATTTTAACCCCTCAGGGGACGAATTTCAAAAAACGGTGAAATAACTTTTCTTTTATTCTAATGAAGAATCTAAGCACGAAGTTACCAACTTCTTACTTAAAAAATCGTAGTCTCTCCATACAAATTTTGAACCCCTATTTGAACCCCTTAGGGGATGAATTTCGAAAAATCCGTTCTTATCTCTCACCTATGTCATATGACCATTCTACTGTGAAAGTTTCAAGTTCTTTGCTTCAGTAGTTTCGGCTGTGCGTTGATGAGTCAGTCAGGACTTTGGCCTTTTATATATATAGAAGATAATATTTAAAACAAAGGTCTGTTAATTTGAATAGTTCTATGTGTGAGTGAATTTTATGTTTAACCGCCGAATCTCCATTCCGAATTTCGTTAAATAATTGATCTGTTCAGCTCACCTTAGTGCCGACTGTTATTGAATAGTGATGGTTTGGCTTCGTGACAGTGTTTCTGATGGTTTTTGCAGACTTCAGTGGATTCCATCGATATTTGTGGTAAATATTCAGCAGGAGCTTTGTTTACATGGACTTGTTTATTCGACACGCACACACACCATTCGACACGCACACACACCAATTCGACACGCACACACACCGCTCAAAGGCCATGTTCAACCGAGCCGACGATTCCCGACACGAATTCCTGCGTGGAATCGCGCCCTTACATGCGCGACCCCCAGAGGGACTCTACAAGCACCCACAAAAGAAGACGCCAAGAGAAATTATACAACCATCGCCGCCCCATAGTGACGAAGAAGAATAAATAATTACAGAGCAAAGTAAGTAGTAACGATTCCACAGCCTAGAATAGGCACCTATAGACCTGGCCGCCGTTGCGGTCAGGGACAGCCGCCGCCAAAATGGGCCACGCCCAGAAATGGCTACCCCATGACCCAGAATGGGTCATTGAGATGCTCGAGTGTAGTAGGTAGCCGCGTCAAAATCGCGGAGTGATCCACCCCTGGCCGGGCTACCGCAACTGACAGCGACTTCGTCACTCGCGCGACTTCGTTAGAGCTGTCACTTTCGCACTACATTGAACCTTGAACCACCATGCCCTAAACTCGGTAGAGCGAGGGTAGGGTTATACGTCTCGTAGCAACTGGCCATAAAAGGCGACCTGGCCACGGCTGGGATACCGGTATCCGTACTACGGTACCGTTATTTTTTAATCGGACAGTCTAATAAATACGAAGTCATTACTTAAATACATGATTGAGACCTACATAAAAGCATAAAATAAATCAGAATAAATAAATAAAATAAATAAATAAATATTAGGGGACAATCTTGCACAAATCGAACTAGCCCCATAGTAAGCTCAATAAGGCTAATATTGGGTTATTTCGGGGTTTTTGCAAAATACCGAGCCCTGGACCAAGCTATTGGTTAAGCATTAAAAAAATCGAAAAGGGATAGGTAGTATTTTTTATGGGGAACTGGTGGCGTTTTTTGAGGGAGGCCTAAGTCCAGCAGAGTTGATGATGATCAATACGTTTACTAACTACAATTCTAGTTTCAAATAAAAATGAACAAGGGAGACGAGTTGACACCACTGAAGGGGCATTCCACCAGAATGTCGGGCACGTGACGCCATTTTTTTCATACTCCTAACAAAGTTAGACCAAATATTATGTTTTTTTAATGGACGATTGGCTAGAAATGTAAAAAGTTTATTTCGCAAAAAGTGGTAAGTAATGATTAGGGAATGCAATTAACAAATGACGACCGCTTTAGCTTAGTTGTTAGTGACCCTGCCTACGAAGCAGAAGGTCCTGGGTTCGAATTCCGGTAAGGGCATTTATTTGTGTGATGAGCACGATTATTTGTTCCTGAGTCATGGATGTTTTCTACAGGGTGGGAGGGACTATACCGACATACTTTAGCCATGAATTCCTGGTGGTGTGACGAGTAAATAATGTTATATCAACATGGGTCGAATATTGTCATTTTACACTAATAGTCTTATGGAACAAAATAAATCAGTAAATTAAGCCCCTCGTTATAAACATGTCCTTACTGGCTGAAAAGTTATCAAACAGAAAAAAAAGCTAAAATGGAAACGAAAGGTAAATTTTTTGGCATCGTAGTCGCTTACCATCAAATACTGCGAAGGTTAATTCCTGTTTAGTTAAAGGATTTCAAAACGATAGTAAAGGTATCTTAGTCACATTTATTAGGGCTTGTTACACACTTGGGATTTTTCATTTACAAAATAATGGATATCTCGGAAAGTAAGCGTTTTTCGACTATACATCACATAACATTTTTTACTCCTAATAGTTGTTAGAATCTATGGTTAAAGTTTGTCGGTATAGTCCCTCCCACGCTGTATGTATTTAAGTATTTGTATCTATTAAATATATCGTCGTCTAGTATCCATAACACAAGCCTTATTGAGCTTACTATGGGGCTAGTTCGATTTGTGTAAGATTGTCCCCTAATATTTATTTATTTATTTAATTACCGGCAAAATTTACCGTCTTTTCATACTAAAGTCCGGTAAATCACCGGTAATTGCATTCCCTAAAAATGACTTTTTTTTTTGCAAAATGGATTTTCTGCTTTTTCGTTTCAACCTTATTTATCTCACTCGATATTATCAATGAATGTATTCTTTCTGAACATTGCGTTCCGACATTTTTAGTTGTGGGTTTTTATTGTGATAGTAATTTTTTTTTTAAATTCCTTTTTTTATTTTATCCCATCCCTGAACATGTTCCAATGTATAGCTGGATTTATTTCACTAGTTTGGAAGTACTGAAAATATTAGGATTTGGTTTGATAGTGTTAACTTTGCACCCTGGTGCCTTACCCATCTTCCATTTATTTACATCATCACTAGATAGTACCTTAGTGTTTTTTTTGCAATGCACAATATATTACAAAATATGCCAAATTATATCAAATATAGAATAGGAATTTAAATGCCTATAATAGTCTGCCATTGCCCAAAATAAGAACACATATTTGATATATTTTGGCACAATATATAAAATATCAAATTAGAGTAAGGCATAGTATCAAAACAGTCCATATAAGTAGTGAATCAAAAATTATTTATGTAATTAGCAGGATTTAGCTAGACCATTTATATTAAAAATACAGAATCTGTTATAGTATCGAAAAGAACTCATTTTAAACACTGGAGTATTACATAAATAATAATTAAATAGCATTATATGCGACATTATGAAATTATAACCGAGAACAATAAGGGGAGTTTTGGTAATGGATTTAATCTGGAATTTACCATATACTAGCGATAGTACATAGCCTTATACTAAATGCTTTATTGCAACGTATTAAAGTCTATGGGTGGTTAATTAACAGTGGCTTCGTTTGTACGATAAGTTTTCAGGACATCAATAGCAAAAGTCCATCAAAAATTCACTAAAAGCTATCTCCACAAAATCAATGTCCTTAAACTTCCCAAAACTAAAGAGTTACTTTAACTCATCTCATTACTTACTCTGAACCCCGAAAACTTAGTTCAGTTTACTGAAAGTCGTTTCTCAATAGGAAGTTCGTGGTGCATACGTCGTTCTGTAAATGTAAAGAGGGACAATTCCCTCAATTCTAAGGCTGAGTATACATTAGAGTTGTGTGAGGTAACGGAGCGCGGAGGAGGAAAAATCACCAATGCCAGAAGTGGCTTACTCCAGGGGCCCGTTTCACGAAGCTACAAGTTACAAATTACAAGCGGAAGTCTCTTTCTATCAAAAGGTATTGAAAAGAGACTTCCGCTTGTAATTTGTAACTTGTAGCTTCGTGAAACGGGCCCCAGGAAATCGGCGCGACACAGTATACGTAATAGCAGTTATTTTTCTTCCTACAAAACGCACATTGCGGGTTTGAATGTGTGCGCGCCGTGTACGAACGCACTACAAGCAAAGTTTTAAGAGGAAACAGTAAGGTCGAGAGAATTGAAAATTAGGTATTTGTAAAATGTGTCGCTATCCCGCACTGCCCGCCTCTCCCCCGCAGAGCGCGATAGAGACAACTGCAGCTTGGACCGAAAATACCTTTTAAAATTTCATGAAAACAACGTTTCGTAGTCCCCTGATTTCTTCCCCAAAACTTAACCTATTTAACTATTTTTTTCATTAAACATTAAAGGAAGGCTTTGGCCGTGTTCCTATGTTTTCCTTTTTTTTAATAATCTAGTCAAATTTGTTTTCTGGATGTGTGAACACAGCGGAAAATCTGGCATTTCTTTAGGTTTTTGAAGGTTAATATCTCTTTTGAGAATCAATTTATCGTAAAAAGGAAAACATAGGAACATATCAATAGTAGCCATAGATTTTTGGACAAAAAATTATTGCTCTACTGGCATTATCCAGGGAGGAAACAAGGGACTACGTTTGTATGGAAAAACTGCTCTCCTGTTTCCTCTTAAGAATGCGTAAGAATGCTCCCGTATGCATTGCACTCACACAGACGTGCTATCGCGTGTCTGTGTGAATACGTGTCGCGCGCTCCTAAACGGCCGACTACTTCTTCGTCTTTATACTTTGTCCGCGAGGCGACCTGAAAGAGCACGCGTTATGCGATAGAGAGAGACGGTCAGATCCGGTGCGTTCCATCCGGTGGCCGGACCTGAACGACAGTTTTTTCCCTTACAGGGAAGTTCGCCTTTGTATAATAAGAATTATCTAAGGTGTCCAAATGTTTGTTCATTATCTTTAGGAACATTCGGACACCTTAGATAATTCTTAATATACATAACCATTGATTTTTATACCGTTTCCGTATGATTTCATGTGCAATAAAGTGTTTACATACATTACATACATAACATACAAACAGTTTTGTTAGAGAGAGAGAGAGACTACTACTCGTACTTATTCTGTACCGATGCCAGGCTGCTCTAAGGCATAGGGTTACCATATTATATTAAGTTTTGGCCTGAGATTTCAGGATTTTCGAGCTCCCGACAAGATTGCGGTCGGAACTAAAGAATTTTATTTTTTTCTGAAAAACACTACTGTTGGGTTTTTGCTTTTTTTATTAATTTAAAATAAGCTTTTAGAATGTTTATGAAGGCACAAAACGTGACTTATTGCAAAATCTCAGGACTTTTTTGTGAAAATCGGTATTTTTCATTTTTATTTAGTTTCACCTCTCCCGGTGTGTACCTATCTATTTGTGTGTCTTTGAACGTGTTCATAAATAATATTATTGTTTGTATTGTTTGATTTAAATCGTATTCATAACAATGACAATGCAATATTATTATGAAATGGAGGCGATCTGACGTTGGAGTCCACAAACTACACAAAATAATTCCACAATGTTCGGGAGCTCATTTTTATTTTGATATGCAGTTTGTAATTTTGCAAAAGAAGTACAGTCGACAACAAAAGCTCGACTTCAAAATATGTTTTTGATAGAAATGTATTCATCTTGTAACCCTATTCGCGCACCATTCCGCTTGTCGCACAACAACGGTGTATATTCAGCCTTACTCTACTCAAGTATGCACAAAGCGCAGGGGCAGCTTCTTACCTTAATGGGGTAACTTGCGAACTCGCCAACTGTTCCACTTGATACAAAAACACGTAAGCGACAGGCTTTCCGAACTTACTTATGGCCTTTGGTGGAGGTTACTTCATTATCAGTTTCAGTTTATGAGGTTTTATGATCTCCGGGCAGTTTCGAAGTTTCGAAGCTGTTTATTTTATGGAGTATCTTTTTACATTTTTATCTGCAGTGAAAGTTGAAGAATTATGCTTCGGACTCAAACTTGCGTTTCTAAGGGTACTGAATAAGTAATAGTACTATATACAGAAGTTTCTCTTTCTAACAAAACTGACGTTCTAAAATAAAATTCGTAAAATTAAAACAGATTTTCAACACACACACACACACACACACACAGAGAGAGAGAGCATCGCAATGTCGATCCGTTGCGTGAGGAAGCTGCCAGCCCTCGAAACTTATTAGTTTTTATTTCTCTAAATGACACTAAGAAAAAAGAACGGGTAATCGTTTTATGTCGAATCAACGATTTTTCCACATAAAACGATAGCTCATTCTTTTCTTTTGTCTGATTTAGTCTTTACAATTACAATTACAACGTTAGGAGTATCTTGAAACCAAGTTTTATTGCTAGGTACAAAATATCTCTTATACCATATTTTGTACATAGCATTTTATCACGTTAACATTAACGGGCCGCAATTTATTAAACAATAAATCTAGCGGAACAAAGGATAACATAACACACCACCAATTTGCTCAAAGCGAAATGTTTCAACGATAATATACGGCATTATCGTGCTTTGATAAAAAGGTTACATGTAACATTTATACCGCCCGTGACTTGGTCCACATAAGATTTCGAATTTATCGTATAACTTTCATCCTTCTGTCGACCCTCCAGCGGTAGAATTTTGAAAAATCTGTCGGTTCTCCACGGCTGCTGATTCTTCATATTTAAACAAAATACAATGAATTCTTAAATAAAGTAATGAGTTGTGTATTTAACCATGTAATAAGTATAAACAAATAGCACATAAGGGTAAACTGTTAATGCTGTAAGATAAAATATAAGTTGAAAAGGGAGATAAAAGTTTGTATGCAAAACACGGAAATTCTCTTAAACTAAGTCGCAGGCCTCTAGTAAAATATATAAATCTATAGGTATACAAAATATCAAACCGATTATGAATTCGTACTATCCGAAGTACGCAGCTTATATTGTGGCATGAAACAAATAGCGGCGGCGTAGAAAATTGTAAACAATGCTTTCATGCTGTGGAGCTCAGCGCCGCCGCGGTGTATGAAACAATCCACTAGACATCAAAAGATGTCTGGCGGGCTTAGGGCACTTACACATAAACACGATTCGATATCGCGTCGTACTACGACACGGCATCGTTTCACGATGCGACATCGTGTCACGGTATACGGCAGTTTTTCTTCCTGTAAAAGGTACATCGGGAGCGCACATGTGTGCGCGCCGTGTACGGACGCACCACAGGCAAGGATTTGAGCATGCGCGCGCGAGCATGTCACAGTATCGAACTGTATAGAATAGCTGAGGTCTTAACTGTTAGACAATTATTCATCCTTAAAATTGTATTACGTAAACACCGTGATTTACCTTTTGTTGGAAATACCACAAAGCGACGAGCTGGCCGCGTCTGTAAACTCATAAATTCACGCATTACTCTTGCAAGACGTCATTATGACTATCTATCAGCTAAAATTTATAATAAATTAAATATATTGTTAAATATACATGAACTTACATACTGGGAATGCAAAAATAAAGTGACTACATTTTTACAAGAACTTTCTTATGATGAGACTGAAGTACTCGTTAGTGGAAACTGAATTCTTGTTATTGTTACACTTAGGTATTTGTGAAATTGGTACTAGTTGTCAGATATATTACTTTTAAATGTGATACTTACCTACCTGTACTAATAATAACACGCTAATGAAGATTGCAAAAAAAAAAAAAAAATTATAATCTTAAAACTGTATTCTAATATAGCTTATAAGTATATAAATTAAGGATACTAACCTGAAAATGTAACTGTAGAACAAACATCCTATGTCCCGAGGTGGGCGTATACAGCTGCGACACAGTTTATACTAATGCAGCTGATTACGATCTTAATTGTTATATGTATGTTTTTGTTATTTTGTTCAATAAAAAAAATCTTAAATCTTAAATCTTAGTATGGCGTTCACTCACACAGACACGCGTCGTGCGTCTGTGTAAATTCGTGTCGCGCGCTCCTAAACGGTCGAAGTCGTACTACTTGGTTGTCTTTACACTTTGGTCGTGTCGTGAAAAGCATTCAATCAATAACCACATTTTTATTTAAAAAAAAACCGACCGGGGTGCACTTGAAAAGTGCATAAAAGCGCCTTTTATTTTATTTTAACGAACTTCAGACCCAGTGATAGGGGAGACCGGGTATGGTTGTCTCGCGGGTTGGTTGTCACAGCGGCCATAAAATAATACTAAACGAAACATTAAGTACATCGATCGGTGCTAAAAGATCGCAAGAGCTGTACATCCTTCTGTACTTCACCAATCGATGCACTTATTCCTTCGTTTAGTATTATTTTATGGCCGCTGTGACAACCATCCCGCGAGACAACCATACCCGGTCTCCCCTACTCGCGCCATCAAGACGAACCTAATGATGTATCATTTATCAAAATCGGATGAGCCGTTGAGTAGTTACGAGCGGACATACATACATACAGGTCGAACACATAAACCTCCTTTTCGGCTTCGCCGCAGTCGGGTAAAAAACAACTTTATGTCAGTGTTGTAAGCACAGAAATAATATGGAGATAAAGGGGAATTAGTTCGTCGATTAGTATGGGAATCAAGCGTATAACGTTTATCGCTTGGCGTTTGACGCCAAAAGTGTAATTAAATAATAAATAAATAATAATAAATAAATATTAGGGGACAATCTTACACAAATCGAACTAGCCCCATAGTAAGCTCAATAAGGCTTGTGTTATGGATACTAGACGACGATATATTTAATAGATACAAATACTTAAATACATAGAAAACATCCATGACTCAGGAACAAATATTCGTGAACATCACACAAATAAATGCCCTTACCGGGATTCGAACCCAGGACCTCCTGCTTCGTAGGCAGTGTCACTACCAACTAAGCTAAAGCGGTCGTCAAAAAATTTAGTGATAGAAAACATAAATTTTGTGGTATTTGAACAATCATATGTCATTCTTGTTATTGACGGCTCGAGTTAACGGCGTGCAAAGTAGGCCGTTGCGACTTCTTTTTAGCACGCAAGGTACATACACTTTTCCTTCTACCTGGATATATTTCTGTGGTTTTAAGATTAAAAATTAAAATATAATTTCCCACGATACGACGTCGCATCGTGGCACGATGGCGTGTCGTAGCACGACACGATATCGTATCGTGTTTATGTGTAAGAGCCCTTAGAATTAGAAGCACTTGAAAGCTTTGGATTTTTACCTTTACTTTACGTTCTAAAGGTGTATAGGTTATAATATAATATATTATGATGATCAGACTTCCGGAGGTATCGAGTTGAAAATAAAACCATAATACTCAGGTCCCTTGAAGCCGTAGAAAATCAAACTTCTAAGTTGACGTAAATGTCGAAAAATATAACGGTTTTGCTAAAATGCACCGTTTTTTTAGAAATTTGTAAAAATCGTGACACAAACTTATTTGCCCCTTCACTAACCGCCATACTGTTTTTCTTGAACTATTCACGTATCTACTTACTAGTTTCTACGGAACCCTCAGTGCGCAAGTCCGATTCGCACTTGACCGGGATTTTTTATTTTCCTTGGAGCGTATAAAAATATTCCACTAAGTATGTACAAATCCAATCCACTTTCATATTTCACTTTATCACGATCACCAACCACATCAACCCTCATTAACTATCAGAAGATCTTATAGCTATTATTAAATATATCGTTCCAGAACACGGTTGCAAAGAGTTCCGGTGTGAGCAGAGCAAGTTCTGCGTGAGCGCCGACCTCACCTGCGACGGCGTAGACCACTGCGCCGATGGGTCAGACGAGAACACCGCTGCGCTATGCCCCGGTCAGTATAGTACCTATTATGAGAAGCCGGTTTTACGTCATCGCCGACTTCATCTATGATAGCGCAGATACCGTACTGATTGTTCGGATAAGAACACCGCCGCGCTGTGCCCCGGTCAGCATAGCACCCACTAGTACCGGCGTGAGCAGAGCAAGTTCTGCGTGAGCACTGACTTCACCTACTACGGCGTCTACCACCGCGCCGATGAGTCAGACGAGAACACCGCTGCATAGCATGTATAGCACCTATTTATTGTGGAAAGCAGATTTTACATCAACGCCGACTTCATCTATGACAGCGCAGATACTGCACTAACTGTTAGGACTAGAGCACCGCCGCGCTGTGCCCCGGTCAGTAGAGTATGGATCAGGTGTGAGAAGTAAGTTTTATGTCAAGGGTGATATCACTTATGACGACGAAGATACTGCGCCGACGGCTCGGACATGGATACTATTACACTATACCTGGTATAGTGCCTGTTCTGGCATGCGAGGCAAGTTTTACGTCAAGGCCGATCTATGACAACGTAGGTACTGTACCAACGGCTCGGGCAGAAACACCGCAGTATGCCCCGGTCAGTATAGCGCCCACTAGTTCCGGTGTGAGCAGAGCTAGCTCTGCATCAACGCCGACTTTACTTATAAAAATGTAGATACTGCACGAAGGCTCAGGTGGAGAATTGTCTGCCTTATAGTAGCCTTGATAATTTCTCTAAACAAATTTTGAATGATAATAATATTCATTCTAAGACAACACTGCTTATTCTTATAGGCAACCGGGGCAATGCGAACAAAAATAATTTAATTAAATTCCTAGAAAAGTTAAACAGTCTTACAGTGAAAGAAATTATTATGTTCACATTCCCTTATTGTAATCAAGTGCCAAAAACAGAAAATGATGCTAGATATAACTTAAATATATATTTGTATAATTTTTGTACATATAGTAGTAAGTTTACCATAATAGACACAAACAAATATGTTAGTAAAGTATTTTTGACTAAAGGTAAGTTTTACCTTTCTAATTATTATAAAAGACAAATAGCTTTGTCGCTATCATATTTATTCGACATTTCTGCCAAGAATTTGGCAGGTTCTGCTCCTATTGAGCAGTCCAGTAGTTTGAACTTGGAGTTGGTTCCAGTTTTAACCAACAATTTAAATTAAATCTTAAGACAAAGGAGGACTCTGTCTCTGGCAATTTAGTTCTAAATAAATCTATTGAAAAATGCTGCAAACATAAAAATCATATCCACCTGGTTCATCAAAACATTCAGTGCATTAGAGGAAAAGACTTGCAAATTGAACTTTTTTTGAACGATTACAATATAGATATTCTATGTATAACCGAACATTGGTTAGAAAATAATGAACTAATGCCTCAATTTAAGATTCACCAGGTGGGTAGTTCGTTCACCAGACTAAGTTCCATACATGGTGGGTCATTAATCATATTAAATAGACAATTAAAATTTAAGGAACGCAAGGATATTGTATCCTTGTCTGTTGAACGGACCATAGAACTAAGTGCCGTAGAATTAGATCAATTTATTGTTGTTTGTGTCTATAGGCCGCCATTAAGTGATTTCGAACTTTTTGAAAACGTAATGGAATCTGTGCTTCATAAAATAATTGCTACTTCTAGTAAGAAATTACTTATATGCGGCGACTTCAATGTAAATATTTTGGAAAATTCAACATTAAGTGTCAGACTGTTGAATCTTTTCAAATCGTGTAATCTCAAACACATATTTATGGAGCCAACAAGAGTGACTGCTACTAGCGCCACCTGTATTGATAACATTTTCACTGATATTCTTCCTAATACCAAACGTATAATCAGCAATTTGGAATCAGATCATTTAGGTCAATTAATTGTATTTGAGTCATTAAGGAATAATATCTTGAGAAAACAAATTACTTTTGTACCAGTAACTACGGACCGTGTCGAACGAATGAAACATAGTCTAGTTCAGGCGCTACCCTTTTTATCTTCCGACACGACTCCTAGCGACATGTACAATTCATTCTTTCACACCTTTATGGAACATTATAACGCAATATTTACTTCTAAATCGGTCGTGGTTAGTGGTGCACCAGTTTTTAGTGAGTGGGCTACTGTGGACTTACATAAACGTAGACAGGAATTGTATGCCTTGTATGAAGAACGGCGGTTCAATACGAGTGATGAATTTAAAGAGCATGTGAAACAATATTCGAAGAAATTTAAGATAGATTGTCATTTAGCTAAGCGTAATTACTTAAGCCAGAAAATAAGAAATAGTTCTGATATTATTAAAACAACCTGGAAAGTAATTAATGTGGAGACTGGTCGATCGAAGCACTCAGTAAACGATCTTAAACTAAAAATTGATGGCAAAATTGTAGATTCCAATTTAGAAGTAGCAACAGAATTTGAAAAGTTTTTTACCGAGATACCAGTATCCACAACTAAGCATTTAAATTCATCACCTTCGGCTGCCGTTACACTGTTAAAAGATAACGCCCCAGAATGTAGTAAAGACTTTCATTTTGAACATGTTAGTACTTCAGATGTAGTAAAGGCGTTTAAATCAATTAATGTCAAAAAAACTAGTGACCTTTGGGGAGTCTCTGTCCATGCTGTTAAATCCCTAATAGAAATCATAGCGCCTGACTTGGTAGTCGTGTTTAATAACTGTGTTGATTGCGGTGAGTTTCCTGATCTAATGAAATATAGTAAAATAACACCTTTATTCAAAACAGGTAGCACTACTGACCCCACTAACTTTAGACCAATATCTGTGCTACCAACTTTTAGTAAAATTTTTGAGAAATTAGTTTTGTCCCAATTAATGAAACATTTTAATACAAATAACTTAATGCATAATAAGCAATTTGGTTTTACTCGGGGTCGCTCGACAACCGACGCTGGTGTCGAGCTAATTAAACATATTTTCGATGCCTGGGAGGAGTCATGTGATGCTTTAGGTATTTTCTGTGATTTATCCAAGGCATTTGACTGCGTATGTCATGAAACATTGATCGGGAAGCTGCACTACTATGGAGTCAGAGAATCGGCACTGAATTTATTTAAGTCATACTTACAAGGTAGAATTCAAAGGGTTGACGTGAATGGACAGCACTCACCGGGGTCATTGGTCTCGATGGGTGTACCGCAGGGATCAATATTGGGACCATTCCTGTTCCTTATTTACATAAATGACTTGCCATACCTCGTCAAGACCCACCATGATATAGTATTGTTTGCAGACGACACCTCACTTATCTTCAAAGTCAAGCGACAGCAGCAAGCTTACAATGATGTAAACAATGCTATATCTAAAGTAGTGAATTGGTTCAATGTTAACAATTTACTGTTAAATGAAAGAAAGACTAAATGTATAAACTTTGTCACGCGTAACGTAAATCGCGAGCAAGCAAGTGTCATTGTGAAGGATGAGGAATTGGAACTAGTTGATAGTACAGTCTTTCTTGGTATAACATTGGATTCTAAACTCCAGTGGGGTCCCCATATTGGTAATCTCTCGAATAGACTAAGTTCTGCAGCGTTTGCAGTCAACAAGATCCGACAATTAACAGACATAAAAACAGCTCGATTAGTATATTTTAGTTACTTCCACAGTATTATGTCGTATGGTATTCTGCTGTGGGGCAGTGCTAGTGCTTCAGAGCTTAATACTATATTTGTTCTGCAGAAGAGGGCTATTCGAGCGATATATAAGATGAATTATCGAGACTCACTTAGAGATAAGTTTAAGGAAATTAATGTAATGACATTGCATTGTCAATACATCTATGAGAATATTATGTATGTACATAAAAATATCATGAATTTTAAGAAGAACTGTGACATACATAATATTAATACTAGGAATAAACATAAGCTCGCAGTGCCCACCACTCGGCTCCATAAAATAAAAACATCATTCATGGGTAATTGTGTAAGGTTTTATAATAAGCTGCCAAGGAATATAACTGAATTATCTATTAACAAATTTAAGAATTGTGTAAAGCGTAAACTCATGTCTAAGGCTTATTACAGCACACAAGACTACATGAATGATGAAACACCGTGGGATTAACTGCGACTGGAAATAGATATATTTTAAAAACAATGTTTGATTAGTTGTCTTTTTCTGTTTTTGTACTTGCCAATTGTTTTGACACTTAGAGACCATTTACATCTCTAAGAAAAAATGGACTTAATTTAGTAAATAAGTATTTTCAATTTGTATTTTGACGTTTGGAGATCCTTTACACCTCCAAAACATAATATTTTGACAACGGAGACTCTTTACATCTCCATTAATTCTAGTATCAATTTATTTTCTATTTTTTTTATTTGTATTGTTTGGACGCATAGAGAGACCCTTTACATCTCTATAAATGTAGTTTTTAAGGTAATGTAATGTATATTAAATTATTAAAAGAGAAACTGGTGAGTTTCTTCCGGCGCTTCTTCTCACCAGAAGGTCATTACCCGAAGCGCCAAAAAAAAAAAGAAAAGAAGACAAAGAATGTAAGACATGTAAAAGAGCCCTTGAGGGCCTACTTACAGAAATAAATTATTTTATTTTATTTTATTTTATTTTAGCGCAGCACTATGCCCGCTCACATTAAACTATACAGACAACAATGTCTCAGATAGGACATCGGCTCGATATGGCTTGTCTATATTGCTACTAGTACAGTTCTTATATCACTGACCTAGTTTGTATAAAAGTTCACCTATCAAGGCGCTGCACGATCTTAATGATTAGGTATGCTAGAACTACAGAGAGGCTACAAAAAATATAAATATGGAAGAGTAACGCAATGTGACCTGTTTACAGAGAGTGGCGGCGGCGGCGGGCGCGGCGCGTGGGTGGTGGCGGCGGCGGCGAGCGGCGCGATGCTAGTGCTCGCCGGCGCCGCCGGCGCGTGCTGCGCGTGTCGGCGTCGCGCCGCTAATCGGCGTACGCACCTACAGTGTAAGTATTCCTTAAAATGGAATCTTTTTTGAGTACCCTGTTTTCAGTTTCAACACATTTTCGAATCGCCAAAAAATCCAATTAATGAATATTCTTTTGGAAAACATCATAATTCCCTTGCTTAACTATAGCTAGATAAAAATGTACCTTTGGATAACCATGAAGAATAACTATCACGAGTATCACGACTACTCGGACAAGAGTGATATCGGCGAAGAAGAAGAACCATCTGAAGATGGTTAAAATCGGTTCATCCGTTTTGACACAAATAAACTCATGTATATACAAACATGCACAATAAAATAAAAATATGTCTTTGCAAACACCTACCATCCTAGCACAACTGGGCGCGACAGAGCTGTCACTGTCCCACTATATTGACTAGAAAGGGATAGGCAATTAGGCAGTATTTGTCGCGCGACAGAGTCCGGTGTGATTTTCATCAAAATGTGTTCAATAAACAGATATTTTAATTTTATAACCTACATAACTAGGTACTGGCCTACCGAGTGGAAACCGGAAGTGAAAAGGTCCAAAAAGTCCTAAGTATCCTCAAAATACCCAACTGGCGTGAGGTGGCACAGAATCCAAGACCCTTTTTGGGTCGCTAAGCCAATATACTAAATAAGATTATACACGGTGGGAACGAGACTTTGATATCTCTTCCTCCAGTAAAGACAAGGAGGGGCTGAATTAACTGATTGATTTGTACCATAAGACTACTAATGTAAACTGACAAAGTACGACCTATGTTGATATAACATTATTTAGGTACTTGTAATACCATGAAGAATACGTGGTTAAAATTTGTCGTGTTACTCATTTTCCACCGTGTAGATGTAAAGTCGGCCTGTTTATCTAATCTGCACGTTATCTGTTCCAGTGCAACAGCTGGCGAGCACCAACGGCTCCGGCAAGCCAGGCTCCCCAGCCACGGTGCTGCCGGGAAACTGGGCGCACCCTGCGGGCCCGCGCGGGTACTCGGCGCGCCCGGGCCGCCTCCGGGCGCGGGCGCAGCGCTGAGCGCCCCGCACAAGGACGAGTGGTTCGTCTGAGGCGGACCCTCTGGCGGCCCGGTCGGGCCCGCAGGGCGGGGGCGCCGTACCGGCCCCCTTTTGAGCCGCGGTGTGCGGGGGAAGTTTCCGAGAAGTTGGCGAAGTTTCCGAAGAGTCGGGAAGTTCTCGGGTATTTCTGCAAAGTTTCCGAAAAGTTGGGAAAGTTGTCGAAAAATTCTGGGAAGTTTCCAAAAAGTTGGGAGAGTTTGAACATCTGTGGACACTTTCAAGAATTTTTCCTATGGATTTTTTTGAGAAATCGCCAAGAGTTTCCCAAGGGAGTTTCGCAAGTTTTGAAACTTTCTACCGGCACATCAGTAGGATATTGACGCGGATATTATTACCGCGTTACCCGATGCGTGTCTGGGAATTTTCATTTTAAAATGTACCATTACCTAACAGAGTGTCCATCGCAAAGCTGACCATCTAACGGCATATGTTTCGTCGCAAAGTTGACCGGTTAGACGGTATTTAAATCAACAACCGTAGATTCAATTGATGTAATCTTTAAAATGTATTTTTTTTCATAGTACTTTTTTTGCCAATGTTGTGTTATTCGTACTAAGAACTACGCGCTTTTTCTATACCAATGGGACAACAAATTGTCCCAACATTTTTTTCCTAATGTCTTACCATGTTTCCATAAAGTTTGTGTAACGGTAACACAAAGGAAAGTTTCATTAATTAATGGAAAATTTGGGACATTTTTTTTCTTCTATTGGGATGGAAAGAGCTCGTCATTCTAAATAGAAATAACATGAAATTGGCAGAAATGTACAAGATGAAGAAAATGTTTTTTTTTTTAAATGCTCCCTGAAACATTGCTTTGCCTGTCCTTTACCCAAATTGAACCCACGGTCGACGAGATATAACTCAATTTGGCTTGACCGTACATTATAAAATGGAAATGCCCCTATACATATAAAAATCGTCGTCTTAGCTGCTTCTTCAAAAAAAAAGAAGGCTTTAAATTGACATACGAAATCTCTAGGATTTGGACGATTTTTTATTTGTATCGACACATATACCCATCGATCTTCGACGCGTCTATCGATGTATCTATTGTTGCTGTGATTTTAATAGATAATCGATTGGTGCGTTGAAAGATTGGTCGATTGGTATCGTGATCTAAGCGAGTTGTTTGTAAAGAAATGCGATCGGTATACTGCCTTATGGTGCTATGATGGTAACGTTTGTCACTATGTATAAATCAGGCGTTTCTTTTTAACATCTTCATAAGCGCGAGAAACGCGAATTTCGACTCCGATTATATTATATGGATGAATATGATCATCATATGCCTATTAAGGAAATGGGTGGTATCACTAAAATCTTTTCTTTATTTTTAGCTTCCCAAATAAAATATCAAACTAAATGCTAAAAATAGAAATGGGATAGCACCTATTACTTTAAGAGAGCTGAATAAGATAATTACGAAAATGAGCGTACGTCAAAATGGGTCATTGTCAGATTTAGTTTCGTGTCTTGTTCATGGACATATGTGAAATTAAGGATTCCAGGGCCTAATTTTCTGATAAAACGCGTATGAGAATAAAGAACGTTCCATCTTCTATAATCCGATGTAACAGAAACATAACCTAGATTCATACAAGCTCTTAACTTTTGACCACCTTTGGAGTGACTTTTGTTTTATGAACTGACAATGACCGAGATATCTGGACTTAATTTGATTTACGCACAATTTTGCGATTCTCTTAAACACTGATATAAGTACTGAGTACTGTGGAAACAAATAAATGTTTGATTTCTTTACAAATATCATTTTACATCAATTCTGCAATGTCGTATTTCAGAATCGGTGAAAATGATAAATTCGCAAACTGCACAAATTTCAAACCTATTTTATTTCCTTAAAAAACCAATCATTTCTAGATAATTTACTATTTATTGACGCTGATATTTAAAAAAAAATACAGATTCTGATTTTTTCTCAATTTACAAGCGTTAGTAAAACTATAACGTTAATTTAGGGGGATAAAATGGTTTGAAATTTATCAAAAGGGTACCTAGAGTGGTAATGTTTAAGCAGCATTTTCAGTGCAAATGGTTTTCAACGAACGAAACTATTTGCGTTGATGAGTCTGCTTCAAGCTTCGTGGAAAACTAGTGAAAGATCTTTATAATGTATCTTTGAAAAGAGACATCGGTTGGCAATGGACCTGTGATAAGGAGAGATATTCGGGTCATAGTTTGAGCTTTTAAACCGCCTTACTTTTGTGGACACATTTTTGTCGAAATCCCTGCTGATTTTTGGGGCTTCTCTTCAGAAGTATGTCTGCGACTCATTCATCTGTCTCCATACATTTAGTTTGAAAAAGGGCCAGATGAATGAGGTGACCGCAGACATATTTCTGAAGACTAGCACTAATGGTATATCAGACTATTTGTTAGAAGTCTTAGATAGCTACCAAATAGATTAAAACGCCACTAAAATTTGCAGGGACGACGAAAATGCGTCCACAGATGTAAGGCGGTTTAAACGCTCACATTATGACCCATTCATACTTGATACTATCTCTGGGATTTTTTTTTCAATGAGCAATATAAATCTGCATGTTCATTTAGTTTTTCCTCGAAGCGAGCCTTGTAACTTGTCCTGGTCTGAGTGAACTCTGATCCTTTCGTGACCTGAAATTGAAAACTAAAAAGTCTCCTTTACAATGAATATTACAAAGAATATCTCTTTACCAGTGGCGTGCGCTCAATAAAGACAAAAACTCTCTAATTTCTTACCTATGAAAGGAAGCTAACTCTACTAATTTGACAATCACCAAATATCACCAGGGGGGGGGGGGTCAAAAATAGGCCAAATTTGATCACATGATTTCAGGACGAGCCCATGGTCGACCACGGATCTTTTTTTCTTGGCCGCTGTCGTCCTGGGGGAACGACGGGGGTGTATTTGCTGGAAAGCGAGCTCCCGCGGACCCGATCATTGTTAGGACACACTTCACATTCACCCATACACCACATTGTTCACAGTTACGTAAAAATCACAGTTACACTCTACACCAACTTCTTAGGTCTTTTTTCTCAAATCTTGCCTTAGTGCGGTGGCCTAGCCCCCCACTATTTCAGTTAGTTTTCCTGTTGGAGACCAGGGTCTCTATGCTGTGTCAGGGGCCCTGTGCTGCAGGCAGCACAGGGCCTACAGGCAGTCAGTGTTATAAAAAAAAAGGGTCGCTCAAAAAAAAGGAGGGCTCTTGCGCGGTCCGGATTGGACCCCCCGGCCGGATCCGGCCAGCTAGCTGTAGTTCGGAGATCCCTGCATTAAGGAGTAAGCAGTATATTTTTATCTTTATTGACTGCTCGGCACTGTTAATTAAGACCTTTGAAACATAAGTCAAATTTACTTGAAAATATTGATTGAAATGTGTTTGTATCAAGTTACATTGGACATCGGTTACTTATGCCAGGACATATTTATTGTAATAAAATTAGTTATTTCTAAACGCCATGTTGGAAGCTGTTGGAAATTGAGCCGATTCTTCCCATTTCTTCCATATAACATCTGCCACTGTCATTCAAATACTTTGTCATATGAAAGAGCTAAGAATAAATTAATTAAATTTTAATTAATATGCAATAGTTACAAAATGGGTTAAATACGCATTTAAGGCATTGTTTTTGAACCAGGAATAGACTGATTTTTGAAGAACTTCCAAACTATACAACCTCGTTTTATCTTCCATTTTGCATTCAATTTTACATTCAGTACCGAATTTATTCTTCTGATATGTCTATGACCGGAAATATTACTTGTACTCTACAAGTATTTTTGTACCGACGGGTTCTTGTACTTTTTGGGTACATCTGTACATTTTGGGCATCATAATAATCAAGGCGCAAATAAATAAGAAGAACCCTTGCGTCTATTATTTAGTAGTATAATTATAATAATCTTCAGCTAACCGCTAACTGCCGTAGTTTACGAGATCATTACTAAATATATTTGTGTGAAAATTCGACCTCATATATTATTAATCTAATTATATATCTAAATATCTCAGTTTGCACAAACCTTTAATGAACTAAACTAGCATTAATATCTGAACGTTCGTCGGTTCGATTCCCAGCTGGTTTCATATTGGCACTGTCCCCGCTTCCTACCCTCCTCCTTGCTTACCCCAGTACCGTCTGAAAAACCGCAAGACTCTATCATAACGTTACAATACATAGCCGTTTTAGAATAGTTTAAGCAGATGTATAAACAAATTTACCGCAAGAATAATAAATATAAATCACAAATCACTGACAATATTATCATATCATCATTAATCATATTATTTAAAAAGTGATTATCACTATTATCTGATCTAATAGTGATTGAACTTTACAGAAGTGGAACTCTCAAATGCATTGAGCAAGAATATATTGGACGTTTGGTGATCTATAAGGACCACACTTGGCTGGCTGCATAAGTAAGTTGCATTAGAGTTATTTGTTTTGCTTCTATGCAAAGTTCTTTATTATTCTTGTGGTTAGCTACATTATTGTCATGCTGTAAATAAACATTTTGAAGATAGTCACATCCTTAAATGAAAACCTAGCCGATATGTACTACATTACTACATGCATACAAACCTGAATTGTTTGTGTACAACTGCAACAGAAAACAAACATTTTTCTAAATAGAATCTGACTGTACTCTATCATACAAAAAAGTTACACATATAGTAGTAATTGTAAGGGATGTAACTTTTTTGTTCAGACATTTTGCAGACTGTACTAAAAATAATTACATGAAGACGATAAATACATTCTTATTTACCTCCAGCAATAAAGCAATAAAATGTATATTATATACGGAAGTATTATATAACATATCTTTATACACGTACATATCTTGGGCCGAATGTCTACCTAATGTAATCATAATATAATTTAAATTTAATATAGGCATTTTATAAATATAGCAAAATATTTTATAAAAATACGTTTAATTTTATAGAGTTAAACTGAAATACTGGCGTTGAGAAATGCATAACTACCCTCGCGATCAATATCCATAAGGAAAATGAATTCTGTTAAAAGGGTAAGTTTAAATAGTCATTTACCAACGAACGTATTTTGGTCTAGGTAAAAATCGGCGTACGTATTTAATAATTAAATCTGAATGTATAACTTGTATTCGTGTATGTTAAAGAGGCCCGAGGAAGCGGGGAGCGTGTCCCGACGTACTGTACTTTGCGGGTATTATTGTACTAAACGGGTACTGTTGTACCTCACGGGTACTGCTGTGTTGGACGAGTATTCCAATAACTACGTTTCTACATATCTGTACTCTACAATATTTAGAAATATTACAATGAAATAATAAAATTTGAGAATACATCTTAGTATTTTATCCAGTTACTCCCTATTCTGAGCACTGTTTGAGGGCAATATCTAACGCGGTGCTAAGATCTCGTTACATACAGCTGCAAAAAAGTACCATTAGGACCATAGGCGTACAAGGGTACCACAGTACACCACCGGTACAGTACCCTATCGGTACAGTACTCCAAGGGTACTTGTATGTAAGGTTGGCCACCGCCCACTGGGCAGGCGGCGTAACACAAATCTATCCGAATGTATGTAATCTAAGTTAGCGAAGATTTTTTTAGGTGAATTTTTACTCGTTTAGTGGACTCGTGTGGTGTCCAATTTTGGTGTTACGAGCGCAATGTAAATTTATCGATATGACATTAAACATTTTTGGCTTATTGTTCGTATTATTGACTTGTTATTAAATCCCTTGTCGCCTTTTATGGTTACTATACAATATTCGAAAAGAAAAAAAACTAGAAAGTTAAATTTAAAACAGCATGCTAAACAGTAATCAAAAATATAAATGTTACTGACGTCTCCCCGGTATGTAAGTGACATTTCCCGGCCGCTACAACACATTATCGAAGTGTAATAAATAAGTAAAGGGCAGGGTAACTGAAGCTCAAAATCGGCCCCACGGAATACGTACTAACGGGGTGGAGCTAGTACTTAGTACTGAAGAAAAAACTATAGCGGCAAATGAAATGTTCTTTGTAACCAATCACCGATTTTTGTCTTTTAAACGATATGCAATCTGTCCAAAAATGAAATTTTCTCAAACTTAATACTAATATTTGTCATAAATGATTTTAGACTCACACATAGTAAACATTAAGTTGGTTATCAATATTCAATACCACTTGATACATAAGACGTATTGATTTTAAAAAGTGGGCGTTGTGGAGCAAATTTCAACGTTAATTTTGTTCGACTTTATCGTTCCATACATTATATTTCGATGGCGTGACTTATCTACAGAGAAAATCTATTATGACGAGGAAGGCCTACAAACATTACCTTCAGGTTCCGGATCACATTAGGTCACCTTGCTTAATGGGCATTTCTCCAGAAATATGTCTGCGGTCACCTCATTCATCTGGCCCTTTTCATACTAAATGTATGGAGACAGATGAATGAGTCGCAGACATATTTCTGAAGAATAGCCCTATTATGGTATAATCCAATATCCACACCAGTTTGATTGCTGGCGTATTGCACTTGATGTGTTTCTTTACACAATCTAAATATCGCGTTAAGTCTTTACCAATGGCGTGGCGTCCAAAGAACTCGATTCCTATCGGCTTGCCTAATATCAGACATTTGACCACCTTATTCTACAGCTATTAAGGAAAATGTACCCCAAATCTGCACCGGCTTGCCCAAGGATATCTTTTTCGTCACGCGGGTCTCTACTTATTACAATTCAAAAGTTAAAGCCCTGTGACACACGGACAGACGGACACCGGAGGCTTAGAAATAAGGTTCCGTTGGCACTCTATTACTTATGTAAAAAAAAACAATACAAGTAGCAATTTAGCTACTGTTGTTTCAATTACCTACTCTCGAAAATTGGGCTTTTAATTATAGTTCAACCCTTTACCCGGGCTGTTCAAGGTGAGTACCAAAATCAACGAATGGAATGTGCTGAATGACAGTAAAATTTCGCCATGATGATATAGAATAGAGCGACAGCGGCAATCACCGTACTGCTTGCGTGTGTTGACTTACACAGATGCATTAAACGGAAAGATATTTGCCAAGTATCAAAAGTAATTAATCCTTGCTTGTGATGTTGCCATATGTATTTTTTTTAATACAACCTTTTTTCGACCTCTGCGGACTTAGTGTAGCCGCACTCTAGGTATGTGAAATCGGGGATCCTTGTTTATTGGACTAGAAGGGTTTTGTTATTTGGTAGTGTGTGTTTAGGCACAAAGGAATACCAAATACAGAAAATCGAGTTTTTGAAGCATGAATGTGTTGATAAGTATCTTGTAAACTGAGTTCTTTCCACGTCGATACAATGCGGTTTGGACACTTTTTAATTTATGGGGAAACGAGTCGATCGGTTTTCCATACAAACCAAAAGAGGGTCATTGTTTGCTTCTACGGCATCAGTTCGCCTAGAGACTGCAATACGGCCACATCCCAAAAAATGTATTTTTTTTGTCACGTATTTTTTTTTGATATGTGGTCGTATTGCAGTCACTATAAGCGAGTTATGATTGTAATGTACATATTATATTTTATAGCTACATACATACTTACATACATTTTATTTGCCCGAAATTACATGAGAACTCTGAAAAAGTAAAAAAAAATATATAATTTTGGCAAAAAAAACGTTTAGTTTCAAATGATGCTAATAGATGGCGCTAATCCACTTTTCGTTTGGAGACTCGAGCGATTCATTCACTGTTTTATCTCTGACAATTTTATTACATTTAAGACTTATACTGCCATCTAGCGGCGAGTAGCAAAACTCTTTCAGCAGTAAGAAAGCTGTTCAAGTGAGCTTTCACTGCGCTCGGAACTCATGCACAACACAAAATGCAGTAAATTAACAATGACAATTACAACGCAATTTAGCTAAAAACAACGAGGGTTTTATACGAAACGATCAAAGTAAAGCATTATTCTCTTTTTACGAGTATTATTATACTTTAATAGGCTCAATTATTTACAGAAAAGTACACTTTTTGCCCGGCCGGTGACCGCTGTGTGAGGTAATACCACGTGTGGTAACTACCATTGTATTTTAAACCATATCTGTTCAGCAATAAGGTTAATGTTTTGTTGAAACTTTGTGATGTAACTTTAAATCAAATTAAAGTTGCTCAGTTGAGCTTTGGCTGTGGTTCAAAGCGTTCGCGTGAGCTTTTTAAAGCCCTACCTACTTACGGTAGTGCGCGATTTAAAACTCGAGTGTTTTATTTGTAAAATAATGAATTTGTTTATGTGCCTTTTATAAAACGTTGTTTTAGTGCATGTTTAAGTTACAATTATGAATAACATCTAAAGGATGTGCATTGAAAATACATAGGCAGTGCGTTTTGTTTAAAACGGTAACTAGCTAAATTTAAAACTGAAAAGTGCTATTACTTTCATTAGATTTACTACTTACTTAGTGCCCCGATAGATTATTTCATGGGTTATCCAGTATATTCAGTGCAGTTATAGTTATTTTATGTGTTATCGAGTAATTTCAGTGCACCTATTCATTTTCGTGTGTTGGTAATTTTCGTGTGTCAACCAGTAATTTCTGCGCATCTATAGACTTTCGTGGGTTAGCCGGTATAATTGAGTGCATTGTTATTGTACATTTTACGTGTTAGTAGTTCCAGTGCGCGTAATTTAAGCGTGTGTCAATAGTAATTCATTTATACTTAATAGAATTATTTTCGTGTGTTGGCCCGCAAATTCTGCGCACATATAGAGTGATTTTCGCGGGAAAATGTCTATAACAAAGCACTGAATAAGCTGGCATATTAAGTGTCAATATTGTCATTTTGTGTTAGTAATTCAAGTGCCCTGAAGTTCTGTGCACGTATAGCAGAATAATTCGTGTGTCGTCAGCAGTTTCTTTGCGCTATAGGGTAATTTTCGTGGGCTACCTACGGGTGTGTGTGTGATGTGGTGACGAGTGACCATGCGGCTGTGGGCGTGCTTGGCGCTGCTGCTGCCGCTGGCAGCTGCCGGCAAGGGCAAGAAGCACAAACACCACAAACCTGGTGAGTATGACTACTTATCTGCCAAACCTGGGCCACAATACTACAAAAGGTACATTGCGCGCTTGAATGTGTGCGCACCGTGTACGAACGCATTAGATACAAGCAAAGTTTGAAGAATGCGTAAGAATGCTCCAGTATGGCCACTTTGGCTAGGCTTGGCAAACTTTTTAGACAAAGAGCCAGATGCCGAGAAATTATAATTTTTTTTTACTATAGTATACCAATTTTTATAGGGGAATTTGAAAAGCCGCAACTGCCCTTTCAAATAGCGGGCCGCGGGTTGTCGACCCCTGACCTAGGCGATTGTTTTAGCTGTTTATTTCCTTATGCGTGGTGTTCAATGTGGTACATATCAAATGTTCAAACATGAACCAGGGTTACCAGTGTGTTGTACGTGGAGCATACCATGAAGATTTGTATGGGAACTGCATCACAACTGCGCAGTCGGCGTGCAGTTGTGATGCAGTTCCCATACAAATCGCAGCTGCATGCAGTCCGTCTGTATCGGCCCTAAGGGGCACCACCGTTTTAATACTTCCGAGAAATAAATTCGGGAAGCTTTTATTATCAGCATTGTAATATCATAACTCGGCTTTAAGATTGGTAGTGTTTCTTTAGCAGATAATAGGTACGTTTTATTAGGGTAGCTGCCATAGCGTTTCGTAAGGGACAAAAAGTTGATGTTTTCATGCAGTGCTCCACCATTTGATTTGTACTTGGTTACAGCATGGTGACATCTAAACTAATAGTGTGCGACTACGATAATTTTGCAGAGCGGAACATGGCAACACCTCCATTCAAAAATCACACTTTCATAAAAATTTTACTTAAACGGAGGTGTTGCCATGTTCCGCTCTGTAAAGTTATCGTACTTAGTCATACTCTATGAGCTTAATTAAAAAAAACTGGCCAAGAGCATGTCGGACCATGCTCAGTGCAGGGTTCCATAGCCGTAACTATAAGGTAAAAAATACGATGTAAAAAAAGTACAACAACAAAAGAGCGTATCTTCATAGCAATTACGTCCTTTTGATGAGAAGCGCAGTTTATCGGCAATAACTCAAAAACGGTTAATCCGATCTTGTTGAAAATAATTTTCGTTGTATGTATTAATTGAGCGTTATCTTTGTAATTTTTTTTATATTTTTCGGACCCACGGTTTAGAAGATAGAGGGGGGGGGGGGGGGGACACAATTTTCACAACTTTCGGAGCGATTATTTCCAAAGGTATTCACTTAATCACAAACATTACTTAAGAACCTTAAAATGTTTTCAAAAGAGCTGTCGAACTATGTACCACAAGTTGATATTTTGTGAAAAAAATTTTTTTTAGCTTCTGTTACATGTATGGAGTAGATTTTTTTATTTTTATTATTTAACTACCAAACTTAGTTGCGGCATCTACAAGACATCTATATTCCAAATTTCATCAGTAAAGGTCTTGTAGTTTTTGAGTAAAATGCCTGTGACATACGGACGGACGGACGGACGGACGGACGGACGGACGGACATGACGAAACTATAAGGGTTCCTTTTTAGCCATTTTGGCTACGGAACCCTAAAAAACAACATCTAAGTAGTATTTTTGAGATGGTTTCTCGCTTTTAAGCAGGTGTGTCGTGGAGTAGTTATGAACGGACATACATATATACTTACTTACTTCATCGTCACTTACCATCAGGTGCGATCGAGGTCAAATGTCTATCACACATAAAAAAAACCTACATACAGGTTAACCACATAACCCTCCTTTTGGGCTTCGCCGCAGTCAAGTAAAAAGTAACAGTGTTCTGCGTAAAACTTGACATCGGCCCTAATATGGCATGGTATCGCAGGTTTGTAAAATATCGCAATATTTAGATTTATGGGCCAACAATAACTTTAAACTGACAAGGGCCTCCGGCCTGATAACAAGGGCAGACGTTGAGGTACAAGCAACCTCAAAAGTAGATAGACACTTAGTACAAACGAAGCTACTGTTAACTGACCACCCATAAACTTTAACATGTTGGAGTAAAATAAATAAATAAAATAAAATAATTCATTTCTGCAAGTAGGCCCTCAAGGGCTCTTTTACATGTCTCATCTCTTCTTTTCTTTTGGCGCTTCGGGTAATGACCTTCTGGTTAGAAGAAGCGCCGGAAGAAACTCGCCAGTTTCTCTTTTCGACCATTGAACAAGTATTACAACAATATGGCGTTAATATAAGATTCAATAAAGTTGACATTCGTTTACAAATGTGCAGTCAACAGTGTGTTCGATTCAGACCACTTCCACTAGACGGAGCATGCCATACAACACGAGCTCACCACGCATATGTGCGATTAAATATCGGTAGATATTACTAGTACAACGCGTGTTTCACATCTTTTTTATCATTTTATGTTTTGAGATTGTCGTCGGATTGAACACAAATATTTATTTCACGTTTGGTGCACACACAAGTCAGAAACATGGTCGCAACTGAAAGAGCGGCTGGTCGCGTAATGTCGTAATGCTATACGATTGACCATATCTGATGTGAGCGCGCGCCGCCCAACATGCTCCGTCTAGTGGAGGTAGTCTGTGGTTCGATTGTACCGCGGCCTGCTACTAAAATGAGGGCTACCTAGAATGTATTTCGTCACTAGAGGCGCTAGTGTAGCGTGTGGTCTCCGAAATGTCAAATGTCACTGTTTGTGGGAGCTACACGGGTTTATTTGTTATTAGAATAATGGTATCAGTATTTAAAATAGTAATGCCTACTGTATTCTCAATGTTTTTAAAAAAAGAGAAACTGGTGCGTTATTTCCAGCGCTTGTTCTCACCAGAATGTCATTTGCCGAAGCGCCAAAAGAATCAGACATGTGAAAGAGCCTTTGAGGCCTACTTGCAGAAATAAATGATTTCATTTATGCCACACCTGGCCATAAAGTGAAGACATAAAATGATGTACAACACGGGAGGTAATAAAGAAAGCCCTCGATCGCATATTTACGTCCCTCGCTTGCAGCTCGGGCCGCAAACTTCTGCGATCTCGGCCTTTCTTTGTATTACCACCCTAGTTGTGTATAGTACATACTATTCATTCCAGTTTATCCGACTAAGCCGAAGTAAAAAGAGACATTTCTTATTTCACCACCTAGAACGATGATTGCGAGACGGGTCCCCCGGTCCACATAATGAACTATTAAAATCACAACCCCTGTACTTGAACTAGGATTGCCAGATTGAATTACCCTATTATCGGGAGCAGGAAACAATATGTCGGGATTTTGAGTCTTTGGTCTGGAAAAGCTTTTTTTGTTAACTTTAGCCTGAAAGAGCTGAAGTTTTCGCTGGCAGGACCACTTTGAGTGGATCGGACTAAGTTTTAAAATGAAGTCGTTTGTCGGGATATTTTCTTCTTTGTCGGGAGTCGGGACGGGAGGACATACAAAAAAATCGGGAGAATCCCGCCAATAGGGAATATGCATGATATTTTTTATTTACTTTAATAAAAGCTCATTCATATAAAAAACAGTAGGAAAAAAATATTTTTTGAATAACTATAAAAATAGCCAAGATATTACATAACAAAGATTTATCTCTATCTCTTTCTCGCAAAACAAAATATAGTATGGAGATTGTATGGCAGCCGTGTACTATGACGTCATTGTCCATATCGGATCTCTCTCTCTAATCGCTGTCTGATTAGTGCTTTAAAATATTTATATCTTCCGTATTTCTCGGTCGATTTCAATTTTATTTTGACTGTATGTCATCTTTTTTACGGTATTTTCATATTTTGTTAAGAAAGCTGTTAAAAATAGATCATGCATATTCCCTATTCCCGACCATCTGGCAACCCTAACTTGAAATCGAGTGCCGCCTGGGCTTGGTACGTAATCGCGTGAAACAAAGGTCTGACTACCTGCACCCCGCACAATGAGGCGTGAAGGGCCAGGATTACCTCTGTGGGGTGTTTACACTACGCCAATAGCTATTGTGAATTGTGATTTGCATTATGACAAGTGTTTAGGGTTCTGTACCCAAAAGGTGTCAACGGGACCCTATTATTAAGCCCCGCTGTCCGTACGGCGTCAGTTCGTCTGTCACATGACTGTATCTTTTGAACCGTAATAGGTAGAAACTTGAAATTTTCAGAGAATTTGTATTTCTATTGCCCCTATAATATACCTACTAATGACCTGATGAAGGTGGCTGGATGCGGATGGCACAGAACCGGTGCTCTTTAGGGGAGGCCTATGCAGTGACGTCTTTTGACTGATGATGTTGAAGAATTGAAGATGTTAAAAAAAACTTGTAAAGAAATGTAGTATATTGTCACCAAGTGGGTGCCGCAAGATGGACAGCGATGGCAGGGTAGGCCAAGATGAATTTTGCAGGACGACAGAAATGAGTTTTTAAGGCTCTTACACATAAACACGATACGATATCGCGTCGTGCTACGACACGGCGTCGTTTCACGATGCGATGTTGTTTCGTGGAAAACATTCAATCAAAAAACAACTTTATATCAGTGATATCAGTGTAGAAAGATTAAAAATTAATATGTGCCCTTAGCTGATTGGCGGGAGGCTGCAGCAAATAGGGAGTTGTGGAGATCTAAATAATGAAGAGGCGTTTGCCTAGCAACTCTCTTAAGCCCGATTTCCACCGAGAGCGGAGCGGACTCATTAATGACTCTGTTTAACTTTCATCGCTGGTGGCACTCGCAACAGTAAACCGCATACAAGCACTTCGCTAGCGATGAAACTTAAACGAGGTCATTACGGAGTCCGCTCCGCTCGCAGTGGAAACCCGGCTTTACGGGCTATCTATCTATTCGTTAGCCACGAACGTGCACTTCTGGACTTAGGCCTCCCTCATAGATCGCCACAAAGTGCAGCTCTGAACAGTCAGCTTCCACCAGTTCCCCACCAAGTCTAGGACCGTACTACGCTGTGCTGACCTTTGCGTGTTCGTTACTCCTGTACTCTCCAGATCTGTTATGGACTAAGGAACAGACTTGTGTAGCTCGCGAATGAGTGATTCAAAAGAGCTATATCAGTTGGTCTAGCTCACCGGTTCACTAGCTCAGTTCCGATTCAAACAACTCAGTATATCTTTCAACTCACTCGTTCACTCGCTCTCAAGTAGCTCTATTGAGCCGTGAGCTGCGCGAAAAGACACGAACTTTTTGTCCCTGTCTGGTCCGCAGTATACCTATTACTGTTCTCTCTTTCAATCTGAAATATTCGTATTTTGAGCTACTGAGCTATAAGAGGATGACACACCACGGAGATACTGAGTTTATAAGGGCTAGTGAGCCGTTGACACACCGCGGAGCTACTGAACTAAAAGAGTACCTACATATCTTTGACAGCTAAAGGTTCACATTACTCTTTTTACTTTAGTGACACATTTTGCGCATGTCTACTAAGGAAAAAGAAATGGTGGCGTTCTATATAAGCTTGTAGGTAATGAGTACTCGTGCGCCGCGCGCGCATGTATTTTTAGTGCCCCGGGAGATAACGACTAGTATTGTGTCCAGTTTATGCGCGCCGGCGCCGATACCGACACCTTAATAACCAGATGCGAATCCACTCCTGCAGTACGCCGTTAACAATTAATTTCATGAAATATACTATGTATAATGATAGTATTTCATATTACTCAACATCAAGCCCTTTTTGCCAAGAACCGGCAGGATGTAGAATGAACTCCCACCTGAGGTTCCCACAAACACCTATAGGGACCGTGCACGAACTATAGGTGGCAGCACTGTCAATGTCAAATATAGGGCAGAACCTTTCGATTGGCGTCACCAGTTGGCAGCACCTTCGTCGTGCACGGTCCCTATACCTATGTGGTGTTGCAGATATCCATGGGCGACGTTGACTGCTTTCCATGAAGCAGCTCGTCTGCTCGTTTACTACTTATAACATAAAAAAGAACTATCTTGGCAATTCTTCGAGTTATGTCGGTTACTTTGGTTCTTCAACGGATGTCTTTACCGGTATTTTGAGTCGAACAAAGAACTGGGACGTGAAAATAAAAATCCCGGTACTTTCGGGACTTTCGGGAAACACATTTGAGCAACATTTTTAATTTAATTTAGTTAGAGCAATAGCGAAAAAAGGCGTATAATTCGGAAGGAACAAGCGCGTAGTTAAATTTTAACCAAACACCCAGTGGTAATGGCGATCGGCGGCGACTCATCCCCGCCTGCCCCACTGGTCCGCAAAATAGGTAGTGATTATTCATGTATATATTAATAAATGTGCTCTTAATGCAATGTTTAGTTGACTTTACTATAAAACTAACTGAATATTATCGACTGAAGTATCGAGAGTCTTTGAAAACCCGTCCCGAAAGGGTTGACCAGGTTCTATTATCGGCAAGTACCGAAAATCCTGGTTCTCCAGAACGGTCCTACCCCCTAGCAAGTCCCTCACAAGGTTGACTGATGACCTGGCGAAGATTGCTAGAGACCCCTGGATGTGAGCGGCACAGGACCTATGGGGAAGACCCATGTCAATGGACGTCTTTCAGCTAATGACGGTGGTAGGACCTTGTGTAGGGTCCGCCCGGATCGCTACCACCATCTTACCGACTAACCTACCGCCAAAGAGCAGTGTTCGCACTGTTGTGTTCCGGTGTGGGGGTAAGACAGCCGGTGAAATTACTAGCGGTATTCTATCTTAGTCCTCAGAGTTGGCCACGCATTTATAATGTTAAGATTGCAATGTCCATGGGCCTCAGAAGTCACCTACCATCAGGTGACCTGTGCGCTCGTTTGCTTTTCCTATGACATGAAAAAAATTATGGTATAAAAAATTAAGATGCGTATATGAAGGTTCCACGGAAAGAACATGATTGTCTAGTCACTTTTTTTTTAAACTGAGATTTTAATCTCAAAATGTAGAGCTCGCAATAAACTATAACTTACCACTTGATTACAGGTGAATATCTTAAATTAATATATATATTTTTCACTTTTAAAGAGATGGTTGCCATACTAGTTGTTCCCGACGACTAACTTTCAAACCGCTATAACTCAAAAAGTCACTTAGGTGACTAGACATGTTCTTTCCGTGGACCCTTCATATGGTGCTTTGGCTGTTACTGACTACTTATTTGATACCTACTCGTACTGACTTTACAATGGAATTAAATTTAATGAAAGTTTCAACAACACACATTAGCACACGTCTTTACTGTAATAGCTGTACATTGACACCCACATACAATGATACAGTAATAAAATAACGTTTAAGTGTTATTGCCAATAACATTATTATCAACACTTTGTACGGAGAAATCTCATTTGTTGGTCGCCATTTTAAGTGCATAGCAAACGCATTGACAATGTCCAAACCGCTTATTGCCGCTCAAACCGCAACGTGTAGCACAAGAATAGATGTAACTTGATAGAACATTTAATGGCTTATACACATATAACATACAATATTGTACAATAGTATCTCTAATATTGTCTTTGGTTTCCGCGATGATCACTCTCATCAAATGAAATGGATTAAATCGCGTATATTACTTAATTTATTATGTCCTTTTTCAGATTGCTTTGCTTATTTGACGACCGCTTTAGCTTAGTTGGTAGTGACCCTGTCTACGAAGCAGGAGGTCCTGGGTTCGAATCATGGTAAGGGCATTTATTTGTGTGATGAGCACGAATATTTTGTTCCTGAGTCACGGATGTTTTCTATGTATTTAAGTATTTGTATCTATTAAATATATCGTCGTCAAATCCATCCACAAGCCGCCGCCGTCGTCCATAACACAAGCCTTATTGAGCTTACTATGGGGCTAGTTCGATTTGTGTAAGCTTGTCCCCTAATATTTATTTATTTATTTATTCCCTTTCCAGAGTTCGCGGTAACGTGTAGACTCTCAA
This sequence comes from Eudemis profundana, assembly GCA_947034925.1. Taxonomy (NCBI): domain Eukaryota; kingdom Metazoa; phylum Arthropoda; class Insecta; order Lepidoptera; family Tortricidae; genus Eudemis; species Eudemis profundana. The sequence goes on from OX344799.1 coordinate 1,945,674, forward strand.
TGTTTTGTTTTATTTCAATAGTTGGTATCTCTGGCACAACTTTACCAGTGACAAATTAAATTACCACGCGGCAAAACCTGATAAAATTTTAACAGAAGTGATTTTTGGTAGCAAAATTAATGCAACAGTGAACAGAACACAACAATTTATTATTTTATACTAACGACTAAATGATTTATTTTTTAAATATTGTAATAGATGATGGTAAACAATGTCGGAATATGTTGGTTCTAGTCTTTCACTGAGTCAGCGTCAGAAAGGATACGCGAAAATTACGTAGAAATCATGTATATTTTCAGTTTTTTTTATTTTTCTACATATTCTGAAATCATACAGTGTAAGAAAGTAATGAATGCATGCTGACACTGCTGACCTTATATAATATGGTACTTTCAATATACGCGATGATGATATGATATGGTATGATATGATAATGATAACATGGTGGTATGGTATGATATGATCATTTGCAACACATCAGGTCACCTTGACAGGGAAATACACGTGGTAGATTTTAGGGCTTTGAATGCCAAATCGGAGTTTAGCAGAAAATATTTGATTTTAAGTGATATGGCATTCCATAGTCTCACAACAAATATGCACTTCGATGCAAACGAGAATTAGTCCACCCTTTACAGTTCTCACCAGAAAAGCAGCAACACAGCTCCTTCCCTGTCTCTCCTTTGGCGTTAGACAAGGAGGCCCGTTTCTGGGAAGACTTCGGTTCGTGAGCGTGGAATCGACACCCGACACCTGTGGTCGCCAGACATCGATTGGGAAGATAAACATTACAGCTATGGTCGGGTATCATGGCTGTTAATTGAAATGTATTTGTGTGCTTGCATTTCTCGTGAGAACTCGAGACCAGGAAATTAAACGGGCTTTAGAAAATTTGATCTGTTTTGAATCCATACTATGACTAAAGTATTGATAATTTCCGGTAACCGATTGAAGACTGAATGACTGAATACAGAAATCTGTTCTTGCGCACTCGTTTTATGTAAGTCTGCATTGTACTGTCTAGGGCAGCGGTTCTTAAGCGGTGGTCCGCGGACCACTGGTGGTCGCTGGAAGCACCCGAAATGGTCCGCGAAGCTATTCGAAAAAAATATTGTAATATCTCTAAACCTCTTTAGTTTCTATTGCCTCCAAAGGTTGTCGTTGTTGTAGTTGTTGTTGGAGGTCCGTGGCAAGACACAGATTTTGTCAAATGGTCCCTCATCACTAAAAGGTTAAGGGCCACTGGTCTAGGGTATGCAGTATCGGTACCGTTCTGGAGAACCGGGATTTTCGGTACCGGTCTATAATAAAACTTCAGAGTTTCTGCCATATTTGGCGAGGGGGGAACGAGGTAACGCACACTTACTTATACCCGTGTACACACATGAAACTAACATGTAACAAATAGAACAACACGTCGACCAATTCACATTCACAAACATACATTTTGCATTGAAATAGTCTATGCAGTGACGTGACGCACAACATTGATAAGTTTAGCAGAACACCATGGCAACGCGAGGTTGCTTGTTTGTCAACTCAACTAGTAAAGAAACTTCAAATAATGTCAAATCACATTTTATTTAGCCTGACGACTAATCCAATTGCAACTAGTTTTATAGAACGAATATTATCACTGGCGCAAATTGCTTGGCAGAGGGGAAATACTAAGTAAGAGTGGCCTTACTACGAAGTCCACGCTGCTCTAAGAGTTAAAATCATATCAACATTACCTACCTATCTATGATTATTCATTTTACTTGCTACTGCAATACCTAGACATACTGCAATAGACGTCTCTATTGCACCGACAGTTTGACATGCACTTTCCTCTGACAGGCGCACTGACAGTCGATTATCGATTAATATCTACTGCGACTGGATCTACGCCGTTAAGGCCCGGTAGGACCTGGCTCGCATTTCACATACAACTAGGGTCGGGCGGAATGCAGATTATTGCAGATTAGTTATCTTCGATTTCTAACATAAAAGTATACGTTATCAACCCAAACATGAGAGGATGCCCTGCATGACTGTGAAATCATGATTGTCAGGTATTAATGTTGTCAGAAAAGGTAACTGGTAATGAACAAAATGAAAAAAATGAAAAAAACACTATATTTTATAGTGTTTTCGCGCTACTTTTCTATCGAGCGAAGTGTTCGCTATCGTGTTCTAAGTGAGAGGAAGCCCTAGATACAGTTCTGAATATTATTATATATGTTTTACAGTGACCTACGAGTCAAATAAGTGCTCTAAAAATGATTTGGAAACTAGGCTTCCGCGCCCGATTCTCGTCTTACCTCGCCTTAAACTGTGTATCGATTTCCGCGATTGACGAAACGTTATGTAGTAATATTTAGTACGAAGAGTTAGTTATGAATAACTGCCGTTTACCCAGGGCTTCACCCGCGTTATTCTGCCGACTGGTATGTAAGGGCTTTTAAACCGGGAAATTTTAGTATGGGAGAACCGGGAATTCCCGGTACTGCCATACCAAAATTTTCCGGTTTTGCATGCCCTAATAGATACGATATCACTGTAAAGTTGTTTATTGATTGAATGTTTTCCACGACACGACGTCGCATCGTGAAACGATGCCATGTCGTAGCACAACGATATCGTATCGTGTTTATTTGTGTAAGAGCCCTAAGGTCTCATATGTTTCAATCCAGTAGGCTTATGATGCTACGCTTTTTCGCGCGATAAATAAATGATAAAGCATCCGTCACCATGGATGTATAAAATAGAAGGATACCGCGCGGTCTAAGACGCGGGTGAAGCCAAGCAATGGCCGCCGAAGTGAGCATGCGTGCGTTGACGGCCCAATGGCAGCCGACCGGCCCATTATGCTGGTTGATGTGTGCGTGCGTGCGTAGGTACAAAGCGACGGCTCATTGCCGGCTCATCATGAGTGCTTCACTTATCTGTTCGCGACGCAACGTCCATTTATTTTTAAGGTCCTTGTCCGTCACTCTCACACACTATTTGTCAGAACGTGACGGATGCTTTATCATTTATTTATCGCGTGACAAAGCTTAGCATCATATCCCTACAGGAATTGGTTTGCTTGTAGGTATGCCACATTTCATGTCTTGTCTATTCACACACAGTTCACAGTCTAAACTTTCTAAAGAATTCTGCATAATAGCTTTTGGTAAAGTTACATAATTCAGGTAGTCCCAGGTTTGCAGGTTTGTGCAAACATTGTATATCTCACTTGGTCTCAAGTGGTTCTATACTCTGTACTTTTAAGTAATTAAAAAAAGGTAAACAAAACAACCACGTGACTAGCCAGCCAGCCAGTGGTATTGTGCCATAGATACGAAACATTACTTTTATTGGCTGAACGACCCGAGTCACGTGGTTTTTTGTTTACCTTTTTTTAAGTACCTAAAAGTACAGAGACTAACACAGGAAAGAATATAAAGTACAGAGAGTAACTAGAGAATGAAACCCGGGTAACCAACTTTATTTAAAGTCAGGTAAAACCCGGGTATTTTGACTCAGAACCCGGGTTAAAAAACCTACTAATAAATAAAATCTAACGACGGCCGCCGCGAAAAAACTGCTTGCTTATCTTACTTAACACGGCCGGCAATGCTCTGACTTTATGGGTAGTTGGGTAAGTATTGCATTTCCTAGTTCTAACACTATGACTCGCAGCTTCTGCTGAACTTAATTTGCTTCACGTCAGTGGCATGGCGTCAAACTTATCCGAGGTCTAACTGGAGGAAATTTGGCATATTACTTATAATAAGTAACGTATAAGGTGCTGAATACCTCAAAATAACAAGACAATAACAATCGAGTTTTATAGACACCACGCCACACTAAAAACACCCTGAAAACGTGCTAGAGTCTGTGCGGAAAGAGAATAGGCGTGGCGAAAACGGAACTAACCTAACCAGCATGGCCACAGAACAGAAAATACGGCACATACGGTAGAAACGCATTACTGCGCCCCCCAATCTAAATCCTATTCTCTTTCCGCACAGTCTCTACAAGCATCGCATTAAGACCTACGTTATATTTCCTGAACCGCTTATACCATTTAAACCATAAACACGTCGTATATTATCGAGCTTTGGTTGGGAACGGGTAAACAGCTGCCATTCAACATAGGAACCAGATTGGACGGCGGATGCGTAGCCCATTCACTGCGATATGCATCTCGTTATGTATAATTTCGGGTTTTGATACCGTGAAATATCGTATTTTTCTCTACTAATTTGTACGTCTAGCATAACTGGCCGCGACTTCGTATCTCGCGCGACAGAGCATCACCCTGTCACTGTCACACTATATTGAGTGGAAAGAGATAGGTAGAATTTGTCGCGCGACAAAGAGTCGCGTGTCACAGTTGTGCTAGAGCAGCTCGTCGAATGTTATGTGTAAGAATACGCTTGTAGGTATAGTGCAATCTGTGGAGCAACTACACCAAAAAAGACCTTCAGTGGCTTCAGTGCTCTGCGGGTCCAGTATAACTACGCCTTCAGGAGTTTGTTGGCCTGCCCTGGCGTTGCACCGCTTTAAGAATGTTTGCCACTTGGAGCACTGACGTGACGGTTTCCATGCCGTGTTGCGTTTTGTAGTAAGCAAGCTATTAAGTGCTATTACGTTATTAATAAACTAAACAAATTATAAATTACGGACAAATGTCAGAAATAAACAATTTCATTTTATAATCACGCTCTTCAATTTGTGGCCGAATTTCTAGAAATTTCTTTTGAACACTCCTAAATTATTAATGCGATAAGGTTGCTCAGTAACAGGTAAACAAATCGTCTGCTCAAACAAATTTAAAAACAAATGTGTATGTTGATTTCTTTCAGAATTTAATTTTTTGGCTCTATTTTTGGATGCATGCTCCCCCATTTTTACATTTTCTTTAATTTTTACAGTTTTTTTTATTAATCCGTAGAGTCTGTGCGGAAAAAGAATAGGCGTGGCGAAAAACGGAACTAACCTAATCAGTATGGCCACAGAACAGAAAATACGGCACATACGGTACAAAAGCATTACAGCGCCCCCCTAAATTAATCCTATTCTCTTTCCGCACAGACTCTAGTAATAAGATTTAAGTACCTAAACTTTTAAAGTAAAAGCGTTTTATAGCTTTCCTGTAAAATGTGCCAAAACTTCTTATTTTTAACATTAAGTACCGGTTTGTATGACACATTCATTCACATATGTATGAAAAGCTAGTGTATGAAACGGAAACGTGGCTACATACGATCTGCCCGACTTAGCCCAGACTTCTGAATGACGCTAAAAAGGGGAGAGAATAAATAGTACTATCCTGGAACATACAGATATAGCCTGACCAAAATAACCACTTAAGTCACCCCTGTCTCCACATTCAACCATCGACTCTAGGGTAACGCGATAGGGTGCAAATTCAATTAATATTTGATATACTTACGATGTTTTGGTGTAAAGTGAGGCTTGAATCACCGGTCACTTACCCTTGTGAAGTTTTTTTAGCCGTATATAAAACAATTGATTGGTTTGTAAGGTTTCAATTGAAAGTGCTGCGGAGTTGCAATGAAAATGGTATGTGTAAAAAATGCATTGCAATATTATAAATATTCAGGACCTTATCCTAAGGGTTCCCTACATAATAGAGATCGTCCAAAAGAATATTATTTATTTAATTTCTATTTATTTAAGTTACCTTGCTTTTTATTTTTTTATCGTAAATGCCTTATTTATGGCATAAAGTTGGCCTTGAGTACGATAAGTTTTCATTTATACAATAAAAATAAAATCAAGTTAATAATTTCGAATATTTGTTCCTGAGTCATGGATGTTTTCTATGTATTTAAGTATTTATATCTATTAAATATATCGTCGTCTAGTATCCATAACACAAGCCTTATTGAGCTTACTATGGGGCTAGTTCGATTTGTGTAAGATTGTCCCCTAATATTTATTATTATTTATTTATACAATAAAGTTTAATATAACATAAAGATAGATAAGTAAAATAAATTATACTAATTTGAAACCTCCACCTTAATTTTTTAAGTAAAATTTTTACTCTTATGATGTTTTAGTCAAAAACTTGCATTCGTTTGGAAAAAAACCGTAGCCATAAATTTGCAAATTATGTCAAAACTGTTGTCTTCAATTGCTTTATAAGTCAAGATAACAGTATTCGACACAAAGGTGCTTAAGAGTAGAAACTTGTTAACTAATCAAGCCAGCTAAGGTTTGACATTAAATTCTTACTCGCAATAACTCGTCCATGCTTTAAGGTGGTCCACGGTGTATGCTTATTTCTGTTTACGCGACAATGCGTCTGTATTGTCGTCTATTTTTGTCACACCCACAATCTACAGAACGTCGCAAGCGACGTCAGTTTCTAAGTGAATCACGTCGCTTTATGCGAGCTGGTTGGTATGGTCGTCTATTTTTGTTGCACCGGATTGGGGACGGGGAGTCACCGTTCACTGCCATGCGATTTGTCGCATAGATACGATGCAAGTGGACATACAGACTAACTCATGGCGAACTCAACGGTGTTCTGCCGTTTGACCAAAAGTCATTTGGCAAAATTACACTTGACAAATAACGTTTTGCAAAAAAATGTTTCGCCAATTGATCATTTTACTACTAGTCATTTTACAAATGACTCACTTTTCCAAATTATCAATAGTTAAATTTACATTTTATAAATAATTATTTGACAAAATGAACATTTAGCAACTGAGTTATCAGACAAAACTACTCTAGGCCTAAAAACGTTTGGTACAATGTATTATTTGACAAGTGTTTCTTTTATTAATAAATCTAATAATAGATATGGTATGGGTCAGATTAATACACAGTATTTGGAAAAAGAGTAGGTTGTTAGGTTAGGTTAGGGTTTGAACTGCGTCCCCCAACAAAAACGATCTGCTGGCAGGAAAATTAGGTTGTTAGGTTAGGGTTTAAACTGCGTCCCCCAACAAAAACGAACTGCTGCCAGAAAGACTAGCTTCTTAGGTTAGGGTTTGAACTGCGTCCCCCAACAAAAACGAACTGATGCATTTAGACTAATCATGGAAAAAACCTAGGTCGTCGGTTAGGTTAGGTATGTATTATGACCACCAATAGCGGAGCGAGCGAAGCGTCATAATGCATGATTGCTTGCATTCTATATAATCTTGTAACTAATGGCGATAAGAGGGTAGCGGAATAAATTACCCAACAGACTAAATCGTAATGTTTGGAAAAAGAAGTACTTTTTATGAAATAACATTTTGTTAAATGACATTTGGACAAATGCTACATTTGCGAAACATATTATTTGGTGAAATGAAAAAAGGTCATTTGATATTTTATTATTTAACACATTTACCAAGTGTAGTGTTTGCTAATTAATCATTTGCTAAGTGAGTTTTTGTAAGATGATACTTTTGTCAAATGTCTCGTTTGCCAAATGATTATTTAGTGAAACGTTGTTTGTCAAATGACCATTTGTCAATAATTTTTTGGTCAAACATTAGTGAACCGAACTCAACACGTTGTTTAGATCGGGTCTTGTTTTGTTTTATTGTTTCATATTCATATTCATTTATTTATTGCAGTAGGTATGGGTCTTACTTACAAGATGTTATCTTAAACTCAGTAGACTAAATTAAACGAATAAGGGGATTGAATTAGGGCCATTTTTTTAGGGTTCCCTATTTATTTTGTTGTCGCATTTTTTATTTTTTCTGATTTTAGTAAAAATTGGTAATTACATAGTGTTCAGCCTTCTGTGTAAGAAAAACATATTTTCCCGATTTGTGCTACAAACTTTGTATGAAATCTTCCACTGAGTTACAAAAAAGATATGGGAATCTAACATCGGCCGCCTTAAAGCAAATACGAAATAACTAATTATTTTTACAAAAAAAAACCCGACCGCGGTGCACTTTAAAAGTGCATAAAATCCGCCATTTTGTTTATTTTAACGAACTTCATACCCAGTGACACTCGCACCATCAAGACGAATCTAATGATGTATCATTTATCAAAATCGGTTGTGCCGTTGAGTAGTTACGAGCGGACACAGGAACGGACATACATACATACAGGTCAAACACATTACCCTCCTTTGGGCTTCGCCGCAGTCGGGTAAAAACATCACGTCATGCTTGTTTATCTAATTTAACACGGCCGGCAATACCAGCAAGTTCATTGTAGGATTTGTAGGTAATGGTAATGGTGGTGGTGGTTCGCCTTTGTACATATACCTTTATTTTGTAACCCTGTACTTTGCTTATTTTGTGCAATAAAGTGTTTACATACATACATAATGCAACCCGGGTACCCGAAACCCGAAAACCCGGGTAATTGAGTGTATTTAGAGTCGGGTAATACCCGGATTTCATATTTGATCAGGTATTGCATTCCCTAGATTGAATTCAACCTACTGTCACAGTATAATAGGCCTAGGCCGGCAATGTATTTTTTTTTTAATTTCCATTCCACATTTATTTGGGCCCCAGCATCACGGCATTCAGCCATTAAAAAAACAAAAAACGATTTTTTGCTATATTTTGCAGGTTTATTTATTTAAAATTGACATGAACATAACAAATAACCCATTATAAACACTTTCCAATTATTATAAATTGCAATCTAAACCACAAGAATACACATTTAAAATATTTCATCTAAATATTCGCGGTAAAAATGTGAACTGAAACAGCTTGGCCGAACTTGCATTGTCTATGGATATAATGTCACTAATATCACTTTCTGACAGCCAGTTTGTTTGTGTTATAAAATATTAAGTAAGGTTATTATAGTAAGTTTATTTATTTCATTGCATGTTTGAGAAAAGCACTATACATACCTCGGCGGGAAATGGGGTTTGCCTCGCTTCGCTCGGCCAGCTATATGTACTCGACCGGCAATTCCTTACTTCCCGGCCTCTGCAGTAATGTACTATTTTTCTTCCTACAAAAGGTACATCGCGCGCTTGAATGTGTGCGCGACGAACGGGAACATTCTCATCATCGACCCTGGATCACGATCGATTAGAGTACTCTTTGTGACGTCATACTTAATTTTTAAGACAGTGAAACCCTTTATTCTTGAGACAGTTTTCTGTACCAAAGAGGTCTGATTCAAAGTCCTCGAGTCTCGAATTCCCCGAGCGGCCAGAAACCGGTTGGGCAATTACGGGGCTCCCGGCTAATTGGGCAGCTGACACTGTGTCCACTGTCCAATGTCCAGGGACGTCTCTAAAATGCCTTGTTATTTGTCGCGTAGTATCAATGAAGGTTTTTAGAGTTCAAAATTCGCATCGATATCAAACATCCAATCTGGTCGGATGTTCTGTGCAAGAATACCTACTGTCGTAGATACAGTCACGATCTTCAATTTGTGCCCCATTAGGCACTGGTCCCACCGCCGGCGAGTAAGCGAGTATAGTTGGGCGAGTAACAGTTCATCGCGGACTGACCAGGCACAGTGTGATCAATCGATCTTTACAGATCCGCAATGTAATGCTACTCGCCCAACTTTACTCGGTTACTTGCCGGCGGTCCCAGTGCCTTAAACGATAAGATTGCTTACAAATCACAGTTGACTCTTAAGGTACAACTGCTGGATGAGATTTGACCTCAGGCAAGCTCCGTGATTTTGCCGCGCGGCTACTGCTAGTACCAAATTTTGCCCCTTTGGAAGGGCTTAGCCAGCGACCCGAAAGAACATGCGTTATGCGATAGAAAGAGACGGTTGGATACGGTGGATTTCATCCGGTGGTCGAACTAGAACGTCAGTTTTGTTAGAATATGAAACTTCTGTACAATCGCCATCAGATATATCTGAGCTGTCAGTGTAGGGTGCGTTGTCCAACAGTGAACCACCTTTTTTTTGAAGTCGCAGAACTTGCTAGAAAATAAAGCTAGAAATTTGGTTTTGATGTCATTGTTTAGGTAATTTCATAAGGTATCTTATGTATAGGTTACAAAATGCTTTTTGAACTAACTAACATCCATTAAGTAGGTTTAAACAAAAAATGATATTTGGTTCACTGTATACTATGGGTCGTTTACATTAAACCACCCTTATTTCAACAGTGAACCATAATGCCATTATCAGTAAAAAATGCTGAAATGTGAAAGAAAACTAACACAATATTTGGTAATCATCTGTATTTTTAATATACATGAATTTAAAGAAATAAAAACGTATTCTTCTACTTAAAAAAAGGAAACATATTTGGTTCACTGTATACTATGGGTAGTTTACATTGAACCACCCTTATTTCAACAGTGAACCATAATCCCATTACCAGTAAAAAAAAAGCTGAAATATGAAAGAAAACTAACACAATACTTGGTAATCATCTGTATTTTTAATATACATGAATTTAAAGAAATAAAAAACGTATTCTTCATACAAAAACTAAGAGTTATTATATATTATATATCGTGCGGTACACAGTGAGCCGGGTCAGTGAGTACTATGTGAACCTGGTTCACTGTTCAACAACCACACCATTCAACTTAAAATACGAAAAAAGATAGGTTATAAACGGAATTGTCACAACGCAATGTACTCATAAAATGACTAAGACTTCATCAAATTTAACACCATACAGCGTTTGGTCATATGTTAAATAACAAAATATACAAAAATCCAGACACTTACTTGTGAAAAGTATCTTTTTTCGACGAAATTTAAACAAAGTGCTATCACACGTCCGGCCTAAGCCGCTGCCGCTGGCTCACTACGGGAGGGGGGAAGGGTTCTTAGACGGCATGTTTTAGCACGATCGGTCAAACTGGCAACGTCGCAGTTTCTTCAATATGGCGGTGGTTCAGTGTATCTTGATGGTTCACTGTTGGACAACCGACCCTACTCATAAATATCTGAACACGGCTTTATTTTCATAGCATTAGAGCCGTGGTCAAATATTTATGAGTACACTGACAGCTCAGATATATCTGATAGCGACTTTACGCAGTACTATTCTGTGCCTCCACATATACTTACTAGTATAATAAATATTTAACATATGGCGCCCACACCAAATCAAGATTGTTTACATTCGAACCTAAAATGTTGCAATTTCACTACAATAGGAAAGCCAGATCCGGCGCTTAGCAAAACACACGACAATGGTATCTAATCAGATCTGTACGGCAGTTCACAATTGCAGTCTCAACCTCGTCCATAATATGCGCAAGCGCTGCGCCGCGACGCTCCGCAGAGTGCGCGCCAGCCGCCACAGCCTCCTGACCGTTGTGGCAGAGAGATGGGACAAAAAATCAGGCACTGGACCTCTCAGCATCATAGTTTAGGTACTGACATAGTTATGCAAGTTATTTTGTATTACTAACAACATTATGGATTAATTTTGTACGAAATAAATGTTTTTTTTTTTAATATGATTTGCTACAGTTCGTAATCAAAAGCTACAATATGTCTGTACGCTCGTTGTTTCGACTTTGACAGACTACAGCGTGACACCCGATTACGATCTGCTGTTAGTCAGTTACGGGTGAGATTATCACCTCTTTACAATGAAGAGGTGATATAATCTCACCCGTAATGATGATGATGAGACAAAAGATTGCCTCAACCACTACTCAATTGCTCAAAGGTACATATAACTTAATTTTACAACGTTGTACTATACCTTGTTTTATTTTGGGTAATAAAGTGGATATAAGGGCCAAATTTATTTTTGATGCTTAATAAAACATCCCTTTTATATTTTAACGCATCATTTCTTACCCGTTAGTATAATATCCAAAAACATATTATTTTGTAATTCAGAATAGCATACGCTCACCCTGAATGATAAATTTTGTCAAAATATGTAGGCTATGAATATAAAAACATATTTTAGGTAACGCAGTGGACACTAAATTGGAGGCGACACGGGGACTGGTAACGCAACTTTTTTGCTATAAAAAGACCAAAATATCGAAATAATACATAATAAACATTGAGGCCTGGTTGAGAACTAACGTAAAACTGCACTAAAAATATTACGAGACATCTGCAATTTCGTAAAAGTGTATATAAAATTTCATCTTCATTTTAGGCAATAAACAGAATTTTGGCCCATAAACACACCCTAGCACACAAACCGTATTGGGGACGCGGTTTACGACGAAATTGTGTATTAGCCTACTGACCGCGTGGTTTCGTAATCGGGTAAGGGCCGAAAGGGCCAGCCAGACCGGGCTGTTGACTCAGTACACACGGGAAACACACGTTCGGGTGTTGTGGTTACTTAGGGCATACCAGAGCAGGTCGTACGTGTGACGAGCGAAGGGCGGTTTCTAACACTTAGATCAGGGGTTTTCAAAGTGGGGGGTGCGCCCCCCCAGGGGGGCGTGACAACATTTTAAGGGGGACGCGGGGCCTCCGGAAATTTGAACAACGGCAACGCTAGGAAGAAGATGATGATGATTTGGCTAGCTAACCCATTCACTTCCGTTTCCTTGAATCGAAGCGAAGGGGGGCGTGGGAACTTCAATTTAGGCAGCAGGGGGGCGTGGGAAATTTATTTTAGGTAGCAGGGGGGCGTGCCTAAAAAAAGTTTGGGAACCCTGACTTAGATGAAAGGGCCAGCCAGATGGGGGTGTTGACTTAGCACACGGGAAACACAAGTTCGAGTGTCGTGGTTACTTAGGGCATACCAGAGCAGGTCGTGTGAGTGTCGAGCGAAGGGCGGTTTCTAACACTTGAATGAAAGAGCCAACCTGACCGGAATGTTGACTCGAGAAACACTCGTTCGGTGACCACTACGGTAAGCAACCACGACTGGTACGCCAACCTGCTCTAACCTAACCTAAGCAGGTTGGCGTACCTTTGGTACCAACCAGGTTGGTAATGTTGGTATAGGTACCTGCCTAAATGTGATCGATAAAAGCCACCAAAATTTACATTGAAATCTGCCATTGAAATCTATCGATAGAATTCCCGCGCTAAACTTGCAGGCTGCCTCTACACTATACATGTCTAAAGTATAACCAGAATCGTTGCTTTCTGTTAGTTAGACCACATTGTTTTCACAGTGTTTGGTCAGCCCTCAAGGCTAATTGTTCTGTGAGTGCTGGCCACTCTCGATGCTACCCCGTGACTATACTAAAGTATAATCAGAATCGCTGTTTTCTGTGTGTTAGTCCACATTGTTTTCATAGTGTTTGGTCAGCCCTCGAGGCTAATTGTGCTGCGTATGGTCACGACGCTACCCCGCGGCTATTCTCTAAAGTATAATCAGAATCGCTGTTTTCTGTGAATTATACCACAATATTTGCCGAGTGTTTGGTCAGCCCTCAAGGCTAATTGTCCTGCGTGTGGCCACCCCCGACGCCTCCTCTGGTTGTGATTATAATAATTATGCAGCAGTCGTGATTGTACTAGTTACTTATTTGCTCGGGTATGTACCAGCGAAACCTGATTGTATACTTATTAGGTAACCAAATAGACCTAGAATGTTAAGTTAGACTTGATAAAGTGACATTCAAGAGATCTTGGTGTATTTGAAATGTTTTCAATCAATATTTCATGTTTGTATATAGCACCATAACTTACTACTTGAAGGGTACACGGAAAGAACATGTCTAGTCAACTTTTTTTGAAAATGATATTTCAATGTTGACTTGATTTTCTGATATCTTGAATTAATATACATTTATTTCACTTTTAAAGCGATGGTTACTGTAGCAATTGTTCCCGATGACTAACTTTCAAACTCAAAAAGTTACTTATTTAGGTGACTAGGCAAATGTTCTATACCTATCTAATAGGTCTTCCAATCCGAAGTAGGGAGTGTTAGTTTTAAAGGTGCTGGCGGAAGATCAGCGCTCAGCGCTGCGTAACCCGCAGCATAATGTTGAGTCAGCGCCTATTCTATACCACGACGCATGACTCTCGGTGAGTATTCTAAACCGTATAGACCTGTCAATTAATAAAGCTTATAGTGTGATCTCTAGAATACTCTGTCCAGAATTTCTCATCATCTATTTGTATTTTCTATGTCATGTATGTTTGTGGATGAGTAAAGTTTTTATCTATCTATCTATCAATCACGGGATTTTTCGTAAGGTCCCGATACCGAGATTCCGGGATTGGCCATACAAACAATCCCGGGGTTGGACGACCTAATATATGAAACTAGCTGGAGGGCTCGTTACAAAGCAGTATAGTAAAAGTACTGAGGTCGGTATACAGGGTGTTTGGATATTGCATATATTCCTTTTGAGGGGTTATAGTGCAACTCATTTGAAACAAAAAAAAATCATATCGTGTAGTGTCCGAAAATTATTAGTTTTGAGATATTAGCGTTATTGGATAGTTTTATATCCAATATTGTCGATTTTCTTTGAAAATAACATGTAATTAATATTGCTACACCCTACCGGGGCCCTGTACTATTAGGATTAAGTCCCAATGTACTGGTTGCAATGAATAAATGACTACAATTCCCATACATATAATTAATTTATACTACAAATTGATATTTCCAAGCTCTGTCCCTGTCATCGTGAAACCGCAGACTTATCGGTATATTAAAAACCAAGATAGCTTAACGTTAAAATCAGGAAAAAATAACTCTTAACCCTTTGACTTAAAGTCCTCTTCAGTTGTCAGGATACTGTGGCAAGGGTGTAGGCGGCATGGTTCAGTGGATATAATCCGACAAATCCTCTTACAGCGTCTTAAAGTAAGATTATACATAAATAGCTTCGAATTATAAACAAAGCTTGTTCCTTACTTTAAACGTCTTAAAACTATTTTAATAAGATTTTGTTAATATGGTATATATTTATCCACCTTTCTCCTTTTGAGACTTGCTGGACTCTCTTGGTAAAGCGGTCTTCTGTACAGTTTATCACACTATCACACTAATATTATAAAGCGGAAAGTTTGTGAGTGTGTGAGTGTGTATGTTTGTTACTTCTTCACGTTTAAACGACTGGAGCGATTTTATTAAAACTTGGTATGGAGTTAGCTGACACCCTGGATTAACACATAGGCTACGTTTAAACCGCGAGTAACACAGTAGGGCACAGCTAGTAAATACATACTTGTAAAACAATGGATTGGCTTAATCCACGATTTCGCTGCGCAGCTACTATGTAGTAGGGGCTAAGCTAGGGCTGCCATCTGTCCGGGTTTCTTGGATTCGTCCTAGTTTAGAGAGTGTCCGGGGAACGTCCAGGCGGGGTTCCATTAAACTTGTAGTCCGGGTTTGCTACTCGCTGCCCGCGAAAGTTAATGCACCGGGGGCGAAAAAAAAACTGTGTTGCTGCTGACGTGTCCGGGCTTAAGCTCTAAAATCCGGGGATTTACGCTTTTTTCCCTAGAGTTCAAGTGGAGATGGCAGTCCTAGCTAAGCAAGCGACCTGCTGAGCTAGCACAACTAGGTGCGAATCGGTATGTCGCGCAACAGAGTATGACTTGTCACTGTCACACTATATTAAATGAAAAGGGATAGGGAGTATTTGTCGCGCGAGAAAAAGTCGCGTGTTACAGTTGAGCAGGTACAGAAACAGCACGAGCAGCGTTATGCGATAGAGACGGTCGGCTTCAGTGCGGTCCGTTCGGTGGTCGGTCGGACCAGGACGATAGTTTTGTTAGAAAGAGAAACTTCTGTAAGCTAGCACTGTAGTTAGTTAAGTATTTGATGTATTGTATATGAAATTGCATCTAATATTTTCACAATGATTGTAGGTAATGCTCAATGTTTTTGAATTAACAAACTGGTGAGTTTCTTCCGGCGCTTCTTTTCACCAGAATGTCATTTGCCGAAGCGCCAAAAAAAATGTATAAGAGCCGTTGAGACATAATTGCAGAAATAAATTATTTCATTTCATTTCAGTACTATTACTTATTCTGTGAATTTAGTAACTATCAAATTACGAATGTACACCATACATCAAAGTGCGAGATTCCTAATCCAAACGAAGATAACAAATCATGTTAGTTAACCAAAACACAGTCATAATTAGCGATAGCGGATAATGTTATAGTTTAAATGTCACTTCATAATGTCAGTTTAAACCCCAGTGCGGTTGCAACTGATTAAAATCACTGATCCTAACGGCACCCAGCAGGTGCTAAATACAAGCGCCTAATGAAGATTTAGAGGCAATAAATTATATCAGTTTTATT
This sequence comes from Eudemis profundana, assembly GCA_947034925.1. NCBI lineage: Eukaryota > Metazoa > Arthropoda > Insecta > Lepidoptera > Tortricidae > Eudemis > Eudemis profundana. The sequence goes on from OX344799.1 coordinate 1,961,793, forward strand.
ACGCCACATGAGGCCAGCCAGCGGGGAACTTGTGTTATGCAGCAATTGCAGCCTTTTACTCTCAGTGGTGCAGTACTTGGGCCTCTCTTTTCTATAACGGGAACAATATTGGGCCTGGGACGAGACCTTGTGGTACGCTTTTATAATAGAACTAACGATTATTGTTGCAAGTGCATACATTACATTTGTAAATAGGTTTTGAACTAATAAAATTGTGCTGAAAAACGATGGTGAAAAAGGAAATCTTACTACTAGGTATTTTACTAAGTATACTCTATTAAAAAATACCTTAGGTGTACCTAAGATATTTTTTCCCAAAATAACTTGATAGTATTATTAAATAACTAACTGTAACTTTAGTTACTAACTTAATAGTATTATTCAGTTGCTCATCAAAACATGTGCAAAAACTTATTAAGCTTTTAAATACCTTCTTAGGATTTGTAGGCGGAATCATGGTACAATAAAACCGCAAGTACCAGTGGCGTGGCGTAAAAGACAAGCCGGTGCAGATTTGGCGTAAGTAAATTTTCCTTAAGAGCTGTAGAATAAGGTGCTCATATGCCTGATATTAGGCAAGCCGGTAGGAATCGAGTTCTTTGGACGCCACGCTACTGGTAAGTACCTACCTACCTTCCGGAAGTATATCTCGCTTTATCTCTGGGAGGAATCATAATCATAAACCTCAGACACACTCATAATCGTTTAGCTTTCATATTCGAAACTCTCCAATTGCGCCTGAACAGACGAGTGTTTGTACACATTTGTTCCAATTTCCTTTTCCAGCCAAACGCATAGATTACAAAACAAATTAAACCTTCATCTGGACCCTTCATTAGCTTTACGACCGTGATTTAGTGCCGCCACAGTCCATCTTTCTCCCGTTCCGCCGTAAACCGGTCGTCAAACTAACCGACACAAAGAAGTTTTGTTAATTTTAACTGCCCCGTTTTATGAGGCGTTATCACCTATTCGGTTATATTAATCCTTTTGTAGGGTACAAGCTACGGTTTAGATTTTAATGTGTCTGTCCAATGCCGTTGATAGAACTTGATGCCCGTTAAGCGTTTTGTTTTTCAAGATCGTAAAAATCGCCGGAGCGTCCGAAATGACGCACCTTTTTGAATTGTGGGTTAGGTAACTGTTGGTTAAAATTGGGTTCAATTTCTTTGCTAACGTTACATTATAATTTTACTGCCATAGATACATACCTTATAGACATACTGAATTTTGAGCTTTTGCAACAACTGGCATCTCATCTTCTTGCCTGGTTATCCTCTGTTGGGGTGTAGGTACGCGTACAAAATGGGGATAATTTAGTATAAAAGTACCGGTAATTCTCGGTTCCCTCATGCTAAAAATTCCAGGTTATATGCGGTGTAGGGCTCGAATCGAACTTTCTTTATTTGCTTCGGTTTTGGAGAGCGTATATTATGTAAATCAGATATTATTTACCTCAGAATTAACCTTCCTTAGCCTTGGGAAGATCAGAGTCACTCAGCGAGCGATGGAAAGGGCTATGCTCGGGATCTCTCTGCGAGGTCGAATCAGAAATTAGGAGATTCGTAGACGAACCAATGTCACCGACATAGCAAACCGGGTAAGCAAACTGAAGTGGCAATGGGCTGGGCACATAGCTCGAAGAACCGGTGGCCGTTGGGGCAGAAAGGTACTCGAGTGGAGACCACGTACTGGCAAACGCAGCGTGGCCCACGCTGCGTGGGACGGCCACCTGCCGGGTGGTCGGATGACCTAGTTAGGGTTGCGGGGATTCGCTGGATGCGAGTCGCTTCTATCCGACCCATGTGGAAATCTATTAAGGAGGCCTGTGTCCAGCAGTGGACTTCCTATGGCTGAAATGATGATGATGATATTATTTACCGGTGACAATCATGCCATCATACAATTATATTGTGGCTGTCCATCAGAAAACGGTCCTTATGGCGTTGACGTAAAGAACCCTTTTCTGATGGAATGCCACGTGTTGTGTCCTTACTTCTGTGTAGGGATTGGAGCCGTCAGCCAGTAATTAATTAATACGTAACTTAATTTATTCCAAAAGCCTGTTTATTTGTTTGTACCACAGATAACACACACCGTACATGCGCATATAACTTGTGGTGAAAAAGAGTTAGTGCTGCCAACTTAACAATCACTACAACATGTATTTCATTCAAAAATATATTGTCAAAGATACTTAGCAACAGATTTCACGTAATATTTTTGCCCTACAAAAACATTAGGTACATCAATTTACTTAAATAGGTGCATTACATACTAGTAGCCCATTATCAATTCACCGTCTTGTTTAAATGATATACGACGAGAGATACGCAGAAACGTGTGTTTATACGACATTATCATTTGCATAATATGCATGTGGTCAAGTATTACGGAATCTTTTCTGTCAGGGTTCTAAAACATAACTTATATGCAGACATAGAAGTTTTGTGGCACGAATAAAATTGTCATAGGGACTTCCCAACGATGTTAATTTATGGATAAATTGCACTTTTTTATGACACAACGATACATTAAAATAAGTAATTAAAAAACATTTAACTGTAAGTTCAGGTACAAGTTTTAAAGTTATTCCCATAAAAATAAATGACTATGCACCTATATTTTTTTTATTTTTGAAACGTTTCCAATATTTTCCGAAAACAGAGTAGGTAAGTATTAAGTATACATATTAGATCATACTGTTATGCTACACAATGTCATACAATTTACCTAAATTGGCCTTTTGTTGCAAGTTGCAAGGCGCTCTTGGTTTCAGTGTACTTTGTATGGGAATCGATTGAATAGCATTAAAAGAAGGTTTTGCGGGGTGCGTTGTCCAACAGTGAACCACCTTTTTTTTGAAGTCGCAGAACTTGCTAGAAAATAAAGCTAGAAATTTGGTTTTGATGTCATTGTTTAGGTAATTTCATAAGGTATCTTATGTATAGGTTACAAAATGCTTTTTGGACTAACTAACATCCATTAAGTAGGTTTTAAAAAAAATGATATTTGGTTCACTGTATACTATGGGTCGTTTACATTAAACCACCCTTATTTCAACAGTGAACCATAATGCCATTATCAGTAAAAAATGCTGAAATGTGAAAGAAAACTAACACAATATTTGGTAATCATCTGTATTTTTAATATACATGAATATAAAGAAATAAAAACGTATTCTTCTACTTAAAAAAAAGGAAATATATTTGATTCACTGTATACTATGGGTAGTTTACATTGAACCACCCTTATTTCAACAGTGAACCATAATCCCATTACCAGTAAAAAAAAAGCTGAAATATGAAAGAAAACTAACACACTACTTGGTAATCATCTGTATTTTTAAAATACATGAATTTAAAGAAATAAAAAACGTATTCTTCATACAAAAACTAAAAGTTATTATATATCGTGCGGTACACAGTGAGCCGGCTCAGTGAGTACTATGTGAACCAGGTTCACTGTTCAACAACCACACCATTCAACTTAAAATACGAAAAAAGATAGGTTATAAACGGAATTGTCACAACGCAATGTACTCATAAAATGACTAAGACTTCATCAAATTTAACACCATACAGCGTTTGGTCATATGTTAAATAACAAAATATACAAAAATCCAGACACTTACTTGTGAAAAGTATCTTTTTTCGACGAAATTTAAACAAAGTGCTATCACACGTCCGGCCTAAGCCGCTGCCACTGGCTCACTACGGGAGGGGGGAAGGGTTCTTAGACGGCATGTTTTAGCACGATCGGTCAAACTGGCAACGTCGCAGTTTCTTCAATATGGCGGTGGTTCAGTGTATCTTGATGGTTCACTGTTGGACAACCGACCCTACACGATTATAATAAAATGTTTGTTATTCAAATTGATGTTTATTTGAATTTTAAAATCCCTAAAAGTATGCCTATGAATTACTTAAATTACATATAATTATATGTATAACATCGATTCGTAGTGATCAGTAAGTATTTTAGTTAAGTTCTATTTTATTCGGTGAACTTAATATCTACGAAATGTCACTTCGAAATAAATATTTGAAACCATTATCGATACATTTATTATCGGAAGGTCCCTAGATATTTTTTTATGTATATATACATTAAGGTTTATTTCACAATATAAAATACACTATTTATTACATTACAAAACTATTCTTGACAGTTAAAATTGACGTTCTTGCCATAAAAACTTCTATGTCTGCTTATATGATAATTTAAAGAATGTCTCGCAAAGCCAGCACACCCTTCGATTGGTTTATTAAATAATTGTTTAATTTTCTTTTACTTTATTTATTTATTACAAGCTCTTATCTCTACACCCACATCATATATAAATCCTCTATTATGCGTTCGGAAACGGTGAATTAAGAATACCATTATTGCAACGAGTAATTTAACATCTCTGTACCATTGTTATTATAATGTATAAAAATCATCCCATCAAAAACATTACATGTAAAAAGATGCAAGTCTCGCAACGCAGTTCTTCTACAACAAAATAGTTTTGAGATGTAATGTTACCAAGTCAGTACCGGGAGGGGTGTGTCCACAGAACACCACACTCGTATTTTAAGACCCCTCATTACGTATCAGTTGCATAAACTACTATTATTTATTGTAATAAAACAACTGAAACGGATTAAATCCCGTATATTACCTACTACATTTTTTAAGTCCCGACGTTTCGTAACCCTTTCCAGCGTTCGTGGTCGCGGGTAGACTGAGAAAGTCATAAATTTTCCCTGTCAAAATTACATACCCACTTTAAAAACATACAAATAAAAAATTAATGGACCCGCCAGAAGGGCCTAATGTGTAAAGACGTTCACACACATGCCAGAAGAGCTTAATAACCTAACCTTAGAAATTAGCGGCACTTGTCTAATGCGCGGTATTATTTACACCGCAGTCGGGTTTTTTTAAGTAGAAATGTGGCTATTAATATTAAGCTAACATGGTCATTCATGTAATAACTACTATTGACAAGAAATTTACCATGTATGTTTGTTTTAATGAGTGTCCGATATTTCAGCACTGTTGCAAGCGCCATCATCACGGAGTAACTGACGTGCTGCGAGTTCTTAGTTGTAGTCTACCCACACACCATAGCGATCTTCCCGTCAGTTACTCCGTGATGATGGCGCTTGCAACAGTGCCGAAATATCGGGAACTCATTAAAACAAACATACATGGTAAATATCCCGTTGTTAATAGTAGTTATTAAATGCGATTATTGCTTTTATGGAACGTACGCCAGTAGCTTACCTATATCTACTGAAGCAGTTTAGATACAGGAGCAACAAATGCTAACAATAACGATGATCAATATCATCACCATCACAACGGTCCGCGGAACCCTGATTATAACGTATAATCGATAGCTTATAATTCGAGCAAGCGCCGGCTCGTGTCGTAAACGACGTGATTAAACCTGACTCGCGCGCGCGCCACAGACTAAGCCTTTACAGAATGGGATGGGGTCTAAGTTTTGTCTAAATATTTTATAAGAAGCGAATAGATGAAAAATTATTTGCCTCTGGCAGGATTCGGACCTGCGTCACAGATTAGAGAATATAAACAGATATTTCAGTGTCGCGCGTTTCCATACAAATAACAAGAATTCCCACGCTCGTGTCGAAGTCTATTGTTTTGACGCGGGCGTGGGAATTTCTACAGCCACAGCCACGGAAACTTCGCACAGTACAATACGTTCTCGCGTAGTTTTAGCTAGCGGCGTTCGGTCGGCATCAACGGCGTTTGCGTACTGTCACGATAATTACATTGTGAAACTGTGACGTTTTCGTTGCCGGCGACCGGATCGGCTACGCCCACCGCGCGCGAGGCCAAAATCGAGTAAAGTGCACCTGCCTGCGTCGCCAACGGCTTTCTGGGCCAACACAGGCGCACTACCAATTGCGCTACTGAAGCTATACCTCCTCCTTGACTTTCTTCCGTCAAAACGCGAGTTTTCTCTTTTTCCTAACTTCCTACAGTAACAACTTGAGTTTCCTTTTTGTATTAATTTCTACAGTCAAATGGGGAGATGAACGCAACCATCGACACATGGACATTTTCATAAAAAGAGGGGCCTAGCCAGCAACCAAAAAAAGCAACCCTTAGTATCTTCGAAGTTACTGAACAAAAAATCTGTAATAATTACTAATTATATTAATATTATGATCGTAAATATTACAGGAAAAATATAACAGCAAAAATCGTAATTCAAACATATTTGCTGCTACTAAACTATCCGCGACCTATGTCGATGTATGTGGACAATAGTTTTTCAATAGCAACGTTAAGTTTGTCTCGCCATATGAATAACCCAAGAAAAACTTTCTTGAACTATTCACGTAAGTATCAACAAGTACCTATCTCTCACGAGTTTGTACGGCACCCGTGCGCGAGTCTGACTCACACTTGACCGGTTTTTTCTTCGTACAAAAGGTACATCGCGCGCTTGAATGTGTGCGCGCCGTGTACGAACGCACTACAAGCAAAGTTTTAAGAATGCTTAAGAATGCTCCAGTATGAATCGCACTCACACAGACGTGCTATCGCGCATCTGTGAATACGTGTCGCACGCCTCCTTAATGGCCGAAGTTGGACTACGTTTAGTTCGATTCACACACTCACATAAGGACAGGTTGATTCGCTTCAACCATCCCGCTGGTTCGTTGCTCACTTTGAGCAACCAGCGTAACTTCAAGGTGGGTCTGTCCTAGCGACCTGGTTCGACCCCAGGCGCTATGGCCGCCACCTAGTCCGACCCTATCTCCAAAGGGAACCGTGACTGGCGACTTGGTTCGACCCCAAGCGCCCCCCGGCCCCCCCAAGGTGGCCCGGCCAGCGACCTGGTTCGACCTCAGGGAACGCCACCTGGTACGACTTTTGCCACGCCCAATAAGGGTTGCAAGTTGGTCAGTTAAAAATAAAACCGGCCAAGTGCGAGTCGGACTTGCGCACCGAGGGTTCCGTACAAACTCATAAGTAGATACATGAATAGTTCAAGAAAAACTATATGGCGATTAGTTTAGTAGGAGCAAATAAGTATGTGTTAAGATTTTTGCAAATTTCTCAAAAACAATGCAAGTTAGGAAAACCGTTATATTTTTCCTGTAATATATAGGATGACATTAATAATTGGTAATTATTACAGATTTTTCTGTTCAGTAACTTCGAAGATAATAGGGGGGGAACGGTATTTTTTTTAACGTTTTTCGCCATAAATCAAAAACTACTTATTTAAAAAAAAAATACAAAAATACTGTTTTAATCTACAAATTAAGCCCTTTCATTTGATACCTCACTCGATATAATAGCCCTACTTTCAATTTGCAAAGTCTCATTACGGACCCCTTTAAAAAAAAAGTAAAAAAGTTACAAGATTTTTTTTACATCCTATAAGCTCGGGTTAGCGGTTCTTAACACTATTCCAAATTTCAAGTCGATAGCATCAGTAGATCCTGAGATATCTTGCTGTGACAGACGGACAGACAGACAGACAGACAGACAGACAGACAGACAGACAGACAGAGTCGCACCATAAGGGTTCCTTTTTTACCATTTTGGTACGGAACCCTAAAAAGACTACTTGTTCGTCTTTATACTTTATGCCACACCTGGCCATAAAGTGGCTTTTTCCGCACGCTGCACGTACGGAAAAAGCCGCTTTCTGGCCAAGAGTGGACATAAAATGATGTACACAACAAGGGAGGTAATAAAGAAAGCCCTCGATCGCATATTTACGTCCCTCGCTTGCAGCTCGGGCCGCAAACTTCTGCGATCTCGGCCTTTCTTTGTATTACCACCCTAGTTGTGTAATGTACTATTGGCGTAGTGGTAGTTTGAGCCTAAAAGGCAAATATTTGGATGGGTGCCTATAAGCAGTGTCTTCGTTAGCTCTATTCTATGGGCAGGTATCGACGTCCCGGCGACGCCCGGGGAACTGGTCGGCGCGCGCGCACGATAGCATCGTATCGCCGCGCTTAATGCCTTTCGTAATTACCAACAGTACGGAAACCCTATTGTATTTCAGAACTGGTTCAATTTAAAAAGTACAACCTGATTTTTTTCGTGATGCCCACTTTTTGGGAAGTTCAGCAACTTAACATGTTACCCACAGGACCCGGTTGGTGAGAAAATATGAACCAAGGAATCTAACGACCTAACCTAAAAAGTTGAGTAAGTTTCTGTTAAAAACCAGAGTGCAAAGTGCGAGTCGGACTCGCCCACCGAGAGTTCCGTACAAATACTTTAAATAAAGACTATATTAAGCGCGCGATGTACCTTTTGTAAGAAGACAAATTACTGTTTTTACACTGGTGTACACATAGATTGTATATCAATAACTTATTAATTTTATTTATTTTGCTCAAGTCAAATCTCATCAGTCATCAGAATAATCGATCTCTAAATATTGTAATTAGGTTTAATTTATTCAAGTGCAGCGCAGTGTTAATTTGTTTAAACCAAATTGGACATTATACGATTTAAATATTATCACGCGACTAATCTGAATGTGGCGATAAAGTATAAGATAACACCCGTGGGACTCTAGCGCATGTGCCGTTTAATGTCTAAACATTCCGTGAATTGACAACATTTCATTTTAAGAACACTTTAAAATGGTATACGATTCGAAAGCATTTTGTCTCCTGAGCAGTAGGTACACTATTTTTATATTTTTTTTATATCGCTTAATATAAAAAATACAAATGAATAAAAAATATGTTCTCATTTTACCAGTTCTACGGCACAATAGACGAAATGCCAGTGCCTTTTGCCACAGAAAAAATAAGCTGTCTTAATTTTGAATTTGACATTGTCAATGCATACTGTCAGATCGCTTACTATTTTTTTCGATCGCGATAAGACTAAAGTAATGGTTTATTCTACCGTAGAACTGTAGTTACGCCCTTTTAGAATAAGTAAATCTTAATATATTAATTATAAATTAATTACAAATCCTGGTGAAACGAATACACTATCAGCGTATTCGTCTTTTCAAACCAAATACAGAGAACCAATAAAATTCTTCTTCTTCCTTGTCGTTATCACTCTTGACAGAGTGGTCGTGGTCATCACTTCAGGCGTCGGTGGCAAGCTTCACAACACGCCGCCACTCTTCTCTGAATAAAATTAAAGGCTCAAAAAAATGAAAGGTTGTCAATTTAATATTATTTTGGCTAAACGGAACAGTATACAAGTGACGTGGCGTCAAATATATTCTTAGTAAAGCCGGAGCAGATTTGGATTATTTTTTCTTCAGGAGTAGTAGATACTCCGAACAATGTTTTAAAATAGGTAAGCCGGTGGGAATCGGGTTCTATAGTCGCCACGCCACTGCAGTTTAGTATGTATACTTTTCTTATGTGATATGTATGCTTTCCATGTAAAATGGTCACACCCAAACCAAATACCTACCTTTTTCATCACACTTGCTCGAAAATGGTGTCATTACACGTAGGTTCTGCGGGCCGTAAATGACCTATTACGTATATGCCCTAGGGCGTAATGTTTTTTTTTAATTTGAAACGCTGGTTCTGTTTTACTCTTATTTGTCTTGTTCAAAGGAAACGCCAACTTACTTTTTTAACTTTTATCACTGAAATATTTATAGAGAACTGTTATTGCAAAAACATGTAAACACATATTTCGGTAACATTAATTAAATGTTTAAATAGTGTATATTTCAGTATTTTGCAAATATGATATCAACTAAAATGGCCGTTTTAGGTCTTTACCGCTATGGTTAACGAACGCGACTTAACATTCGCATTGTCTATGGACATATGTCACTAATGTCACTTTCTGTTTTAATATTTTGCTTGTCATACTGGGTCGATTAGTAGAGTCTGTGCGGAAAGAGAATAGGCGTGGCGAAAAACTTTCTTACCGCCCTAGATACACAATGTACTACTGATATTCAATGTTTGTTAAATGAATGGATTGAAGATTGAGATACTTTATCCCGGTAAAGAGTTCCCTTTGGGATAACTAATTACGGGAAATAACGCAGGCGAAGTATTATGAATAAATGGACGTTTTTCATCGAGTTTGCTGGTGTTTTCATTCGATAACTTCCAGAAATACAATTAATAACCTTTTTTATGTTGTTTTCACTAAGTTATTTTTATTTCACACCTTTTTATAACATTCCTACATTAGGTATTCGTAATATTTCGAAGATTTTTTTATCTTATCTGTAGTCTTTGCTTTTGTATGAAACGGACGGGTCAACATTATTTATCACCCTCATCCATACAAATTACACAAAAAATGTTCTCAAACCCGTCCTTAATCTGTTATTGTTTAATAACACTTGTCAAGTCCCGAGCATTCGACAAACTTAACTTTACCACCGTTGAAACGCAACTAAACACCTTACCGAACTGATTGCCTTCGCTCACCGACCGCTAGTACAATATCAACCGCACAGCTAAGTTGGTAATGTGTAAAAGTGCATGTAACTGTCATGTATGAATAACTCCATTCATTGACAGATTGACATGTACTTGTTGAATCAATTCCCTTTGGTTCTGTTGGAATCAATCAGCTGTCTTGTTACATTTGGAATGATGTTTACGTTGCAACTATACACCTAAACGTTAATTGCTTGATCAATCAATAATTGTTCCTTTCTCAGGCAAAAGGTACCTACTTCAAACGCAAAACTCAAACTCATTTATTTTTGCAAGTAGGCCTCAAGGGCTCTTTTACATGTCTGATTATTTTTTTTTGGCGCTTCGGTAAATGACCTTCTGGTGAGAAGAAGCGCCGGAAGAAACTCACCAGTTTCTCTTTTCTAAAACATTACAACAATTGTCACATAATTACATAATAAAATGCAACAAGCAAATATAGCACACACAGTTTTTTTTTATCCAGAGATGTATATAATCTCTGGATCTATTACATTATAAGAACTTAAAACAACGTTTTTAGAGATGTAAAGAGTCTCTAGGCGTCAAAATACGATAAAAAAATAGAAAATAAGCAAACATAGACTAAAATTAATGGAAATGTAAGGAGTCTCCGTTGTCAAAAACAGGTGTAAAGGACCTCCAAACGTCGAAATACAAAATGGGCAACATATGTTTCACATCGAGAAATAGACTATTAAGCTAACAGTCACTTACGACTTATATACATGACTTAGTGATTGAAAAACATCATCACCATAAATTAATACTACTGAGTTGATAACCATTTTAAAAGACACTGTTGAGTTAGTCAAAAGTTAATGTCAGCTATGACAATGTTGGAATTATGACAGCTCATTTATACTGGTTGGTGATTAAATTAAGATTATGAATATTTTTAAAACGGCATGAGTTACAACATTAGTTTCTTGGAGAAATTAACTTAATTAGATCTGAAGAATGTGCGCTCGAAGTTAACGGAAATCAATAAAAACACGGTGAAGATGAGAGCGAATAGGCTGTAGTCCCCACAGTGGCCCAGAACGGGTTTGTTATTTCACATACCTTTGAATTTCTTTGCAGATGTATGCAGATTCCCTCGCGATGTTCCTGCGCCGAAGAGCGAATGGCAAATATCATATTTCGTAGAAAGGTTGCGAAAAACTCAGTGGTATAATAACGTCATCTTGGTGTTTTTGAGGTTTACAAACAATCGCTTTGTTTCCTTTAAGTAGATCGTACAAATGCCCGACGGAACCACTATACAACTCAGGATTCGGACCCACAATATCTGCTGAAAGGCGCATGTCCGAACCATTCAGAGAACTTCTTGTTGCTGTAAAATCGGTTAATTAAGCATTTTGAAATAGCGGGCTTCAAACAAAACCTCGCTTAAAAACAAATGAATGAGTTACTATAAGACATACCCAAATCGCTATAGATGTGCCTATTATATTTGAAGAGTTCCCTCAACTTCTTCAAAATCCAAGCATCAGATCCTGATCTGGTGCCAGTGGATTATCTGGGTTATTAACCCCTTTCAAATAAAAAAAGAATTTTCCAAATCGGTCTAGCCGTCTTCGAGTAATCCAGGAATTAAAAAAAAGATTCCAATGTAACTGACGTCTTCTCTTTTTATTCTATTAAAAACCTCACACAACAGAACATTTCCACGATTATCATCATAATTGGTTTCTTCTCACACTCCTCACGAGTTTTTGCAGCAATTCTCCCATCAGCCATGTTTAGGCACACCAGCTTAGTTCGATTGTTGTCCGCTAAGGTGCTCGTTACTGCCGCCATATTTGGCGCCGGCGTACGCGCACACCTTCACCATAAAAGGGCGCAAGAGGCTGTGGTATTCGCAGATAAATCGCTTTTTTAAGGGGCTAGGAATGAAATGTGTAAAGTAAAGAGCATATTTGAGATTTCATGTGTACACAGTCCTTTTAGATATACTTACCTTGTGGTTATCTGCTTTCTCTAACTTGAATGAGCATATGTAGAATTAGAGGATAGTCGCTAGGTCATTCAATACCGGTATTACTTATATGGGCCAATACCGGGATTCTGGTAACGGCATACAAAAAGATCCGGTATTGCATGCCCTAGTTACTAATATATATTTATTCGTTTGAAAGACTTACTGTCTTAGCCCCACTCCAAGACATGCGTAACATGCGTTAGCAGGAAAACATCAAAATGTTTCCAGTAAATACCTACATGGTTCCAAAACGAGGAATTCTTTGTATTCCAACCCATTTTAATGTTCTATCAAGCCCCTAGGGGAGCTCTACACAGACCAAATGAAATCGAAAGCCTTTGTCCGTCCATCAATCATACAAACCAGTTCCGAACAAAACATCTGTAAACACATTACCCCACACAAATATGACACACGATCTGTCTCTTTCACTCTCAAGTAAGTAGAGCGAGATGCAAAGTACTTGTCGCGTAGCAAGGTAAAGGGCTAAGTTAGTTATACATAGTAAGAATTATCTAAGATGTCCGAATGTTCCTAAAGATATTGAACAACGCAACGACCATTCTCACGAAGTATGTCTGCGGTCACCTAATTGCCGCGACGCTGTTTTCATACTAAATGTACGGAGACGCGGTAATTAGACGCAGTCATACTTCGTGAGAATGGCCGACAAACATTCGGACACCTTAGATCAGCGATCGACAACCTGCGGCCCGCGGGCCGCATGCAGCGCGTGAACCGCTCACTTGCGGACCTATATTCCGGTTTGTATTGCGGTTAATATATTCCGAATAGTCTAAAATCACAAATTATTAACAAAGTGCGGTCCGCGTCACGTTCCTTAGCTACTATGTGGCCCTTGGCTGCTAAGCGGTTGCCGACCGCTGCCTTAGATAATTCCTGCTATAACTAGAAACTGTTTTGAAACATACAATATTTTATGAAACCTCAGAATTAGATATGCGCAAAATGTGTCACTAAAGTGAAAAGAGTGATATGAATCTTTAGCTCTCAAAGATATGCACCAGTCATTCAGCTCAGTAGCACCGTGGTGTGTCAACCGCTCACTAGCTCTTATAATTAGCTCAGTCGCTTCAAATCCGAATATTTCCATTAGGACATACATATACACACTCGCCCATACACCACTTTGAAAAAACAGTTATAGGCTAAAATAAAACATTTACATTTACATATAGTTCTGTTAGTTTCCCTTTGCTTAAACACATAGTATATCCGTGCGGGCGGAGGACTAGCCTAGATCATCCTGTTAGAGGGCCCCAACGAGGAGCCCTACAGGCAAATCAGGTTATAAAAAAAAACCGAATATTTCCGAACGAAATCTCTTTCGTTTAGTTAGATATACGGTGACAAGACAGGGGCGAAAAATTCGTGTTTATCGTGTCTATTCTTGCAGCTCGCGGCTCAATACTATAATGTTATGTTTTTAGCACGAAGTAAGACTACACTGGACTACACATTTACCAGTACGCCAGTGGCCATAAAAAAAGAAATACAGTAAAGTCATAACATCTTTTCGTTTTATTTCATCAGATAACATCAAACGCACACCCTCAAAACGAACTTAAATGTTTACCCACATATTAAAACCCTAATCTTGCTTCCCAATCAATTAACACTTCTAACCTCATCACATAACCTCAAAACAAAAACATAACCTCAAATAGCTTCCCTCCCGAATGATCCGAAAGTTGAACTTTTTGTGTTCCCACGACGGGCCTAATAGCTTAATAAAGTAAAATGGCGCCTCGGGCGCTGGCGCAGTACTCGGTATTGAATAGATGAACATAGCTATCGTACAGAAGGAAGTCTTTGGATAATTTCTTGATAGTGCCATAAATATGTTAAAGATTTTAAAACTGAAAAAGCAGTTCGCTGGTTCAGTAAACATTTACTCTATGCCTACCTACACAAAATGTTGTTACAGTTTAACCCTAAAAACTGCAAAACCATTTTGTTGGTCAAAATGATTTTGCAGTTTTTAGGGTTCCTGTCTGTCTGTCTGTCCGTTTGTCACAGCCAGATATCTTAGAAACGACTACTGCTATCGATTTGATATCTGGAATAGTTTTAAACAGTATGTGAATACGTAAACGGCCGATGTTGGACTACTTGTTCGCTTTTATACTTTGCTACCAGTGCCATGTTTCATCTAATTAAGAATTCCCTTCTGTTATTCTCACAACTATGACAGTGCTATAAATTAATGAAACTCGAAACTTCAAGTAGCACTCGTAAAATGCGTTCCCGTGTGTGTTGTGATTTGTTCAATCGTGTTTATTGCTTATTGGTGTGTGTGCGTGACCCTAGGGTAAGTCGCCCTGTAATTCACAATTTCGTCAAACTCGCGTCTAACATAATATGACCCGTTAACTAGGAATAACAGTTCGTAATCAGGGATCAAACTAATACTGCCCGTAACTGGTGTTACGTGTGACAAAATGTCGGTCAAACTCAAGGGTTTGGTATATAAGAGCATCATAAGACCGGTTCTTATGTATGTCTAACTAAAAGCAAATACATGCCATCCAAGTTGCCGAAATGAAGATGCTGAGGTGGATGTGCGGCGTTACCAGGCTAGATAGAATCCTTAACGAGTACGTGTGATAGCGCAAAGTGACGTCACAGCCTTATAATGTAAACAATTAGTGTAGAGCACAGATGAATAAACCAGTTCTGATCGGACCGAGCTTAAGTCCTGACGTTTTATTTACCTAAATACCCATTATTTCTATCACGTGCGAGGAAGCCTGGGCGTCCGCGACATTGCCGATAAGCTACAAGAGAGTAGGTTGCGATGGTACGGCCATGTAAAGAAAAGACCACCCGACTACGAATGAAATTTGACACTCCAACTCTCCATTGCCGGTCGAAGATCTAGAGGCAGACCCAAAAAAAGGGGAAAAGATGTAGTGCTAAGGGTCATGTCTGAGACTCAGGTATCCGAGGACGATGTCAGAGACAGAGCGAAGTGGAGGATACAATTTCGGAAAGACCCCACCACCATGTGGGATAACAGCCAGGAAGAGAGAGAATCAGGGTTCAAACTATATCAGTTCGCTCGTCGCTTCGACTTTGGAGGAACTCAGCAGCAGAGGAAACAGTAAGGCCGAGAGAATTGAAAATTAGGTATTTGTAAAATGTGTCGCTGTCCCGCACTGCCCGCCTCTCCCCCGCAGAGTGCGATAGAGACAACTGCAGCTTGGACCGAAAATACCTTTTAAAATTTCATGAAAACAACGTTTCGTAGTCCCCTGATTTCTTCTCCAAAACTTAACCTATTTAGCTAATTTTTTCATTAAACATTAAAGAAAGGCTTTGGCCGTGTTCCTTTGTTTTTCTTTTTTTTAATAATCTAGTCAAATTTGTTCTCTGGATGTCTGAACACAGCGAAAAATCTGGCATTTTTTTTAGGTTTTTGAAGGTTAATATCTCTTTTGAGAATCAATTTATCGTAAAAAGGAAAACATAGGAACCTATCAATAGTAGCCATAGATTTTTGGACAAAAAATTATTGCTCTACTGGCATTATCCAGGGAGGAAACAGGGGACTACATTTGTATGGAAAAACTGCCCTCCTGTTTCCTCCAGTCTGTCAAATTATATTAGATATGAGTTTGACGTCGAGGTTCTGAATTGCCCTACTGATTGGAGTCGTCTATATATTAAGTCACCGGTGTTCGCCTGTTCGTCGGTCACAGGGCTGTATCTTTTGAACCGTACCTAATAATTGAGAGAGTTGAATATTTCGCAGAATGTTTATTTCTATTGCCGCTATAATAACAAATAATAAAACAAAAATAAATTAAAAATTAAAGGTGGTTCCCATACAAAAAAAACGGTTTTTTTGGCGTTTTTTGCTCGACGGCGGTACGAAACCCTTCGTATGCGAATCTGACTTGCACTTGGCCAGATTTTTCATATAACAAAAAGAAAAAAATATAATTTTTAGACGGTTAAAAAAGTGTTGCAAGCGTCCATAGGCCACGGTGACTGGCCGCGCGCTTGTTTGTCACCCTAGTAAAAAAAGCAAGCAAGTAGTGTAAAAAGCAATCATTCATTCGCACGAAACGATTCACTTCATCGATTTTAATGCGTACGGGCAAGGAATGCAATTCGCTCCCAGAGCCTGTATTTCCTGGCAAACGTAACTTAGGCAAAGAATAAAGACGAACAAGTAGTCCAACTTTGGCCATTTAGGTGCGCGCGACACGTGTTCGAAAGTTCGAAGCACGTCTGTTGAGTGCGATCCATACTCGACCATTCCCACGCATTCTTTGCTTGTAGTGCGTTCGAACACGGCGCGCGCGCATCAAGCGCGCAATGTACCTTTTGTAGGAAGAAAACTTACTTTTTTTTTTAGAAACTGACAAACTCGCAACCCATACACGGGCGTAGCGATTGTCGAACCGGGTGGTCGGCCGTGGCGTTCCCTGTGGTCGAACCAGATCGCTAGCCGGACCACCCTGAGTTTGGTCGGACTGGGTGCCGGGGGTGCCTGGGGTCGAACCAGGTCACCTTGTCCCGGTCCACCTCGATAGAATCGGGCTAGGTGAAAATTACTGCTATTATAAGTATACTGTAAGGGCTCCGCAAGGCCAGAGAGAATATTTGTTACTGACCCAGCGACCTATATCTTCGGTACTTACTATGTGATCGAACGCAGTTATATAATTAAAAAATCCATGGTCAAATCGCATGATCGACATTTTTTGCTCAGATAAAAATCCTGCAAAAAATTTTCACTTTATAGGTCCGACAGCTAAAGCCTAAAATACATGTATTATCGTATCAATAAGGTTTTCATAACTAGGAAACTCATATAAATTAATATAAAGTTATTAATTAAAAACACACTGCCCACAATGCAGCATCACGGGCAGTAATGAGGCTCATTACTTTTCGGCTCCTTTTGCTCTGTAGTGAGCAACATTTCACCGAGCGGCCAAATTTGGCCGAACGATACAATGTAACGTGATCAGGTCAACAGAGAATTCCCTTATTCCACACTCAGTTCACCACTTCGTAATGTCTCGGGAGTCGTGAGCTGAGAGTGTATTCATGAGAAATGCTGAAATGTGTAGGTTTTCACGACGACTCAATGTTTTTTTTTATAGCATTAATCGATTTCACGAATTGAAACGCTGCAGCATGAGTAAAATCATGAGAAATATGAGTTACGAAAGTTAAAAAAAAAATGATTTATTGCCACTAGAAACATAAACAATTACATCGTATTAAATATCAAAGCTAGCTTAAGCTTAATGAAACAAGTCGGTACTGTGGCAACAGGCTCAGGCTCAGCGTATGCTGTGAGCGTGTTGGGCTGCACAGCGCTGTTTTTTAGCCTGCACCTTACTCGGGCTACTTGCTTTGCTATTTAGGTGGAATTAAAATGAATTAATTTTTTAATTATGTAGATTATGCGCTGTTGCATCACTGGCAATAATAAGGCTCGTTAACTTTCTGCTCCTTTCACGTAGTACCTAATGAGCCAGATTCTAAGGGGCGGCCAAATCTGGCCGACGATACAATGTAACGTTGGTCAACAGTTCATAGTCGTGAAACTATGTCTTAACACGTTTAGCCTAGTGAGAGTGATACCGCCCACGAAGTTAGAGGTCCCGGGTTCAAATCCTGGTAAGGACAAATATTTGTGTAATAAGCACGAGTATTTGTAACTGAGTCATAGATTGGTTCTATCTATTAAAGTATGTATTTATCTATGTAAGTATTTATATCGTCGTCTAGTACCCATAGTACAAATATTGCTTAGTTTGGGACTAGGCTGATTTGTGTAAGTTTGTCCCCACAATATTTATTTATTATTTTTTATTATTTAATTTTTATATGAGGGTGCTAAACTTAACCGGAGAAATAAAATAAAACTGTAAAATGTATGTTTTTGCGGTGTCATTAAACCACCCGACGATGCATGTATGATCGTATAAGGCGCTTATAATTAGTTAGGAAACACGTCTATTTTAAGTCAAATCCATTAATTAAAAAGACACTGCCCACAATGCAGCATCACGGGCAGTAACGAGGCTCATTAGCTTTCGGTTCCTTTCGACCGGTAGTGAGCAACATTCCACGCGGCGGCCAAATGTGGCTGCCGATACAATGTAACGTGAACAAACTGGTGAACAGAGAATTCCCACAGGGTTGTGAGTGATGGAAACAAACAAACGTGAAACATCAAAACAAACTTGTGAGTTACTAAATTTTGCCCGTGATTCATTTACTTAGACCATATACTTAGTAAGAATTATCTAAGGTGTCCGAATGTTCGTAAATAGAATGAAACCTCAGATAATTCTTGCTATACTTAGGCTTATAACACAGATAGACAGTTCCAGTGTGACAGACAGACAGTTGGGGGTTGCTCGCACATTTACCATATTACTCTATAGGTTACCATCTCCAAAATTTGACACCTAGGACAACAAGCGTAAATCCCCGGATTTTGGAGCTTAAAAACCGGACATCTCAACAGCAACGCAGTTTTTATTCGCTTCCTCCTACTCTCCTCTATACTAATGGATGAGGCTAAGTCTAAGGTTCAGAAGCATTAACATTTTTAATCATAATTTCTATGCGTTGCATCTAAGTACAAAGTAGCATCAAGGGCAATAAAGAAGGCTTAGTATGTGTTTCATATCGGTGGGGACGTTATACGCAGAGGCCAAATTTGGCCAACAATAGGGATAACGCACCAGCAGCGTTGGTCAACGGAATATTCCCTTCGTCATGAAACGTCTGCACTCAAAAACTACGCTTGAAAATAATTTTATACTGTGGATATGGTAGCATGGATTCAAAAGTCCTTCATGTCATTACATTTCATTCAAAGTATTATTAAAGCACTTTCAATGCATATAGAATTGGCTCTGACCGATTAAAAAAACCTCAAAAGCAATTTCATACCGGCAATGCCCACTTGAACCTTACCTGCTTATTCAGAGCGACCACCACAAAGGACCAGTCTTGCGTCCCTGTCTATGACCAGAGAATAACAGAGATAGATAGAAGGTAGTGTTTCTGAATAGACTCTTAAAGTACCGAAGGTTTACTGCGGGTTTATGAGTTGGCGATCCTTTGTGGAACCGACGCAGGATTCTTGGGGCCGAAAAGACATTAAGTTTGTCAGGCAGTTATGACATTTTAAAAGCGGTATCACAGTTCACGATACAAAGGTGATTTACTGATTTAATAGCGTTTTAAAATGCTGTTGTGTCACTGTTAATAATTACAAATTGAATAAAAGAAAAGGGCCGCCGACTTTATGAGCTTTTTTGCGTTTTTGGTGAATGGGGTTCCACTAGAAGAAACTTGGCATAGGCTAGCAACGGCAGGCAGTGCTGCTGTTGTATATTGCAATTTATTAGTATAGGTTTCAGTAGCGTGGTGTCCAAAGAACGCGATTCCTGCCGGCTTACCTAATATCAGGCATTTGAGTACCTTATTCCACAGCTCTTAAGGAAAATGTACGCCAAATCTTCACCGGCTTGCCCAAGAATATATTTTTCATCACACTTGCTCGAAAATGGTGTCATTACACGTAGGTTCTGCGGGCCGTAAATGACCTATTACGCCCTAGGGCGTAATGGTTTTCTTTTTAAATTTGAAACGATGGTTTTATTGTACTCTTATTTGTCGTGTTCAAAGGAAATGCCAATTTACTTTTTTAACATTTATAACTGAAATATTTATTTAAAGAGAACTGTTATTGCAAATACATATAAACACATATTTCTGTTACATTAATTTAATGTTTAAATAGTGTATTTCAGTATTTTGCAAATATTAAACCAACCGTTTTAGGTCTTTACCGTTATGGTTTCCGAACGTGACTTGATAAGTATTCGCATTGTCTATGGATGTCACTAATGCCACTGTCAGTTTTACAATTTTATTTAGGTTAAGTAAGGTTATTTTAATTAGAGTTCCTCACAAGTGTGATGAAAAACATTGTGTGTGCCACGGGCGGTAAAGGAATTACAAACTCGTGTTCTTAAAGTCCTCGGCTTCGCCTCGGCCTTGTAACAAACACTCGTTTGTAATTCCTTACTTACCGCCCTTGATACACAATGTACTATTACGCCACGCCACTGATAGATAGGTTTACTACTTTTTAGGAGCGGATCACTCCGCAATTTCGCCGCGAGGCAACTAACTACTAGTACCAACCAACCAAGTGTTCTCCTCCGGCGGGACTTAGCCAGCGACTAGAAAGATGCGTTATGCTATGCGATAGAACGACGATTGGATGCGGTGCGTTTTTTTTTATGGATGATGAGTTTGCGTTTGACCTTAATCACCATCACCTATGGAAAGTGAAGACGTGCCCTAAGATGGAGCACGCTAACCCAGAAGATGCCTATTCGCTCATGCCTTAAAGACATCCAGTTCGTAAGTCACAGGAAACACAGACAACGGGAGCGAATTCCAATCACAAGCAGCGGCGCGCGGCGAACTCAACCACAAGTAAATGGAATCCCTCGGGGCGTCTAGTAGTCCGATTAGAAAAGAAGGAAGGTGGGATTAGGAGGCGTTCGGTCCTGTGGTCGGACCCGAACTTCAGTTTAACTTCTGTTCGTAGTACCATAACTTATTCTGTGCTTTAGTTAGACATTCGCTGCGGTCTGCGGTAGCTAAACAGTCGGGCGGGGCTTACACCTTTAGTAATAAACCGGTATACACAAAAAAATTGACAGTCTATTTTCAATCTTAAAATGAATTCAAATGGTTTAAACTCAATTGTAGAATCATTTTGAATTAGGCCGGTTTATTACTAATGGTGACAAGTGAAGTGATGGTGCCACGATTTGACAAATGTTCATAACTCGAGGAGTTCTCATAGACACGTTGGCTCAGCTGTTGTTGTTATGCTTGACGTTTTTAAAAGAGAAACTGATGAGCTTCTTCCGGTTTCTTGTCACCAGAGGTTCTCCGAAGCGCTGCTAGAGTCAGACCTGTAAAAGACGACTCCTGGTTCAACCCGGTTCGACCCCAGGCGCCCCCGGCCCCCAACTAGTCCGATCCACTGAAGCTGGTCCGGCCAGCGACCTGGATTGCCCCAGGAAACGGTTTTAGGTAGGAAGTTATGACTAACTTGCAACCACCTAACTTCTTAGCTTCAAAAAAAGCATGTTAAAGAGCCCTCGTGAGCTATTCGCAAAAGAAATGAATTAGTTCCACAGAAAACAAATTAGCTTTAATGCTTCAGTCTGGAGAT
The DNA here is from genome assembly GCA_947034925.1 of Eudemis profundana. Classification (NCBI taxonomy): domain Eukaryota; kingdom Metazoa; phylum Arthropoda; class Insecta; order Lepidoptera; family Tortricidae; genus Eudemis; species Eudemis profundana. The sequence continues at coordinate 1,983,469 of OX344799.1, forward strand.
AATTAATGAAACGTGCCGTGCCTAGATATAGAACGCGACGTCTCGCTCCGTTTCTGTAATGCCCGTTGCTCCTTAGACGATATAAATCGAAATGTGGTTTGATAATATTATTAGTCGCTTCCTTGTAATTTGAGCTTCGTTCCAAATTAGATAATTTGATAGCTAAATGGACGGATGTCCATCAATGAGTTGCTTCAGTTGAATGTTTTATAATGTTACATTTTGCTCTTAGAGGTATGCGTCTATCACTATAAGAAGTAGTGGATATTGATACATAAAGATACAATACAATCATACTGTGCAATAACACACCAAAAGATAAATTGCAATGCAAACTTATACAAAGTGGTAAACAATAGGCTGTCTTATCGCTAAAGAGCGATCTCTTTAGCGATAAGACAGGGTTTGGGTAGAGATAGTGTTAGGTGAGACTCTTTTGAGATCCTGGACGAAAATTAATAATGGGATAAGTTCGCCTTTGTACATAACCATTGATCTTTGTATTGTTTCTGTATGGTTTTATTTGCAATAAAGTGTTTACATAAACGAATACATACATACATGAATAGTTACAAAAAAGTTTCAAATTTTTTGAGTAAATTGGTGTTTCTCTGTAACACATCTGTAGAAGAACCAACGTAACCGAATAGTTCGAAGAATTGCAACTCTTAAGGTGGATTTAGACCAAACGAATTCTAACACATTCTAACCCCACTCTACCAAATTCTTTGTGTACACAAAGAATTTGGTAGAGTGGGGTTAGAAATTAGAATGTGTTAGAATTCGTTTGGTCTAAATCCACCTTTATGTGACAATGAGCAGAGCGCATTGCTTGTAAAACGTAGAACCGACGCCGCCGTTTAGTGCATAGGCTAGGCAGTTAACCAAATGGCTAATTAAACCAGTTGGCTGCGACATATCTATTTCCACGACGCGGCAACGTGTTTTTTTCCGGTGCCGCGCGTGTTTCAAGTCGACGGTGCGGACCGCGGTGAACTGGTGATGTGATGTGGAATCTTAAGTCAAAAGAGCCATAGCAAGCAAAACCGATATAACTCTACGTTACAGCTACCATAGACCACCAGCCGTTGCGCAAAACCGAACACAAAGCCTCACTCAACCTACCTGTCAAATCCCAACACCTTCCCATATAAATCGTCCGTTTTTACGCGCGGCGCCGGCGCCCGCGGCGCACAATGCGTGCGCGCAGACTTACGAGTATGTTAATAGAAAAGCGCCGGACAATGCTGCGTTTTTGTTGAGCGTTACTAGTCAAACTTGGACCGTTTTTTGTGAGTGACTAGTTTGTTCTCGCATTCTTCAAGTAGAACGTCAATCTGTTATAAGGTTTCGCCGGCGACTTCATTTCATTTGCGTAGCATTGGAGTTTTATCACAGAATATGTAGTAAGGCATTTCTTCAGAAATATGTCTGCGGCCACCTCATTCATCTGGCCCTTTTTCATACTAAATGTATGGAGACAGATGAATGAGCCGCAGACATATTTCTGAAGAATAGCCCAGTAGTACTATGTACAGAAGTTTCTCCTTCTAACAAAACTGACGTTCGGGTCCGACCACTGGACGGAACGCACCGCATTCGGTCGTCTCTCTCTATCGCATAACGCGTGCTCTTTCTGGTCGCTGGGTAAGCCCCTCCGGAGGGGCAGAACTTGGTACTAGCAGCCGCGTGACGAAATCACGGAGTGAGCTACTCCTGGTTTTATATCGCTTGCTTGAGAAAATGTATTATTTTCCATATAAGCTTCCACCCCACTTTTCACTCTCTTGGGAAAAGAAAGTAAGGTATAGGCTGTGTTTTTTTCGGATATCATCCTTTAGGGCCTGTGCACACGGCGTCTTTTAAAAGCGCCGTCGACGCGCGTTTCATAGCCTTTGCCAAGCGACCTGGTTCGACTCCTGGTGTTCAAACCCCCACCTAGTCCGAGTCTATCGAGGTGGACCGGGACTAGGCGACCTGGTTCGACCCCAGGTGCCCCCGGCACCGGACCACCCAGAGTGAATCGGACTGGGTGGGTACCCAGTCCGATTCACTCTGGGTGGTCCGGCTAGCGGCTTGGTTCGACCCCAGGGAACGCCACGGCCGACCACCCGGTCATAATATAATTGCTACGCCCACAAGGGTTGCAAGTTACTCAGGCTTTAAAAAAAAGCGTTTCATAGCGCTGTCTCTCTTTATTTTTAGGGTGTAAAAGCGACAGCGCTGCGAAACGTGCGTCGACAGCACGTTTAAAAGACGCCGTGTGCACAGACCCTAAAGCAGCGGTCGGCAACCTGCGGCCCCCGGGCCGCATTCGGCCCTTGAACCGCTCACTTGCGGCCCTATATTCCAGTCTGTTTTGCCGTCGCTTTATTCCGAATAGTATAAAATCACAAATTATTAACAAAATACGGCCCGCGTCAATTCCTAAGCTACTATATGGCCCTTGGCTGCTAAGCGGTTGCCGACCGCTGCCCTAAAGGATAATATCAAAGAAAAACACAGCCTATACCTTTCTGTTGCTGACTATTGTCTAGTAGGTACTTTCTTTGTGTCCTAAACTGTGTCCATACCAAATTTCGTCTAAATCAGTTTCGCATTTATACGCGTGGAATTTATACTCGTATGGATGGGAATTGGCGCTAAAGAAGACACCTATCTACTTCCACTGTCTAATTACTCTAATTGATCATAGGCTGATCATCATCATTATTTTACCTTGGAAACATCCACTGTTAAACATAGGTCTCCTTCAAAGCTTTTCACAACCAACTAGCGCATTCTGCTTGTTAATTCATGGTCTTTTAAATCATTTACGTTTCGTTAGATAAAATAATAAGGGAAGGGCTGTTAGGCGTAAGGTAAAGGGTATGCAATACCGGTACCGTTCTGGAAAACGGGGATGTTCGATACTGGTCGATAATAGAACCGGGATTTCCCGGTATTTTCGGGACGGGTTTTCAAAAACTCTGTCGGTATTTCAGTCCTATGAGATTTCGTTGGCCACCCGTGTTTATTTAAAATTGAACTACGCGCTTGTTCGTTTCGAATTATACTACCTATAGTCTTTTGTTCCCCATTTCTCTGACTATTTCAATTATGATAGTCAGAACTCAATAAAGTACACCAGAAAAATAAATCAAATGAAAAACGCTGCTTAAGTGTGTTTCCTGAAAATACCAGAATTTTAATTTTGACGTCCCGGTTCTTTGCTCGGCTTAAAATACCGGGAAATCGAGGTACTTTCGGTTCCGGTGTTCCCCGAGAACATACCCTAGTTAGGCGGTATCGTAGATCAGTGGTTCCTAACCTTTATTATCATATCACCCACATTCTCATCAAGATTTCTATTATTACCCCTCCAAAAAATAGATATTATAAGCTTATAAGAAACTGCTCAAAGTAAAACGGCTTAACCAAGGACCTTAAATAGCCGGACAGAGCATCACTAACAAAGAACTGAGGCATGCCTAATTGGCCGGCTACCTATCTGTGTGTGCTTCTCGCAATAGGAAAAAAAAAACCGGTCAAGTGCGAGTCGGACTCGCGCACCGAGGGTTCCGTACAAACTCGTCAGTAGATACGTGAATAATTCAAGAAAAACTGTATGGTGGGACAAACTTAACTTTGCTGTTGTAAAACTGTTATCCCCATACATCGACATATGCCGCGGTTAGTTTAGTAGGAGCAAATAAAGTTGTCTTACGATTTTTGCGAATTTCTAAAAAATGCTGCAAGTTAGGAACACCGTTTTATTTTTCCTGTAATATTTAGGATAATATTAATAATTGGTAATTATTACAGATTTTTCTGCTCAGTAATTTCGGAGATAATAGGGGGGGAATGGTATTTTTTTTAACGTTTTTTGTCTTAAATCAAAAACTACATGTCTAAGAAAAAATGTAAAAACGGTTTTGGAATCTTCATATTAAGCCCTTTCATTTGATATACCACTCGATATATTCGCTTAACTTTTGATTTTCGACATCCCATTTCGATTCCCTTTAAAAAAAAAAGTAAAAAAGGTATAAGATTTTTTTTCTGTCCCATAGGCTCGGGTTGGCGGTTTTTAACACTATTCCAAATTTCAAGTCGATAGCATCAGTAGATCCTGAGATATCTTGCTGTGACAGACGGACAGACAGACAGACAGACAGACAGACAGACAGACAGACAGACAGACAGACAGAGTCGCACCATAAGGGTTCCTTTTTTACCATTTTGGCACGGAACCCTAACTAGTTGATGTGTGCGTGCGGCTCGTAAATACAAGCAGCCGACGCATTAAAAATGGCTTCAGTTCTCTGTTAGCGAGCCTCCGTCCGGCTATTTATTTTAAGGTCCTTGGGCTTAACATTCATGCGTATTACCCCTGAGAAAACCCCCAGGTTTGGAACCACTGTCGTAGACTATAACAGTTAGTAAATAGTTAGAAATACAAAGATTTATGAGTTCCCCGAGATGTTTTGCCGAGTTCTTGCGCGGCCCGCTCTGGACGACTCAATAAGGTAGGGCAGCATGCTTGCATCGGCAAGAAATGCGCTTGCGATCCATATGATAGATCGCTAAATAGATCGCTGGGCAACGACCTCGCATTGTGGGAGTTTTTTGATGTGCTTAGTAGGTAATAAATATTAGAGGAAATTATGTGTTTACCATAATAAGGTTGGCCGTTCAATGGGGAGGTTTACTGTACTGTAAATTTGTTTTTTTTTTTTATAAAAACCTGATCGTAAGCGTCTTCGCTGGGTGCGCGATGACAGCGCCAACTAGCGGTTACAAATACGGCGGACTTTTTTTTTGTGTTGCTGCAAGGCACTTTGCCAACTAAAAACGTAAATTTCGCTAGTAAAAAGTAACAGCTGCCGAAAGTTCCTTTTTTGGCCATGACGCGCGCTGCGATCGTTTCGTGGTTCCCCCACCTTATACTTCGCACCCAGCGACTACGAGGCCGAAGATGTAGCTCGCCGGTTCAGTAGATGCCTATTTACTCGTGTCTTGAAGAGTCCTTGAAGGGACGGAGCGAGTTCCATTCCTTAGCGGTACAAGTATATATATTTTTTGTAAATTATGTAAAATTCTGTTAAAATAAGCAAAAGAAGGATTATATAATTATTGAAGATTTTTTGTGTTAGCTATAGTGTAACTTGTTTTATAAGCATTCAAAGTTGGGCGATAAAGTCCGTTTTACAAGTGTGAAAATATTCCATTGAATAACCTTTTAATAAACTTTTGTTATACTTAATCGATCTTCTCCCTATTTTGATTTTACGTCAAAGATTTAGCTTACAAAAAAGCTAATAGTGTTCGCATAAAGTACTTATATACATTTTTACACTTTCTGCAGAAAACCAAAGGAACACATTCCAAGAAACACCGCGAGCAAAGCTAGGCAATAAGTGGCAAGAACAATCACAGCTCAAATAACTGCAACAACAATGCAACTTGCATGCACATCCTTTAAACACCCTATAAAGTAAAAACCAAGCCATTACCGCCCTTAAAACATAGATAATAAGGTTTTAGGGAAGTTAAGCTATGTCAAGTTCGTTGGTTAATCGGCAGGAGTCCAACTACAAACATCTTCAGTCAAAATTCGTATCGTCTCGTGCCATTTCTTTCGTTCTCTCCTTATAGAACATTTGAGTAAAAGAGACAATAGGATACGAATTTGGAACGAAGAGTTAGAAGTATAGGCCCAGGTTCGTGGTAAGTCGGCAGGCTGCGCGAGAGTCATTTGTTTCGGCCCATTTGCTACCACGCTTCAGTGCGCTGCGTAATGCGTGCAATTTGGAAGGAATTTAGGCTTTGAGAACGATTTTGGGACTCAAAATGAGATTAAGTGTGAATATAAGCCATTCAAATTCAAATTCAACTACTGTTTTTTTAATTTATGGATGATGGTTCTGCGTTTGATCCTGATCTTGCCTGATGGAAAGTGAAGACAAGGTCTATGACGGAGCACGCCAACCCAGAAGATGCCTATTTACTCTTGACTTAAAGACATCCAGGTCGTAAGTCACCGGAAACAAAGACGCCGCAAGAGAATTCCGAACACTGGTCCTTCTAGAAATATACTCGTAAATAGAAACGTCCGCAAAATGGGTCCAAAAAGTCAAACGTTCCAGGCTGATAAATAGGCTACTTGACGACAGTTCAAATCTGCTTCTTATAATCTGCAAATGGACAAACATTATGTGTGTATGTAATATAAATCCAAAGCTACCTATTTCGAAAGCTTTATTTTATTAATAATAATTGGTACTACTGTAAACCGCTCCTTTAAAATATAGACTACTTGTCAAGCAATTTGTTACGTCTATTATGGCTCAGGAGAAGCTACTAGCTTTCAACACATTATTCCAACAAAGGGCCTTCACAAAATAGATAACTTATGGACTGCATTTTAAGATTTCTAAGAGTCTCTCGTTCCAGTTACGTGAAGTATATTTACGAAACTATGTTAATTATGCGATGATTTATCAAAGGAAATCGTTTTTTAAAGAGGCAAAAAGTATCACAAAATCGGGTATAACTTTAAATTTGACAGACATAGCGTATATCAGAAATACGCCATCAATCTTGTGCCTAATGGCCAGTTCACATTATTCCAGTAGTATTCCAGTCTAGCAATCCAATCCAGTGCTGGAATGCTACTGGAATAATGTGAACCGACACTGGAATGCACTGGAATGTACCCATTCCAGTGAGCATTCCAGTCCAGTGACTGGAGAAACCGTCAACTTTTCATTCCAGCTCACCCAATCCAGCGCCACTAGAATAGTGTAAACCGTCAATCCAGTGCTGGATTGAACGTGATATAGTGAATACGCGTGGTTGTTTTTGGTAACAGTCTTTAACACTCTTAAAAGACTGGAATAATGTAAACGATATGCTCCAGTCCACAACTGGACTGGATTAGCCCGCTGGATCACTGGACTGGAATAATGTGAATACAATTTGATTCGTCAACTTTGTAATAAAAGTTCGCAATAGTTTTGTATGAAAACACGATCGCAACTCGCATGAAAATCGCCAGTGCGATAAGGCTCTAAGTCAGTTTCTTAATCTTTTTTGGTCACGGACCCCCTCCATTATTTCAAAAACCTTACAGAATTAAATCAGAGAAAAAGAGTTCATGAAAGTTTGTGTTGTACGCATAGCCACGGACCCCCAGCCTCTTATGTCATGGACCCCTAAGGGGTCCATGGACCACCGTTTAAGAAACCCGGCTCTAAGTTGAAGCTTTGAGCATAAGTTGACTTCCAATACTGGTAGAAGTGGCTCACTCCGCCATTTCGACGCGCAGCTACTAGCAAATTCCCCCCCCCCCCCCCCGGAGGGGCTTAGCCAGCGACCAGAAAGAGCACGCGTTATGCGATAGAGAGAGACGGTCGAACCCGGCGCGTTCCGTCCGGCGATCGGGCCCGAACGTCAGTTTACTTAGAAAGATAAACTTCTGTAGATACGTAGCGTAGCAGCTTTGGCTTTGATTTTCTTTAAGAGCACTAGAATTAGGTGCTGACCTGCCTAACATTAGGCAAGCCGATGGGAATCGAATTCTATGGATGCCTCGCTACTGGTACGTAGTACTATTACTTATTCTGTGATACCGGTATCATTCGTATGACGAAAACTGGGGTTTTGTATTCAAATAATATCGGTATTGGAATTGGAAGCCCTTTGCGTTGCATTGAATTTAAATATATTTGTGACATTTTGATGTCTTCTGAATTATGGGACCCTCGGATGACGAGAGGGCTGGAAACCCGAGCCGGGTGGAGGTCAAAGCCGTCCAGACCACACGCAGGCCGTGCGCAAGCGCAAACACGGCCAGGGCTGAACAGAAACATAGTATTCGCTGTTTATGGCACCTTACTGAGCAAATGGTTGCAGATAGGGGAGACCGCATATGGTTGTCTCAGAGGTTGTTTATCACAGTGGATCGGTGTTAAAAATCTCAAGAGCTACCTCGTTCCGTACTTCACCAATTCACGCACTTATTCCTTTGTTTAGTATTCTTTTATAGCCGCCGTGACAACCAACTTCTGAAACAACCGTACCCAGTCTCCCCTACGAAAGTGCGTCAAAGCTAGGGCTGAACAGAACGCTGCAGGTTAGGCAACACTACGGCCCTCCAAAAAGATGCGTTCCTATGGTCAAGCTATGCGCACATATTCACGTCGCTGACGGTGCGTTTACCCGCCCCAGTGTATGTAGAAAAGCTTCTGTATGTATGTAGAAATGTCTGTCAAAACTTGCAAGCCTTACTAACTGTTGCAAAAATCAAACCAGGTGGGGCCCGTGGCGTTTCCTGGGATCGAACTAGGTCGCTTGGTCCGGACCACCTTGAGAGGGTCGGACTATAATCTGTTCTTTTAGGTATTTAAAAAAAGATAAACAAAAAAACTACGTGACTCGGGTCATTCAGCCAGTGGTATTGTGCCACAGATACAAAACAGTACTTTGATCGACTGAACGACCGGAGTCACGTGGTTTTTTGTTTAACTTTTTTTAAATACCTAAAAGAACAGAGTATAGGTGGGGGCCGGGGCGCCTGGGTTCGAATCGAACCAGGTAGCTAAGCCCGGAATGACACCAACGCGTCACAGCATATGTACGCAGCGTCAAACTTCGGTGTGGTCGACCATTTATCCTTACACCCACTAAACTTGTAAACAATTTGAAAGCCCTAACTAACCGCAGTAGCCAGAATTAACAAAAGCGGCACTCAGGCATTTAAATAGAGGAAGTGCAAACACGTACACTTTTAGAACGAATAAGGAAGGATTTCGCTGTCAGTTTGTTCGTTAGCTGATATTTGTGTTGGTGGTTAGTGGGCTTAATTTGAGTTAGGTTTTGACAGCTCGTAAATTCAGTATTATAGTTCATTAAGAGGTCTTAGACGCTTGAAATACTCGTCGATGTTTTGCATGATTCCAGACGAGTTGCTGTTTATTTTATGAAAGTAAGTTTATGACGGGGATCACAAATAACCTGTCAGCCCCTATTACAACTGTAGCCGATACCATATGACTATGATACATCTTTATGATTCCAAGTATATTTGAATGAATAGTCGTCCTATGTGAATTGATTGTCGTCCCATTATTACACTCTGAGCTACTTGCAAAGGAGCCTACTGTAAATTATATCCTTTATCCGTTCAAACAAAACAAGAATTACTCAAATCTTCGAGTCAGACTCTAGATACATAAAAAAAATTGCGAGTCGGACTCGCCCACCGAGGGCTTCGTACAAATACTTTAAATAAAGGGTATATTTTTTATGATTTAATTACAAATGCATAGTTTTCAGATCATTCCTTATACTTGTAGTATAAGACGGTATTACTTGCCAAATATCATAGTTGTAGGTCAACGGAAAAAACCCTGTAAATTTTCGTTTCCTTGAGAGAGTCGAAATGTACGTTTCTTGCGGCAAAAACGGCCATATCTTTTTTTACATTAACTTAAAATTTTGATTTTCTTCACAACTTCAAGAGACCGTACACTTGAGTATATGGTTTCAATTTCAACTCGATACCTCCACGCGTTCCTGAGATAATAGTACATTGTGTATCAAGGGCGGTAAGTAAAGAATTACAAACGAGTGTTTGTTACAAGGCCGAGGCGAAGCCGAGGGCTTTAATAACACGAGTTTGTAATTTCTTTACCGCCCGTGGCACACACAATGTTTTTCATCACACTTGTGAGGAAATCTGATTAAAATAACCTTACTTAACCTAAATAAAATTGTAAAACTGACAGTGACATTAGTGACATATTCCATAGACAATGCGAACGTCAAGTCACGTTCAGAAACCATAGCGGTAAAGACTTAAAATGGTTGATTTTATATTTGCAAAATACTGAAATACTATATTTAAACATTTAATTAATGTTACAGAAATATGTGTTTACATGTATTTGCAATAACAGTTCTCTTTAAATAAATATTTCAGTAATAAAAGTTAAAAAAGTAAGTTGGCGTTTACTTTGAACATGACAAATAAGAGTAAAACAGAACCAGCGTTTCAAATTTAAAAAGAAAACCATTACGCCCTAGGGCGTAATAGGTAATTTACGGCCCGCAAAACCTACGCGTAATGACACCATTTTCGAGCAAGTGTGATGAAAAGGATCTTGACAAACGGGCAGACAGACGGACGGACGGCCGGACAGACGTACAACAAAGTGATCTTCTATGGGTTCCATTTTTTCCTTTTGAAGTATGGAACCCGAAATATGACGGATTAAGAACCCTCCTTCTTGGAGTCAGTTAAAGACGAATAGAATGACGATAACATTAAAAACTCTTGCATTTGAGGCAGTGTCTTGAATTTATGACGATGATTACAAGTAAACTCCCATTACAGCTGTAGTCGGGACCATATGACTACGTATTTACGACTACGTATGTTTTTATTGAATGAAGCATAAATCTCCCGGTCACTATTATCATGCCGGCTGCGTACTATTAATAGTGCCCGAAAAGGCGTGCTCGGTAAAAACGCCGCCAAGTCGTGGGACCCCATTAGGCTCATTAAGGGACGCCAAATATGGCGCTCGGTATCTGGACGGACGGGATACGATATGTGGATGTGTTTGTTTTGTTGTGACTCATATACGAATATTTGTATATTAACTAGCTTCGTTTGCGTGGGTATCTAAGTTCTTATAGCCATATTTGGCTTGGATAGTAAAATGCCAAAAATGGTTCAATTATGATGCAAACGTATCTTGTGTTCACTTTCTTTGTTTGAAAGCGTACCTTAAAGTTGGTCCTATTGTAAGCAGGTCTGATGATAAAATCTTAGAAAAATCGAAATCTATACTTTTACAAATAATTCTCGTCACTGATTCAGCAATGGTGATTGTTGTGAAATCATATACCACATCAGCAAGTTAGCGCATCCCGGCCAGTCTACGATTAGATCGCGGAATCCTGCTCGCGCGCCGCCGGGGTTGACTGTACCCGCGCATGAGCATGGATCACTTAGAGCCGGATATTACTAGATCATAAGTTAGAGTGTATAAAAGCGCAACTAAAGGTGTCAACTCGCTGCAAATCGATACTTATCAAGTTTGAGGCTATGTATACAGCAGCTGTGGTAGCAGAGTGGTTTGGACATGCGCCTTTCAAGCTGGGGTTGTGGGTTCGAATTCTGACTCGTAACAACCGCCGCAGACCACCCCTTCCGCCTCACGCTTAACTAGTCCGCCTCTGCTTCTAAAACCATCAATCCTGCTTCACCATCAACTTCGTAACCAGGTCGTCAGAGTGGTCGAAAAGTGGTACACTGCAATCTTGCCTAACTGCAGAGGCGGCCAGCCTCTGCAGTACTGCAGAGGCTGGCCGCCTCTCAGCAATTTACTGACATGCAAAAGATTAACGACCATGACAGAACTCTCCCAATTTTGAATAAACTTCATTGTACCGCAACCAAAGACACTCAAGCATAAACAAACTTGACATTCCTTCGTCGGGCGAACTCCGACACTGCGACAAATATGTAATTCAAATATAGGTACGATTATGTCAGTTTAACATAATGTTTTTACTCGTATATAAAATATTGAGTCAGTTATCATCTGAGTGCCACCATAATGTATGTGTTTCCATTCATACAACTCCCCATGCACCCCCTGTCATGGTGGAGGTGCGGGGTCAATACACATCAGCATACAGTACCGTGACTCACCCGCAGGATCAGCTAAGGATCTAATTCTGTTCGCCGCGGGACAATGCGAGCGTCGCGCATGACAAGCGGCCGAGATCTCATTACGATGTGACGTCAGCTTGGGATAGGACGCTGTTTAAAGGGTTACTCGTGGGCGGTTTGAGAAATTACTAGATCGAAGCAAGATTGTCGGCTAGTAGGCTTATTCAGAAATTCACAGTCATTTTCGTCCGTAATATAATTGGATCCGTGAACTTATTGGTACAGTATCGGGAATATACCGGGTGTCCCAAAACTATGCCACATGAAGGGAAAGTACCTCAAATATTGGAGATACGATATTTTGCTAAAAGGAGACTTCATTTTATTTTTAAAGGTAAGTAATACTGCATTAAAAGATTTTTTTTTAAATTACTTGTTTAGTACATACCACACTTCACTGATCGCTCAATGTGAGCGACGGACCAGCGGAAATGGTTAAAAGCGGCACATGTAGAGTGTGTGATCGAGCTAGAGAGACTCCGACAAGAAACCCCAAGAAGCCCTACCATGGTCAGAGTAAAGGATTTTTTAGAGGATTCCCGATTTTTATTTAACTATCGCTTGACTACAAAATGGTGACTCGAGTCACCTTTATTATTATAGTAGAAACGCGTTTACACATTAAGCAGGATCAGTTCCTACGCTTCGCTCCTTATATCTCATTCCTGGAAAGCTCGGACAGAAGGAACTAATAGCGATTGTTGCATATGCGTGCGCACGCGCCGCGGCGGATCAAAGCGCGAACATGGCGAGCTATTGAGGACGTAATACAGTACCTTCCGGAATCCAGGCAGCTCAAATTAGCTTTTCATAAACCGGCTTCACGAAAAGGAGGTTCTCTACAGTCTAGTCTAGTAGACTCGGGCGGGACTCGAACCCCGCATCACCGCGGTTTTCCGGTAAGTTATATGTAAGTTTGTGTATATATATAGTTATTAGTTATATATTTTAAATCTCTGTTACCGCAGAACGAATTGTGTTGTTCATGAACCAATTTGAAAAAAACAGCCAAGTGCGAGTCGGATTTGCACTCGCAGGGTTCCGTACTACAGTCGAGCAAAAATACACTAAAAACACCTTTTTATTTTGTCTTCATTATTTATTGTTATAGCGGCAATAGATATAGGTACACATTCTGTGAACATTTTAAGTTTCTACCTATTACTGTTCAAAAGATAGAGCCCTGTCATAGAGGAACAGACGGGCAGCGGAGGCTTAGTACCTAATACGGTTCTTCTACGGTTCTAATTCTAATACGGTCCTCTAGGTACGGAACTCTAAAAATATAAATTTAATTGAAATAGTATAACTTCTAAAGTAGTCTTATTTTTTTTAAATCCATTCTGATGTTGGAACTCTTTAAATACAGGCACATGTGAAACAATTTCAGTGGGTACTACCAGTGTCGGGGCGTAAAATATATCCTTGGGTAAGCCGGTGCAGATTTGCAGTACATTTTCCTTAAGAGCTGTAGAATAAGGTGGTCAAATGTCTGATATTAGGCAAGCCGGTAGTAATCGAGTTCTTTGGACGCCACGCCACTGGTACTACCTGCTTTCTATTAACTGAATTCGAAAGAATGACTTTTATTTTTAGAACTAAATAGGTACTTAGATAGGTAATTTCTGCACATGTCTGCAGACGTAGCGGCGGATCAAAGCGCGATGGTATCGTGGATTTACAATTCTATAACAACGGATCGACGACGCGATAGCTGTGTTAGCTAGGAAAGGCTTGGAAAACGGTTTTCTTCGCTATCTTCGCTTAGCCTATTGGCAACTATGTTGAGGTTATAAACTACGATCAACATTTTTCTCAAACATGGCATGACATGTTGACATTACGTGCCTAAAAATAGGCCACTAAGTACCTCGTTTCCTATGCGGCTTGACACTTGGCACGGAATGGAATTTCATACTTACATTGCCGGCCTAGGCCATTCCACATTTAATTTCCATTCCACATTTATTTGGGCCCCAGCATCGCGGCATTCAGCCATTAAAAAAACAAAAAACGATTTTTGCTATATTTTGCAGTTTTATTTATTTAAAATTGACATGAACATAACAAATAACACATTATAAACAATTTCCAATTATTATAAATTGCAAACTAAACCACAAGAATACACATTTAAAATATTTCATCTAAATATTCGCGGTAAAAATGTGACCTGAAACAGCTTTTGGCCGAACTTACATTGTCTATCGATATAATGTCACTAATGTCACTTTCTGACAGCCAGTTTGTTTGTTATAAAATATTAAGTAAGGTTATTATAGTAAGTTTATTTATTTCATTGCATGTTTGAGAAAAGCACTATACATACCTCGGCGGGAAATGGGGTTGCCGGCCTCGTAACTATCTATAGCTATATGTACTCGGCCGGCAATTCCTTACTTCCCGGCCTCTGCAGTAATGTACTAATGTATACGCCGCAGCCAACTGGTTTAATTACCCATTTTGTTAACAGCACAGAAAGATATCGAGGTAGAAGTACCTCGCGTGCTAAAAAGAAGTGGCGGCTACCTACTTTCCACGCCGGTAACTTCAGTTACCGTCAATATTTTTATCAGATTTGAAAATCTTATAAAAATGGTATAATTTAATAGTTCAAATACCACTAAGTGAAATGGAAAATGTATGTTTTCCATCACTAAATTACACTTTTGGCGTCAAATGCAAAGCGAAAAACGTTACCCGCTTGGTTCCCATACAAATCGACGAACTATTTCCTTCAATCAATATATTTCTGTGGTTAACAGCCTTTTCACTTAACGGCGCCATTTAGATAACTGCCTGGATGAAATTTAGCCAATGCGTCAATGTATCAATTAATTATATGGCTGGCCAATGCTTAGGCCGTGGTTTACTATTGGATCGCATAAATTTAAAAGGCATAATGCATCATTTCGCATAATTCATCATTTGGCATAATGCTTTTTTTTTCTGATCCCGTAAACTTTTCAGGATTATTATAACGCAAACCTAACCTAACCTAACTTATTTAACAGAATGAGGCCTTAAAGAGTCCTAAAAATTCTACAGTTTAAGAAAAAAATGCATTATGCCGAATGACGAATTATGCCAAATGATGCATTATGCCTTTTAAATTTATGCGATCCAATAGGTTCCCTTAGTCCGTTCGTTTAGTAGGGTATCTATGAAAAGGGGCTTTGATTAGTTTTCCTTCTAAACAACTATGGCCCGCAAGCAGCGCAATAGTACGTTACACAACAAGGGTGGTAAAACAAAGAAAGGCCGAGATCGCAGATGTTTGCGGCCCGAGCTGCAAGCGAGGGACGTAAATATGCGATCGAGGGCTTTCTTTATTACCTCCCGTGTTGTGTACATCATTTTCTGTCTACACTTGGCCAGAAAGCCACTTTATGGCCAGGTGTGGCATAAAAAAGTAACGCACCACATTTAATTATACAATGATACATTAACATCTCATTTATATCATAATAACGCTGGTCGGCGCCCGCGGCGGTCTGAGATCTCAATAAAGATCCTTTAAAATAAAAACGCCGTAACAATGTTACTTCTGTAACACATTACGGTATTTTTCGTCTGACCGGTGCGTCACGATGAAGAGGTAATTATATGCCGGGGGAAATTAATTTGTGGATGTATGTAATAAATGCGTTAACTTATTAAAACCTGTTCGTACAAAATGGTATGTCCGATGGAGATACTCGTATTCTAAAGAGTTATGCATCCCGAACGATGGGCCAATATAGCCACCAAATGGATTCCGCGAGATGGCTACAGGAGCAGAGGCAGACCGAGAAGGAGATGGCGGGATGACGCCTGGACTCATTTCAAGTCGGGTGGCAGGAGCATGCATTAAACCGAGACGAGTGGCTGAAAAAAGGGGAGGCCTTTGCCCAGCAGTGGGACATACAAACAGGCTAATAAAAAAAAAAAAAAACAGTGATTCAATAAATCGCTGAAAACATATTGAAATCTAAATCAAAGTATTCTAAATTATGTAACTAAGGTAAATAGACTTAAGTTAGACCCAAAAAGTGACGAAATTTATAGATGGAATGGAAGGTGTAGGTAGTAGAGGTGTGCGCCGATGGCTAAATCGTCGGCGGCGGCCGCCGGTCAAAAATTGACCGGCGGCGGCGGCGTAATCGGCGTGATCGGCGTGGTAAACACAATAAGTAATTATGCATATTACAGTACATTTCTACACATATAGTGAAACGGTCGGGCTATATGAGCATAATTCGGTCGTTTCAAATAGTAAGAAAAATTACCACGGGTCTTTGTTTTAAAAGCAGTAGTTCCATAAAATGGTCAAGTCATACATACTTATTGACCGAGATATAGGGTTTAATAAGTTAGCGCCTTAAGCTTGTCTTTATGAGATCTGGTAACTTTTTCACTGTAAAAATGAAAGTAGCAGTATTTTGGCTAGCTATTTTATATTCTATGTGTTTGGTGGAATTGCAATTTTTTGTAAGGTCAAGATAATAGTCCCATTATATTCCTCGTCTTCCTTCTCGCTTCGTGTTCCTCATTGCTGAGGGTCCTGAAATTCCCGTGACTTCCGCTTCTTTCTGACGGTGTCTCAGCGTCTGTGTCTGTTCTTGGCATCGTGTAGTGCATCTGCGGCCTGTAGGTTGTTTGCCATGAATCTTGCCAATAACAATAAGTTGTTCAAGATTATGGCCTTTTTTCCTGGCTATGTGACCGAAAAACTCTAGTAGTCTGCGTAGATAGATGGTTGATGGTCTGATCTTGATGTTCAATTTGCGTAATATAGATGCATGTGTGCGAAAAGCTGTCCAAGAATTACAAGAAAATTGAAGCATTTTCCTCCAGCACCACATCTCGAAAGCATCAATGCGATCACGGCCAGCCTTTGTCAGAGTCCAAGTCTCAACTCCGTAGCTGAATATGGAGAAGACTAGGGACTAAATTAGTTTTAGTTTAGCGTGAGATGTTGCAATTCTTTCATATATCTTGCAGCAGGGACATTGCACTTTTGGCCATTCCTATGCGCCTCCTAATTTCCACTTCACAAGACCTGGTATTGCTGATGTTCGCGCCCAAACCCAAACACGCTGATGTGACCATACACCGCAGTCCGCAGTTGATGTTTCATTATGAGAGCCTGAATGCCAGGTATTTTGACGCAAAGTAAAACTTTCTTGTTTGGTTCTTGATCTTGACACTTAATGAGCAGAATAGATAACGGAGATCGAAGAAGTCTTCTGTTTTGTAGTAGCACCATGTTTCTGTAGTATATAGAAGAGTTAGGTTTAGGTTAAGATCAACTCATAATCTCAAGTTAACTCTGCCAAATACGCCGTCTAAGTTTTCCACAGGCTGCAACTGATTTGGTTTTGTGGGAAACTATCTTGGATGTCAAAGTCACGTCGAAAGTGACTTCCTAGATACCTAAAATGCGGTACTTCTTCCAGACCTTATAATGGAGGGCTCCAAACTATTCCTGTGCTATAAAAAGCTGAAATCTGTTCTGTAGCTTCACTGGAAGTATTACCAATAGCTTATACCTTTCAATGTAGATGACTTACGATATTATGAGCTATTATGGTATCTCACTGTATAAGTAACACCCCTTTTATGCTTTTATTGTGTTCTAAAGGTAGTTTTTCCTCCAATAACGGAGAAGATAGATAAATTGGGTCATGGCCATCATAGTATTAGTTCACGCCGATTTCACGCCGGTGGAATGATCGGCGGCGGCGGCGTGGTAAAAATGGCCGGCGGCGTACGCCGCGCCGGTCAGCGCACACCTCTAGTAGGTAGACCCTTTAGTACTCCATTTGCTACCAATGAGCAAAACGTAAAATACTTCCATTTCGCCTTCATTGGTGGTATACAGGGTGACTTTGTTATCATCACCCAGTCGAAAATGTAACTTTTGACCACGTCTCCATGGCCATTGTCACAGAACAAGTTACTACGTACAGAAGTTTCTCTTTCCAACAAAACTGACGTTTGGGTCCGACCACCGGACGGAACGCACCGCATGCGACCATTTCTCTCTGTCGCATAACGCGTGCTCTTTCTGGTCGCTGGCTACGCCCCTTCGGAGGGACAACATTTGATACTAGTAGCCGCGCGGCGAAATCGCGGAGTGAGTCACTCCTGCCAATCAACAAAACGTAGAATACTTCCATTTCGCCTTCAATGTTGGTATACAGGGTGACTTCCTTAATATCACCAAGTCGAAAACATAACTTTTGACCACGTCTCTGTTGCTACTGTCACATAACATGCGATGGTAGGCCTCTTCCCGTTTGCCCCCCATCAAACAGACGTAGCATCCAAGATTTCCATGCAAACATACGCTCCTTTTGAACTAGGGTAAATTACCCCATTCCTTTTGTCAATGTCAACCTTCGACCAACAAATTAAGTGACTCTCAAAGGAAAGAATTCCTTAATTGCGTGAAACGGGCGCTCGCACGCTGTGCTTTCAACCAATAACCTTCAAAACCTCCCATCTCACTTGAACAGCTTACTTGAATCTCGGCTTTACCCCTTTGACATAAGGTCCCAATTTAATGTAACGTGGGAATAAGGTATGAGGTGTGTTTGTTTGTTTGTCCGGGAACTTGGAGACTGCTTATGTTTGCTTAATGGACCATTTGGACGTCCAAAAGCAGCCTTTGAATGTCTTGGGTGAGATTTTTGGTCGTTGGTTTTTTTAAACAGTGACAAGAATTCTGTATACCAAGCTGCATATGTTTTTTTAGAGTTTTCGTTTCGAATTACAGTTAATTTATGCTGTCTGTCGAATTTTTCATACCGAGTGCTAAAATTACATTAGGTAATAGGCATTAATTTCTGGTTAATACCTGCCAAAATACAACTTTTAACGTTAAAAAAATGCTATATTCTAATAAATACAGCAAACGAGTACACACTTTTGGAGAAGATTGTACCAATTTCAGTCTGTATGCTTCATCTCGAAAAGATATAACAGTTTTGGTCAAAACGATTAATTTAGAATCAAAGAATGTAAAAGCATGTACTGAAGAATGTACATATGTATTTTATTGTTGTTATACAGTGTGTCCCAGGGAGAAGTGACCGGCGGAAGTAGGTCGATTATTTGCGTAAAATTATCGATAAAAAACATTACTTAGGGGGGTCTATCGACAAAAGTTTTTTTTTTATTGCTATTTCTTTTATTTTACTACTTTTGCGAGATTTTCTTGGCTTTGACTTTATTTTCTATTCTGTATTTGTTTTTGCATAGCCAATATTGTAACTAATTTGATTAAGCTACAAAATCTAACCAAAATAAATTACACATTTAGAAATTTTGGAAATAAGCTAAAAATCCGATAATTTTTTATTGTTTTGCCGAAAATTCCGAAAATTGTCCCATACTTCGTATTTTTTTACAATTTACTAATAAACTACCTGATATTCTCTAAAATATCTCAAAACAATGTTATTAGTTATTATTAATACTTTTCGAAATATTTCAATAGTAGTGCAACAAGTCGGCTGACTTCAGTACAATAACAGAAATAACAATTAAAAAAAAAAATGTTGTATACCATACCTCTGAAATATTTCTTTTTATCGATGACTTCGCATGAATATTCAACCATCACAATCTGGTCACTTCTCCCTGGGACACACTGTAGTACAAAGTGATCAAACCTTCGCTAAACAATAGTCTGTAACATACATAGTTGCGTTCATCTAACAATAGGTACATCGACATTGTTTCTCTTCAATAGGCAATAGACACTATTTCAGTTCTTACCTATTATGTCTAAAAATGAAGTGTGATAAATAAAATTACTATTGTACCTACCTTAGTCCTCGGGATGAAAACGCATTTGTAACCCTTTACTTGAGAAACTGCATGTGTTAATAAGTTCTGCTTTCCGTTAAGTATTCATGCTTGTTTATCACTAGCATTTACCCGCGGCTTCGCCCGCGTTGTTCCCGTTACTGTCCCAAAGGAACTATTTACCGGGATATAAGGTATCCTGTGTTTCAATCCAGGAGTTGATGCGTGTAAAATCACTTCGTCGAAATTCATTTAGTATAATGATTCATTTCGTATAAATTCAGATGGCATAAAAGTTCAAGTGTATAAATTACATTTCGTATAAAATTCAAATGCTCTTAAGTCATTTTCTATAATTTCGTATGATATAACATTCATATGCTCGAAACGTTATTTGTTATAAGTATTATAAGGTATAACATTCATTTGCTCGAAACGTTATTTGTTATAAGTATTATAAGGTATAACATTCACGCGGTATAACTGTTAAAAGCTCTAATCTTTTGTAAACCCTTAATAATTATTGAAATACGAGGCCCAGGTTTTTAAAATTTGAAGGAAGTCAGGACTTTTTTGACAAAATTTGATAATTCTTTTTATAGTTTTGCCGTAAAAAGTACGCTAAAATATGTTCAAATAATAATAATGGCTGAGATAATATTGTATTTTATATGCATTGGAGGATACATAGGTAACAAAACCCGAATCGGAGCACCCCACTATCCACGTGGTCTTGTCTGCCCTACCCCTAGAGTGTATATAGAAAGCCGGAGGCGCGGAGGGGGAGCAGCCCTCACCCGCTGTAGCAAAGCACAGGCGACCAACAAGCCGAAGCTGCGAAGACGACCATTAGTGCCTGTGCTTTGATACGCAAGGGCGAAGGGGCTGCTCTTCCCGCAGCAGCGGAGCAGTTGCGGAGTCCGACCGACTGTTTTGTATACATTGTGATGCTTAGATATTTTGAATGTTCTACTTTTTAAATATGCGATCAAGTAATTGTTATACAAAATGAATATTATGCATAATAATTTTATGCATCTTAAATGTTATGCATAATGATTTTATTCATTTTGAATGTTAGACATATTGAAGAATTGAGATTTAATGTTTAGAGCTTTTAAATGTTATACAAAATGAATTTTAACTGAAATGAATGATTATACGAAGTGATTTTATACGTTTTGAATTTATACATTTTGAGTTTATACCATTTAATTTTATACGAAATAAGGTAGACCCGTTGATTTGCATGCCAAATTTCAGCCCAATCTATCCAGTTCTTACCCCGTTATTTAGTAACAAACATCTAAACATCTAAATATCTAAACATCCGAACATCTTCACAAATTGCTTTATGAAATAAAGACTGTCCGAGCGCAGCGCAAAATCCGTCAAATTTAGTTTCGATTTCGGCCTTAGTTTCGGTCGGATGGGAGACGAAACCGAAACTAAGCCGAAACCCGTTTTATTGCCGAAACTAGTTTGAAACCGAAACCGAAAATGCCGGTAGAGTTTGTGCGGAAAGAGAAAAGGCGTGGCGAAAAACAACATATTTTTACAAAAAAAAACCGACCGCGGTGGACTTTAAAAGTGGATAAAATCCGCCATTTTGTTTATTTTAACGAACTTCATACCCAGTGACACTCGCGCTATCAAGACGAATCTAATGATGTATCATTTCTCAAAATCGGTTGTGCTGTTGAGTAGTTACGAGCGGACATAGGAACGGACATACATACATACATACAGGTCAAACACGGGTTCCCTCTATGTGGCATAACATTTATTGTCCGAAACTGTTTTAGCATAACAGATGTGGCATAATCGGTTTTCGCCGAATGGTAATGTGGCCGAAACCTTATTAAGCATAATTAGTTACATCCCGAATATGTGTTTGTCTGAAATCAAGTTCGTATACTATTATTATGACCGATTATTTTTACGCATAATTCTATTGTGCAGAATTTTATTCGGCATATTATCGATTGTCCGAGATTGATAGGTTAGGTTTAGGAGAGGTAGGTTATTATAATAATCAAGTGATATAATTCCATTGGACATCATGTTCATTCAGTATAACGATGAACTAATAGCATTTAACATCTAGCAATTCTAACCTAACTTAGTAGGTTAGGCTAGAACTTTGATCCCTCACAAATCTCATAATAAAGATCTGTTCCTAAAAACTTTAGGTTAGATTTAGAACTGAGTCCTTACAAAATAAACTATTGATAGAAAAGGGGCTTAGATTAGGTTAAAACATTTAAGCAACTAGAGTTTTGCACGAGTTCTTAGCTATGGAAAGGCCAAAAAAGGGGGGACGGGGGGCGAAGCCCTGCACAAGGGGGGCTCGGGGGGCGAAGCCCCCCGCAAGAAAAAAAGATTAGACAGAAAAAGTAAGTTAGGTTAGGTTTGAACTGCGTCCCCCAACAAAAACGAACTGCTGGCAGAAAAAGTAGGTTAGGTTAAGTTAGGTTTAAGTTAGGTTTGAACTGCATCCCCCAACAAAAACGAACTGCTGGCAGAAAAAGTAGGTTAGGTTAGGTTTGAACTGCATCACCAAACAAAAACGAACTGCTGGAAGAAAAAGTAGGTTAGGTTAGGTTTGAACTGCATCACCAAACAAAAACGAACTGCTGGAAGAAAAAGTAGGTTAGGTTACAAAACCATATATCGTCGTCGACAATACAGTTAAATATATTATGACAAAACATCTTTCTGCCACGAGAGTATTCGGTGTTATAATTTTATAATCATTTAATTTATGTGTAAATATGATTCGGAACATGAAAAGTATGACCAAATAATATTCGGACTAACGTAATTCTGCGTAATAAAATTATGCAAATATAGATTCTGCGATAACAGTTTATGCACAAAGCCTAATATGGCTATATACATTATGCCACAAAGAATTATTACTTACAAAATTATGCCACAACAGGGTGAACCGTCAAACACATAACCCTCCTTTGGGCTTCGCCGCAGTCGGGTAAAAATACGGCACATACGGTAGAAAAGCATTACAGCGCCCCCCAATCTAAATCCTATTCTCTTTCTGCACGGACTCTAGTCAGACATATTTTGCAGTTGCTTTATCAGCCGTAAATTGCCTACACTATAAACATTTTACCTATACTCTGTCCTGTTAGGTATTTAAATAAAGGTAAACAAAAAAACCACGTGACTCGGGTTGTTCAGCCAGTAGTATTGCGCCACAGATACAAAACGTTACTTTGATTGCCAGAACGAGCCGAGTCACGTGGTTTTTTGTTTACCTTTATTTAAATACCTAACAGGACAGAGTATAACAATATACTATAAAACATTTAATGTATTAAGATTGCTTTAGATTGTGGTCTGTGTTTACAGTCGCCACCAGATACATCGGAGCAAACAAGGAGCTCACAAACATCTGAACACGACTATTGTCAAGGCGTTAGATTGCATGTTCAGATATTTATGATCACCCTGTAATATATAGATGTATCTGATCGTCTAGTACAACTGCTGGATGTCACGCCACAGATATTATCCATCCCTTTCCATTTATCACAGTGCGCAAGTGAGTCATAGTGGGTAAGGGCCGATACAGATGGACTGCAACCCAACTGCAACTCCCTACGATTTGTATGGGAACTGCATCACAACTGCACGCCGACTGCGCAGTTGTGATGCAGTTCCCATACAAATCGTAGGGAGCTGCAGTTGGGTTGCAGTCCGTCTGTATCGGCCCTAAGTCTCTGTATACTGTTTCAAAACATCCTAATTTAGGCCATTAATTGAATCGTTTAAAAAATGTGACTAAGCCAAGCAGATGCCAATCAATCAGCTGTGTCCAGCGAGGTGGTCCGCTCCTCCGAGACACCCTGTAATGACCGGTTGGTTCCCAGCGTTTACACAGCTTACATAACAGCTTAGTTATTGCGACTTCAAGAAAAATACATGATTTTCCTGCACCTTTCCTGACTCACAAGGAAAGGTACCCAACTGTCCGACTCCGATTTGATTCATTTTGATATATATTTATGTTATAGAGTACCTAGTCTAAAATAGAAGACACGTATTTTTTTTTAGCTGCCCAAGTTCAACTTTTTTCACTAAACCCTCCAACTTCTACAGAAAAAAATTCAAGCAAGTTTCTAATTAATTACTGGTTTCATTATATGTTGGAGAACATGAAAAAATAATAGACACCTGTTTTAACATTTCACCTCAAACTAATTTTTTCCTAAAAAAAACACCCTTCAAAGTTTGAGCCCTTAGAGGGTGTTTTTTTTTTAGGAAAATATGAGTTTGAGGTGAAATGACAAATAGTCATATTAAATAGTATTTTTTTCCAACACAACCGCGTTATTTTCTAAGCTGTGTTCCTATGCAGCGATTATCTTGTAAAAGTAATAGGAGTAATTATTTATAGTGGCATCCAATCAGGGAAGACGCGGTGCCCCCGCTGCCCACGCGGTCACATCTTACTCCAGTCACTGAAGACACGGATTAGACTACTCAAAATTACTCAAGGTGGCACTGGCCAAACGACCTGGTTCGACCCCAGGCGCCCCCGGCACCCATCCAGTCCGATCCACTCGGGGTGGTCCGGCTAGCGACCTGGTTCGACCCCAGGGAACGCCACGGCCGACCACCCAGTCCGACAATCGCCATGCCCAATACACATCACATCTTACTCCAGTCACTGAAGACACGGATTAGACTACTCAAAATTAGTCAAGGTGGCCCTGGCCAAACGACCTGGTTCGACTCCAGGCGTTCAGACCCCCACCTAGTCCGACCCTATCGTGGTGAAACGGGACAAGGTGACCTGGGTCGACCCCAGGCGCCCCCGGCACCCATCCAGTCCGATCCACGCCGGGTGGTCCGGCTAGCGACCTGGTTCGACCCCAGGGAACGCCACGGCCGACCACCCTGTCCGATAATCGCCATGCCCAATAGGGTTGCGAGTTTGTCAGCTTCTAAAAATAAAATAAAAAACTACTCAAAATGTCGATCTGTCTCTCTCTCCTTCGGTTCAGTCATTCTCTCCTTCGGAGAAAGAGATAGAACCTCCCTCGGAGAGTGGTACCATTTCTGATTGCCCAAAATAACCATGTTGCTGACGATTGCCCAAAATAACAAATGCATGCTGCGTCGCACGCGAAATATGTAGCGGCAATCTTGTGCTAGCGGTGCAGGTTCAAAGTAAAAGTTGATTGTACCAAAAGCAGAGTATCGAGTCGAGGGATTATAATATAAACAGAGATGGGCAAACTTTATTCGAATGACGAATAACGAATAAGAATAACCAAATTATTCGCGAATGACGAATAAAATTGGCGGATGATTATGCTTATTCTAATACATTATTCGTGAAATAATTTATTCGCGGATGATTTATTCGCGAATGAATTGCCACAAATAAGTATTTATTGGAAAGGCTGTTTTTGTACTAACGGAACGAACTAAGATGATTGCTTTGCCTTACTTATATAACACATACATACTTTTATTATTTAAACTGCCCTTAGGAAGCCGGAGCCTTTAGGAACACATCATGTGTTAGATAGAATCAATATAAGTACCTACTTAAAAAAAAGATAAACAAAAAAACCACGTGACTCGGGTCGTTCCGCCAATCAAAGTAATGTTTTGTATCTGTGGCACAATACTACCACAGAATATAAATAGAGCAGTATGGAAGCTACGCTTACTTTTTGAAATAAATACCTACGCTCCATTAGAGCGTTAGGGTTGTTTAAAATGAAAAGATCGCGGGCTGTCTGGGCGCGCGCACGTAACAAACGCAAAGCGTGGCCACTCGCCTCCATGCGCACTCGCGACTGACGGCACCGCGAGATTCCCTTAGGGGCCTTGTAAAAGCGCGCGTCTATGTGTGCGTGCGTTTCGATCGTTTTGTTTGTAGCTTCCTTACTGCTTTAGCTTATATATATTCTGTGATACTACTGGCTGAACGACCGTAGTCACGTGGTTTTTTTGTTTACCTTTTTTTAAGCACCTAAAAGTACACAGTATACACTCTTTGAAGCACTCAATACTACTCTTAACCCTTATTTAACTCATATCTGACACTTATAAATCCGAGCTTGAGATAAATATAATTAAAATTCCTCGAGGTTGCCCTGCATCGGGGTCCCGTTATGGGAGAGAAAATAAAATGTCCCGTCGAATATTTGGAGCAGGATGTTTAATAACGGTTAATTTTGTAGTTTAATAATATCTCACACTGTCCAAAGCGAAAAGTGAAAGCGAGGGCAGATATTCTATCTTCCATCCCCTTTAAAAAGAGTGAAAAAGGTATAAGATTTTTTAAGACTCGGGTTAGCGACTTTTAAAGCTATTCCAAATATCAAATGAATAGCAGCAGTAGTTCCAGGGTGGATTTCACAGCGTTTCAAACGCCGTCATCACCAATCCCGAAATTTCGACGATTCACCTTAAGAATGTCTCCCATTATTTTGATAAAATCCGAAAATAGTACCTGTATCTACCTACTATTGTCATGGTTTGATCAAAGATTATGTAATTTAAAAAAAAATGTCATCATAATATCGGGATTGGTGATGACGGCGGTTGAAACGCTCTGAAATCCACCCTCCTAAGATATCTCGCTGTGACAGACAGACAGACAGAGTCGCACCAAGGGTCCTTTTTACCATTTTCGTACGGAACCCTAAAAACGTGTTACGCAGCGTAAACCGCCTTTATTACTACAGGCACAAAGACGTGCTACGATATAAACTCACGGGCAGTGAATTCGGGTCGTTTTCAATGAACAATTATATAGAAAGTGACCCGAATTCATTGTCCGTGAGTGTATAGTATAGCGCTTTGGATGCTACAGGCTGACGCTGACTGTACCTTGCTATTATTTCATCTAAGAACGACAAATACTGTGGTATCTAATGTACAGATGTAGTGCAAAATGATTTTCCATCGTACTTTATCGGAAAAGTTCGTATTTATCGTGCTCTCTCAATCAGCTTCAGTACCCATCTTACAGCAGCCATTTTTCACTTTGACATTTGACACTAAACAATAGAGATAAAGATAAAGTTCAATATTAATGGATATGAAAACGTCACTCATGTACTACAATCATTGATTGACAGTTCGGGTGCCATCGTATTCCAATTGAGATCCGAGTTTTCCCGATGGAAAATCATTTTGCACTACATCTGTAATCGTACTAAAATACCGGTTGGAAATAACTATCATGGCAGATGTGGCATGTAAATTAGATTGACTCGCATTCCGGGCACAGAATCTAGACCTTCCTCATTGTTCCCACGTGTGAGTCTAATTTTAAGACGGCTGAATAGAAGTCAATGCTTATCACGTACTGCCGTCCTAGTCTTTTTTTTTTAAACCTGACAAACTCACAACCCATAACCGGGCATAGTGATTGTCGGGCCGGGTGGTTGGCCGTTGCGGTCCCTGGGCTCGAACCAGGTCGCTGGCCAGACCACCCAAGGGCGTCCGACCGTGTGCCGTACACACAGTCGGCACGCACATCGGGCTGGGTAAGTGCCGGGGGGTGCCTGGAGTCGAACCAGGTCACCTGTCCCGGCCTACCACGACAGGTGTCGGACTAGGTGGGGGCCTGTTCGCCTGGGGTCGAACCAGGACGATGTCCAGGGCCACCTTTGACTTTTCGCTGATTGCTCAGAGTGAGCAGCGGACCAGCGGGAAGGATGAAGCGGATCAACCTGTCCTTATGTGAACGTGTGAATCGAACTAAGCCGTCCTAGTCTAAAAGGCGACTTTTTACTATGAACTTCCATAGTAAAAGGTTCATAGTAAAAAGTCGCCTTTTACACTAGGACGGCAGAGTATAACATGAGTAGCAATCTTTCTTCCTATAAAAGCTACATCGCGCACTTAAATGTGTGCGCGGCGTGTACGAACGGACTACAAGCAAAGATTCAAGAATGCGTAAGAATGCGCGCCGAAGTTGGACTATTTGTTTTGTCTTTATTAACTGGTATTAAACTAGCGTCAAACCGCTTCTTCGCCTGTTTTATTTCCCGTTAGTATCCCAAGAGGACTAGTTACCGGGATAAAAAGTATCCAGGACTTGCTTTACTTGTACGCCCAATTTCATCTCATTCAGACAGTCACACACACATCAAAATTCTTAGATCTAT
Source organism: Eudemis profundana (assembly GCA_947034925.1). NCBI lineage: Eukaryota > Metazoa > Arthropoda > Insecta > Lepidoptera > Tortricidae > Eudemis > Eudemis profundana. The sequence goes on from OX344799.1 coordinate 2,011,147, forward strand.
CTATAGGTTAGATATACATAAAACCAAGCCAAGTTAGTTGCATCATTTTAACTCGAGTACGGGTATGATTTTTAATTATTTGGGTTTGTCTCTGCCCCGAATAACACAATAACTATTAAAATATCCATAAAATAAAAATTCTGAGGCGGACCCAAGTTTACCGGGACATTTACTTTATAATATTAGTAGGTAGGTAGTTTTTATTCATCATGTCATGCCCCTAGTTCTTTTTCCCTTTTCTATCGGGATAGGGGTAACAGAGCTGGATACTCTTATTTTTTGAAATATATTCGTAAGTATTATTTAGGCGATTGCACATATAGTCCAGAAATCTATTTTTTACTATGATTAATAAATAATTGTATAGAATTGTGAAGTTCTTCATCTTCTAGTTTGTTAAAGGCCATTTGTTGTTTCCTAAAAGTTATCCAAAAAGTCAAAAACATGGCTGCGAGGGTAATAACTTCATCGGATGCTGGAAACGCCATTAAATGTTAATTACGAAGCACTTTCCCCGCGGTAACGTTTCATACAAATAAACGACTACACTAGATGAGGGTCGAGGCACAATGCTTCACCGCTTGCGCTTGTGGCGAACAATTCTGCCGCCATAACGCAAAAGGGCACGACTAACATTTTTTCGACACTGTATACATATTCGGAATCAGCGAAATTTACTGATTCCGAATATGTAAACATTTTAGTGTCGAAAAAAAAATGTTAGATGTGCCCTTTTGCGTTATGGCGGCAGAATAAGTAATAGCACTACGTTCAGAAGTTTCTCTTTCTAACAAAACTGACGTTTGGGTCCCACCACCAGACGGAACGCACCGGATCCGACCGTCTCTCTCTATCGCATAACGCGTGATCTTTCTGGTCGCTGGCTAAGCTCCTCTAGAGGGGCAATTTGGTACTACTAGCTGCGCAATCTCGTAGTGAGCCACTCTTGCTTGTGGTTCAAGTAATATGGTTTTGTACGAGGTTTTTGGTGGTGCTACCTTGTTACTGCATTTTCTTCGTATCGCCATATTTGTCGTTACTTATCGTAGTCGTTTTCGATTCGATTCTCGAGGTAAGGTTAGGCCTACATATAGTGACAAAAAAAGCAAGTGACTAACGTAATTGAGGAGTTATTTATCTAAGTATTTCTCGGATCTCTGAGCCAAACACATAAAAAAGTTAGTATGGTAACGTATGATACCTAGCACCTTTTTACTTAGAACATCTGTGTTAGTTTGTAACTGTACGTATTTCAATGCAGGAAAGAGTAATTAAGATTTTAATTTCTGAAATAAACGAACGATCTGATATCGAGCCAAACCCGGTCACTTTAGAAACTAAACGCCTCGTCACAACAAACATCATAAGAGGAGCGTATTGATAATGTAACCCAACCATATTGCCAGATGCACTCAGTGATAGCTGCGCTCGCGCCTCATACGAAACCTTTTACAAAAACATTATAACTTCTTCATATTTGTATGGCGCTTACGCCGTTCTTCGCCACATGCGCAGGAATGATGCGCCGTTGATTTACACACGTGTTAACTGTTGAGTGGCTGGTTAAAATCACTGATTAATTTGCCGCAAGAAAGTACTGTTCTCACGATACTGTGACCCTTGTTAAGGAACTCACAGCAGATGTTGAAAGGGTCAGTTTTCAGGGGGTACAGTCGGCTAGTGAAAATGTTAACACATTCAGTTCCAAGCTTCCAAATTAATAACTACTATTAACACCAGGGCATTTATCATGTATATTTGTTTTTGGGGCCTTCCATAAATTACGTCGTTATTTTTTGCCGATTTTGGATCCCATCATCCACTGACCAGACCCCCCCCCCCCTAATTTCAAATGGCGTAATTTATGGACGGCCCCTTTATTTTTTTTTGTCAACGGCGTGGAAATGCATTACGCATACCCCCCAGGCATTTTCAAACTCTTTCCCAGGCCCTTAAAAGGACCCTTCGGGGGGGTTAAGTGGGGTTCACCCCTCAGAAGGAGGAAGCATACCCACTAAAACCACACTGGTGATGGAGCCTCTGCAGCGGGGCCTGCGTCCGCGGCCCATTGCTGCACGTCGGAAGTGGCCGGAACTCCTCAGGAGCTCGCGGTGGGGCGCTGACCTGACGTCATCGCCCCCCACGACAAAAAGCAACCACATTCCTTAAATTACGGCGGGAGGGGGTGCAATCGGTCTGACGCAACTTGGAGAGGCCCCTGCTGGCATAAAACGATGCATGATTTGGGGATAGTACCATCGCCAGGAATAGTGTGTACGCAAAAAATAGTTTATGATATAGGCCGGCGAATCTACATCGGTAACAATGTTCCTGTCCATAGTGTCGATACGTGGTTGTTTTCAGTACGTTAATTAAATCATGTGAGCAAAGTCGGAAATAGATTTTTGACTTGTTAAGACTGATTGAATTATATTGCAATATATTATGACTATTTCATTGATGCTACATGTAGAAATTTATTTAAACCGTAGTTGATATTGTGATTTCAGTTTTTATTTAAAGCTATAGCAATTTCTTCCTAGGCTCCTATCGCCCCCTGGGAATCCTCAACGCTTACTGGGCGGTAGGGGCCACTTTGAGAACCTATTATAACTAATTAGTAGTGAATTTACCAGCGACGTTGCAAGTCGATTTTATTTCAACTCGGATAAGTCGAGTTGACTCGGCCGCTAACTCTAATCGAAACTCGAGTTGACTCGACTCGCATCAACCGGATGGGATCTGCTACGCGGCAGCAGCCAAACGGATCGGCGAGTCGAGTTCAGCGTATTCGTAGCAAAATGAATATTCGTCGAGTTGAGTTTCGAGTTGGCGAATCGCTGACTCGCGTCGCGTGCACTCGCATAACTTGCATTTGTTATCCGCCCGCTTGTCCGGTCCGTATCAATTCAAGCTAGAGTTAGGTATGCGAGTTGCGAATGAACTCGATTCGAATTAACTCGTTTAGAGTCTGATTCGAGTTATTCGAATCAGACAACTCGACTCGCAATTTTACTAAGTAAAATTTCTACCGACTACCTATAAAGGTTCCCTCCAAACTTAGAAAACGTAAGATTCGTCGGTTCTCAAAGATTTATCTGCACCAGAGATACCTCGTAAACAAAGTGATAGACACCGACCATGGCGAGGTGTTTTTATTGCCTCTAAACATGGAGATCTAAGAAACCACCACGGTAGCATGTTTACACAGTATCTTGACTTCATCCGTCCTACATAACTACATCCATCTTGGCAGCAAATCGGTAGGTGCGTGTTGCGACCACGCGGTATTTGCTTGGCTTATTAAAATTTTTAACGTTGATGCTTTAGTATTACTAACATTTGATTTTTCAAAATGTGAAAATAGTGTTTCATTATATTCCAAATAGTCATATATATATAGCTCACTTCAAGGGATAAAATCTATACCAAAGGGTGCCCGTTCATTACGGCCACTAGTTGCGGCCATTAAACGGCCACAAGTGGCTCAGTTAGGCCACTACACACCGCCACCGGTGGTCTACGTGAGACGCGGTGGCCTGCGACTGTGGCTGAGTGTGCGCGCGAGGCGAACTACTAAACGCGGCCACAAGTAGCGAGCACGCGCCACTTCCGCAGTTTGATACTCGAACACGGCCATTTGAACGCCAAAATACAAATAACAACGCTACGAACGCCAGAATACAAAATATATATAAAAGTCGTCCGCAACTTGTGACGGTCACCCCGACTCCAGGCGTTCAGGCCCCCACCTAGTCCGACCATATCGAGGTGGACCGGGACAAGCGACCTCGTTCGATCCCAGGCGCCCCCGGCACCCACCTAGTCCGATTCACTCGGGGTGGTCCGGCTAGCGACCTGGTTCGACCCCAGGGAACGCAACGGCCGACCACCCGGTCATACAACCGCTACGCCCACAAAATGACGGTCACCAGTCGCCGAGCTGTGGCTGCCACTAGTGGCCCAATGTGCGGGCGCCCTAAATGGAAATGGAGGACGTTTTTTATGAAGTCAAGCTACTACCAACTATTACCTCCACTGTGTTATGCGTGCTATGCACAGGGCGCCGCTCTCCATGGCATGTTTTCTGGTATTTTTATTGATAATATTGTACATATTTTGTCTGGAATGTGCCGATTAATTAACATCTAACTGGCTACACGCTATTAGTTTTATATAATATTATGACTGTTTAATTACTTCAACATATTATCTCGGAACCGAAGTGGGAATATTAGCTAAAGCACTTACTATAAGTTGACGTTGAGAAGTACCTACCCTTGACCGCAATATGTGGAGAGACATTACAGTTGGTCATAATCCTCAGTAATGGAGGAACGACGAAAAAAAAGAGACACAGTTGTATAGTGTTTATTACAAACAGGCTCTTTTCAAAATGTGCCAACCAATAAACCATTTGATACATGCCCGTCTATGATATCATTATATTGTAGCTCAGAATCATTCCAGAATCGATGAACCAATTTAAGAACATCTGCCCGATTGCCGAATTCTTTTATTGGAAACGCCGCAAGCTAACGTTAACTCAGTTGAAATGTCGACTATTTTCTAAATTCCTGTGTCTTTGTCCTCAGGTCGAGCGGTGCTAGACCGGCTGGCCAGCACGACGGTGGTGGATTCCGGTGTGGAGCCCGAGGGGCTGCTGCCGGAGCCCCTCGACGTGGCCCCCTTCGTGCTGGTGGAGGCCAACGCCACGTGCGGCGACAATGGCGCTGAGGAGTACTGCAGAGATACGCCCGGGAAGTAAGTCTTTGTATAATTTATTGAATCAGGCGTTACTTTGCGGAAATCCATATTCATTAAAACAAAAATATTGCTTTGCTAATCCGCGATATGACATGCGATATGAGTCTTTGGATGTTGAACACTGGGTCGAGTGGTGCTAGTGGCCAGACAGCGGTGGAACAATGGGGGCTGACACTTCCTGGAAGTAAGTCTCTGTCTGTTTTGTACTGGATTGAGCGGTGTTGGAACAGCTAGACAGTTCCACATTGGTGGAGCCCGAAGGGCTGTTGCTGTCTCGACGTGGCCCCTTCGTGCTGGTGGGGGCCAACGCCACGTGTGACCACAATTGTGCTAAGAGTACTGCAGAGATACTCCCGGGAAGTAAGTCTTTGTGTGTTTTGTACTGAATCAAAGGGTGATGGGCCAGCTAGACAGACATTGGTGAAGCCCGAGGGGCTGCTGCCGGAGCCCCTCAATGTTGCCCCCTTCGTGCTGGTGGCAATGGCACTGAGGAGTACTGCAGATATCAGAGCGGGAAGTAAGTCTAAAGTCTACTGCCAAAGTTGTAAGACGACATTCAAGGTGGTACTGAAAGGTACAGCAAAGATATTGTAGTGTGCGCACATACAACACACGCACACTCTCACAATACTGCGGAACCTTATAAATGTATAACCTATTAACGTGCGACACAAAAAAATTTAAGTCGACCAAGCTTAATTGTCTTCTTACTCCTCATATTAGCCTTATTGAGCTTACTATGGGGCTAGTTCGATTTGTGTAAGATTGTCCCCTAATATTTATTTATTTATATTACATGGTGACCCCACCAGGACGAATCATAGAGGAAGAAAATACTCGTACTTGAGCGTTTTCCAAAAAAAATACCAGGGTAGCTACTTTCTCAAAATATGGACTTGTGAGGTTTTTTTGGCTCAGAATCGTTATTTTTTTTTTTGGAAATTAAAAAACCGGTTTTTTTTTTGGAAAACGCTCACTTACCAGAACTAAGAATACTTAAGGACATAAAGTTGTGGATTTACTAGTTATGCATATATAATCTTCGTCTTTTTATTACCTCTTGCCAGCCAGCATCTAATGTGTCACCGCTTTTCAGACGCGGCGTGGTATGCGACGTGTGCGAGGGCACCGACGGCCTGTCCTCCCGCCGCCACCCCGCCTCGCACGCCGTGGACGGCGACGCCGCCACGTGGTGGCAGAGCCCGGTGGGCGTGCCGCATGTGGCTCTGGTGGTGACGCTGCCTGATGTGAGTAGATGTTTCAGATAGCTGTGAACGTCCTATGCATCAATTGCCATCTATTGATGGCAATTGATGCATATAATAGGATAGGATGCCTGGGACTGTTTCCGGAACAAGCTCAAGAAAGACCGGTCAATTGAAACTTGTAATGTTGTCAAAATTAAGTGGTTTCACGCAATGTTTTGAAGAGGTTTACTAAGGAACTGTGATGCAATGGTGGTTCTTACTAAAAGCTTTAACTTTCGTCTTAAACTTGGCCGACTTTATTAGGTACTTACGCTGATTTTTCAGAAAACTGTCTTGCGCTGAAATGTTTTTTTTTTCCAGGGTACAACACTAATCTAACTTCACTTAATTATATGTTCTATCATGTCATAATACCGTACCGTATAATTAATAATACCGTAAAAGAAAATAGCATTAGGAATTTTGAAATTTCAGATGCATTTTACTATACTTAAATCGCATTTTGACTTTGATTGAATAAATGTATTTTCTTTCTTTCTTTCTTCTTTCTGATACGGCGGTCAGTTTAACCTAACACTAACACCATGTGTTGAAAAACGGAGAGAAGCTGATGTATTTAAGCTATTTTGGTCGCTCAAAGAGTCCCGCAGTCGAAGGTGCCCGTGGTATCCCGTTATATTCCTTATTTAAAAGCATTTTACGATTTCCCAGTCCGTTAACACTATTTAACCAGCAGATAAAACGTGCCATAAAACCGCTCCAGGGGGCACGCTGTGATTACTTTTATCGACGTTTTATCGCGCATCCGATAAAGTTGCTATATACTGAAACGTGGGCACTTTGAAATGTAAGTGCCTATCTAGTTTTCCGACTAAACCTGCCCTCTTAAAGGTACAATTTCGTAGCCGGTTGCAGGTCGCAGCAGCAGACGACGTGTCGTCAATAGGGGACGTGCACGAGCTATAGGTGGCAGCACTAAACGACAAAAGAGACACGGGCGGACAATAAAAAAAACTATCATGCCTGTCAAATCAAGCTGCCAAGTTAATCGTCCTTCATCGCGATAAATTAACGGCGTTTCCACCAATGTGGCCCAAGCATGATAGGGTACAATTAGCGGTACCAGTTGGCAGCACCTTCGTCGTGTACGTTCCCTATAGTGTCCGTCCAAAACTAGTTTTCACGGTCGAAACCGAAACCGAATTTTGGCTTTGATCTCAGTTTTAGAAATTTCCAGATAAGGTCATGTTATCATGGGAAGAAAAATAACTGGCCAAGAGCATGTCGGACCATGCTCAGTGTAGGGTTCCATAGCCGTAACTATAAGGTAAAAAATACGATGTAAAAAAAGTACAACAACAAAAGAGCGTATCTTCATAGCAATTACGTCCTTTTGTTGAGAAGCGCAGTTTATCGGCAATAACTCAAAAACGGTTAATTCGATCTTGTTGAAAATAATTTTCGTTGAAAGTATTAATTAAGCGTTACCTTCGTGATTTTTTTCATATTTTTCGGACGCACGGTTTAGAAAATAGAGGGGGGGGGGACACAATTTACACAACTTTCGGAGCGATTATTTCCAAATACATTCACTTAATCAAAAACATTACTTAAGAACCTTATAGTGTTTTTTAAAGAGCTGTCGAACTATGTACCACACATTGATATTTGCTGAAAAAAATTTTTTTTACTGTCTTTAACATATATGGAGTGCCCCCCCTAAAAATATTTATTTTATTTATTTATATACCAAACTAAGTAGCGGCTCATAAAAGACACCTATATTCCAAATTTCATCAATATCCATCATGTAGTTTCTGAGTAAAATGCCTGTGACATACGGACAGACAGACAGACAGACAGACAGACAGACAGACAGACGGACGGACATGACGAAACTATAAGGGTTCCGTTTTTGCCATTTTGGCTACGGAACCCTAAAAAGTGGCAACGATAAGTCCGTAAGATAAGACTGCCCATACATGAATCATTGCATGATGATTCATGCATGTCAATAAATAAGTTTAGCTATGATTAATAATATATATACTTAATTAATAATTTAAAATTTGCACGTTATTTACTTTATGCGACACCTGGCCATAATGTGGCTTTTTACGCACGCTACGCGTTCGGAAAAAGTCGCTTTCTGGTCAAGTGTAGACATAAAATGATGTAGGTACACAACACGGGAGGTAGGTAATAATGAAAGCCCTCGATCGCATATTTACGCCCCTCGCCTGTGGCTCGGGCCGCAAACATCTGCGATCTCGGCCTTTCTTTATATTACCACCCTAGTTGTGTAATATACTATTATTCGAATGTAGTTTTTTTGATAAATTGTAATAAAATAAATATGCTTATTAGAGCATTCCTGAGAAGTAATTCTACGGGGGATTTCAGGGTATGTCCAAAGGCTAAGGTCACGCTGTAGCTATAGCCGGTGACTACCATAGTCGACAAAGGACAAACAATATGTAACCTACGCTGTTTTGGTAGTAAAAACAAACATCATAATATTACACATTAACATTTCTGACACTACGTCATTTTAAAAGCTAAACAGCATAGCGGCCCATAACCGAAGCTTATAGCTTTTTATTCAAATATTACAAATACACTGAACATTACTGGCTAAGTTACCAACGATATTAAAACAACACTAAAAGTACTAAAACACCAGCGATGGGGCGTAAAATGTTGGAGATATTCATTTGTTTGCGTATCATATGACCGTGATAATGTGCATATTAATGAGCGTAAGTGCTCGTAAAAGTTAAAGGAATTCTTATCTTATCTGCACTGGATATAAAGTTCAAATTACTGTACCAATTTGTATGGACTTAGGTGTGAGTCAAAACCTCGACACGTGAAGATTTAAAAGGGATTTAATGAATATGAGATATTATTAAGTTGGAAATGCGTTGTGTATGTTTATGTAGGTACCTACTCCTTTTATATTAATATAATAATAAAATGAAGTGTTGGGTTCAAATTTTACGAGTTAAAAACCTTATAAAGTTATCAAGTTTATGTTACAATTTAGAGTTTCATTAATTTATTATTTCTGTTTCTCATATGGTCCCTCATATTGTTTGTCATAACGTTCACGATTTTAAGTTATTCGGTAAATTGAGATAACATATATTCGTAAAATAAAGTAATGATCAGGCATCGGAAATTCGGATGCTTTTATAAGTACCTAAAGTTCTCAAAATTCCGGAAAAAGTTAAGCAAGTATGGAATCAGCTTCTTAAAAATTTGATTTTAATAATGTAAGTTCCCTGATTCCGCGATTATAAAAAACGTCACAGTAATGTAGTATCTCGCAAATATGCTTACATTATGGCTATTTTTAACCGACTTCAAAAAAAATCAAAAATAAATGCAATTAGTTCATTTAAATACTTAAATAGACAGTATGTGTTTATGTTAGCATAATAAGTTAATTTAGAAATCTAGGGAAATTTAATAATAAAACTAAACTGTGGTCGCCGCCATACAACTCAACATCGGCGCTGACGGTAAAGTTTAGGTATATAAGCATCCGAATTTCCGATGCCTAGTAATGATGTATAAATGTACTCTTGATCAGAAACAGATATCAATCAATGATATACTCAATTTACCGAAATTCTACTTATGATCGCGCGTTATAGTGACAAACAATGAAGACAATCTACATTTCATATTAGAATATGTTAAAAGTAGGTAGCTTGCGTTGTAAATAATGTACTTAAAACATTGTTCTTTTCTATATCTGATACAAACCAGCACCTAGCAATTTCAATAGATATTGAATAATTATATTTTAGTTATTCTGTCATTATAAGTACAAATAGTTTTGCTACTCGACGCGAGATGGCGCTGAACTCAAATGTACATACAATGCTCATTTAGTACCGACAAATCCATCAATCACATTGCTGCTGATAAATGGAATACGGATCGTGATTTATCACACAATAACTGGTAAGTGATAAAATAAATTAACGCTTGCTTGCTACACAAAAAAGCAATAATACTTACGAAATTCCAATCACTTATATACTTTTTTAACACGGAGAGCGATACTAAGGATGTGCGGTTACCGGAAATATTGCCAGGGGAATATTGCTGCCAATATTACTTGGAAAGGGAATATGTGACGTTCCTAAATCTAATTGATTACAATTCTTAAAATTTCATAAATTGGAGTTGGAAAAAAGTTACATTATTAAGTCAAGAAACTTCGGAAAAGTATAGTCACTGTGAAGAAGTTATTCTCGTATTGTTGTAATCAGCTTCTTAGAAACGGCTCCGTCCAACGATTTTGTTGAGGCTAATAAAAAGAAAATTGATCTTCAACTTGGTCTAGACTAAAATGTCTATATACTTAGATAGACATCCCTGATAAAACAATAAATCGAAACTCCGCGCTGTAATCCTAGTCTGAGCTGAGTGAACCGCTGGGACAGTAAATGACTTTAAACGATACCTACTAAAAAGAAAAAAAAGTGGCTGTGTCCGTCGGTCACACAGACAGAGAGAGTCGCACCAAAGGGGCTCCTTTTTTAGTATTTTGGTACTGAATCCTAAAAAACATTAGATTTGGGCAATATTGCCGGTAAATTATATCGCCACCAGTATTCCCAACTAAAAGAATTGTATTGGCACATCACTAGCCGCTAAAGACCGCCATTTTGTATTTTTAACGGGTAAAGCGCAAGTTCGGCAATTACTGTCAAGTTTATTGCTTTTAATTGGCGTCGTGTGATAAAGAGTCGATCGATGTTGCCATTAATCCGGCTGAATGTGGCCACATTTATCAATGTAATTGGACTTTTTGCGATTGGCGTTTTAGGTGTAAATTAAATAGGTTACGGGCCCGGTGGTCTTGTGAATAAGATTTCAAGTGACAGAGGTTTATTCCGTTTTGTTGTAAATATTTTTTGTTTTATTTCTTTCTAATTTGCGAAAAATACACAGACTTCTACACCATACAAATATATTTGCCTGTTAGACGTCATCGTTCCATAGGTACATTATATTTCGATGGTCGGTAAAGCCCGCGTATCTGCACTCGAGATATCGGCGCACGCGCTATCAACCGCACCTAGCTAGACCTTTTTTTTTTTTTTTTTTAACCCGGAGAAATGCATGAAACTGCATACCACTACGTAATCATCAGAAGTTTGCGGCCCGAGCTGCAAGCGAGGGACGTAAATATGCGATTGAGGGCTTTCTTTGTTACCTCCCATGTTGTGTACATCTACTACGCAATATCAAGGTTTTAAACAAAAAGCTGCCGTGAATTTCGCCAGTACTATCCAAAAAAGTAAGCTTGCACTACATTTATAATAAACCTAAAAAACTCCATACAATGTGAATTCTTCATAAAATTAAAATTAAAAAAAAAACGAAATTGAGTAAAGGTTAGAAAAACTCATTGTTAATTGTTGACCGCTGACCATGCCCCTACAAAAAGAAATCTAACCGTTCTGTGGCCGTAATTTTATCACCCCATATCTAATTTATTACCTTCTTTTATCCTCTAAACATTAGTAATCCCATTTCCTATTAGTATAAAAAATAGACAAAACACTGCACGGGTACCCATTCATTTATCTCTCCCAGCGTGGTGCCGAAGTTAGAAAAGGATAAAAAAGATACCACGGGTCCAGACAAAAGCATTTTATTGCTTGTCAATAAAGACTACTTTTAATCACATCTTTATATATCAGTCGTCTATTACTAGTCCTTATTGACAGCTACCTATGTGGTACTTTTTGCCAGAAAGGACACATTTAGTAGCATCACCACTTAGCCACTCTGATAACTAGGACTGCGCGTGCGAAGCGAATTCTAAAAGGGTGTATGTTTAATAGACCTTAATGACTTTTATGTCTTTTCTGGATAAGCGAGCTGTCGATAAATAACATTAGCGATCGATGTCTTTTTTTATTGGAATTTGGAGAATGTGAATGGGCTATGCAAGTGCATATACAGGGTGATTCGGAAAACGTGAGCAGGACTAACTCTATGGATTCAGTAAATTTATGCTTCGTTCACCATCGTATTTAAGTGAAACAACCACACCTTTTTGCTTTTTTTTTACTTTTTGTTTAGTATAAAACTTCATTCTCTACAGTCATGGTCGCCTTACAAGAACTAATTAATAAGGATAAAACATATTTAACTGTTATGACACCACTTTGATTAGGAAGAAAGTAATTTAATTTGTCATTGTCCTTTTGGCAATGTCAACGTTTACAAACATTCACAGTGTGCCTACCATGAGTTGAGCGTACGATCGGCGCTAGCGAGTTTAAGGCGAGGTGAGACCAGAATCGGGCACAGAAGCCTAGTTTCCAAATCATTTTTAGAGCACTTATTTGACTCTTAGGTCACTGTAAAACATATATAATAATATTCAGAACTGTATCTAGGGCTTCCTCTCACTTAGAACACGATAGCGAACACTTCGCTCGATAGAAAAGTAGCGCGAAAACACTATAAAACAAAGTATTTTTTTCATTTTTTTTCATTTTGTTCATCACCAGTTACCTTTTCTGACAAAATTAATACCTGACAATCATGATTTCACAGTCATGCAGGGCATCCTCTCATGTTTGGGTTGATAACGTATACTTTTATGTTAGAAATCGAAGATAATCTGCAATAATCTGCATTCCGCCCGACCCTAGTTTGTATGTGAAATGCGAGCCAGGTCCTACCGCGCCTTAACGTATCGAGAGTCAGTGAGCCTCTCTCGCACGCGCTGATAGTACGATAGAGATAGACTGTCATCGAGCGCTCGATACTCGCTAGCGCCGATCGAAAAGCCAACTCATGGTAGGCACACAGGTAAAGCAAAGAGTATCGGTACATGACGGAAGTATTCTTACCTACTCTTATTGTAGAGTGACTATGAATTTCGTTAATAAGTTAACCAAAGTAAAATACCAAAGAAAATTTTATGTTAATCTCACTAAGGCTGACTGGTGTTAAACAGTTGCTTATAAACTGTGTTCGAAGCTTGGAGCTTGGGTGCAATTCGGGGTATATTACTTCAAACCTTACCTATACAAAAACATAGATGTTCCTCAGGATTCTGGCAATAATATATATTGTAACTAGATGCATCTTTTGTTTGTTATATGCATCAATAGTAAAAATCCATTCCTGGTATCCTCAGGAACATCCATGTTTCTGTATAACGTTTGAAAGTTACTGAATCCTGCCCACGTCTCCTGACTCAGCCTGTACATGTCTCAGATATAGGTGTGAGGGCATAGGCCAAGTGAATGTTGTGTTACGTTACGATCTGTGTGTTTTGGTGTCACAGTTGGTAACAATTTATGAAGACTAGCAACAACGGTATTTGTCACGGTTGGTCACGTGACACAGCCTGTAGCCTATATTTGATTTAATATAGTACATTACTTACCTAGGGCAGCAAAACAAAGAATGTCTCAGATCGCAGATATTTGACGCCCGAACCGAAGGCAAGGGCGATAAATATGCGATCTGAGGTTGTCTTTATTACCGCCCGTGGTAAGTACTAAATTACGTCTCCCCCAGGCCAGGAAGTGGGATGTTCATAGCAAGCGGTAACTGCCGCTTTATGGCCAAGTGTGACGTAATAGTACATTACACAACTAGGGTGGTAATACAAAGAAAGGCCGAGATCGCAGAAGTTTGCGGCCCGAGCTGCAAGCGAGGGACGTAAATATGCGATCGAGGGCTTTCTTTATTACCTCCCGTGTTGTGTACATCATTTTATGTCTACACTTGGCCATAAAGTGGCTTTTTCCGCACGCTGCCACTTTATGGCCAGGTGTGTCATAAAGATTTTTATTAACTTGTAATATTAGTATTACCTAGTATGCGTAAAGACTGCTTAGAGCAAATGTTGCAAACTGAATTAGAATCACTTCCTGACGTTCGATTAAGCTCAAGTTTGGTATGCTTGCCTATCTTCGGTGATATTGCAATATGTATTTGGTACCATGGAGCTAATCTGATGAGGGAGTCGGAAGATGGCCATAATATCATCGTAGTGACGTAAGATAAAGCCACAGTGTTCAGGTTCATTTGTTTGGTATTGACATTGACATGTAGTTTGCCAACAAAAAAATACAGCCGGCAATATATTTTTAGGGTTCCGTACCAAAATGGTAAAAGGAACCCTTATGGTGTGACTCTGTCTGTCTGTCTGTCTGTCCGTCTGTCACAGCCAGATATCTCAGGAACTACTGATGCTATCGATTTGAAATTTGGAATAGTGTTAAAAGTAGCTAACCCGAGCCTATTGGACATAAAAAATATCTTGTACCTTTTTTACTTTTTTTTTAAAAGGCTCCGTAATGGGACTTTGAAAATTGAAAGTAGGGCTATTATATTGAGTGGGGTATCAAATGAAAGGGCTTAATTTGTAAATTAAAACAGCATTTTTATTTTTTTTTCTTAAATAAGTAGTTTTTGATTCATACATTTTTATGTACCATTCCCCCCCTATTATCTCCAAAGTTACTGATCAGAAAAATGTGTCATAATTACTAATTATAAATATCAACCTGAATATTACAGGAAATATAGAACGGTCTTGCTAACTTTAATACCTTTTTAGAAATTTACAAAACTTGAAATCCCTAGCGGCGAGTAGCAAAACTAAGCGATGGCATGTTTCACGCTAGGGGATTTCCGGGCAAAACTAGATGGCGCTAAAACACTAAACATTTAACGATGTTATAATTAAACAAAGAAACATAGTATAGTAACAATTAGTTCGTAAACAGCTAATAATAAATAAATTTAAATACATTTAAATACTGTGTCACGTTTGCAAAGTTTAATAATTGTAAATAATATTATAATTATCTTACCAAGCTTATACATAGATGGCGTTGTAAATTCGGGGAACAGCTTTTTGTATGGAGAATGACAGTCCTCTTGATTTAATGGTCCTTGCTATTAAATAGAATCATTACACGTCAGGTTCTCAATATTAGAGGGAAAATATAACTGTTTTCCTAACTTGCACTGTTTTTTAGAAATTTGCAAAAATCATAACATATACTTATTTGCTTCTACTAAACAAATCGACATACAGTTTTTCTTGAACTATTCGCGTATCTACTTATGAGTTTGTACGGAACCCTCGGTGCGCGAGTCCGACTCGCACTTGACCGGTTTTATTTTTATAGTAATTGACCATGACTCCCCATATATTACCAACGATTAAAACAATATAAATATAAGTAGGTAAAAATATGCATAAGGTAATTTGCTGTAAATATTCTTATAATTTCCTGAGTCTTAAGTTGGATTACATTATTTTATCGCGTTGCAAAACAAGATTATCAGTACAATCTATTTTTCCTCAATTTCAAGAATTATAGTGTAAGTTTTATCAGTTGAATTGAAATATGATTATTTATAATCGCTTTTCTTAATTATTCCGAGCTGCACACAGATAAAAACAAAGAAAAAAATGGTTAAAAAAAGTTTGCCTATTATTTGTATATTGTTGTTATTATTTTGAGAGTCCTTATATCATTTCCTCGCCTCGCGGACGCCAAAAGTCATTCCGCCAAAATGGATCCTAGCAATGTTGACACAATGCGTGACTGGAATTTTCCCAAGGGAAATTATGAACTTCTCTACCATCTCATTGCTAACGTGTCCTGGAAGGACGTTTTAGAGGCCCGTAATGTCAATGTCGCTGTAGACCAATTTTATAATATAATATATGGTTTTTTCGACACGTGCATACCAAAAAAGAGACGGTTTAGTAAGCCCTGCAGATGTTATCCGGTTTGGTTTACAGCGGATCTTATTAAAGATATTAAAAGGAAAGCTTCCCTTCATCGTGAGTGGAAGCGATCCGATGACAGGGATATATATGCAAATTTTTCTAAGCTCCGGGCAGATATTAAGTTAAGATCATCTGAAGCCTACGATAATTACATTAGATGTATTCAGACCAAAATAGCAAGTAATCCCCGGGCCTTTTGGCAACATATAAGCAGTTTAAAATCCAAAGGCGGATTCGAGAATCAGGTATCACACAATGGAGAGTTACACAAAGGCGCAGAGGCTGCTCAGGCTTTTGCAGACTTTTTCTCAAGCGTCTTTCTTCCCCGCGTACCCGTTCTCGATCATACCAAGATTATGCAAAAAGATACGTCAAGCTCTGCTAATTATGTTCACATAGACACAATATCCCCTCAGGACGTAGAAATGGGCATAGCACGCCTAAAACCCAATACCTCTCCAGGACCGGATAGTTTTCCGGCATATATCTTAAAGGGCTGTAGGGATTGTCTACTACTTCCATTAGCTCATATTTTCAACTTAGCACTAAGTACTGGAGAGTATCCTAACCAGTGGAAGGTCTCACGAGTGCGCCCTATACCCAAATCCGGTGACGCAGCTAGTGTAGGAAATTATCGTCCCATAGCCATTCTCTCTTCGATCGCGAAGTTGTTTGAATCGATCATAAACAAACTATTAGCCTCTCAAATAAAACCCTACCTGTGTGACTCTCAACATGGTTTTAGGCCGAGGCGATCAGTCGAAAGTAATCTCTTGACCCTGGTTGACTGTATCTCTGAACATTTGGACAAAGGAATACAAGTTGATGTGTTGTACTTTGACTTTAAGAAAGCCTTTGATCGCGTGGATAATGACATATTATTAAGCAAGTTATGCAACATCGGCTTTTCGCCAAAACTGCTTCGGTTTTTTGCCAGTTATCTGCGTGACAGGCAGCAGTACGTTCAACACGGATGCTTTGTTTCCGATTCTTACCACATCCGCTCAGGAGTCAGCCAGGGTTCGATTTTAGGCCCGTTTCTATTCGGCATTATGATAAACGACTTGGCCTGGGTCCCTAAATATGCCAGGTGCCTACTCTATGCTGATGACTTAAAGCTCATCTATGGAATACAACAACTCTCTGATTGCTCATCGCTCCAAGAGGATATACACCGGATCTATCAATGGAGCATTGAAAACAAACTTCTATTCAACTATGAAAAGTGCTCCGTGATGTCTTTTAGCCGCGCTCATAGTCTTTTGTCTGCTAGTTATTTTTTAGGGACAGACCAAATTATACGCGTGGACACAGTCAGAGACTTAGGTGTCATCTTCGATACGCGCCTCAACTTTCATGGCCATATGCAGACTCTAGCTTCCGACTGCTACCGAAGGCTGGGATTCGTTACCCGCAATACCCGTGATTTTGACAATCCCGGAGTAATTAAACTTGTATATACCGCTCTGGTGAGAAGCAAACTTGAGGCAGCGTCGGTCGTGTGGAACCCCCATGAGGTCACTTACGTTTTGCTTTTGGAGAAAATTCAAAAGGCGTTTTTGCGATTTCTATATAAAAAAACGTACGGGTACTATCCTTTTCTTTATCCAACCAAGTTTTTACTCGGCACCTTGGGATTTAATTCTCTAGAAGTGAGGCGTAATTATGCGCTCTTAAACGGGGCATGTCAAATTCTGCGGGGTGATTCAGATTGCCCGGAGTTGGTGAGGCAACTGGTACGTCTTTGCGTACCCTCACCGTCTCAGTCGAAATTTAATTTTCGTCCACGGGACCGCGATCTGCTGGCAGTTCCCAAAGCGCGTACTGTGTCATACATGCATTCACCTCTTGTTCGCGCATTACAATATGTGAACGCGCTTCTCGCATCAGCACCCGAATGCGATATTTTTGCAAGTAGCTGGAGGACGGTATGTGATGAATGTATGAAGTTATGTGAGGCGATGGATGATCGCCCATCTTCTGTTAATTGTTAATAATTGTGATTTTTATTACTTGTTGTGCTACATGTTATAGTTAGTCCTTTTTATATGTGTTGTCTGAATTTCACAGTGCCTTGGTGTATACTGTTATACTGTGTAATTATCTAAAATAAATAAAAAAAAATAAAAAAATTCGCGCAAATAAAGTGTATCAAGGTATAAAATAAAAGATATTTCAAACATAATTGATGCCGTGGGAGCAAACAATGACACTTAGGGTGATTCATATTTAGACGATTTTTTTTAGTTTTTGCGTCTCAACATGGTCTCAACTCAACCCTTCATTTCATTCTCCGGCATGAATAAACATCCCTGTTTTATTTAGATTTTTTTATTCAAGTTTAGGGGTCGTTACCGCTTAAGGAAAAAATCGAAAATAACATTAAAAAATCAGTTCTTTAATAATTTGTAAATAAGACACAATTAACAATAATAAGTACTTTAAAGTACTTTATTAAAAATCAAAATGAAAAAAAAAATAGTAACTGGATTTTTTTTATAAAACTAAAAAATGCAGTTTGCAATTATGTAAATTGTTACATTTAGCTAATACAACAATGGTTTTGTTTATAATTTAAAAATATATGTAATGAGAATAGAATGATGGCCTTATTTTGGTCAGGATTTCACTAAGCGGGGATCTAATAGACGAAAGGCAGTAATGAAATAATAATTTACGCCACACCAGGCCATAAAGTGGCAATTTCCAAAATCCCACTTCCGGGCCTAGGGAGACGTAAAAATTTGTACTTAACACGGGCGGTAATAAAGAAAGCCTCAGATCGCATATTTATCGCCCTTGCCTTCGGCTTGGACGTCAAATACCTGCGTTCTGAGACATTCTTTGTTTTACCGCCCTAGGTACCCGCCCTATGTACTATACCAGTTTAATAATTGACCACTCTATCTTCCCAGAACCTCATTATTAACCTTAAATAACTTAATTTTCTCCATCCCATTTATCAACCCTTCAATATATAAAAAACAGCGCTATTATTATCGACATAATTATCGACCACTTTATCTCAATATCTCGCTCACAAATTTCAAAATACATCGTCGGGTCTATCTTCAACAATGGCGATAGTCGATAGCGGCTAGGGTTGCCAGATACCTACACGTTTTGAGAAAATTCCTGATTTGCGAATAAAATTCTTGACACTCGAGAGTTGAGAGCGGCGGGGGAGGAGTCTGGGCCAATATTCAGCGTTTTACGGCATTTGTTTACGTCATTATCGTCTCAGTAAATATTGTTAATAAAGACGATGCCTACAGTGAATTATTTAGGAAACTGGAGAACAGTCTCGAGGCTAAGTTTAGTTTAATCAATATTGTCACAATAACCGCGCGGTCGAAACGCTCGGAGAATCACACGTCTACTGTAGCTCTGTAGTTGCAACTGCAGAAGTTTGTAAGGGTTTTAAAAGTAGTACAAAAGAGGAGTATTCATTTATTATGCATTATTGTAAATTACATTAGAAAAAACTTCAATTTCGTATTGCAGCCGCATTCCTGACCAATGGCCGAAATTCCTGACGTGTCAGGAAAATTCCTAACGTCTGGTAACCCTAATGGCGGCTGAACTGAACAAAGGGGCAAATGGGCGCGCGATACCATCGCATTGTCGAGTGGACAGCGTAATGGAGCCCTGCGTACTGTGTAAATCATTAGTCGAGGGTGGCCATGCGGCAAATGAAATGTGGGACATTTTTTTTTATTAACGTGCTTAGGATTTTTAATGCGGAATCTTTATTTTTTGTTACGACTCCTATAGTCGAAAGATATATCCTATAGTAGAAATAAAGACCAAATATGTACATAGAAAAATTAAACGTAACCTATATCCGGCCCGGTTACAGTGGGTTATCGACGTTTTTCTATGTATTCATATTTATTAGTAAAATCATTTTTACAGGTCAATATCATAGTAAGCACGTACAATATTATTATTATTATAAAAATACAACGCACGTCAAACGACACCTATTATCATTTTGTACTTTTAGGTAGGTAAACTTTCGTGCTAGGCACCTCGTCAAACGCAAATTTAGAAAACATTTTTTTTTATCTTTATTTTTAGGGAGCTTTTGTCAGACTGACTATGCCAGCTCCGTTAAGCCTCTACTATACAATATTTTAATTTAGTAAACATGGTAGTTTATAGTACATTACACAACTAGGGCGGTAAAACAAAAAAAGTAAATCTTACTCAGCTTTTGACCTAAACCTCAATTGACTGAAACCACATCTGTCTGGCTCCGCCTAAATGCGGCTTTCCTTCTCCGGGCTATATGGCCTGCCCCACTGCCCTTTAAAGTACCTAACAATATTGTTGTAATTGATCGAAATAATAGTACATTACACAACTAGGGTGGTAAAACAACGAAAGGCCGAGATTGCAGATGTTTGCCGACTGAGCTGCAAGCAAGGGACGTAAATATGCGATTAAGGGCTTTCTTTATTACCTCCCGTGTTGTGTACATCATTTTATATCTACATTTGGCCAGAAAGCGGCTTTTCCGTACGCGTACCTTGTGGCAAAAGCCACTTTATGGCCAGGTGTGGAGTAATTACATATTTCGGAAACGTGTAAATTCCAATATTTGACAAGTTATCTATAAATGACGAATACTCGACATTATCGTACAATTATATTTATAACATAGTATTGATATCTCTCCTTATCAAGCGACAATTCATCAACGCAGTTATATTTTATATCTGGCAGAAATTAATTCAATTTCCACTGATTACAGAATTAACTGAAAAATGATATGCGTATTTACCGAAAATTTGTCTTATCTCAATTAATTTCGAAAATCAAGACGGTAAATTACCTGCTGATCGGGATATTCCGGATTAATTTTTATAAGCTTTTAAAATTTAGATTCACGTGTCCCAGTGTCTGTCCATAATCATTATTGCAAGGCAAGCCATGCTTTTGGGGTTAAGTTCAACCGGGGTAATTACGCTTATAGGGGCATATGTGTCTTTTAAAGATTTCATTAAATCAGAACTCTTTAAAACTATCCATAGCTGCCTGTAAAGTACAGCGTGTACCACAGACAGGTAGGTTAGGGTTGCCAGATGTCCGGGAAATCCAGGATTGTCCCGGAATTGCCGTTCTTGTCCCGTGTTCAGGAATTACACTTTATAGTCCCGGATTTCGAATAACTACCTACTTCTAGTTTTTTTTTTTCAGTATGTTACTAGTAGGTAGAGTCTGTGCGGAAAGAGAATAGGCGTGGCGAAAAACGGAACTAACCTAACCAGTAGGTACGGCATTTTTTTTTGCAAATACTGTAGAAAAGCATTACAGCGCACCCACATCTAAATCCTTTTCTTTTTCCGCACAGACTCTACGATGCGTGTTTGTAAAATATTACAAGTATAGCGATTTACTGAAATATGTATTTATATATTTTCGTATATTTTCCTATTGACCGAATTCGACAGTGGCGTAGCTACAATGAACGACACCCGGGGATATCTATGTTGCCACCCCATTATAGAATGCAATAACCGACCAAATTGCATAACCGATTATTTGTTCGGATATAACAAAAAACCGGTCAAGGACCAGACGGACTCGCGCACCCAGGGTTCTGTACAAACTCGTGAGTAGATACGTGAATAGTTCAAGAAAAACTGTATGTCGGTTAGTTTAGTAGGAGCAAATAAGTATGTTTTACGATTTTTGGAAATTTTTAAAAAACGGTGCAGGTTAGGAAAACCGTAATATTTTTCGTATAATATTTAGGTTGATAATAATAATTGGTAATTATTACAGATTTTTCGGTTCAGTAACTTCGAAGATACTAGGGGGAATGGTATTTTTTTGAACGTTTTTCGTCCTAAATCAAAAAGTACAAGATCAAGAAAAAAAATAAAAATAGTTTTGGAATCTAAAAACTAAGCCCTTTCATTTGATACGTTCGTACAACAGATAATAGAAGAGTCTTGGGGACTTGTCCTATCGCCGGCGAATAAACAAGTAAAATTGGGCGAGTAGCATTACATTGCGAATCTGGAAAGTTCGATAGATCATACTGTACCTGGTCAGCCCGCAATGAACTGTTACTCACCCAATTTTACTCGCTTAGTCGCCGGCAGTGGGACAGGTGCTTTAAAGGCGATGAACAGGGACCGCAACTTTGGTGCCGATGACAGACGTACGACGTCAAGCTAAATACAGAGTGTTGTTATCTAGATTAATCAAATAACAACTTATTAGCCTCTTTAGTTTACTGATATTAAAACTTGAGTTAAGAGTTTTCCACGTACTGGCCACGTATAAAAACATAATTGTCTTTGTCATGTTAAAACCAAGATTGTGGGAAATGACAACCAATTTCTGTTTAATTATTTTTCATTGGTAAAATATAACCGAAATATTATTGCTTCGCTATGGAATCGTATTTGCAGAAATTTCCTTTTCTTATTTTACAAAATGAAAAAATGTACTGCTCCTGCTGTGACCAATATTTAACAGGAAAAGCAAGTAAAATAGAGAAACATTTGAAAACAAAAAAGCATATAGAACGAGAAGGAGGAAAAATGACACAGCATGATTTCAATATGGATTTAACAAAATTTATGATAGCTTCGAATATACCCTGGAATCAATTAAAAAATAAGAACTTTTCCAATTTTATTGAAAAATGCATTAGCGGAAAATATGCAAATAATGTGAGTATACCGTCAGAATCGAACTTAAGGTGTAATTTTTTACCAAAAACATTTCAAAAGACTTACGCTTCTATACGGCAAGATATAGGTAATTCATATATTTACGTAAGTGTGGATGAGACACAAGACAGACTTCAGCAAAAAATTGCAAATGTGATTGTCGGAGCTCTTAAGGAAACCAACGCGAGCAAACCACACCTTATCGCTTGTCAAGTTCTGGCCAAAACCAATAATGTTACTATTAAAGAATTAGTGATTAACTCGTTAAACAAACTGTTTGAAAGTGATAATTATCATGAAAGAGTGGCATTGTTTCTCACTGATGGAGCTCCGTATATGTTAAAAGCAGGCCGCTCACTAAACGACATTTTCCCAAATTTAACACACGTAACATGTGTAGCCCACGGGCTAAACCGTGTTGCAGAGAAAATTAGAGAATTATACGATGATGTTAATGAATTAATAGCAAGTGTAAAATTAGCATTTTTAAAATCGCCCTCAAGAATGTCAGTATTGAGACAACTTTACCCTGACATACCTCAGCCACCACGGCCCGTTATAACACGCTGGAATACGTGGATTGAGGCGTGCATGTACTACAGGAAGTATTTTGATGAAATCACTAATGTTATTAATGCTTTAAATGAACAAAATGCAGCCCAAGTGAGAAGAGCAAAGTTAGCAATTCGTAAACCTAACGTAAAAGAGAACATATTTTTCATAACAGAACATTGCAGCATCTTGGTTGATTCTACTAGACATATACAAAATTCATCTTTGGCATTGAGCGAGTCGTTGCGTGTGGTTAAAACTGTTACCGCAAAATTATCTAAGATTATGCTACATGAAAAGGGAAAAAACATATACAGAAAACATAGAACACTATTAAAAAAAAATAGTGGATTACAGATTATGGAAAATATGGCTGATCTGAACAACCACAGGGAAATTAGTCTCTATGAACCCTCAGAAAAAATGAACTTGTGGCGTTTATTCAAATATGCTCCTATTACGTCCGTAGAGGTAGAAAGATCTTTCTCAATATTGAAGTGGATTTTTACTAGCACGCGATGTAACATGACTCCTAGTAGTTTGGAACAGATTTTGATTATAAATTTTGAATCGAAGTATAATAACTAAAGGATATCAGACTGGTACGTTGTGCTTATTAAACTCATATAAACGCTGTATGTGCAAGCGTCCATAGGCTACGGTGACCATTTATCATCAGACTGGGCGTGTACTTGTTTACCACGAACGATATTTTTTTTGACAACCCTGACCCTACCGGGTTGGTCGCGTATTTTGTATGAAGCTTCCCGCTACGCTGTGGTATTAGGGTTATATGTGGACTATATGGTGATTTTTCTCCTAACTGGCAGTTAAGAGAACAATCTTTAATCTATACAAAAAAAATACATACCATATTAATTGTCACTTTTCTGAAGTTTTGGTAGATATTGTCGTTAAGGACGTAAAATATGGGTGGAAGTAATTCGATTCCCAAGTCATTACGAGAACTTACAATGGAGTGCATTGCTAGAATATTAAGTAGAAATCTTAATTCTTACTTAGATGAAAATAATGAATACGATTTTGATGATAAAGTAAGTTTTTCACCGCCTATCATTTGTTACCAAATTTGAGATGATATAGTTGCAGCGTGATGTCAAATTGGTGTCATCAGAATGAAAAGCACGGCCCCATATTATAATACTTATTATACCGATATTGTTAATTTTATTTCTTGACACTTATTGTTTTAGATGTTAAATTTTCGAGGATGGGTTCGGAATCTTGGATTGCCAGAAGTTTTGCGGAAAGAGCTATTTTTAAAGTCATTGGCGTCATTTCCATCAAAATAAATTAATTTAGATGAAGAATGGTTGATCGTCAACAACATTTGCTCCAGGTGCGGTTATAGGAATTATGACCAGTGCGACGCTAATTTTGGTAATTGGCGAGAGGTTCAAGAACTATTTTGCCCTGAATGTACGTGTGAAATGTATAAAAAAAAATCCTTCCGTTAATATGTTGTTTTATTTACACGAAGAATAATAATATTTTTTATTACAATTACAATTACTGTAAAAAAACGAATAAAAATAATACTTGCATCGTTTTTTAATGTGAACATTATTTTTTATGCAAATAATTCTTAATATTTCATTATAAAGAATTGAGGTATTGCAATGTTATTAAAAGAACATCCTATATCGGACTAAACGTCATACGTCAGTCATCGGCACTAAAGTTGCGGTCCCTGGCGATGAATAAACACAACCTTTTACCGGGAAATGTCGTCGAGTGAAAGTAGGTATGCAAAACGTCTCCAGTTAATTGCTGCTTCGTTAAAGGTTAATTTGCTCGCTTATCTGCGTGATTGATGGCACCGGTTGCATAACACCGTCCAGTAAGGTTTCAACATAGTGGCGGGGCGTCTCATATTTTTGTTGTAAATAAATGATACAAACTACGAAATCAAACTTTTTTTACATATCAGTTCGTTTATAGTTTTCAGACATTTTCACCGAAAACACGAACGGCGACCAACGGAGGCAGCCTCCAGAGGCCCCCGTTCGTGTTGGCGGTAACTTGTGTAAACTAGTAGTTACGGCTGGAATTAGGTCAGAGCCATCCACCTCGGCGATGTGGATGGCCCCGTTTCCTACATACTTTTCTATTGTAACTTGGGCCCTTAAAACTGCAGTAATCTTTTTCTGACTTGCCTTTATCGCGCGATAAACGCGACCATCATAAGCTTGGGCACTCTCTGCGGCTTCGCCGGCAGCTATCAGTAGATAAGCTGATGGATGGGTGTTATCAGTCGACGCCACTGCTGCCGTCTATCGCAATTTTGCTGTCATTATCAAATAAAAATAATGGTGATGGTCGTAGTCCCAACAGGTGTTTGTTGAAGCATACAAGTCAACTGCAAAGATAGTTGGACCACGGCCCCTATAGCTTGGCAACTTCGTTGGTGACACTCACCTGTGTGCTTTTTGTTCTGTGCAGCCGTAACTACTTACACAAATTACCGCTAACACGAACGGGGGCCTCCGGACGCAGCCTTCGTCGGTCGCCGTCCGTGTTGGCGGTAACTTGTGCAAGTAGTTACGGCTGCACATAACAAAAAGTACACAGGTGAGTGTCACCAACGAAGTTGCCAAGCTATAGTCAAAGTTTAAACACGAACAAGTAACTTCGTCCGTTTAGGAGCGCGCACGTATTCACACAGCGCAGCGCGCAATAGCACGTCTGTGTGAGTGCGATTCATACTGGAGCATTCTTAGGCATTCTTAAAACTTTCAAGTGCGCGATATATAATAATGGATTCAGAATGTTGTTGGGACTGCCACGATACTGCAGCGCGTCAGGTATGTTCTGTGAGGCACGCACAGATGGCTTTCAAGCAATAATGCGTAAGAGTGTAGCCTCCCTGATGCGCCGGGTGCGTGACAGTCCAAACAGCCTCTTGAAAGCAGTAAGTGAAGATGTATATAGTCCCCTGTGGCGATACTGGAACTCCATTCATATGGAGTCCAGAAATAATGTTTTTAATATTTTTAACTGAATTTGTAGTGACTATTTTATGTTATTTTAAATTAATTTTTTAATCCTAATAATTTCTGAATTAATGTTAAATTGACTATTTTTACTCTCTGATTGCTGATAATGTGTTTTTCAATATTTTAATCTTAATTTAGTTTATTATAATTTTAATTATGTGCGAGTCATTTGTAAGTATTATAATATGAAATGTAATATGGACATTGTCTGAAATAAAGAATAATTATTAATTATTATTATATCTTTTGTAGGAAGAAAAATTACTAGTAAAAGCTTAGTCCAACTTGTTGGACAGAGCAGTTGGGCCACTGCCCCGGAAGGTAAGGAATAAAATTGTAGCAAGCATCACGCAGAAACTACCAGAACGATATCCATAAGATTTGGTTTAAAGGTAGATTTCGTCGAAGCAAAAAATCTGATGGGGAACCCTCGGTGCGCGAGTCCGACTCGTGCTTTACCGTTTTTTTTTTCAATATGTAAAATAAATAAAAAATAAAATAGTTTATTTCTGCAAGTAGGCCCTCAAGGGCTCTTTTACAAGTCTGATTCTAAATATGTATTATTTCTTTTTTTTGTTTTTTTTTTTATGTTTGAGTCTCACGGTCTAAGTAAAACTGCTAAACATTCAAATTCCTTACGCACTTTGTCAAAATATCTCAACAATGGGTCAGATAACACTATTCTCAATGCAGTGTTATAGTATCGGGAAAACTATGTAAGTAGCTGTAATCTTATCGCTTGTTTACGTGGAGCAAATTTACCGGAGCGGTCTCATGAACGGAATTATTACAAAAATATTGCGATAAATTTAAAAGTTACATTAGTTACAAGCATGGATACCTCTATAGGATAGCGATGACCTGGAAAAGTTGATGGTCACTGGAAAAATCGAAAGCAAACGACCAACAGACAGGAGTTCCACTTGTTGAACAGATCAGATACGCACAACTCGATGCTCCGCATTCTGCTACAGATAGAATGAGATTGTGGAACTTCATCCGAGATAAACTGCCCAACGATATTTCCACGACCCTCAGTAATGGAAACCGATATAAGGAGGAAGAGCATACATGCCGAAAAACTTGTGGACTTAAGGCTTGTGCTGCCGCTAAATCGACCACTCGGAGGGTCCCACAAAATCCGCGCTCAATCCGAATGTGGAATGAGTTCCCTGCCGCAGTTTTCCCGGCAGGTTACAGTATAGAGTTCTTTAAGAGGGAAGTGAATAGGTTTTTAAAGGGTCAGCAACATGCACGTAATGCCCCTGGTTTTGCAAGCGTCCATAGGCTGCGGTGACCGCTTACGATCAGGCAGGCCGTATGCTTGTGGGCATTTCTCCCGAAATATGTCTGCGACTCATTCATCTGTCTCCATACATGTATTATGAAAAAGGGCCAGATCAGATTAATGAGGTGACCGCAGACATATTTCTGGAGAAATGGCCTTGTTTGCCAGCCTAGTTGTATAAAAAAAAATGTGTTCACCGTACACCGCCAGGGCCTCCAACTGGCTTAGTCCACCAATTGTACCATGAGCAGGAGTGGCTCACTCCGCGATTTCGCCGCGTGGCTACTGGTATCAAATTTTGCTTAAGGGCTTAGCCAGAGACCAGAAAGAGCACGAGTTATGCGATAGAGAGACGATCGGATGCAGTGCGTTCCGTCCGGTGGTCGGACCCGAACGTCAGTTTTGTTAGAAAGAGAAACTTTTGTACGCAGTACTAGGTATTACCAAGGACCATTAAAACAAGAGGACTGTCATTCTCCATACTTTAGATTGTACCCCGACCGCAAGGGGATATCCAGACAAAAACTAGATGGCGCTAAAAAACTAAACATTTAACGATGTTAAGTATACCTAATTGAACAAAGAAACATAGTACAATTAGTTCGTAAACAGCTAATAATAAATAAATTCTACCATCTAAATACTGTGTCACGCTTGCAAAGTTGAATAATTGTAAATAATATAATTCTTATACCAAGGTAATACATAGATGGCGTTGTAATATCGGGGAACAGCTTTTGTATGGAGAATGGCAGTCCTCTTGTTTTAATGGTCATTGGTATTACTTACTTATTCTGCGCTACAGGGAAGTAGGTACTCTATTTGTCTTTATTGACATTCTGCAACTAAAAGGCACCTTTAGCGTTAAAACATCATTTTATCGAAGTTTGTAATTAATTAATCACTTTAATCAGTCTATCTGTCATATAATCTACTTATAATATACACATAATAAAATAGTAGCAAGAATATGTTTGAACACTAAAGAAGTTTTCAAAAAAATAAGTAACTGCTCAGAATCAGAATTTTGGGTGTTATATTATTTTTGCTACAAGACAATATCGTTATTGTTTTTTTAAACTATTTGTCAGTTTCTTTGTTCGCACATCACGCAAAATCCTTGTCCGACCGATTTCCTTACATTTGGTAAAAGGTCAATTATGGGCCTGGTTAACATATAGGTATTACTTTGCACTTTATTGTTTTTTTTTTACTAATTCGTTTTTTCTTTTCTGCATGGCGAAGAAAAGAGATATTTAACTTATTTCACCTCAGTGAACAAAGTTGCGGGCAAACTCTAGTCCAAAATAACAATATTGTTTTGATAATTGTTTGTAAAACAGAGTACATTGATATTATTGATATGATTAGGTATGATAATAATATAATTGCGAAGTTTATACTATTTTATCACGAACAAATATAAAACTTTAATTATTTTTTCTTGATGTAAGTATATATGCTGGCTTGTCTTTTCTTCATTTATATGCCTCATAGCATTTGAAAGTTCGAATACTTACCTTTTAAGAAAAAGAAACATAAATGACACCAATAAAAAGATAATACTGATTAAAGACATGTTTATTTTTCATAAAAAATAATAATGTTGACAAACAGAAATAAAGTAATTATAATTATTACAATACAATGTTTAGTTTACATTTAACGTTTTATTTGTAAAAACAAAGTACCTAATGCCTTAACTACTAAGAGTACCATACATATGTACAAAACACCTCTGCGCAGCGACGTGCACTCAATAAGGGCCGATACAGACGGACTGCAACCCAACTGCAACTCCCTACGATTTGCTGGCGTGCAGTTGTGATGCAGTTCCCATACAGGCGCTGCTTGCAGTTGCTTTCAAGGGCTGCGACGTTGGGGTGCACCTGCATACTAGAAAGGATGGCCGACTATTTAATGTCAACCGTCTTAAGTCAACTACTAGGCGGACTGACTTAATTGCCAGGGAGCTCTTATATGCAGACGATGCCGCATTTGTTACCCATTCTGAAGAGGACCTCCAGATACTGATCGAGAGATTCGGCCATGCTTGTCAGTTATTCTCCATGAGCGTCAATGCCAAAAAAACCGTGATTATGGTTCAGGGAACGGACAGCACTCCCAACATCCAGCTCGATGGTTCAATACTGCAAGTCGTTGATCACTTTTGCTACCTTGGTTCTATAACAACATCTACGCTTTCTAACACCAAAGAAATAGATTCTCGCTTGGGCAAAGCTTCCACTTCCTTTGGACGACTTCATACTCGGGTTTGGAGAAACGATAAGCTCACTATTAACACCAAAGTTCTCGTGTACCAGACTTGTGTACTCAGTACTCTTTTATATGCATCGGAGACGTGGACTACTTACGCTAAACAAGAGCGCCAACTGAACGCTTTCCATATGCGTTGTCTAAGATTTATTCTGGGAGTGACCTGGAGAGACAAAATGTCTAATAGGGCTGTTCTTACGAAGACTGGTTCCACCAGCATTACAGCGATCCTTAAACAGAGGAGACTCCGCTGGCTGGGCCACGTACACCGAATGGACTCAGAGAGATTACCCCGCCAAGTAATGATGGGCCAGATTGCACACGCAAAAAGACCTGTGGGACGTCCAATGTTGCGGTTTAGGGACTCTTGCAAGCGTGACATGGAATGTTTTGGCATTGATACTGGCGGCTGGGAACAAAGAGCAGGAATGAGACCAGAGTGGCGCAGGGACCTCAGCACTGGAATTAAGAGACACGATGAAGTGTGGCTGGACAACCTGCAGCAAAAGAAATTAAGGAAACTTCGCTCCAGTAATGATGCTTCACTTCCTGCACTACAATATGCATGCGACATCTGCGGCAAAATATGCCGTGCCGCCATCGGCTTATATAGCCACAAGCGAAGCTGCAACCGAAACACACAAATGTAACGCAGCGTTGCAACAATCATCCGTCAAGGATGCCGTGGCCATTGATGTATCGGCCCTAAAGACAACAAGACACTGATGATACTTTTTTTGCAACTGACAAACTTTCAAGTGACTGACTGTTGTGAAAATCGGACCAGGTGGGGGCCGTGGCGTTCCCTGGGGTCAAACCAGGTCGCTTGGCCCCTTGAGAGGGTCGGACTAACAGATGACCCTTGAACTTATACCCTATTAAGGGTAGTAGGGTAGAAATTAGTAGGGTAGGTATACCTTGGCAACTTCGTTGGTGACACTCACACGTGTGCTTTTTGTTATGTGCAGCTGTAACTACTCACACAAATTACCGCCAACACGAACGGGGGCGGGGGCCCTTGGAGGCTGCCTCCGTCGGTCGTCGTTCGTGTTGGCGGTTATTTGTATGAGTAGTTACAGCTATCCTCCTAGCTTTAGTAGGGGAGGAATTAGAGGGTGCAGTTAGAGCCGTATCACACTGGCGGTTTGCGAGCGAGTTGCGAGCGTGTTTTCATACAGATTTCGACCAACAAGTTTTGTATGAAAAAACGCTCGCAACTCGCTCGCAAATCGCCAGTGTGTAAGGCCCTCATTGTCTTTATGGAGTGCACGCCACTGCATCTGCGCCATTCATTAATCTATAAGGGCCATATCACACTGTTTTGCGGGCGAGTTTCCATACAAACCCAGTCGCGGCGACATTTTGTATGGAACTTCGTTTCTATCTCGCCCGCAGCTCGCTCGCAAATCGCAGGTGTGATAAGGCTCTAATAGGTAGCTAAACCCTAGCCTATCTACACAAATACTAACCAATGTAATTTTTTTTCTAGCAGACAAAGCGAAATTCGAATCGGAAAATCGATACGCAATGTTTAAGTTCCACGACTTCATTTTTAAATGACTGTAATGCTGAGCGAATACTATCGTTGGGAATCTCTTTTATTTTGAGTAAATTTCAACTCGAAGTGAACAATCTGTTATCTGACTAACGATAAAATTATGCGATATGCATTAAACTAAGGGCCTTATCACACTGGCGATTTGCGAGCGAGTTGCGAGCGTATATCGATACCTTTAAACTCAAAGGGCGAAACGCTGCAGGTTCTAATGGCATTTACGCCCTTTGAGTCTAAAGGTATCGATTATACAAATTTCGATCGCCGCAACAAGTTTTGTATGAAAACACGCTCGCAACAAAAATTAAGATTAGTTACGAGTCCAGTGGTTATTGCAAAAATACAGAATTTAATTCTGAGCAACTGAATCATCAAATTCCTCTATTAGCTTTGTGGATGATAGTTGTTTATTATAAGAATCGATTAATCTAAATACGTTATTGAGGAACGTTCAAAAGACCTGTTACAGATTTCAGAGCGTAATGGCAAAGTTTCGAATGACCGCACTGAAAATCAATTAACTTTATACATAATATTTATACACATTCGTCTGCGAATAGAATAGGAATGAGCAGAAACGTCAAATTTACACAAACGTATGAAGTGACTGTTGTATAATAATATAATTACGTTATTAATAAAAACTGTCCACATAGCACACACTATGTATAACGGCTTATACAACCATTATAGGTACCTATCACTAATTTTAGCTTCATTAAAGCTGTAATAAGCTCATATGCTTTGCTATACAGGTAATGTACCTTTTTTTTTTTTTTTTTTTTTTGACGGTGGGAAAATGCATTACGCATACCCCCCCGGTTGGTTGGGGGGGTTATGTGGGGCTCACTCCTCTCGCTCACCCTCTGCTAATCAGAGGGGGGAGGAGCATACCCACTAAAAACCCACCGGCGTTTCTCCGCACTGCCGTTTTGGGGGCACTATGGGATCGTAGCATTTCTACCATGTGTGCCCCCCGGCTGCCCTGGCTTTAACGACGCCAGGGCTCCCGCGCCAATGGAGGGAAGGATCGGAAACCGCCACGATCCCTCCCCCAGACGGGTGGAGTCTATTTGTGGGCCCCTCACCCACACTCCACTAGGGGTTGAGGCGAGCGAGATATTGCGCTCGCCTCCTCCCCCTCCGTCTACGATACAGGTTATGTACCTACTGCTCGAGTGTTGTGTTGTGTCGAGTGTAAATGCCAATTATTTCGTCATCCAGCTTTGTGCCTATAGGGAATGTGCACGAACTATAGGTGGCAGCACTAAACGACAAAAGGGACACGGGCGGACAATAAAGGAAACTATCACCCCTGTCAAATCAAGCTGTCAATGTCAATCACAATATCTAAGTGTCAGTGTCAAATATAGTAAGTCGTAGCTACACTGATGTTAATCGTCCTTCATCGCGATAAATTAACTGCGTTTTTGTCAATGTGATGAAAAATGTGGTGAAGCATGAGAGGGTACATGATTTAGATTGGCGGCACCAGTTGGCAGCACCTTCGTCGTGCACGTTCCCTATAGTGATAACAACGTGATATCGATACCTTTAGACTCAAAGGACGTAAGCTCCATTAGAACCTACGGCATTTACGTCCTTTGAATCTAAAGGTATCGATATATGGATACTGACGGTAATTTCCAATTCCATTCTAATCGCACACGAATAATGTCTAATCTGTATTAATCTTATTGGCTTATTATTTTATTATACCTCTACTTATTCGTTGGAAAAATTTTGAGCAATTTTGTTTTTTTTACGTATAAATAAATCTCTAAAGGTAACTTACCTAGTCCTAGTCGATAAAAGTAATACGCTAAATATTTATAGCTTTTGGAAGAAAAAAGGCAATGTTGGTACAACCGAAGCCGCAGTTGACTGACCACCCATAGACTGTAACACGTTACAATAAAGTTGTCATCCGTTTACCAATACAGTTAACAGTGTGTTTGTATCTAATATCAAGGACCATTAAAACAAGAGGACTGTCATTCTCCATACAAAAAGCTGTTCCCCGATATTTACAACGCCATCTATGTATAGGCTTGGTATAAGAACTATATTTTCACTTCTCATGCTCTTAAAATGTTAATTTAGTCTCTGTATATCGGGACTAAAGTTCCATATTAATCTCTAGGGATTAAAGTAATTTTTTTTAATTGACTTTGAAAACCCCTAAACTGCCAATCGGGGTGTTTGTGGTTGGAATATTGTCGCCATTTTTAGTGATTGTGTATAGACAATTTTTGGGTGTGAAAATAACCTAAAAAGACAACTGTGCAAAAATATTAAAAAAATAACGATTTAATATAGTAATAATGATTAATTATTACGAATATAAATCAATTTAACTAGATTAGGGGTAACTTAATTTTATTTTGCATGATCCAATTAGTTTTAAAATAGGTAGTTTTCACGTTTGAACCTGTTGGCTAAAACTGCCAGCATTTAAAGCCTGAGTGACTTCACTAAGTAAAAAAAAAATAAAGAACCGCGGAAAAAATTTTCTTTGCTTTTTGAATGTTCATTAATCGTATTGAGCACAATATTTCAACAATTAATGTGTATAGTGCAACTTTATACCGAAAGTACGCAACAAAAATGTTTTCTTCATCCAGTGAAGAAGAATTAACGCCTAACTCCAGAATGGAGAAAAAAGCAAAAGAGGTGATACAAAATATTGTAATTTTGTGTAATAGAACGTCGTTTTTTTCCTCGCATTCAAAGTGAAAAGTAGAGTGTTTAACGCGGGACTAAACAACCATAATGACACTCGATCTATAGTCACCTCGCTAAACACCTCGTGTCATTATGGCTTGTTTTAGTCCCTAGTTGAACAATCTACTATATTTACAATTATTCAACTTTGCAAGCGTGACACAGTATTTAAATGTTAGTAGTGTGTTTACGAACTAACTGTTACTGTACTATGTTTCTTTGTTCAATTATAATTATAACATCGTTAAATGTTTAGTTTTATAGCGCCATCTAGTTTTTGCCTGGATATCCCCTTGCGGTCGGGGCACGATCCAAAGTATGGAGAATGACAGTCCTCTTGTTTTAATGGTCCTTGCTAATATAAAACCTTATTTAGATGGAGCGAGAACTCGTATGCGAGTTTTATTTCATTGTGGCGTTTGATCGTTCGATTGAACTCATCGTACCTAGCTAGCCCGTAATGTAATGAAACTCGCATACGAATTCTGGCCTCGTCTAAATGGGGCATAGGGTCAGGGACCAAGGACATTAAAATAAATAGCCGGACGGAGGCTCGCCAACAGAGAACTGAAGCCATTTCTAATGCGCTGGTTGCTTGTACTTACGAGCCGAACGCACACATCAACTAGTTTTTTCCTGTTGCGAGCAGCACACACAGATAGGTAGCCGGCCGATTAGACATGCTTCAGTTCTTTGTTAGTGATGCTCTGTCCGGCTATTTATTTGAAGGTCCTTGAAGTAGACGTCGAGATGATAACGGTGCCTAGGAGGCCGACAGAGGCAGAAAGTGAAGCGAGTAACATTAGCCTGGGGCAGACGGCTGCATGAAGAAGTTAGGGATTGTATCCTAACCCTCGCCGCTGAGCACTATGGAGGCAATGAGATGGCGAGGAGACCACAACGGCCAGCTTCAACCAGAAATTAACAAGCTACGTTAGTCCGGGGCAGACTGCCGCATGAGAGAGCCGGGGATGATGTCCTGGTCTTCGCTTTTCCATGGAGGATTGTGGTGCCGATGAGGCTGATAGGCCATCGCAACGGCCAGCATACAACCAGAAATTAACAAGCTACGTTAGTCCGGACTGTCGCATGACAAAGCTGGGGATGTTCTGATCCTCGCCACGAATCACGATGATGGTCAAGCTGATGGCGGTGCAGAGGCCGACAGCATCCAGAAGTGAACAAGCATTAGTCAGAGGTGGACAGTAGTATGCTTTAGAGTTGTTGCTGCGAGTTGTCATAAATATAATGCTTTTGTATTATTCAAATCTTCAATTTATTTATATTGTCCCGATTTCAACACCGAAATCATGATTTTTACAGCACAAAGTTCTGTTTTTTGGTAACCTCGAGCTGGCAACACTAGTGGACAGCCTCATATCAGTCGGGGATGATATTCTGGTTGCTGGGAAGTATCACAGTGAAGATGAGGCCGACCGCGGCGGCCAGCTTACAATCAGAAATTAACAAGCGACGTTAGTCCGGGGCAGACCGCTGCATCAGGAAGCCAGGGATGATTTCCTGGTCCTCACCACGCAGTATCACGATGATTATGAGGCCGATGACGGTGCCGAGGAGGAGGCCGACAGCAATAGCCAGCACTCGCTGGCCGAACGGCCATTTTGAGCACGCCCAGTACTGCTCCCGGATCACACTGGAACAAGATACAAAGATGGTTTGGTCACAGTATACGACCAGTTTTTTTCTATTATTGAGAAAAAAAGTTGTAAAATAGCCATTTATAAGTGGTCTCTTAAATTTAACCTTGAACCTTTATTTTCATCTCTAAATTACTATAAATGTGGTAACATTCTATGTTTTTTATTAAATGTTATGGACAATATATCGATATTGACACAAATATTAGTTTTAGTTCACACTAGGCTCTAGAAACAATAGTTACAATAAAAAAATACAATGGCGATCTTTGTTCACTTCAATATTATTATTGTTCATAATTATTATACGCAATGATTGAACACGAGTAATGACTGATAACCGATAAACAACGATTGAAATGTGCAATAAACTATTATCAGTGACCAAATTAGCCTTCATTTAGTAAAGGTTACACGATGTTATGTATTAAATTTTGAACTGTATGTACCCCTATACAAGCTGCCAACAAAGAAGTATCCAACAATTACAAACGATCATCACACAGCACGGCAGATACTGTAATTTTCGTCATAACACTTTTTCCGTATAACCGAAAGTTTACAGATGGGTCATTCTCATTTTAGTGCACACAGTCACTATCGTGGTCATTATTACTCTTTCAAATTAATAATTAAACAATTAATAGTATCATGAATTCACTCATCCATATGATAAAAAGGATTCATGATATTATGACGGTTAGGTCGAACATTTAGAACAGGGTTTCTTAAACTGTGGTCCATGGACCCCTTAGGGGTCCGTGATACGAGAGCCGGGGGTCCGTGGCTATGCATACAACACAAACTTTCCTGTGCCCTTGATTTTCTTTTTCTCTGATTGTATTCGGAAGGGGTCTGTAAGGTTTTCGAAATAATGTAGGGGGTCCGTGACCAAAAAAAGTTCAAGAACCTCTGATTTAGAAAGACCAATTAAAGCCACGGTAAACACTGTGTACACATAAATGAGAATTACCAGATAGGTATAAATGAACTTTTCAGAAAATAGTACATTACTGCAGAGGCCGGGAAATAAGGGGTTGCCGGCCGAGTACATATAGCTGGCCGAGCGAAGCGAGGCCAGATAGTTACGAGGTCGGCAACCCCATTTCCCGCCGAGGTATGTATAGTGCTTTTCTCAAATATGCAATGAAATAAATAAACTTACTAATATCCTTACTTACCCTAAATATTTTAATCAGAAACTTTCTATCAGAAAGTGACGTTAGTGACACTGAAATATCCATAGACAATGCAAATGTCAGGTTCGGAAACCAAAAGCTGTTTCAGTTTACATTTTTACCGCGAATATTTAGATGAAATATTTTAAATGTTTGTGGTTTAGTTAGCAATTGATAATAATTGGAAATTGTTTCTAATGTGTTATTTGTTATGTTCATGTCAATTTTAAATAAATAAAACTGCAAAATATAGCAAAAATCGTTTTTGTTTTTTTAATGGCTGAATGCCATGATGCTGTGGCCCAAATAAATGTGGAATGGAAATTTAAAAAAAATACATTGCCGGCCTAGGCCGGTAATGTAAGTATGAAATTCCATTCCGTGCCAAGTGTCAAGACGCACCGGAAACGAGGTACTTTGCGGCCTATTTTTAGGCACGTAATGTCAACATTTCATGCCATGTTTGAGAAAAATATACATGAAACTCAACCTAACTTATTCTTAGTGAATTCACTATTGTAAATAAGCGTTTGTTGTGTTTATATCACTCGGCACCGTTTGCAATAGTTGTCAAGATCGCAACTTATCTGTTACACAGATAAACATAATCTTATCCAAGCCTTTGCAATGTTGTTTAACATTGTTCTAAATCCTTATACAAATGTTTCAAGAAAGAACCGTTAAGAGCCCTGACGTCAAAAACGCTCTACAATTTTGTTTTTTTTTTTTATTATAACTAATATTTATCCGTCGCGTTATCCCGGTTATTATGCCAAGGGAACTCTTTACCAGAATAACGTATCTTATATTTAAATCCAGGGTTTTATCTACTTTTATGCCAAATTTCATCTCAATCCATTCAATTATTACTGCATTATTTAGTAACAAACATCCAAATATCTTCACAAGCTTTCAGATTTTCAATATTAGTAGGATATGCGTTTTAACATTACATATATCCTCTTTAGTCTTGTGGTTCAATAACGTACATTTTACTTATGTTTCTTTAATTGTACTTGAATGATTTTTTTGTGCATAACACGACCTCTGTTATCCCACTATCCCACTAATATTATAAATGCGAAAGTTTGTGAGGATGTTTAGATGTTTGGATGTTTGTTACCTAATAACGGGATAACAACTGGATGGATCAAGCTGAAATTCGGCATGTAAGTAGTCCAAGTCCTGGATTGAAACATAGGATACTTTATATCCCGGTAAAGAGTTCCTTTGGGACAATAACGGGAACAACGCGGGCGAAGCCGCGGGAAAATGCTAGTAATATTATAAATGCGAAAGTTTGTGAAGATGTTTGGATATTTGGATGTTTGTTACGTAATAACGGGGTAACAACTGGATGGATCAAGTTGAAATTTGGCATGTAAGTAGACCAAATTCTGGATTGAAACATAGAATACTTTATATCCCGGTAAAGAGTTCCTTTGGGACAATAACGGGAACAACGCGGGCGAAGCCGCGGGAAAATGCTAGTTTAGAAATATAAGTAAAATAATGACTGAAGGTATAAGTTTTTACTATCAAATACATTTGAAGGATAGTCTCCTTAGTACCTAGTTCAGCGTATCCCAAGGCGGCATCTTGAGCCCCAAGATCTTCCTCATCAATGTATAAATTCATATACCTACTGTTAGCCGAACTTGAAGTCTCGACGAGTTTCCCAAAACTCTCACCTATGGCGCTGTCAAGGTGGCACTTAAGAGTGCTCCTGCGGCGGCCGCCCAGTCGTCGGCTACATGCGTATGGGACTGCCATAGTTCTGTGTCTTTGTAAACGTTGTATTTTAATTATAAATTATTTATATACCTATGTACATTTTGTGTTTCCCTTCTGAGCCTAATTAGGATCCCGTAACACTACATTTCAAAATTCAAAAAATTCAAAAAACTTTATTCGGGTTTTTACATATGTGGTAAAAATGAACAAGGTCGGAACTTTCCATTAAGCAAGTAATATGCTTGTGTCGGGAAGTCCCGCTCTTCCTTAACTCGGAGGTGTTACAAAAACCAAAGTAAATTATACAAGCTTATAGGCTACATGATGTGTATGTGTGTGTTTTAATTTGTTACATTTTAGTTCATAACTAAATATCTATATTTATCAATGTTTCTTATTTATTAACTTATATGACTAAGAAGTGCTTCAGTTTCATCATAGCTTAAATTTCTTATCCATGACATTTAAATAACTTATTTATTTTAAGAGCATATCACCGCTGGCCGCTCTCTGCTTACACCAGCTTACTCTGGCTTTTAATTATTTTGTACGACTGTAGAATAACAATATTAAATCTAAATAATGAAACAAAAATTATCAATTTGTATTGTGCTTTGTGTCAATACTGTTTATTGTGACATCGCTGTTTGCATTCATGATATCAACGTTATCTTTGTCGCTTGCACTTTTACTTTTAAGTACAGCTATACAAATAAACTATAAATTCATTGTGAGATATTAATAGCGTTGTGAATTAGATTGTTATCGTTTGTTATCAAATGAGAGCAGTAGCTTTAAAATGCCTTTAAAATGCGTCATGGGGTGAAAATACTTCTTAATTCTGTGTTTACATTGTGATTTAATAAAAGTTTTTATGTTTTATCTTACGCTATTCGAGCGATAAGCACAGCATTGCTGAAATTAGAGGTATTGAAGCAATGATGTACACGTACATCATTGCTTCAACACGAGGACGTGTCCTCGTAATTAGCATGAAGTTTGTGATGACTTTGTACGTAAATACCTATCAAACTTCTCTTATAATAATTTTCATAATAATTATTTACATTTTGTTTAGTCACAAGTCACAACAGCTGACAGCCGACACAGACCTTGCAAAGACATTTTTTTGTTTTTATTACGAACTTAGGCACTAATTTTGTCAGCTTTACGTCCCTTTTTTCAAGTGTCAAATCGAAAATTTAAAGCCATATTTTGGAAAAAATTACAGGGAATAAAAATGCAACAGCGGTATTTTCTAGATCATTACGTCGTGAACTAACGAACAATATATAAACTAAACTACACATCTTTGAAAAACTTTACTTGCCGAATTGGGCCTAGAGAGGTACAGTCGTCAGTATGTTATGAACCGCTAACGTGTACGAATTTTTAACCGACTTCCAAAAGAAGGCCGGTTCTCTATTCGTCTGAATGTTTTTTTTTTTTTTTTTGTATGTTTGTTACGCGATTACTCGAAGACGGCTGGAGCGATTTGAAAAATTCTTTTTTTGTTTGAAAGGGTATATTTCCGAAATGGTCCCATTGCAACCAAATCAGGATCTGATGATGGGATCCTGGAGAAACCGAGGGAACTCTTCAAATATTAGAGGCACACATATAGCGATTTCGGTATTTTTCGTAGTTTCTTGTCCATTTCTTACTAGCAATAAGTTTTTAGTGTTAACCGACTTCAAAAAAGGAACAAATGTTTATGTAGGTTTCTTCCCCGATTACTTAAAAACAGCTGGACCGATGTGGAAAATTATTTTTTTGTTTGAAAGGGTATACTTCCGAGGTGATTCCATTGCAACCAAATCAGGATCTGATGATGGGATCTTGGAGAAATCGAGGGAACTCTTCAAATATTAGAGGCACACATATAGCGATTTTGGTATTTTTCTTAGTTTCTCGTGCACTTCTTATTAGATATAAGTTTCCAGTCTTAACCGACTTCAAAACAAAGATCAATTTTTATGTAGGTTTGTTCCCCGATTACTTGAGGCTAGACCGATTTGGAAAAAGTTTCTTTTAACTAAATAGACTTTAGTCTAAAAATAAAGTATATCTTTAAAACAAAAAATAAAAACCGACTTCCAAAAACTTAAACTAAAAAGCAGAAAATAATATGTTAATTACCCGAAAGAAATGGATAATCAACGATTCATATATACATATACAGATATTTATAGTTTTTAACCTGCTTTTTTGAAGTCGGTGCCAGCTAAGGATAAAAGGAGCTCAGCATAGCCAGCTTTGCGTGGCAGGCACCGACTTCAAAAAAACAGGTTAAAAACTATAAATATCTGTATATGTATATATGAATCGTTGATTATCCATTTCTTTCGGGTAATTAACATATTATTTTCTGCTTTTTAGTTTAAGTTTTTGGAAGTCGGTTTTTATTTTTTGTTTTAAAAATTTACTTTATGTTAATCGCATTGCATCATAACACTGAAAGTAATGTAACATTGACACTGCCGGCTTATGACGTCACGTATCGCTTATGACGTCACGTGCACGAAGGGGCTACGCGGTGGTAATCGCCATCGAAAAATAGACTACTTAACTTGTATTGTGTGGGCTTCATGCCTTGTTACCACATTGTTCTTGGATAGGAAGTATTGTGAACGTGTCATATCTATTAATATCACTGAATTGTGTCTATGTTTTTAAAATAAGGAACAATAAATCGCAATGGATCGCCAGCTTCATAAAATCTTAGAAATAATAATAACACGAAGCAGGAGGTCCTGGGTTCGAA
Source organism: Eudemis profundana (assembly GCA_947034925.1). NCBI lineage: Eukaryota > Metazoa > Arthropoda > Insecta > Lepidoptera > Tortricidae > Eudemis > Eudemis profundana. Next base: position 2,052,357 of record OX344799.1, read on the forward strand.
TCCCGGTAAGGGCATTTATTTGTGTGATGAGCACGAATATTTATTCCTGAGTCATGGTTGTTTTCTATGTATTTCAGTATTTGCGTCTATTAAATATCTCGTCGTCGTCTAGTATCCATAACACAAGCCTTATTGAGCTTACTATGGGGCTAGTTCGATTTGTGTAAGATTGTCCCCTAATATTTATATTTATAAATTGACATTAAGTAGTCCTCATTTTGATCACTTTAACAACAGTTTTAATAATATTTCAGTTAAAGTATTAAATTTAATAAGTTAAATAATGACATAGAAAATTGTAGTAGTGTAATTTTGGATCTTTTGATAGAAAAATTAAAGAATATTTTATGAACAGACCATTCTACTCAGTCAATGATTTTTTCTCCAATGCACTGGACAGGACAACGCATTATATACCTACTTAATTAATAATCATTTAAATTGGACATTGTGATCGATATTTAGATATAATATAATTTAGAAATTAATCAATTGTTACTGTTCAGAAATATGACATAAATATGTTTACAGTTTTTGACCTTATTTGCTTGGAATAAGGTCGAAAAGTATAAATCGTTTCATAAATATGGTACATACGAAGTATTTATTGCCACTGCAGAAGGTTCGAACATGTTTTTGAGCATTTGTATAAATACACCCATATTTTTACTCTTGACGGAGAGGTGTGATTTTAGCGAGCGTTTTGACCGCGCGGTTTGAAAGTCATTGTCCCATGGTTATTTTTTTATAATGTAAGGATACATCGCGACAACGGTTGATCAAGCTACTCAGGGCTTCTGAGCCATTACTCGGTACCGGTATTTTTTCAAATACCCCGAAATAAACAAATTTTTTTAATGTTTTTATGCCACACCTGGCCATAACGTGGCTTTTTCCGCACGCTGCGCGTAGGGAAAAAGCCGCTTTCTCGCCAAGTGTAGACATAAAATTATGTACACAACACGGGAGGTAATAAAGAAAGCCCTCGATCGCGTATTTACGTCCCTCGCTTGCAGCTCGGGCCGCAAACATCTGCGACCTCGGCCTTTCTTTATATTACCACCCTAGTTGTGTAATGTACTATTATTTAGGGATCAGTAATGTATTTAAGTACAGACTTTGTGTTATTAGATTATCCGATTAAAAATGAAATAATGAACCAAAGAACGAAAAGAACTGAAAATTCCGATATTTTTGTATGGAGACAGTATACCGGTATCCGCCCTGTTCTGAACTTTGACTGAGACGACAATGCCGATAATAGGTAAAACGTTTTACAATACAAATGCTGAATATGGGTCTAGCTAGAAGTCTTATAGTGCTTTATGAAACTGATACATTATGAGAAGCCTTAAAATACGAGCGTGGTTTTATGCCACGACCGCAAAGAGTTTCACAATAAGATCACTCGTGTGTTTAAGGCCTAATTATGATACATACAGTTGCATACCTACATTATTTTGTCTACACGGCCCGTATCGTGTGTTTTATTTCTGAAATGTCTGACGTGAAAATCAAACCCACGTCAATTTGAGAGTCTGTGATCAGATCAAAAAGGTTTGAAAATGATGTTAAGTTGATTTCTACTTGTGTCATTTCAGTAGTGTCATTTTTGATACCGTAGTATGCACCTAAGAAAATACTTATCATTTTATATACGAAGTTACGGGCAAAATCTAGCCATCAATAAATCGTCTCGATTAAAAACATTTACGTAGGTATCAGTGGCGTGGCGTAAAAGATATCCTTGGGCAAGCCGATGCAGATTTAGTTTACGAGGGGTGGCTGAAAAGTAATCTACCCTGGCTATAAATAGTTAAAAAAAAACACTGACTAGTATGAATTCGTTTTTATTGACTATTCTTTTTTCAAAATTTCGAGCATTCATTTGTTTCTGGCTCTTCATTTGTTTTTGGCGCTTGAATGCTTGCAGCATGTCGGTAGAAAAAAATAATTTGACCAAAATTGAACAGCGTGCAGTGATTAAATTCCTTCTAAAGAAGGAAATACGCCTTCACAGATTAAACAGCGCATGTTGCCCGTGTTTGGTGATTCGTGTCCTTCTGATTTCACCAAAAAATTCTGGTCTAAGCAGTTTAAATCGGGCCGTGACAGTCTAGAAGATGATCCTCGTAGTGGGCGGCCAATTTCTGCTGTCACTGGTGAAAATGTCGCCAAGATGAAAAAAATCATTTTAGAAGACCGTCGAGTGAAACAGTGGGAGATAGCTAGAGATATGGGCATTAGTAAAGAACGGGTAAATGAAATAATTCATAGCCATTTGAATATGTCTAAGGTTAGTGCACGTTGGGTCCCTAAAATGCTGACTGCGTTAGACAAGGACAGGCGTGTCAAATGTTGTCAGGAGTTTTTAGACATGAGTCGCGGGAAAGAGGAAGAAATTATTTCCAGGGTCGTGACATGTGACGACACTTGAATTAGACAATGGGATCCGGAAAGTAAACAAGAGTCACTACAATGGAAATTCGAGGACGAAAAGCCTCCTCGGAAGTACAAGATTCGACCATCAGCTGGAAAACTTATGGCGACAATTTTTTGGGATGCTGAAGGCATTTTACTAATAGATTATTTGCGAAAAAATACTACAATGAATGCTAATTATTATGCAAATTTACTTTGCCAGATTCGGGATAACATAAAAGAAAAAAGAAGGGGCAAACTGAACAGATGAGTTCTGATATTGCACGACAATGCACATGTGCATACGGCCCGCACCACACAGCTAGCCATAGCCAGAAATGGCTTCGAAGTCATCGACCATCCCCCCTACAGCCCAGATTTAGCCCCCTGTGATTATTTCTTATTCAGACTTCTGAAGAAAGATCTCAGGGGGTGAAGATTTTCAACGGATAATGAGATGATAGCCGTGAACGAGTATTTTGACGACAAACCGAAAGATTTTTTTTTTAATGGCCTAATGTCATTATTTGACAAATGTAATAAATGCACCTTGGTAGATGGAGATTACATAGAAAAATAAAAAATAACTAGCCAGTTATGTCTTTTCTTTCATAGTGAGGTAGATTACTTTCCAGCCACCCCTCGTACATTTTCCTTAAGAGCTGTAGAGTGCTCAAATGCCTGATATTATAGGCAAGCCGGTAGGAATCGAGTTCTATCTATGTCTTATATACAAAACTACAAACACATCGCAAATTACCTGGTAGGCGGCTCACTCAGCCGATTGCTCCTAACATTATCCACACTGCCCACATAAGCCGCGTTCACATACACAAAGTTACTCTGCACTTTCCCATAATTCTTCTGAGTCTCGTAAAACTCCGGGGAACTCTGGCTGGACACTTTAGCGATCCTAGCGACTTGCATGTCCACCGGGCCTTGCGTGTGTCTCCGTGGCTTGTCCACTCTAACCTCTGAGAGGCTTCCCGAAGCCGTATTCTTGGACATGTTCACATGACCGCGTCGCGCGGAGGCTCACACCTGACTGCCGATAAGATTGGACCGCGAATTTGATAAGGATTGTTTGTCTTAACTGTTACGTACCTGGAACTAATCTGTTCATATCGGTATTGTGGAAGCTAGTCGATGGCAAATAAATAATCGGCTTATTTTCTGTTCTATCTTACTTAATTCTGTGTTACTGCCGTTCGTTCGATTTGGTATTTTTGCGACGCGATTCAGCTCGTGTTAAGACTTAAGACCGATACTTTAGTTTGACGCAAAATAAGTTGAATATGCTAAGCTATCTTATTAACCGACTACAAAAAAGGACGAGTTTCTCAGTTAGTCTAGATCTTTTTTTTATCCAAACTACGAGTAGTACAATACAATACTATGATTAATCTAACACTAAAACCTTAAAGTAAAAACAATTAAAACTACTATTATACTAGTATATCAAAGATTTGCGTTGTAGGTTCTAATTTCACTTATTTCAGTAACTCTTACGTTACTCGTACGTTTTAAAGGTAGCACTTAGCACGACGCGTATATTCCTGTTTCAACATTGTTTTCATTGATTTCAGCACACTATTTTTCTAACCTGGAAAATTAAAATGAAATGAAATGAAATGAAATAATTTATTTCTGCAAGTAGGCCTCAAGGGCTCTTTCACATGTCTGATTCTTTTGGCGCTTCGGCAGATGACATTCTGGTGAGAAGAAGCGCCGGAAGAAACTCACCAGTTTCTCTTTTAAACACATTACAATAATTGTGACAATATTACATTGCATATCACAAACAACTACTTAACTAAATACATTTCAATAAACATAAAACTACAATTTAAGAGATGTAAAGGGTCTCTAGGCGTCAAAACAAGATAAATTACTAAGAAAAATAGAAAATAAAAAGGCATATACTAAAATTAATGGAGATGTAAGGGGCCTCCGTTGTCAAAACATGTTTTGGAGGTGTAAAGGATCTCCAAACGTCAAAATACAAAATGGGAAACGAGAAATAGACTATAGAACTATCATTACATTTACATGGTTTACACAAAACGAACGTACAGAAATGTAAAAAAAAAAAAAAAAAAAATCTGTGACTCACAAAACTTAAAAACTAAAATTAAAACAATTTTTCTTAGAGATGTATGTCGTCTCTAAGCGTCAAGACATTTGCAAGTACAAAACAGATTTTTTAATATAATATAATCTACATTCCTCAGAGATGTATATGGTCTCTAAGGTTTAATGTGAATTATTTACAAAAACGGACTCTATGCGTTCAAGCTATAAGATAAAACGTTAACTTCAATTGAGAACAAGATGTAGTCTCTAAAAGCGAAGTAAGTATAGTTTGAAGTATGTAGGTTATTTTAAAATTATTAATTGTGTATTTTTTGGAGACTCGTGTATTTGGGCAAACATTTCACTGCCTCTTTATTTTATTTTGACCACAAAAAGTAAAATGTTTAGTTCCTTGAAGAAACCACTTATACCTAGTTTCTAGCTATTAGACTATGCCTATAAAAATACCTTTTCATCACACTTGGCTCGAAAATGGTGTCATTACACGTAGGTTCTGCGGGCCGTAAATGACCTGTTACGCCCTAGGGCGTAATGGTTTTATTTTTAAATTTGAAACGCTGGTTCTGTTTTACTCTTATTCGTCATGTTCAAAGGAAACGCCAACTTACTTACCTATATAACTTTTATCACTGAAATATGTATATAAAGGTAACTGTTATTGCAAATACATGTAAACACATATTTCGGTAACATTAATTAAATAAATAAATATTAGGGGACAATCTTACACAATGTTTAAATAATGTATTTCAGTATTTTGCAAATATAAAATCAACTAAAATGGCTTCTTAGGTCTTTACCGCTATGGTTTCCGAACGTGACTTGACAGTCGCATTGTCTATGGACATATGTCACTGTCAGTTTTAATATTTTCTTGTCATACTGAGGCGATTAGTAAGGTTATATTATTAAGATTTCCTCACAAGTGTGATGAAAAACATCGTGTGTGCCACGGGCGGTAAAACACTCGTTTGTAATTCCTTACTTACCGCCCTAGATACTCAATGTACTATTAAAAACCGTCCCTACTGACAAACGACAATCAAATAAATTAAGGCTTTTATTCGACATCACTATTCCTCAGTCCATTCCATACATATATTGGTGAATTCGTAGGACGTATATAAACCTAAAAAAATGCCCTTCCATTAGGCGGAATTTGTCTGCCTCAATTTGTACAGAATAATTATGTTTTCTAAAAAGTAACCTTTAATTTTTTGCCTAAAAAGTGAGGTACTATTACTATGTATTGGATAGTTTAAAGAACCGAGCTACCTACTTACCTACTTGTTTTTACAGATCTTTGTACCGATAAAAAACCAAATCCCAATTTCGCAATGTATACAGTAATATTGATTCCCGACACCTGCTATCGCCGCGGATCTGCTACAGATAACTCCGATAACGATATCCAGCTGGATAAACGCAACCTTGAACTTTGCCCTGCACGTCCCCTAGAAAGTGATGAAACTTTACCCTCATCACGTGACAGAGATAGTGACGATCTGATTAGGTTGGTCGGTAACATGGTATAGAAGGAAACAGACGTGAATCCGCTTTGATCTTGAACAGAATAAGAATCAGAATTACGTACGCCTCTGAGTCTGAGGAAGTCTGAAAGGATGATGCCATCTCAGCCACATGAAAGATTACATGTGGTTGAGATGAGAATGTTAAGATGGATGTGTGGTGTGACGAGAATGGATAGAATCAGGAATGAGTATATAAGAGGAAGTCTGAAAGTAGCGCCAATCGTAGAAAAGTTACGAGGACATCGCCTAGCGTGGTATGGGCATGTGATGCGGAAGGATGTTAGTCATGTGATAAGACAAGTGATAGATATGAAGGTGGAAGGTTCTGGAAGAAGATGTAGACGAAGGAAGAGGAGGATGGATTGTGTGAGAGATGATATGGCTAGGAAGAATGTACGCGCTGAGACGGGTGATAGAAACATGCAAGAAGAAGACACAACCGCTATTCAGAGCAGTTACAGATAAGTTATAGTGCGTCGATCCTGAACCAACTCCGAATAATAAATTGGTTGGCCACCACATGGCAATAACGCAATATTTCGTATTTCGGTCACAAGTGTGGATGAGCACGAGTATTTGTTCCTGAGTCATCGATGCTTCCTATCTTAACGTATGTACTTATTCGTATATAAGTAAGTATATCGTCGTCTAGTATTTGTACAAGTATTGCTTGTTTGGGACTAGTTCGATTTGTGTAAAATTATCCCCCGATATTTATTTATTATTATCGGAAGATAATCTATTGTCAGGATGATCTCCAACCTCCGATTGAATAATAGTACTAGAGAAGAGTTTAGAGCCCATCTCCCTGCGCCTAGAGCCTGCGCTAAAGGCTTTGGCTACTGGACCTGCGCTTGCGCATGTGAGTCATGCCGCGTTTCGCGTGCGCCGCCGCTCATTAGCCGCGCCTTACAAGGCGATGCCATCGGGAACGCGCTCCCGGCTTTAAGGGGACGTCCTTTTAAGTTACAATAACTGTTACTTACTTCAGACCCAAAAAGGATCTTGGCCTCCGACGAAAGAGATCGCAAGACTTCCTTATCATGTGCCACCTCACGCCAGTTCGAAATAAGACAAAGAAAGAAATAATAGTAAATTACACAACTAGAGTGGTAATACAAAGAAAGGCCGAGATCGCAGAAGTTTGCGGCCCGAGCTGCAAGCGAGGGACGTAAATATGCGATCGAGGGCTTTCTTTATTACCTCCCGTGTTGTGCACATAATTTTATGTCTACACTTTGCCAGAAAGCGGTTTTTCCCGACCGCGCAGCGTGCGGAAAAAGCCACTTTATGGCCAGGTGTGGCATAAATAAATTTTATGCCACACGAGGGTCCCCCGTTGCCTCCCTCAGGCGCTTACTAAGCGCATTACCTAATTGTTAACTTCTGAATTTCATATTGATGCGGATGAAGATTTGAGGTGTTGGATCCTTCAGAACTGGGAAAAAATGTAGGTATATCTCGAGTATGGAGGGCAGAGTCAGTACGTCAAGGCTTCGGTTGTGGGGCCATCAACTATCAGTTTGTCTTATGTTATCTAGAATTCTGATACATTTCGTTTGTAGGACAAAAAACTCAGTATACCTTATCTTCCCCTTAACGCGACGCCATGCCGGGCCCCGTCCCTCCCGCTTACTATTTTGATTGGCTACTGAATCGATTATTCAAATTCCTCGCTTGTCCACATCGATCTCCTTTGTTTCACAGGCTTCCCAAAACCAAAGGGCAGTAACAACGCATTAATCGCATATATAGTTACTCTTCTTTTGTTTTAAGAGAGAGCTCGAAAGCTTAGCGAAAAACGAGCTTATTGCTTAGGTGTTAAGGAGGTGGGTTTTTCTCTTGTTTAGGGATTTGTACAGTCGTCAATATTAGGCTTACAAAAATATGTAAGTTCTGCCTTGCTCGTGCACACATTTTTTAATTTTTATAAGCAGGGTGCCTCTAGAGGCAGACTTTTGGGAACTCTATCATAACCATTACTAATACTTATTTATTATTCTTGATTGCTAGGAATACAATGTCCGTAAATGTGTATTAGAAAAACGGTTAAAATCAAGATTTTTACTTCTCGGTGCGCTATGCATGACCCATACTATTGCTTGGCACATTCGTTGGTGATGCTGCCATGGTCCGAGTAGGGGGAGCGGAACGATGACGTATTAAGCACGTATGTCAATGTCAAATATAATAAGTCGTAGCTACACTGACGTTAATCGTCCTTTATCGCGATAAATTAACTGCGTTTTCGTCAATGTGGCCCCAGCATGAGAGGGTACATGATTTCGATTGGCGGCACCAGTTGGCAGCACCTTCGTCGTGCACGTTCCCTATTGTAATCGCGGAAACCGAAGACAATATTCCATACTAGCATATTTCGTGCTGACAGTACCAGCTTGTTACTTCGTGTTAAGGATAACAATGGAAAGCGTCGCGTCAAATAGATCGTAGATTAGCAATTAGCTTGTCCGTGTCGTTTATATGCATCTGATTGGTGCGGACCATTTGAGTTGAGGCTGTTTACATATTGGAAACAAAGTTAGCGTTCTGATGGGTAAAGTTCTCTGGCATTTTAGGCGAGTTCGCAGCCCCCGCACCCTGCACCTCCCTCCACCACATGTGGGAGCTGGTGGACCAGTAAAAGATACAAGGAAATACTTTGATAACTTCTATTTTATTTCAAGTGCTCGGTACTAGAGCTAAGTTAAGACTAATACATTTCTTCATCAACTAGAGCGAGACAGACTGTATTCTATTAAATTCAAATGAATAGTTCCAATAGCTGCCAGTTTATCGCGCAGACGGTGGGATTTGTATAGGTACAAACCTCACACAAGCGACATTTGTATGGAACTTTGCTTCTAACTCGCGCGCAGCTCGCTCGCAAATCGCAGGTGTGATAAGGCTCTCAGCATTGTCATCTTTGCGAAGTGTAGCTTCTAAGACTGCTGTTTTTTGAGAGAGAGAGAGGTTCCGTTAGCACTTATAAAGCTCTAAAAAGTCAGCTTTTGTACAGAAGTGCCCATGTTATACGTTAATATTTACTTATTCATTACCTGTCAATTAAACACATTCCTAAAAACCCCACAAATATTGTCTCAGCGATTAGCGTTGTGCGCGGTGTTAAGGAGCTGCGCACGATGCGTGTGCGCATGTTTGTCGAATGCACATGTTTAACTACACTCGAGGTGTTTAATTAAATGCTGGTTGCTTAGGGACGGATGGAAACTCTGAAAATAAATGTTGTGAATACATTTTGAACGCAACTTTCTTTGTTACGTAGCAGTTTTTAATATTTAGGCTTGTGTCCTGATTTTTGTTACATAGCCCGTTAGTTAGATTGTCAAAAAATATTGGACACGTATTTTTACCCGACTGCGGCGAAGCCCAAAGGAGGGTTATTTGTTTGACCTGTATGTATGTATATATATATGAATGTATGTCCGTTCCTAGGTCCGCTCGTAGGTAACTACTCAACGGTACAACCGATTTTGATAAATGATACATCATTAGATTCGTTTTGATGGCGCGAGTGTCACTGGATATGAAGTTCGTGAAAATGAACAAAATGGCGCATTTTATGCACTTTTAAAGTGCACCGCGGTCAGGTTTTTTTAGTAAAATATTTAGTTATTTCTTTTGTGAATTAAGCCAAAAATAACGAGGATAATATAGCCCGTTGAAGATCCGCGTGATGTCAATCACTCGATTTTTACCAAAGAGAATATCCTAAAGATAACCTCGTCTATTTTTTCAGGAGATGGAGCTGGTCCACATCATCATCAAATCAGGCCCGTCGCCGCGGCCGCTGGCCTGGTCGCTCGAGGTCTCCTCCGGCGACGGCGAGGACTGGAGGATGATCAGCGCTTTTGGAGATAAGGTGTGATACCAAGACTTAAGCCAGGGTTTCTTAAACTGCAGTGGTCAATGGACCCCTTAGGGGTCCATGATACGAGAGCCAAGGGTCCGTGGATCGCATGCGACACTTACTTTCAAGTGTCTACGCTTGATTTTCTTTTGTCTGATTATATTCGTAAAGGGTCCGTAAGATTTTTGAAATATAGGTGGTCCGTGGCCGAAAAAAGATTAAGTCACCCTGCTTTAAGTTGTGAATATGTTTACGCAAAGCTTATAGACAGACGAATTTTACTGACTGAAGACCCTTTAAACCTATTTTCAAGGGCGTAGCCAGGATTTTTTTAAGGGGCGTAGACAAACCAAAAATATATCTAAGGTAAATGCTGCATCAGCAATGGGACAGCATCTTCTACAGAAGTACAAACATGAGTGAATCGCAGCAATCGTGTAACGTCGGACGCCAAAAGTGTACTTAACTTAGTGATGGAAAACATAAATTTTCCATTTCATTTGGTGGTATTTAAACAATGAATAATACAATTATTATCAGATTTTCCAATATGATAGTAATATTGACGGCAGCTGAAGTTAATGGCGTGCAAAGAAGGTCGCCGCCACTTTTTAGCATGCGAGGTATATACACTTTTTCCTTCTACCTCCATATATGTATATCTGTGGTAAGTATCCTCTTATTGGCATTACTTTATCGCCAATAAATTTGTACAAGTTTGTTTTATAACAATTAAATTGTCTATAAATAAATAAATAAAATAAATAAATAAATATTAGGAGACATCTTACACAAATCGAACTAGCCCTATAGTAAGCTCAATAAGGCTTGTGTTATGGATACTAGACGACGATATATTTAATAGATACAAATACTTAAATACATACAAAACATCCATAACTCAGGAACAAAATATTCGTGCTCATCACACAAATAAATGCCCTTACCGGGATTCGAACCCAGGACCTCTTGCTTCGTAGGCAGGGTCACTACCAACTAAGCTAAAGCTCAATTTATTTTAATAAGCAAGCTGCATTAGGCAGCCTACAAGATATTAGAGGCTATGTTAATAACTCGGCATATTTGCTTTCGATAGTAGGTTATATAATTTTTCGTTGATGCGCTGAAATATCTCTCGGTACAATCACGTACAATGTTTCCTGGACATTGTTGGTTCGAAATGCGTCCATGTATGGATCTCATACCTAACCTAATTGCATGTGTTTTTTCAGGAGCACTGCAGAAAACTGTGGGATCTGCGACCAGAGCGAAGGCGGCGGAAGGCCAGGGCTGCGAAAAGTCGTAGAGCCGACAAGCCGACGTGCTCCACCCAGTTCACCAGCCCCAGACCTTTGGAGAACGGAGAGGTACGGCTTTTTTCCAAGAATGAAGGCTGAATGCCTTCTTTCGTAGGTGTTTACGTGTGGGAGTTATTTGTAATAAGCGCAATGTCAATTATTGATGATCGTAAAACTCCGTTGGTGATAGTTTCGAAAGTTGGTGATGTTCCGTTTTGCGGGCTGCTAGGTTATGTGAGTCCACGAAACACTACTTTTCATGTTTTTGGATATTAAGAATGTCTGCCCCTAATTTAATTTGTATTGTATATTGAATAGAATTTCGATTTTTTCTTCGGCGCTTACTTTTACAAACTGAAAAAAGTATGTAGTAGTACATTGGTAGATGGTTTGGTTAATCCAATCGGATATCTCTGTATGTGCCACATCATGATTCATTGGCAAATCGTTATCAACTTGTTAAAATGATGCATAGGTTATCACACTTTTTTAATTCTAACTTATCGGACAACGTTTTTAATACAAGATTAGATGTTAAAGAGTGTTAATTATAATTTACGTCTGCCATTGTCTGCCAAATTTTAATCGTGACAAAACACCGATTAAAAATTGGCGCATTGCTTAAAAAAACTTGTCGCGGCTAGTTCGCCGCGATCAAAATCTGCATGAAAAGACGCTCGCAACTCGCTCGCAAATCGCCAGTTTGATAAGGCCTTAAATTCACGCGGGCTTGACAAAATCGAAAATGAATTAGGGTCCGACCGAAACTAGTTTTCACGGCCGAAGCCGAAACCGAATTTCGGCTTTGATCTCAATTTCGGCCGAAACCATTAATATCTCAAGGGAACGACATAATAGGTAGGTACTTTACCGATATAATATTTCATTTCATTTCATTTCATTTATTTTATTGCAACCATGGTATTAAATACAGATGTTAGGCTAATAATACATATTTAGTCCATCATGGACCCTGTTAGGGCATAGCATAGCATTTCCTAAATACTTAATACATAATTAGTTAAAAGGCTATTTCAACTTAACTAGATCGCAAATGTTGGTTTTCTATTATTAACAATCATGTGAACATTTTAATTTTAGGTCAGAATAATAATAACTGCGGTCTTAATTATATGTACATCAAAAATTCAGTCAAGTTAAAATTTATAATAATAAGATAAAATAACATAACATACATTCATAATAATGAAAAGGAACATAATTTTCGTCAAAATACTGTTGCCAATGAAATAATCAAAATTTAATTGTAATAATAATAAAATTGCCATTCAGTTCATTTTGGGAATAATATTAAAATCAAATAAAATTTAAATAGATTTTAGGAAGGCATTGTGATAAAATTATATAATTTGGTAGTTAACTACTTATTATCATTGGTTATGTCAAAGTTGTCATCCCCAAAAAAATCCTCCGTTGTGTAATAACATTTTTGGACCAATATTCGTTTTATGTTAGTAATAAGTCGAAATTGATTTTCTTCCTGTAGTACATTTGGCGGAATTTTATTGTAAATTTTTATACATCTGCAATAGGGGCTATTTCCGAAGATGGCAAGTTTTGATTTTGGCATCACTAGTAAGTGTTTCGATCTCGTATTAAATTTACAGACGTCTTTTTTTTGTTGGAATAGATGGAATTGTTTCTGCACAAATATAATTGCTTCTAATATATACATCGAGGGTAGTGTGAGGAGGTTATGTTTTATAAAATATGGTTTGCAGCTGTCCCTACCGCGTATATTTACCAGTATTCGCACACATTTTTTTTGCATTATAAATAGGTCGTGTATATCAGTTCCAGCGCCCCACAAAATTAAACCATAGCGAAGCCACGAATATGCATATGCGTAGTATGCAGATAATGCTGCTTCAAAATTAGTTTTTGATTTTAGGACGGCGAGGGCATAGGTAAATTGGGCTAATTTATTTTTAATGTTTTTAATGTGTTCTTTCCAATTTATGCCGGTGTCTATTGTTATGCCCAATAGATTAAAGTGGTCAACTTCCTCTATCTCTTGGTTATTAATCTGTAATTTTACGTCTAAAGATTTTTTTTGGTAAGGCTTAAATTGCATAATTTTTGTTTTCTTTAGGTTAATTTGTAAGTTGTGATCTTCCAACCATGTAATTATTGTATGTGCATATTGTGATAGGCTATTGTTGCATTCATTGATGTTATCACTATTACAACTCAACAGTATTGAAACATCATCGGCGAACATTATGCATGTTGTGTCTAAGACTTTTGGTAAGTCGTTTATATAGGCTAGAAATAAGACACAGCCGGTTACACTCCCCTGAGGGATTGATGATGTAATTTGGCGTGATTTTGATAACACCGCTTGCACTTCTCCCGTTTGTTCATTGCAGTAATCTATTTGTACGCATTGTGTGCGGTTTTGTAGGTATGACTTTAACCATGTATGAGCTTGTCCTCTAATGCCCATTCCATATAATTTTGAGAGGAGAATTTTGTGCGAAACTTTTTCGTAGGCTTTAGTCATATCGAGGAATAGGCCTACCGCATACTTTTGGTTATTTAAGTGACATAAGGCTTCCTGGATATACTTGTAGACTGCAAGTGACGTAGAATGCTGTTTTCTGAACCCATATTGGTTTTTATCTAATAGCTTATATTTTTCGAAGAATTTATATATTCGGTTAGTCATACATTTTTCGAAGACTTTTGATAAGGACGGCAGAAGGGATATGGGTCTATATTGTTCAGGAAGCTTTGGATCACCTCCAGGTTTAAGTATCGGTTTTATTTTAGATTTTTTTAAATCATCGGGAAATGTTCCCTGTTCGAATGATTGGTTGATTAATTGGGTCAGCGGCGCCGTTAGTTCCGAGGCGCATGATTTAATTAGGATAGTGGGTATTTCATCTAGACCGAAGCTGCGTTTGTTTTTTAATCTTCGTATGATATTAAAAACCTCTTGTTGCGTAACTGGTTCTAGGTATAATGAGTTAGTTGCCGGAGAATGCACGGGGCGACCGCTCGCCTCGTTAGGTTGCAATTGTGACAATGACGGTGACTCACCTACTGATATGAAGTGGTCATTGAATACGTTCGCGATAGTATCGGGCTGATGTATTATCGTGTCGCTATTAACTAATTTCATATTTTTAAATTGCTGTGACCGTTTAAGTTGTGGTGCTGTAGTGTTTTTAATTATACTCCACATTGTTTTAGTTTTATTGTCTGAGGAGCGCATTTGGTTCGTAAAGTTAATTTTTTTTGACGACTTAACACATTTTTTTAACACTTTCTCATATTTCTTACAGTAGTTATGTAATATGGAACTACCACTTTGATTCGACAGAGATTTTAATATTCGCTTATGTTTACATGCCCGTCGCAACCCTTTTGTAAGCCACGATTTATTTTTTACAGGTTTTAATTTCACTTTTAATTTAGGTATACATTGGTTTAATTTGTTCTTTAGTTCCTTTATGAAATTGCTATAGTTATTATTTATACAACTATGTGTGAGAATTTGATTCCAATTTATTTTAGTTAGTGCAAGTTTGTATGCGTGCATATTTTTTTCGTTGAATATCCGTTTATATGCGTACCAACTTTTTCCCTGGTTGTTGTTGTTTTGAGTAAGTTTTGTATATATCAAGCCTTTATGGTCAGAAATACCGTGGTCTCGTACAGTTACGTTATAGTTTCTGTGTACGTTTGTAAATATGAGATCGATACACGTGCTCGATTTTTTGACTTCGCGCGTCGGTTCCTTGATTATTTGCCTCAGATTAGACATGAGCAGAGTGTTTAGTAGTTTTGTAGAAGCTAAAGAGGTTATTGCTACATTTATATTGAAATCTCCTCCTAATATTATATGTCTCTTTTGTTCCTTCTGTTTTATTTTACTTAATAATTTATCTAATGTTTCATAAAATATATCTATGTTGCGATCGGCCCTATATACGCTTATCAATATCATATTTAGGCTAGGTATTTCTACTCCACAGCATTCGAAGGTGTATTCGCTGGATAATTCTTTTATATCCCGCCTTTCCACGTAGTCGATCCCTTCCTGCAGCAGAATGGCCACTCCTCCTCCTGCTCGATCACTGCGACAAAATGCTGTAGCGAGTTCATAGCCGTCCATTTTTATATTTTCCCTTTCAATTTCGGAGAGCCATGTTTCTGATAAGCAAGCTGCTTGTATATTTTGTGTTTTCAGGAATGATTCCAAAATATGCATCTTATTTTTAATACTTTGAGTGTTTTGGTACAATATTTTAAATTCGCTCTCGAAAGGAATGGTTTAGTGGACGCTCAGTCGTATTTTTTGAGTTGTTAGGATTTTGTTTCATTTCGGTTTCTAGCTGATTAGAGGTAGTGGGTGGCGGTAATATTTCAGTGGGTGTAGTGCCAATGGTAGGGCTGATTGAGCTCGTTTCAGAGGGTGAAGGCATCAATGGTTGGCTTTGTTTGGGTGATGACGATGGCAGGACAATTTCTTTACCGTTTACATATAGGCGGTTGTTTCTTATGGTCGCATGCTTTCCTTCTTTCCGGGCGTTTAGCAGGTATTCTCTCAAGTTACTCCTGTGTTGTTGGCCTTGCTTGTCTAGAAGTTCAGAGACTGCAAAGCCAGTATTTTTAAACCCATAAGCGTTGTCTAGTACATACTTCTTCATCCTTTTGCTAATTAATTCTATGATTATTGGACGGCGGTGCCCTTTTTTTCCGATTCTTCTAGCGGTTTCAATGAAGCCATTTATATCTATGTTGAGGATGTCATAAAATAGGTTACTTATTCTAGGATACAAGTTTGCTTCACTTTCGCCTTGGTATTCATCTAGGCCATATAATACTAGCTGTTTTTCATTTTTCGGGCGGTCGATGTTGTTGAGTCTCGCTTGTAGTTCAGATAGTTGCATTTTAAAACGCTGGTTTTCTTTTTCCAGGGTACTTATTTTTAGTTTAGTATGCTCGATCTCTTCGTTTGTGACTAATTGTTGTGTTGTGATCTTGTCAATTTTGCTTGAAAATTCTTGGTGCACTTTGGTAATAGCCGCCTTAATACCAGTCTGTATAACTTGTTCTACATGTGTTATTAAATTATAATTATTTTGCTTAAATTTTAAGTCTAACAGTTGACTAATTTGTTCCAGGGTTATTGTTGGCGTTTCCCTTGGGCTGTTTTTTTGTGTAATGTGGGGCATTTGGGACTCGTCAGTGTCTCCTGGTATAGTTTGATCATCTAGGGGAAGGTCTTCAACTGACATAGCTGTCTCATTTAATAATGAGATTTCAGGCCGAGTATGAACTGGCGTGTTGTCATCTTTCCTCCGATTAGTTACATTTGTACACCGCGGGCAACTCCACGTTCTCCTCATCTCATAATTTTTGGCCATTATTTGAGCAGTTGTTATGTTAAAGCATTTATAGTGGTATGTGTCTCTACAATTTCTGCATGCAAGCATATCAGCGGCACTAGTTATAGGGGTATTACACGCTAGGCAATTCATATTTATATCGTTGTATTATGTGTTGCGTTTATAAAATTAAATAAAGTAGGCCTATTTTTACGGCAAATTGTTGTGGGCGGAGCTCGTATTCTTATCTTCTGGTGCTACTAATTGAATAGCAGTTGACAATTATGTTGTTATCTTCGCTGTTCCGGGTTCTCTCTTTCGCTCGAGCTTAGTCACGCGCAGACACTGGCCGCACTTTTTGTAGAATTTCGCTAGATGTCACTATCTTAGAAATCATATTTTTTAACAGAAACCATATAGTTCACGTTTTACACTAACGTAGTTCCAAGTTCACGTTTATATTTGCATGATTTAGTGGTGTACATGCATTTTCAGTTTCACTCCTTCTAAATATCGTAAGTTTACTATTTCGTGTTTTCTCCAGTTCTACTCTAGATGGCACTTTTTTCAAGGACTGTTGCTTTGTTAGGCAACGATATTTTTACGTGGAAAAAGTTCAGAAAACACTGAGTTTATCCTTTAATTAACTTTTTTATCGATTGATTTATATTTAACCAACACTTTTTATTGTCGTTACACTTTCTTAATTCACTTTCGTTTGCTTATTTACTTTTTGTTCTCAAAAATGATTAGACCCTCGGAGGGTGCTAATACTATCAAAATTTCCACTTTTCCTACATTGTTGCCGGCGTTATCATCACTTGCACACAATATTTAGTCTATTATCTATTTATAATGAACACTCTTATACGTTACGGGACGTTTTAGTATTTTTAATAAATAATAAGTACGGACTCAATATGAACTTGCTCGGTGGCGCCACCGTCTATATTATTATATTATATATTTTATATTATGACGACCTTTATGTTATGACGACCGCTTTAGCTTAGTTGGTAGTGACCCTGCCTACGAAGCAGGAGGTCCTGGGTTCGAATCCCGGTAAGGGCATTTATTTGTGTGATGAGCACGAATATTTGTTCCTGAGTCATGGATGTTTTCTATGTATTTAAGTATTTGTATCTATTAAATATATCGTCGTCTAGTATCCATAACACAAGCCTTATTGAGCTTACTATGGGGCTAGTTCGATTTGTGTAAGATTGTCCCCTAATATTTATTTTATTTATTTATTTATTATATCGGTTCAATACTGGACTTGGTCTATTTGCTTGCCAAATTGCATCTTGTCATGATTACTTGTGTTACTTTAAGTTGTTACCCCGTTAGATATTTAGTAAGAAACATCCAACCGTCTTCACAAACTTTCGCATTTATAATATAAGTAGGATAGTAGGATTTATATCACCCTGAGATTCCATTCCAAACGTTTGAAAGAGGACGTTTAGACACTCGGGTCAATAATTTATTTAGGTTTTACGTCACATCTGGCCTTAAAGTGGCAATAATCGCGCGCTACGCGTGCGGAAAATGTCACTTCCTGGCCTGGGGGGACATCAAATTTTTTTCATCACACTTGCTCGAAAATGGTGTCATTACACGTAGGTTCTGCGGGCCGTAAATGGCCTATTACGCCCTAGGGCGTAATGGTTTTCTTTTTAAATTTGAAACGCTGGTTCTGTTTTACTCTTATTTGTCATATTCAAAGGAAACGCCAACTTACTTTTTTAACTGTTATCACTGAAATATTCATTTAAAGATAACTGTAATTGCAAATACATTATAAACACATATTTCGGTAACATTAATTAAATGTTTAAATAATGTATTTCTTTATTTTGCAAATATAAAATCAACTAAAATGGCCGTTACCGCTATGGTTTCCGAACGTGACTTGACGTTTGCATTGTCTATGGACATATGTGACAAATGTCACTGTCTGTTTTAATATTTTCTTGTCATACTGGGTCGAAAAGTAAGGTTATTTTATTAAGATTTCCTCACAAGTGTGATGAAAAACATTGTGTGTGCCACGGGCGGTAAAGGAATTACAAACTCGTGTTATTAAAGCCCTCGGTTTCACCTCGGGCTTATAACAAACACTCGTTTGTAATTCTTTACTTACCGCCCTAGATACACAATGTACTATTTCATCACACTTGCTCGTAAATGGTGTCATTACACGTAGGTTCTGCGGGCCGTAAATGACCTATTACGCCCTAGGGCGTAGTGGTTTTCTTTTTAAATTTGAAACGCTGGTTCTGTTTTACTCTTATTTGTCATGTTCAAAGGAAACACCAACTTACTTTTTTAACTTTTATCACTGAAATATTTATTTAAAGAGAACTGTTATTGCAAATACATGTAATTCGGTAACATTAATTAAATGTTTAAATAGTGTATTTCAGTATTTTGCAAATATAAAATTAACTAAAATGGCCGTTTTAGGTTTTTACCGCTATGCCGCTATGGTTTCCGAACGTGACTTGACATTCGCATTGTCTATGGACACATGTCACTAATGTCACTTTCTGTTTTAATATTTTCTTGTCATACTGAATGAAAAACGTAATGAGGAGGGATGAAAGTCATATAGGTAGATAAATTAATGTTAGGGATGAATGTCGAGGGACGGAGAGCAGTTGGTAGGGTAAAAAAGTAAAGAAATTACAAACGAGTGTTTGTTACAAGCCCGAGGCGAAGCCAAGGGCTTTAATAACACGAGTTCGTTACCACCCTAGATACACAATGTACTATTTGATATTTTATAGGTTTTACGTCACATCTGGCTATAAAATGGCAATAACCGCGCGCTACGCGTGCGGAAAATCCCACTTCCTGGCCTGGGGGGACATAAAATGGGCGGTAATAAAGAAAGCCTCACATCGCATATTTATCGCTCGGGCGTCAAATACCTGCGATCTGATAAATCCTTTGTTTTACCGCCCTAGATAAGTAATGTACAATAAGAGCGGTGGTTACAGAACCGGTATTAGGCTGAGCCTCAAAAAAGTACTCCAGTTTTTGCCGTATGACGCGTGCAAATATATCGTCTGCTGACAAGCAAAAGTCACTAAAACTTCTGTGACTGCTCTCCAAAAGGTCGTATCTAATTAGTAAATCAATACTGAGATACGAGCTTTGCTTTAAGTAGGTATTTGTTACTTAGTGACTTTTAGACGATATAGAATCGCACTTACGACACCTACGCTGCACCAGCTTTCCATCAAGCTCTTTGCTTTCTGTACCAAATTCCTAAAACTTAATCCCAATGTTTATTCCAAGAAGTTTTTATTTAGTTTGTCGGTATGTTTGTGCCGCTGTAAACAAAGCCCGCTATATAAGGAAGCCACGTGCTGAACGCTGAGTTACTGTTTGCTTACAACTGTCAGACCGTGCCACGGGCTACGGAGTCTGGGAAAAGGATAACGACAGGGTATCGGAGCTTTATTTAATTAATACTATAGTTTATTTCAGTACTAGCGACCCGCCCCGGCATCGCACGGTGTTTCTCTATTATATTATGCATGTATTATACATATAAACCTTCCTCTTCAATCACTCTATCTATTAAAAAAACCGCATCAAAATCCGTTGCGTAGTTTTAAAGATTTAAGCATACATAGGGGCATAGGGACAGAGAAAGCGACTTTGTTTTATACTATGTAGTGATATGGAGCGTTCCACGAAATCGTCTATTTTGTCCCGCACGAGACGACTATGGCAGCTACCTTAAAAATATATAGATAGTCCTAAATGACATTATCAATTTAGAAACCGAGCTATAAAATATTGACATGCCAAAAATTTACTTCCTAGCTTTGTTAGAAGTATGAAAAAAACTGGCCAAGAGCATGTCGGACCATGCCCAGTGTAGGGTTCCATAGCCGTAACTATAAGGTAAAAAATACGATGTAAAAAAAGTACAACAACAAAAGAGCGTATCTTCATAGCAATTACGTCCTTTTGTTGAGAAGCGCAGTTTATCGGCAATAACTCAAAAATGGTTAATCCGATCTTGTTGAAAATAATTTTCGTTGAAAGTATTAATTAAGCGTTACCTTCGTGATTTTTTTCATATTTTTCGGACGCACGGTTTAGAAAATAGAGGGGGGGGACACCATTTACACAACTTTCGGAGCGATTATTTCCAAATACATTCACTTAATCAAAAACATTACTTAGAAACCTTATAGTGTTTTTTAAAGAGCTGTCGAATTATGTACCACACGTTGACATTTGCTGAAAAACATTTTTTTTTCTGTCTTTAACATGTATGGAGTGCCCCCCCTAAAAATATTTATTTTAATTATTTATATACCAAACTAAGTAGCGGCTCATAAAAGACACCTATATTCCAAATTTCATCAATATCCATCATGTAGTTTCTGAGTAAAATTCCTGTGACATACGGACAGACAGACAGACAGACAGACAGACAGACAGACAGACAGACGGACGGACATGACGAAACTACAAGGGTTCCGTTTTTGCCATTTTGGCTACGGAACCCTAAAAATGGCGTCTTGTGCGGGACATTCTGGTGGAATGCTCCAAAAGAAACGTTGTAGAAACTCTATCAAATGGTTTTTTCTCAAACATGTAAATCTTATAATAGGCCGCCAAGTACTCGTTTCCGGTGCGGCTTGACACTTGGCATTTAATGAGACTTCATACAACATTGCCGGCCTAGGCCTGCAATGTGTTTTTTAACTTCCGTTCCACATTTAATTGTGACACGGCATCACGGCGTTCAGCCATTTAAAAACAATAAACGGTGTTTGCTATAATTGCAATTTTATTTTTATAAAATCGACATCAACAACAAAAAACACATAATTTTAAATTGCAATCTTAACTACAAGAATACACATTTAAAATATTTCATCTAAATAAATATTCGCGGTAAAAATGTATAGGTACTGAAACAGTTTTTGGAAAGGAAATTGAAAATTTTATTCTTTGATAAAAAAAATTGTCTACTTTACTTTTAGTGTCTCTAGAAATGAAGTTTGATTTTTGGAGTGTTTTTAATTTATTTCATAGCATATTTGAGGAAAGCACTATACATACCTCGGCGTGAAATGGGGGTTGCCAGCCTCGTAACTATCTGGCCTCGCATTCGCTCAGCCATCTATATGTACTCGGCCGGCCACCCCTCACTTGCCGACCTCTGTAGTAATGTACTATTATTCAGTACTTAAGTAAACCGCACATTCATTTCATTTGGTGATAATATATTTAATAATAATTGTATTCGGTATCCGCGATAATCACTCATTGTACTCCTAATCAAACCATAAACGGATTAAATCGCGTTACAATGTGATCGTGGGTTACTTATACAATTTTGAATGTAAAGGGTTAAAGTAGACGTCCGAGTGCTCGACACTGTTCCAGTAGTTGCCATATTGAATGTTAAGTCATTAGCAATAAAGGTGACAGCGGGTGTCGAATATTGGGCATTAGCGTGTCGAGCATTGGGACGTGTACCTTACGTTAGTAATATACGTGATTAAGTCCATTTAAGTGGCTATATTACAAAAAAATATGTATTATTCTGATTGGCAGATGCACGTGCGCATACGCGACGTGGCCGCGCGGCTGGTGCGCGTGTCGCTGCGCGCGGCGCACGCGCACGCGCGCTACTACACCGTGCGCGCGCTCGCCGTGGTCGCGCGCTGCCGCTGCCACGCGCACGCTCGCCACTGCCACGTCGACAACAACGTACGTAAACACTGAATTCTCGATAGTCAATCTGTTTTTCACGACAACTATGAGGAAATAAAAATGTTCTTTCTCTAGTAACGTCTCAAAAGCGA
Organism: Eudemis profundana; assembly: GCA_947034925.1. NCBI lineage: Eukaryota > Metazoa > Arthropoda > Insecta > Lepidoptera > Tortricidae > Eudemis > Eudemis profundana. The sequence goes on from OX344799.1 coordinate 2,074,770, forward strand.
GCCTGCTTCAGAAGTGTCGCACTTTGAGAGGCGCGCTGTGTGCACGATCTGATCGATTGATATACTCGTAATACTGCCGAATCACACAGAATTTTCTACTTGGTCAATTGCCTGTCGTAAACAATCCAACAATGTTTTTGTTGACCTGTTTATTCGATTGTTGGCTAATTTTTGAGCTCTCAACCAATACTATCCGTCCATTTACCTTCAAAAATCTTTATCCAAATATAAACCTTGTTGTTATCCCCCCAGGGCGCACAATGCAAGTGCTTGCACGGGACTTGCGGCTCGCAGTGCGAGCGCTGCTGTTCTGGAGTGCCCTGGGCGGCAGGGCGGCCCTGCGACCAGGCTGGGTCGGACTGCTCCTGCGGGGAGCGCGGTGCCTGCTCCTATGATGACACCGGCGCCATACTGTGTGTCAACTGCACGGTAGGTCATCTCCCCAGAGTTCTGTCTAACTTGGTGCTCCGTGCCCTGGGCGGGGCGGTGCGACTAGACCGAGCCGGACTGCTCCTGCAGGAAGTGCAGGGCACGCTCCTATGACGATACCGGCGCCATATTGTGTGTCAACTGCACGGTAGGTTACAGTGGCGTGGCGTAAAAGATATCCTTGGGCAATCCAGTGCAGGTTCGGCGTACATTTTCCTTAAGAGCTGGAGAATAAGGTGCTCAAATGCATAATATTAGGCAAGCCGTTAGGAATCGAGTTCTATGGACACCACGCTACTGGTAGGTTATCTCCCTACAGTGCTGTGCCAGTGCCTGCTGCTCCCGCCTACCCTGGGCATCCAAGCTGAGCTGAGGTACTCCTATGGAAAGCGGGGGAGCCTGCTTGTACGACGACACCGGCGCCATACTGTGCGTCAAGTGCACGGTAGGTCATCTCCTAAGGATGCTGTGCAGCTTGCTGCGTGCCCTGGGCGGGGCGGTGTGACCATGCCGGGCGGTGCTTCTGCAGGTAGCGCGGGGTCTGCTCTTACGATGAGACCGGATCCATACTGTGTGTCAACTGCACGGTAGGGATTTAATCCTCTGTGTCAACAATACTGCTGAAGCAGCCCAAAGCAAATAAGTAGTTTTGGTCTCATTATAACTTAGCAAAAGCAATACGGAGGGCTCTTGTTTATCGTTCATCTTGTCACTACACTACACAATGACTCGTTTTGATGTGAAACTTTAAATATGCCATCCGCTTCTTGGTCTCATTCCGTATCCACTTTACTTGTATGGATGATTGCAGGAGAACCGAGCTGGCCCGCTCTGCGACCGCTGCCTCACGGGCTACTACAACGCCGTTCCTGACGGACCCTGTCTGCCGTGCGACTGCGACCCTGAGGGCTCGGATGGTATGTGTGATCAATCAATCAGCCGACCAAGCACACCTGACAACTGCTTGCCGCGAGATAGCGTATGGCCTTTCGCACTATATGTAATTGAAAGTCACAGCGTTGTGCTAGAGGACACATAAAACACATCAGCATACACGGCCCCCTTTTTTGGCATAGGTCTACCCTCCTTTCATAGATGAGAGAGAATGGGCTGTAGTCTCCATACAGGGCCAATGCGGATTAAACAAATTTGAACAAAGTTTAGTGTCGTTAAAGTGGAATATGAACATCCTTTTGCATGGAGAATTCAGCGACTCAACTATCATTTTTTTCTTTTGTCGGTCATCGCTACCAGTTGGTAGTCAGTTTAAATCTGCTACAAGAAGTTTGTTAAAAGAGACATTCCAAAATTACAAATAAACATTGTTTATTCATTCTTATGGTGAGTTTTCTTCTGCGTTTCTTCTCCAGAAAAAAATTTCCGCAGGTACTCTCAGACCTGTTAAAGCGCCCTTAAAATAAATGAATTGAATTGACTCCTACTAACATTATCTACCATCATTCCAGGCTCCTGCACCTTCCTCAAGCACCAGAAAAGCTGCGGCTGCTACCTCGGCTTCACCGGCCTGCGGTGCGATGCCTGCGCAGACGAGAGCGCCACGTTCCCTTACTGCATGGCCACCACGCCGCCCTGCAAATGTGATCCCCGTGGCGTAGCCGATCCGGAGAGAGTGTGCGACGACGTCTGCGAGTGCAAGGTGGGTCACACCAGCTCCTAGCCAGGAGTCGAGACCACCACGTTCCTCTACTGCCTGGCCACCAAGCCGACCTGCACGTGCGACTCCCGTGGCTTGGCCGACCAGGAGAGTATGCGACGACGTCTGCCAGTGCAAGGTGGGTCACACCAGCTCCTAGCCAGGAGTCGAGGCCGCCACGTTCCCCTACTGCGTGGCTGCCGCGCTAGCAAGTGCGACCCCTGCGGCGTGGCCGACCCGGAGAGTGTGTGCAATGATGTCTGCGATTGCAAGGTAAGTCACACCAGATCCTAGCCAGGAGTCTAGGCTGCCACCTTTTCCCTACTGTCTAGATATTGGCCTGCAAGAGCGACCCCCGCGGTGTTGCCGACCTGGAAATAGTGTGCGCCTGTGAGTGCAAGGCGGGTCAGGACTACTATTATCACATCATCCTGGTACCTTTTCCCGTTTCTATAGTACCCGTTTCCAGGCCGGCAGTAAGCGACATTAGCATAATATTTATGATTTTATTGATTGCAGCAGTTTGATACATAATATTTACCATTCCAGGAGAACGTAGTAGGCGAGCGGTGTGACGCGTGTGCTCCGGGGCACTTCGGGTTAAGAGCGGACCTCCCTGAAGGCTGCCGGCCGTGCTACTGTTCACATGTTACGGACTCCTGCACCGAGGATCTGCTGCCTGGCGACAATGTAAGCGTAATTTACGTCACCGTAGGCCGTAAGTGGCATTTTACACCAGGGAAGAAAATAGGTACCGCTTCCAGGCCGAGGAAAGACATAAAGTTGTAAACACACTGCGGGCGGTAATTAGTAAAGCCTCAGATCGCATATATTATTTTATGGCACTCAAAACACTTGGCAAACGCCTACGATCTGGGTCATTTCTTATTATACAGCCCCAGGTGTGCAATATACTATTTTGGCAGATAGTTTTGTATCGGAAAAATACGCTATGACGACTGTGTTAGCCCTATGGATCCACTTCTGAAATAATGTATAATGTAAATACTCCTGTGTTCTGTTTACAGATGATATTTCCGTTGGGCGAGGCGTGGTTGGTGAGCGATGCGGCGGCAAACGAGACAGTGGAGCCCTCTTTGGACGAAAATGCGAAACCGTTTCTGATAAGCTACGAGGTGCGAATACTGTTACATATATCGCTTTTATTTTACTATAGAATCTGACGCTCACTTTGACGTTGACTTTATACCAGATTCCCAAAATAATACATCCACCAAAATCATTTAGATCCTTGCGTAACTTACGATTTTATAATCTAGGCTAGTGTAACGGGAATGTGGTAAGACAGGAATCTGGTAAATCGAGAATCCGGTATTTTGAAAAATCTGGTTATTGGGCATAAGCGCAACCCATAGTCTGTCTGTCTGGCTGCTTGTATAAAAGTCTGTACCTACGGAAAGTTCTGAACAGATAAATTTTTACTTCTAAAGAACAGTATGCACACTTGCAGGCTATCAAATTTGCTCTGACGGAAAATGCTCTGCGCTCACGCTCAAGTGTATCGGTCAGTGTAGTACGGTAACTCACCTAAGGTGGAATCTCATACAGCAAAATGTATATCTTAAGTGCAAACAGTGAATCGTTTACAGCTTGCTAAGCGCCCTTATCGAATTGAGAGTGTACAAAGAACACACCGGTTTCGGTGACCCTAGTTCTTCTACGAATCTCTTCGTTTTTGAGTCGATCTCGGAGAGAAACGCCGAGCATGGCTCTTTCCAGTGCCCTTTGAGTGACCTTGAGTCTTCTTCGTAGTGGATATCCTTGGGGAAGGCCTATGTCCAACGGTGGACGTCTTTCGGCTGATATGATGATGATGGAAGAACATTTTTGGGAAATAGTAATCGTGACTGTACCTGATGGTCTACTTTAAAAACTGGTTTGTTCATAATTTCAGGTGGAAGGCTGGGAGTCGTTCTACTGGCTGACGACAGTGTTCAACGGGGAACAGCTATCCTCGTATGGGGCCGAACTTCGGGCGGCCATGTTTTTCGGCGTAGTGCGAGGGGATACCGGTGGGAACCCCACTGTTGGGCCGGACGCTGTGCTCATTGCTGCTGGTAAGTTTTACCATGTTTTACTATATTCATTTACAAATGCCATTCAAAAGCAAATGCAACTAAATATACGCTCACATCTGGTAATTCAACCCAGCTGGTCATTTTTCATAACGAGTACCTTACTTCTGGGGCATTTTATCTCTTTCCATCTGGTATAGTGCGAAAAGGACGTACGTAACACGATAAATAACATCGCAGCCAGTTGTATCTTATAAATCTGGTAATGGCGTGGGACTTCCTTTGAACCAGGAATATTAAAGTCATATTTTTGCCAAAATTTTCCTACATCAAGGAATAAGGTTCACTTTCTCCACATTCCCTAAGTACGTCCCGACCCGAGCGAAATGTGTCAATTTGTACAACCTTGCAGGGAACGAGTAAGGATGCGGACGAGTTGGGAATGTGGACGAGATGGGAAAGTGGACGAGTTGGGAATGTTACGAGTTGGGAAAAGTGGACGAGTTGGGAATGTGGACGAGATGACAATGTGGACGAAATGGGAATGTAGACAAAGTGAACCTGAGGGGTATAAGGGAGAGGACTCTCTCTCTTAGCAGCATTCGAGAGTTGGAACTGAAAGAATCGTACACTCCTGCATTTCAGAGTGGTCGTTGCTGTTGTAGGTCTGAAGGTGTGATTCGAGAGTAACGACGGGCATATTTGCCTTGTACGAAATGAGGCAAGTGAACTCATTGTCACTACTGCGCTGCGTAGAACTGGCGCTATTTATGGCTAAGGAATGAAGTGTTACTACTAATATCAGATTTTTTTTAAACAATTCCAGACGGCACGAAGCTGTACTTTAGCAACAGAACCCATGAAACACCGGGCGAGCTGGTGCTGTCCCTGCCGTTGGTAGAGGACTACTGGTCCAGCAGCGAAGGGCCAGTCTCCAGGACGCAGCTAATGGACGTGCTGAGGGACCTGAGGGCCGTCATGTTGAGGGCGCACTTCCATATGGACCAGGATGAGGTAAGGAACCAAACTGTACTTCAGTAACAGAGCCCACGAGACACCAGGCGAACTGCTGCTGTGGAGGGCCCCTGGTCCAGCAGCGAGGGCCCAGTTTCCAGAAGGGCCGTCATGCTGAGGGCGCATTTCCATATGAACCAGGATGAGGTAAGGGTTGATAACCCCAGATAGAAACAAACTATTCCTCAACAGAACTCATGAGACGCCATTGCCAGAGATGTGGAGTAGAGGCAGATACAATCAATAAAATTCGGTGTAATAAGAAATAATGACACATAGCTCGTAGGATTGCTGGGTTGAAGATGCAGTGAGCAGGCCATGTTGCCCGGAGAACGGTTATTCGTTCTCCGGATATTAGGTAAAATCCTGGAATGGCGACCACGCGTAGGTAAGCGCAACGTTAAGACGGTTCCAGACTTGGCCTATAGACGACCTCATGAGAGTAGCGGAGAGTCGGTGAACGCGGTCTGAACAGGACCGCACTCTGGGGTTCCGCCAGTTAATTTATTTGTAGAACAGCCTGTTTTTCCATTTTGCACTAATAATTACGTTTCTTTTCTTATAGGTTCGCATTGAATCTGTAGAAATCCGCGGAGCTCCACCTGGGGCGCGGGAGCGGTGCTCGTGTCCGGCGGGCTACACGGGCGCGCAGTGCACTCGGTGCGCGTGGACGCACGCGCGGGTGGCGCACGCGCCCGCCGCCGCGCCCGCCTTTGAGTGCGTCAAGTGCGCGTGCAACGGCCACGCCGGCTGCGACGTCGGTAGGTTCATTTTAGACATATAGGGTACAGAGACAAATTGTTCAAAGTTTAAACAGTCGAAAAATCCGGAAATTATCATGCAACCGCGTCCGATAGACCAGGTGTCATAATGTTTATGCCACACCTGGCCATAAAGTGGCTTCTTCCGCACGCTGCGCGTACGGAAAAAGCCGCTTTCTGGCCAAGTGTAGACATATAATGATGTACACAACACGGGAGGTAATAAAGAAAGCCCTCGATCGCATATTTACGTCCCTCTGCTGCTCGGGCTGCAAACTTCTGCGATCTCGGTCTTTCTTTGTATTACCACCCTAGTTGTGTAATGTACTATTACCTATCGGCTAGTAGTAATAGGTAAAGAGTTCCTTCGGAACAATAACGGGACTAACGCGGCGGGCGAAGCCGCGGGAAAATGCTAGTTATTCATAAATCTTGGAATGAAACTTCTTATTTGCGAAACCCGAGAGTCAAACTCACTAATCCAGCATGACAAGGGTCATGTCTGTGCCTTCTGGCGTAAGTAGATACCTCTAATTCCAAACCGTTATTTATTCCACTCGCGATCCATAGTAAGTTTGCCTCAGACATCAGACGACGCCAATACGCCTCATTCTGAGCGATCCTTTCCCTGTTTTCTGCATAAGAGTACGAAAATCTTTGACCACCTCATCTTTATATAGAATTTTATCTTAGCTCTACAAGGAATCACCACAAACCACTCGACCACTGGAGGAGGTACCCAGCAAGTGCCTTCAATTTCCTCATCTATTTCTTGTATCTATATATGTAACATAAAAATGTGGTGTAATGTCCCGCATTAAAAACTAATAAAGAAACATAATGTTTCTTTCATATAGTATATTTTCTGTATCCACAGTGGAAGGAGCCTGCGGGCCGTGCAAGCACAACACGACGGGCGCGCACTGCGAGCGCTGCCTGCCCGGACACTACGGCAACCCAGTGCAAGTACGTCGGTAAACAGATTCTCTACCACCCCTAAATATTCGTGTAATCATCGCTATCCCTTTCTAGTAGCTTGCTCAACTCCTCTATAGTCGTACAAACTTAACGGAGAAACGGGGTGTGAGGTGCGAGTAGTGGAGTGGACAGTTTTACCTAGCAGTGCCGTGGCGTAAAGATATATCAAGGGGGCAAGCCGGTGCAGATTTGGCATACATTTTCCATAAGAGCTGTAGGATAAGGTGCTCAAATGCCTGATATTAGGCAAGCCGGTAGGAATTGAGTTCTGTGGACGCCACGCCACTGCTACCTAGTTGAGCTGTGTCTGTCTGCACTTCACACATATTCCATCTCTCAATTAAGTTAGACGCCTGTAGAAGGAATATAGCTGTAGTTCCCTAGTATCTACTTAGCGCTAAAGCTGCAAAGTCCACGCGAGATTAAGTGTTAAGTCTGACGCATTTCTGAACGGAACGTTAAAACTTTTCATATGACAGCACCTGCTGTCAATTTGATATTCTGTCTCATTAACTTTGGGAACGAATTGGGGCCGTGTGAAACGAGATTTGTACACGTATTTAATTCGAGTTTGGTGTAATTTGTCGGAGCCCTGTAATTTTAAGTGATAGAATCCTCCATTTTGCATATGCTAATGCACGAAGTGTTGGAATCCTGACGAATTGCTTCGCATGTGCGCAGTCTGTAGCTTTGAAACTGGTTAACTAAGAGCTGGTCTTCTGACGACAACTTTGACTTTTGACGGACTATAGACCCCAGACTCTGACTGTGTTGATGCGAAATAGAAGCCAGCGAGTCTGTAAGTGTTGCACAATGATTCCTATCGACTTTTAGTTTTAAATCTTGTCGATATTAAGTTTTCAAGAGTTCCCGTATCGGGAATTCGGTGTTCGGCACAAGCCGAATGTTGAACTTTAAGGGCCTTCAAGCCGAGTTCACTCACTCAGCCGTCTTTAGCTTGGGCCAATTCCACTGAAAATGTCCTCTTCGTATTGTTCAAGAATAATCATAACTACAAAAGGCTAACCGTAAACAATTTTCCAGGGACCCTGTCGACCGTGTGCCTGCCCTCTGTACTTATCGTCAAACAACTTCAGCCCCAACTGCGCGCTGGCCTCGGCCGAGGGCGACGAGTTCGTGTGCACACAGTGCCCGGACGGGTACACCGGGGACCATTGCGAACAGTGAGTACTAAAGATCAGCTGTGTGTCTGTCTGCTTCTTCAAGGTGGCCCTGGCCTAGCGTCCTGGTTCGACCCCAGGCGCCCCCGGCCCCCACCGGATCCGATTTTTGCTACATCCAGTAAGGATTGCAAGTTAGTCAGGCTACAAAAAAAACTGTCTGTTAATTAATAGAATACCTCCGCTCGGACGATTTTTCCCTAAATCGTAATATGTTTTTGTCCCAACAGTTGCGATTTCGGCTACTGGGGCTCACCGACTACACCTGGCAGCTCTTGTCAACCGTGTGACTGCGGCGGTGCGCCCTGCGACCCCGACAATGGCTTGTGCCGCACGTGTCCGCCGCGGACTGAAGGAGCTCGGTGCGATCAGTGTCAGGTGAGTGCTCGCTGATTTTGTGGCGATAGAGCAGTGTATCGGAGAACACCGTGCGTTCAGTATCTGTGTGCGAGGTTATTTAGGTAATTCGTATCTCCATCGTTGTGATCTTCCCAAAGACAACATCTAGTGTGTATTACGTTACAGGAAGGCTACTGGTTCGGCCCCGACGGCTGGTCGGGCGCGGGCTGCGCGGCGTGCGCGTGCGGCGCCGGCGCGCTGTCGGTGGCGTGCGACGCGCGCAGCGGCCAGTGCGCGTGCAGGGAGGGCTGGGCCGGCCGCAAGTGCGACCTGTGTGCCGAGGGGCATGGAGGCAAGTATGGCTGTCGCAGCCAACTGGTTTAACCAGCCATTTGGTTAACTGCCAAGCCTTTGCACGAACTATGACCCGCCAGCAGGTCGACGCAGCCCCTTTAAGCAAAAAGCCGCTTTCTGGCCAAGTGTAGACATAAAATGATGTACACAACACGGGAGGTAATAAAGAAAGCCCTCGATTGTGTATTTACGTCCCTCGCTTGCAGCTCGGGCCGCAAACATCTGCGATCTCGGCCTTTCTTTGTTTTCCACCCTAGTTGTGTAATGTACTATTTGAACGATGTTTAACATTACTAGGCTTAGCCGCCGGCTGCCCCGCGTGCCGCTGCGGCGTGGCGTCGCTCCCCGGCGCGTGCGACGCGGCGTCCGGCGCGTGCGCGTGCGCGCCCGGCGCCGCGCCGCCATCGTGCGACAACTGCCTGGACGAGCACTACGGCGTGGACGCGGACGGGTGTAAAGGTAAGTGCGCTTTCAGGGTGAATAGAACGAAGAAACAATGAAGACTTAATATTTTTCGGATTTCTTATTTAATACAAACTTATAAAACAAAAATGAAATTTATAAAAATTTAAAATAAATAATAAAAAAAAACGAATAGGACACGAATTGAATACCATAGAATCGTAAAAATAAAGGTAAAATGCAACTGTTACATAATTATAATCAGATATTATTTTATTGACATTGTACTTTATCAGCAAGAAACTTTAGGCTTTTTTATTTTTATTTATTTATTAATAATACAAAAATACAGTATCAATCAGTAAGCAAAAATCGCGCACGGTTTATCTGTCACTAATATTATTAGCGATCAATGGCGCTCGCGCGAGTTGGCCCCCTGCAAGTGGTTTTCTGCCATCTTAGCGATATCGGCATTAACTCCTGTCAATGAGTGTAGGAAATATCATCCTTATTTGATTGTAGTAAGAATAACATTTCCTAGATTCCTGGACAGGAGTTGCCGCCGATATCGCTATCATAGCAGTTTTCAGGGTGACATGTAGAAGGAGTAAGTAAATTAAGAACACTCGTTGTTTTTGGATATAGTTCGAAATGGTATAAGTCATGTTTTCAGGCTACAATATTTTGCGTTTCGTATAATTGTAGGCGCTAAAACATTAATAAATCAAATATTTTCGACTTTTGCGTTAAAAAGTTATCCCCGTTTCAATCTGTTTTTTAGGGGCTGAATTTAAAAAAAACCTTTTCTTAATGCATCTCATAGTCCCATAAATAATATTATTTATTTCAAGTTTTCTCCCAGTAGGTGGGTATGGCCGCCAAAAATTGTACATTTGGAAAAAAAAACAATGTCCCTCTCACTTAAATATGTATAACTTTTACGTCATTTTATTTTATAATAACTTGTAAAGGTATGTCTGATTAGCAGAATTTGGTATTTATATATACAATGTAATTTCAGTTAGTTAACGTTTCCTGTTAAAAACGCGATTTTTTTGGAAGGGTTATATTTTGCGTTCATTCAAAAATTCTGTGTCCCATTACGACATCTCGCAGATCGAAGTTAGAAAAAATATATTTTTGATTCGTACCCGTTATAAGTTCGGAATATCTAACGTTGTTCACTAAATTTGCTACTTTTCTGTTGAATTATCTTAATAAAATACCGCAATAAAGTGTATCAAAAATAATTTCAAACATGTGTCTCACTTTTGGTTCCTGAATGTTACCTCACGTATGTTACTATATTACAATGGAAATAACAAGAATCCAGGGCCACAAAAACCTTTATTGAGTCATGGCTACACCACACTACAGGTTGTTCAACCTACGGAAAATGAATCCGCGATTTTTTGTACGACAAATGACAAAGGAACAAGTGGCCGGTGTTTTGTCTCGACATTATTTCACGTTTTGTACAGTGAATATTCAAGGTAGGAACACAACTTTATTACATAATTATAAATTGGAGACGTAGGTAGACTATTCATTTAATAAATAAAATTATTAGGCGCTTTCTAACTTCAAAACTCACTGAATAAATAATTTTTAAGTTTATGTCCACAGCATTTTCGATTCACGAATGTTACGTAACATTCGTGATCTGTTGTTAAGCTGAGTGTGCAACGTAGTGATTTACTACTAATTGGTATTGACTAAAAATATTTGATGTTTCTGTGACAAATAGGTATGGTTGTTGTTTGATTGATTACCTGCCTACAATTTCAAAGAATGTATGCAAAGATTTGATTACGTTAATAATTCTTAAATAATTTACATACTTTTAAATTACAAAAAAGTTGAGTACCTCATGTTAGAAGTATTAAACTTTACGTTAAATGACATTTTTGTTTTTTTTATTATTTTAAAGATAGGTTTTGTTCAAACTTGTTTTTTATTTTGAGTATCCCAAATTATACCGATGAAAATAATAAAAAATCCCTTATGGGCTCTAGGCTTTACGAATTTCACGTGTGTTACATTCATTCTCGTATGTTACCGTGCGTTACCAGTTCACGACCGTTATTGTAGAATTTTTGGCGGCCATACCCACCAATGAAAATAATAAAAAAAAATCCCTTATGTGCTCTAGGCTTTACGAATTTCACGTGTGTTACTTTCATTCACGAATGTTACCGTGCGTTACCAGTTCACGACTGTTACTGTACAATTTTTGGCGGCCATACCCAGGTGGTGGTTTAGGCTAAACGCAGTCCGTCAGTACCTACCTTAGTCACGGAACTGTTTTAAATAAATAGATTTACGTTCTTCAGTTTTAAAAAGTGACATGGCGGCCTAAATTCAACTTAACTGCTTCGAATCTTAGAACATGTTAGTAAGATTCAAAATATCACTCACATCACTTTAAACACAGAGGTTTAGTTTCTGTTTACAGAAACCCATCTCATATTAAAATTCATTATACCATGCTGCGAGTATGACCTAAGTGCATATTGTGCTTACCTGTCATAAGTGATGCCTACAATCAGTTCACAACCAATAAAATTTCAACCTTAGACTTTAGGCATAAGGTTCATTTCCCAATGTGTATGGTAATACACGCAATATAGCCTAAGGCGAGGCTGCATGTTGCTCTGCAATTTACGTAATGTGTGATGGCCCTTAATTCCTAAACGGCCTCGGACTAGTGATGTGAAGAATGCGGATACGAAAATTCGTATTCAGTGATTCCTATTTAGGTCTTTATTTGCACTCGCCGAATATTAGCAAACGATCGATTCTACATACGAAAGAAACATGATGTTACTTTATTTGTTTTTAATGGGTTCGATTCCCGGTCTGGACCACAGGTGAGTACCATTTAATTTTTCTATGTAGGTACTTTGATTTCTTGTATCTATATATCGGCGTCATGGGGTAGGAGTCGTCAGGATGTCCCTCTAATTGCCAATAATCCGCAGTCGAGTGCTTCCATCGGTTGGAGCTCGATAGTACCACTAACTAATCATAATAAACGAAGAAATGCAGTGAGGTTGGTTGCGGGACATGTTCCTTCGCCCAAAATGCTCAGATCAACCATCACTGGCTCCAATTCCTTGTTCAGCACAATTCACCAATTTTCCGACATGCAAAAGATTGACAACCAATGACAGAACCCCGTCAATTTTGAATAAACGTCATTGTAACGCAACCAAAGACACTCAAGCATAAACAAACTTGACATTCCTTCCTTTTCGGAGATGTCCAACACTGCGACATATAATATGAAACGATCGATTGTTTGTCACATACTTCACAGTCAGGGAGCGAACTCTTGATGCCAATGATACAGAGAAATAATGTCAAACTACATAGCATACAGCATGATTCAGTTCAGGTTTTACATTGATTTATCGTAACCGTAAATTACCTTTATCGTAAAATTGATGAATTAATTCTGTCACTGCTTTAATTGTCGGCATCAATGGTAAAAACATTTTGTAAATCAATATGTGTCCGTTTGTGTTATCTTATTTATCTAAACGAAAAATTGAAGAGATTAATCGCATTATTATGGTCATTATTTAACCTAATTTCATTCGTATTCGCAAAAATAACAGCGTGCATCACTACGCAGGACCCACCGCAGCAAACCTCCGGGCTATTTGCAATTACTCCGCATACATTACTCGCCATGTACCGCGCAATAGCTCTAGTTCAGAGCAGAGCGCGCATTGGACAACATCTGGTCTGGATAATGGCGTCCTGGGGGTGTGGTGGTGTGGAGTTATGACGTCATTTCAATAGGTTCCTGGTGCGTTTGCTTAATCTTGAAATTGCTCGCAGGATGCCTTACAACGGTAACTGTTTGTCTTGGCTCTAAGCAAGATTGAAATTGATTGAAATATTATCTTAAAATGTCTTCAATCTATATCTCAACAGACTCACAGACAGAAACCTACACCGCTTTATAGGTACATTGATACTTTTTTGTATATCTATTAATAAACTTAAAAAATTCAGTCGATGGTGACAAATGGTACGGACGACATACCTAGGTGAAAAAAATAGTACTAGTAGTACTAGTAATAGTAACTTTTCGAAATATAAGGTCTGTTCACGGTGTACGCTACCGGGCCGTCAAGCTGACGTACACCGCTTGTATCTCTGGAACGGCTTTGTTTCCGGAAACATTTTATATTTAAAAAAAAATAATACCTAAAGAGTACCCTAAGCTTCTAAAATTTTATTTCTATAACTATTGTAGAAGCCGAGATATTACATGACTTAACGGTGTACAATTTCAGACCGTCCAGATGGTAAAATAAAGGCAAACCCGGGTACGACAGCTTGCCGTGCCGGTGCGGAATTTTATACACCGTTAAGGCATGGAATATCTCGGCTTCTATGATAGCTAGAGAAATGAAATTTTAGGGCCCCATTTGAGTACTATATTTTTGAGATATAAAGCGTTTCTGAAAACAAAGCCGTTCCAGAGATACAAGCGGTGTACGCCAGCTTGACGCCCGGTAGCGTACACCGTGAACAGGCATTATATTTCGAAAAGTTTAAGGGTACTATTTTTTTCACCAAGGTATTTCGTCGGTACTATTTGGGTAATATTTATTGGCAGCATCAGATTTTGGATATCTTTACGATGTACGCCATCTTGACGTTCACTGTCGGTGATACATCTCTAACTAAATAATTGTAGTAGTCTTATAAATATTTGAATAGGCCAACTTTTGAAATTCCTGATATTTTCAGTTTTTGACCAACTTTTTTAAGTAACAATGTATCCCTCAACTTCATCAACTTGAAGGCTGTATCAACAACATACCAAAAAGAGAGATCCTGATGGTTATTGGTGATTTTAACGCGAAGGTGGGTTCCACTGCTCGGGATGAAGGTTTACGAAACATCGTAGGCCATTACGGTCTTGGCTGCAGGAACAGTAGAGGAGAACGCTTAATCCAGTTTGCAGCAGATAACAACTTTACAATAATGAATACAGTCTTCAAACACCATCCAAGAAGGCTGTATACCTGGACCTCCCCAAACGGAGAATACCGCAATCAGATCGATTATATATTGATTAGAACAAGATGGAGGAGTTCAATAACCAACTCACATACCCTGCCGGGAGCCGATGTTATGTCCGACCATCAACTTCTTGTGTGCAATATGAGGATCAGATTGCGTAAATCTGTAGTCAAGAAAGTGACCAAGCGCGTGGAAGTCACTGATAGGGACTCGTTTATCCAATCGGTTCAAAGAAAAGAGCAGTGTTGGCACGAAAACTGTAGCAAGAATGACAACGTCGACTACCTTTGGAAGTCCACCGTGCAACTTATAAAAGATGCTGTGCACGAGTCACAACCCAACACTAGATCTAAAAAGAGGCAACACTGGATGTCGACTGATACCTGGAACTTGATCGAGAAACGTAGAGACCTGAAAGCTAACGGCGCCACGATAAAAGAGCTTAACACCATGAGTTTCGAGGTACAAGCCGCTTGCCGTCGAGACCGTAATGCAGCGCTACAATCAATATGCGAAGAGGTCGAACGCCATTCTCAAAAGTTTGAAACAAAAGACTTGCACATGAAGATCCGACTTATAACCCGTCAGTTCAAACCGAAGTCTTGGGCCATTGAGAATGCATCAGGAAACACCATCACAGAGATAAAGGAGATTGTCGGCGTTTGTCCTGCCAAACGCCGACAATCTTACTGTAAGTCTCTTTTTGTTGACATGACAACAGGCGTCACAACGACCTACGATGAAGCATCAGAGCAAGAGCCAATACCACTGAAAGATGAAGTACGCGCAGCTATTAAACACCTTAAGCGGAATAAAGCTGTAGGTTTTGACGAGATCCCGATCGAGACGATAAAAGCCATGGGGGAAATTGGAGTAGACATACTGCACACCATCTGTGTTCGAATATGGGTCACTGGAGTCTGGCCGAGCGATTGGTCACACTCTATATTCATTCCACTTCATAAAAAAGGATCAACAAAAAAGTGCAGTAATTATAGATTGATCTCCCTCATTTCCCACGCCAGTAAAATTATGCTACATATCGTCAATACGAGGCTCTAAGCTTACCTGACCCGAGAAATCGCCCCCGAGCAAGCCGGTTTTGTAAGAGGTCGAGGCACAAGAGAACAACTGCTCATAATGCGACAAATTGTAGGAAAGGCTAGAGAGTTTAACATTTCCCTCTATGTGTGCTTCGTAGACTTCAAGAAAGCCTTCGATACCGTCAAGTGGTGGAAACTGTGGCAGGTCCTGACAGAAATGGGTATACCACAACACCTTGTACACCTCATCAGACGTCTGTATGAAGATGGCACAGCCGCAGTCCGAGTTGACGGCATTGACTCCGAAGCTTTCAAAACGCAAGCCGGCGTTAGACAGGGCTGCATATTGTCCCCCCTACTGTTTAATATCTACACAGAATACGTAATGCGGATAGTTCTCGAAGATTGGGACAAAGGAATATCTGTGGGAGGTCGAAAAATATCTAACCTAAGATACGCAGATGACACCACCCTCCTAGCGTCAACCAGATACGATATTCAGACTCTTCTTGGTCGTCTGGAGACCACAGCATTGGATTTTGGACTCGCAATTAACCGTGAGAAGACGAAAATGATGATTGTAGACCGTGTTAACAACAACCAACCGGACGTCCAAAATATAGCGGGATGCGAAGTAGTTAAGAGCTACGTATACCTGGGCTCCACAATAACCAATGCTGGAGGGTGCGAGGATGAGATCCGAAGACGTTGCGCCGTGACTAGATCCTCAGTGGAGAAACTTGTTAAGATTTGGAAGGACCGCAGAATAACCAGAAACACAAAGGTTCGACTGATGAGGTGCCTGGTCTTTCCAATCTTTTTATACGGGGCTGAGACGTGGACACTGAAGATGCGAGACCGTCACAAAATCGACGCCCTGGAAATGTGGTGCTGGAGACGCATGCTCAGAATCCCTTGGACTGCGCACCGAACCAACGCTTCAATCCTGAAAGAACTCAACATCAAAGAGAGATTATCGTCGTCTGTGCAAATACGAATCCTCAAATTCTTCGGGCACATCACCCGTAACGAGGACTCCATGGAACGTTTGGTGGTGCAAGGGAAAGTCGAAGGCAAAAGATCTCGGGGGCGGTCTCCAACACGGTGGACAGACCTCATAAAATCTGTGACACATTCCAGCATAAATGTTAACTCTCACTCCGCCAAACATAGAGATACATGGCGCCGCATCACAAGAGAAGCGATGGCGCAAGAGTCGACCAAGACATGACCACGACCACTCTGCCAAGAGTGCACGACTAAGAAGAAGAAGTATCCCTCTCACGACAGTGTTAAACATATTTTAAAACGAACAACACGTTACAGCCGTATCCTCTAATAGTAAGTAACAACAAACTTGGACTCAAATAGCCCCCGTTGCCGGCTAAAGCCACAAATACCGCGGGTGGCAAATTAATCGTGGGTACACTGCGTGCCCATAAAGTGTACACCGTATACGCGCGCGTGCGAACGGCTAAATACGGGCGCATTGCTATAAATATCGGTACACTGGCGGACATATTAAGTGAATATTGTTACGTCCGTGGGGTAGGTAACGTGATAGAAAATACACTAATTAACCACTAATTAAAAATGCAAACTTTATTACAGAATTACTAATTAACAAGTCTTACTTACTTAATAAATCACTGTACTAAATCACTTCACTATATCGCACTTATTTACTTGTCACACTATTCGCTTCGAGATTCGCACTGTATCGCTGTTAGTTCAAAAACTGACTGTGGCGTCGGTGACTCGCGGCTTATATATCCGGAGACCCTTGCTCTCGAATTTTCCGGAGAAATCCTACCTCGAATGTACGGTCCAAAGTCCAAGGCCGGTCGGCGACCCCTCGGTCAATGACGCACCGCGAGTGTTCTTTCTAGACAATCCAGATGGTTCGATGTACGATTCGGCTGGAACATTCCCGACTATTGCTATCCCTTTCTAGTTCTGTCTCTTTCACATACTTCTCGAACCTTCTCAATATAGCTGTCTCTCTCTAATAGTGCTATCTCTTTCACTCCTTCGTGAAATTTCGCCATATACTGAAGTGTACTTCAAAGGCCCATAAGTGGTCCTGAAAACGCCTGAAAACGGGTTTTCAGGTTATTGCGCCATCTGATAGAGGGTGCCCTGAAACGGACTGAAAACATGTTTCAGGCGCCTGAAAACAACGGCAACTAGGGTGAATTTTCAATCTTCTAGTATGTGAAAGAGCCACCTCTGAAACGGCCTGAAATCACTTTTCAGCCTGCTGAAAACGCTTCTAAAGCACGGAAAATCACGTTTAAAGTTTTGACCTATACCACCGGCGCAACACTACCCCCTCCTAAGACATGCTCGTCCCGAGCATCATTATTTCCGTGGTACCTCGCCAGTCGGTCAACGTGAACAATCTTCGATGGACTACGAGGGTTTCGCTGTATCCGATACGTGACGTCGTTGATCTTCGTGACTACCCTATATGGCCCTTCCCAGTTTGGGGACAGTTTTGGGGATTTTCCTTTCTTTCGCATCGGGTTATGTAGCCACACCCACGATCCTTCCTCGAACCCAATTTGGTTAGCCTTCCTGTCGTATCGGGTCTTCATTCTCGTGCTAGCTTGAAGCCCGTGTTCACGAACAAGACTGTGAACGTCATCAATCCGATCCCTTAAATCACTTGCATACTCTGTGATAGATCTTGGAGTATCAGGAGGACGTCCAGTTAAGAGATCTGCTGGCAAACGAAGCTCTCTTCCAAAATTCGCATACGCTGGAGTAACTGCCGTACTTTCATGGGTTGCTGACCTATACGACATCAAAAAGAGAGGAATATGCCGGTCCCAATCCTTTTGGTGACTCTCAACAACCTTGGCCAGATGTCTCTCCAGAGTTTGATTGAATCTCTCCACCATTCCATCCGATTGTGGGTGATATGCCGTAGTCCTCGTCTTATGCATCCCCATGATTCGACAAGTCTCTTGAAAAACCGCAGATTCAAAATTCCTGCCTTGATCACTGTGAATCTCTAGAGGCACTCCAAATCGACAGCAAACTTCATTCACTAACTTCTCCGCTATAGTGACTGCTTCCTGATTAGGGATGGCAAACGCTTCAGGCCATTTGGTGAAGTAATCCATCACGACAAGAATGTACTTGTTTCCGGAGTCAGATGTCGGGAACGGGCCTGCGACGTCTAGCGCAATTCTTTCCCAAGGTGCTCCAACATTGTACAGTCTGAGCGCTCCTCTACTACGGGTGTGCGGTCCTTTAACTGCTGAACAGTTAACGCACTTCTTGCACCAGTTTTCGACATCCTCACGGCAGTGGATCCAATAAAACCGTTGTCGGATTTTCATTAAGGTCCTTTTTACTCCAAGATGTCCACCAGAAGTACCGTCGTGGAAACTTTCTAAGACATCTTTCACCCTTTTCCTTGGAACGACGACTTGTAAATGAGCATCCTTTCCATTCGCCGATTCCCATTTCCTGCATAGTACGCCATTATGCATAATCAAGCTGTCCCACTGTGCCCAGTAGCTTTTCGTGACCGTACTCATCGGAGCTACTTCACACCACCTTGGTTTGGGAACTCCCTCATTAATCCAGTCAAAAATGGGCTTTACGTCAGGATCCTCTTGCTGAGCTAGTTGCATGACTTCATCACTCCACTCTTCGCTAACAGTGTCAGTTCTCAACATCCTAAGACATTCCTTGCCCTCTTGTCTAAGACAATGTTTGCAGTCGTCCGGACAAGGTCTTCGAGAAAGGGCGTCCGCGTTTCCATGTGATTTCCCACTACGGTGTTCGATGACGAAGTCATATTCCTGGAGTTGTTCAATCCAGCGTGCCACCTGGCCCTCGGGATTTTTAAACTCCAACAACCACTTCAGAGCAGCATGATCCGTCCTGATACGGAACTTCCGCCCAAGCAGGTATTTACTAAAATGCTGTAACGTCTTGACAACTGCCAGCAGTTCCCTTCGAGTGACGCAGTAATTTCGTTCTGGCTTCGACAACGACTTGCTAAAGTAGGCGATTACAACTTCGTTGTCTCCCTTCTTTTGTGACAAGACTCCTCCAATACCAGTATTACTGGCGTCCGTGTCAACAATGAAATCTACTGCTGGGTCTGGATACCCCAGTATTGGTGTTTCACAGAGTCTTTGCTTGAGGTCGTTGAAACTCGTCGTACACCGATTGGTCCAATCAAACTGTCGCTTTTCTTCCGTCAGCTCGTGCAATGGCTTTGCTATATCCGAGAAGTTCTTCACAAACCGCCTGTAGTATGAGCAAAGTCCTAAGAAGGCACGTACTGCAGTTTTGTCCTTCGGGATCGGCCAATCTTTCACGGCACTTATCTTCTCAGGATCTGTCTGGATACCATCCTTCGATATCACATGTCCCAAGTAATTGACTTTTCGTTTGAAAAGTGAACATTTCTTTGGACTCAGTTTAAGGTTTGCCTCTCGTAACTTAGACAATACTTGCTCCAATTTGTTGAGGTGGTCATCGAAGTCTCTACCAACGATGATAATGTCATCCAAATAGACCAAGCAAGTATCTCCCAGCAATCCAGCTAGTATTTGTTCCATCAATCTCTCAAATGTCGCTGGTGCATTGCATAATCCAAACGGCATAACATTAAACTGCCAGAGCCCCTTTCCGGTTGAGAAAGCC
Organism: Eudemis profundana; assembly: GCA_947034925.1. NCBI lineage: Eukaryota > Metazoa > Arthropoda > Insecta > Lepidoptera > Tortricidae > Eudemis > Eudemis profundana. The sequence continues at coordinate 2,094,672 of OX344799.1, forward strand.
GTTTTCTCCTTATCTTTATCCTTGATTTCAACTTGCCAATAGCCACTTTTTAAGTCCAACGTAGAAAACCATTTCATTCCATTCAAAGTGTCTAGGGTGTCGTCGATTCGAGGCAATGGATAGCTGTCTTTCTTAGTGGCATCATTCAGTCGGCGGTAGTCGACGCAGAACCTCATGGTCCCGTCCTTCTTCTTTACCAAAACTACGGGGGAACACCACGGGCTTGTTGAAGCCTCGATAACACCACCCTTCTTCATTTCCTCGATCATGTCTTCTACCTCCTTCTCCCGAGCTACTGGAACTCGCCGGGGTCGCTGCCGTATAGGCATGACTTCACCAGTGTCGATCTCATGCTGTACTACTCCAGTTCTTCCGATGTCACTGTCGTGCGCAGAGAAGACATTGCTGTATCGCGACAGCAATTTACGTGCCTTAATGAGCTCTTCCCTGGTAAGATCGTTTCTGGAGCCATCTAATAACCTTTCAATGTCCATTGGAGGTGCAGAACACCCAGGTTTCTCGCTCTCCGCAGAATCTTGACAGCTTCGTATCCAAGAGATTTCCTCACATGATCCAACCAGAGCTCCTTTACTAAGGACGCACTCGGTGTCACTTAAGTTAAGAACTCTCACGAATGCTGTAGGCGATGTTGTTACCACCGTGCGGGCTGTCATCCATGGTTTACCATCAATGACCTTTTCCACTACAACACAACGATGACATCCGTGTCTCGTGTTGTACGGCAATCGCACTGGAACTAGAACCTGCGCCCTTGGTTGGAGGATAGTTCTTCTAGCACAGTAAACATTCCCATTTACTCCACCCTCCATAGGCACCTCATCAGGCCCAAATTTCAGTACTCCAACCTTCAAGTCAATTTTACAGCCATGGGCTCTCATAAAATCCAGCCCAATGATGCAGTCGTCGATGATGTTAGCGACGATCACTTTATGCCAGTAGCTCTTATCACCAATTTTTAAAGCCACCTCTCGCTCCCCCTGTATGGGAATGTACTGGCCGGTAGCGGTTTGCAGCTGGAGATGCGTAGGTCGGACTAGATGATCTCCAGTCTGGTGCTTCAGTAGCCGAGAACTGATCACCGTCCGAGAAGCTCCGGTGTCTATGGTAAGGTGACATGGTACTCCACCAATTTCTCCTTTGACGACCAGACTATTCCCGTCATTAGCCTGTGAGATCATAACTGGGACATTTCGACCACCAGCCAGCACTCGTCCCTTAGTCCTGGCTTTTACTCGTTTCCCTGCTGCGGCCCGGATGCCACAGCGCCTGGTGCCCTTGCCACTGGAGTCAGATCCCGTTCTCTTCTGCTCCTTTTCGGGCAACTAGTCTGTATGTGGCCACGTTCTCCACAATGGTAACATCGTGGCCCAAACTCACGACGGGGAGCAGTCGGCTCCCTAACAGACACTTCACGTACCCTATAAGGCCTTGACGGGTCCTGACGCACAGCTTCTACCTCTAGGGCGTGAGCCACTGCATCCTTCAGGGACCCATGGTGCCCCAGTCGCACTGCAGCCCGTACCTCCAAATCGCGTATTCCGTCAACGAAGGCCTGCACCAGCGTGGTGTCCACAAAGGAGGCGGATGTACGTTGGTACGCCTTTCTGACCAACTTCTCAATTTCTAGGGCCCACTGCTGCAACGTTTCATTGCGCCCCTGCGCCCTGTCCTTCAACTGAGCACGGTAGACGTGCTCCAGGTGCTTGTCACCGTAACGGGCCTCCAACGCCTCTAGAAGCCGGTCGTAACTTCTCTCTTCTCCTAGGGCTTCCAGTATGGTGAGCGCCTCGTCACGTAGCGCTAGGGTTAGGGCTGTCCTGGCCTGCTCCTTGCTCCAGCCGTTAGCTTGGGAAACGGACTCGAACTGTAGCTTATAAGCTGTCCAGGACGATGTACCATCGAAGGGAGGTACCTTGAATCGTCCTCCTCCCGACACAGGTACCTCGGCTGCACAGGTACTCGTACCGCTGGCCACTTTTATTTCGAGCTTCTGGAGGCGGTTTTTGTAGGTGTTGACTTCCTCTTTAACAGTCTCGACATTCGCCTTAACGTCATGAAGTCGAGTGTCAAATTTAATGTCCATGTCCGCCAGTTTCTCATGGACCTCACACATTTCACGTTTCCATTCTGCCGCGGTCTCGTGCACGTCCCGAAGCATTCTCGATTGTTCTTCTTGCTTCTGGGACTGTCCATGTAGTTCCTTCTGGATTTGTCGGGCTTGTTCTTGCTGTTGACGAGCTTGCTCTTTTTGTTCACGAAGCCCCTCTTCGATTTTCCGGGCCTGTTCTTGTTGTTGACGAGCTTGCTCTTTTAAGAGAACTAAGATGGCATTGACGTTCATCTCTTGCTTACATGGGGCCGGTGACTCTGATGAGCCAGCGTCCGGCGCAGGGTCCTCACCTGCTGCAGCTTGGCTCCGCGTCTGCACTCCCTTCGGCTCGTTCTCACGTGGTGTAAACGGCATTTTCTATCTTCACTTCTGACACCAAATGTTACGTCCGTGGGGTAGGTAACGTGATAGAAAATACACTAATTAACCACTAATTAAAAATGCAAACTTTATTACAGAATTACTAATTAACAAGTCTTACTTACTTAATAAATCACTGTACTAAATCACTTCACTATATCGCACTTATTTACTTGTCACACTATTCGCTTCGAGATTCGCACTGTATCGCTGTTAGTTCAAAAACTGACTGTGGCGTCGGTGACTCGCGGCTTATATATCCGGAGACCCTTGCTCTCGAATTTTCCGGAGAAATCCTACCTCGAATGTACGGTCCAAAGTCCAAGGCCGGTCGGCGACCCCTCGGTCAATGACGCACCGCGAGTGTTCTTTCTAGACAATCCAGATGGTTCGATGTACGATTCGGCTGGAACATTCCCGACTATTGCTATCCCTTTCTAGTTCTGTCTCTTTCACATACTTCTCGAACCTTCTCAATATAGCTGTCTCTCTCTAATAGTGCTATCTCTTTCACTCCTTCGTGAAATTTCGCCATATACTGAAGTGTACTTCAAAGGCCCATAAGTGGTCCTGAAAACGCCTGAAAACGGGTTTTCAGGTTATTGCGCCATCTGATAGAGGGTGCCCTGAAACGGACTGAAAACATGTTTCAGGCGCCTGAAAACAACGGCAACTAGGGTGAATTTTCAATCTTCTAGTATGTGAAAGAGCCACCTCTGAAACGGCCTGAAATCACTTTTCAGCCTGCTGAAAACGCTTCTAAAGCACGGAAAATCACGTTTAAAGTTTTGACCTATACCACCGGCGCAACAATATCTATTCTATGTGTTTTCATAACAATAGCCAAAACAAAACAGTTTCATAGAAAACTATAAAATGATGTATCGATAAAATGAAATATTCGTAGGCTATCCAAGGGTTAATCTCGTATTGTACTTCAATATAAATATAATGCATGTCTTCCAGACAACATTAGCCTGCACGCCTGTGAAACAAACTTTCTTGATGTTTCTTGTTGCGATTCGACGTTAGGTTTATAAAGAAGCAAATAACTATTCTAGAAAATTAAAACTAAAACTAATTAAATAAAACTATAATTGATTAATTATTACTATTACTTTTTTTCACTGAAACCATTAACTTTTTAGAATAAAAAAAGTCATAAGTCATTTATTAATTGCAAACCAGTACATTGCGACTTAATCCTAATAATACATACATACACTTAACATACATTTTTTGTACATTATATGGTTACTTACATATATGCAGAAACTGTTATTTATGCGTACACTAGCGACCCGCCCCAGCTTCGCACGGTGTTTCTCTATTATATTATGCATGTATTATACTTATCAACCTTCCTCTTTAATCACTCTATCTATTATAAAAACCGCATCAAAATCCGTTGCGTAGTTTTAAAGATTTAAGGGATATACATAGGGACATAGGGGCAGAGAAAGTGACTTTGTTTTATACTATGTAGTGATTAGGAGATTGCATATAGGTTATTGGGACACAAGGTGACCCCCAGCTGACTACGGTGGCTATTAAGCCACATTCGCAAACTTTATTTCCTCTAAAAATAGTTCAAAAAATGTAATTTTGTGTGCTCACTTTTTCTGTCCAAAAGTGACTGCTTGTGTTTATTTTAGTGGCGCGCCAAACGGCGCACACTTCAAACGCGAGCCCGGAACCGATCGCGATTTGCTCACAGAACAACTCTGACACTCTACACATATAATACATTGATTAATAAATTTATTCGTATTCTTATTAACTATGACGATTTCAGTATATAAAGTCATGGAAATAGTGTCTCAGATCAGCGAAAATAGCATTTGTTTGCGGAATGCGTGGACGGTTATCCAGAGGACAAATAATATCTGTTCGCTTCTTCTATCCTCCTAAGGCCCAAAGCAAAATAACGCTAATAGTGACTGTGAACCATGGTCCTACCAGCAGTATCATTCTTGTATACTAATTCAGACCCAAGCATTTAAAACACTTTTTTAAATTTTATTTTACTTTTATCTATCATAGGTACCAATAGTTTTTGCACGTGTTTGTAGGTAATCAATGTATTGATAACTTTTTAAGCAACTGATTTTATTTGAATAAGTGCTACAGAGAAGACCAAGGGCTTTCTATAAATCTTGACTTATATTCAATAAAAGTCCTGATGGTAGGACCATAGCATAGTACGCTATGACTACCCAACAGTTGAAGGAGCTGGATCTGAATAACCAAGTTAATTATTCCTACAGGTAGGACCTTGGGTCTTAGGAGGCTATGGTCACGCATGTTTGTAAATAAAATAATGAAATAGATCAATCACAGAGCTGCCTCAACAATATACAGGGTGAATTTTAAATCGTGAACCGTTATATTTTTTTTGAAGTCTATACGTAGTTCTTTTTTTTTTTTTTTTAAAAGAACCTTAATTGTCATGTTTCGTACTTGTCATGAAAATTTCAACATTAGATATCCATCCTCCCAATATTGAAGTTGGCTGGATAGAATTTTGGCACGTATTGTCAATAAATGTCAACATCGTCGACATTGTCAACATAAGTAGGTATTTAAAAATCGTATTTATTCATAAAATAATTCAGTTTTATTACGATTAATGGTAATAAACGCCTCCACCGTTTTTTTATTAAGCGGGTCTTTAATTGTAATTAACACTAGTGCTCTGTATTAGTCTTAAGTAGCTTTACCGGTAAACGTGTTTACGATTCACGATTTAAAATTCACCCTGTATATCTGTTTGAATCTTTTAGCCCTGGTGCAGTGCGGCTAGCATAGTCGAGTGTAGGTAACAGTTATTGAGAACGCGCCCTTTTTAGGGTTCCGTACCAAAATGGTAAAAAAGGAACCCTTATGGTGCGACTCTGTCTGTCTGTCTGTCTGTCTGTCTGTCTGTCTGTCTGTCTGTCCGTCTGTCACAGCAAGATATCTCAGTATCTACTGATGCTATCGACTTGAAACTTGGAATAGTGTTAAAAGTAGCTGATTCGAGCCTATTGGATAGAAAAAAAATCTTATACCTTTTTTACTTTTTTTTTAAAGGGGTCCGAAATGGGATGTGGAAAAACAAAAGTAGAGCTATTATATCGAGTGGGATATCAAATGAAAGGGCTTAATTTGTAGATTCCAAAACTATTTTTGTTTTTTTTTTTAATTTTGTACTTTTTGATTTATGACCAAAAACGTTCAAAAAAATACCATTCCCCCCCTATTATCTTCGAAGTTACTGAACAGAAAAATCTGTAATAATTACCAATTATTAATATCATCCTAAATATTACAGGAAAAATAAAACGGTTTTCTTAAATTGCATCGTTTTTTAGAAATTTTCAAAAATCGTACACATACTTATTTGCTCCTACTAAGCTAACGGCCATACAGTTTTTGTTGAACTATTCACGTATCTACTTACGAGTTTGTACGGAACCCTCGGTGAGCGAGTCCGACTCGCACTTGTTTTTAGACCAAGTGGGGGCTTATAAATCTGCGGTTTAACCTTTCGTTATGTGGAGTGTGGAATCGAACTACCTAATGGGAGTTTTAGCTGTCGATTTGCTACCCCTAGCCAAAGTATAAAGACGAACAAGTAAAGTCCAACCTTGGCCGTTTAGGAGCACGCGACACGTATTCACACAGACGCACGATAGCACGTCTGTGTGAGTATGATCCATACATACTGGAGCATTCTTACTTATTTCTTTGCTTGTGGTGCGATCGTACACGGCGCGCACAAATTCAAGCGCTTTTTTTTTTTTTTTTTTGGATCTGACTAACTCGTAACCCCTCCTGGGCGTAGCGATAGTCGGACCGGGTGGTTGGCCGTGGTGTTCCCTGGGGTCGAACCAGGTCGCTAGCCAGACCACCCTTGGGTGTTCGACTGTGTACCACACACAGTCGACACGCAGGTCGGGCTGGGTTAGTACCGGGGGTGCCTGGAGTCGAACCAGGTCACCTTGCCCGGCCTACCACGATAGTATCGGACTAGACATTCAAGCGCGCGATGTACCTTTTGTAGGAAGAAAAACCGGCCAAGTGCGAGTCGGACTCGCGCACCGAGGGTTCCGTACAAACTCATAAGTAGATACATGAATAATTCAAGAAAAACTATATGGCGATTAGTTTAGTAGGAGCAAATAAGTATGTGATAAGATTTTTGCAAATTTCTCAAAAACGGTGCAAGTTAGGAAAACCGTTTTATTTTTCCTGTAATATATAGGACGACATTAATAATTGGTAATTATTACAGATTTTTCTGTTCAGTAACTTCGAAGATAATAGGGGGGAATGGTATTTTTTTTATCGTTTTTCGCCATAAATCAAACACTACTTATTAAAAAAAAATACAAAAATAGTGTTCTAATCTACAAATCAAGCCCTTTCATTTGATACCCCACTCGATATAATAGCCCTAATTTCAATTTTCAAAGTCTCATTACGGACCCCTTTAAAAAAAAAGTAAAAAAGTTACAAGACTTTTTTTACATCCCATAAGCTCGGGTTAGCGGTTCTTAACACTATTCCAAATTTCAAGTCGATAGCATCAGCAAATCCTGAGATATCTTGCTGTGACAGACGGACAGACAGACAGACAGACAGACAGACAGAGTCGCACCATAAGGGTTCCTTTTTTACCATTTTGGTACGGAACCCTAAAAATTACTGTTATACTGTGCCATAGCCCAACCAAGGAGACTCCGACAAGAAACTTAACTGAGCCGGACCATGGTCGGAGTTCAGGATATTCGGATCCGTATATTGCGCTGCGTTACAAATGCAAGTTCCCATTGGCTATCACTGTGTCCAGTCGCGCGCGCGCGAGTTAGTTCGCGCCCCACTTGCGCCAGCCGTACACATTAAGAGGAAACAGTAAGGTAGAGAGAATTGAAAATTAGGTATTTGTAAAATGTGTCGCTGTCCCGCATTGCCCGCCTCTCCCGCGCAGAACGCGATAGAGACAACTGCAGCTTGAACCGAAAATACCTTTTAAAATTTCATGAAAACAACGTTTCGTAGTCCCCTGATTTCTTCCCCAAAACTTAACCTATTTAACTAATTTTTTCATTAAACATTAAAGAAAGGCTTTGGCCGTGTTTCTATGTTTTCTTTTTTTTTAATAATCTAGTCAAATTTGTTTTCTGGATGTGTGAACACAGCGGAAAATCTGGCATTTTTTTTAGGTTTTTGAAGGTTAATATCTCTTTTGAGAATCAATTTATCGTAAAAAGGGAAACATAGGAACATATCAATAGTAGCCATAGATTTTTGGACAAAAAATTATTGCTCTACTGGCATTATCCAGGGAGGAAACAGGGGACTAGGAGTTTGTATGGAAAAACTGCCCTCCTGTTTCCTCTTAATCGATTCTATACAAACTAATCTTTGCCAACCAAACGGCAGCAGGCGCGCGAAAATAAAATCCCCATACAGGTCGTTTGCCCCATTGATCTCAACAATTAATAGATCTGTTCCTAAGTCCACATAAACGAGCCAAACTCGACCTTAACACCACCGACATACAGTCCATTACCATATTATAAAATTAGTTGAATTTATCTTCCTTCAGTGTTGCTCAAATCGCCAACAACAAACGAAATTGAACTCCGAGTTGTTGACTTTAAAGTTCATTTTCAAGTAACATAAATAGATTATTTCGTATTGTTTTTCTATCGAATTTAACGAGAAAATACTTTAAGGCAGAAACAGTAGCGTTCAGTTTCCTATTCATTTGTAAAGCCACAAGCCGTGTGACTGAATTTAAACCAAAAAGCTTAACAGTTAAGATTTAATTTCGTTTGAAACGGTGCGAGATTAAAAATTAAATTAATTTACTGATTGAAAATGTTATTAGAAATGAAATCAGAGGTGGGATTAGTTTGTAAATGTGCCCGTGAATTGATTTGCGAGGATTGTTTAATCTCGTCTGAAGTGTTAGTTCCGCTGTCTGGAGTTTAGTTGTGGGCGTTATGGTTATTTTGGATACTGATGCTAACATTACTAGGTTTTCGACCTTCTTGAGAATCGATCGCTTGGTTCCACACAAACGTGAAAAGAGGATCCGTGACATGGACAGCAATAGGCTACTTTCCTGACATATCAAATCAGTTACTTTTTACGAAGTGTCAAAACACTTGGATTAATAAAATTACGTCATTTTACTCAAACATCAAATCACCTCCTTATTTAAAGTTTTTGTTTTTTTTTTAAATCGTTTAAATAAAACGCTAAATAGACGAAGTCTAGTTATTTTTTGCACATTTTCGAGAGCAGATTTAAAGGCTAGCGTGAAGTAATTTATATTGACTGCAGGCAAGTACCCTATTGAAAAAAAAGACAAAAATAATACCAGATGGGCCAAAATTCTTTTTGATGCCTAATAAAACGCTCATTTCACACGTTAACGCATAATTTTTTACCCGTTAGTATAATATCCAAAAAACATTATTTTGTAATCCAGAATAGCATACGCTCATCCTGAATGATAACTTTTGTCGAAATAATGTGTGCTATAATATAAAAAAAAAAAAACATTTTTTTGGTAACGCAGTGGACACTAAATTGGAGGCTAAACGGGGACTGGTAACGCAGTGGTAATTCGAGTCAGTAATGAGACTTTTTTGCTTTAAAAAGCTCAAAACATCGAAATAATTCATAATAAATATTGATGCTTGGTTGAGAACTACCTAACGTAAAACTTCACTAAAAATATTACGAGACATCTGCAATTTTGTAAAAGTGTATATGAGTTATTCTTCAGAAATTATGTCTGCGACTTATTCCTCTGACTCCATACATTTAGTATGAAAAGGTGTCAGAGGAATAAGGTGACCGCAGACATATTTCTGAAGAATAACCCCTATAAATTTTCATCTTCATTTTATTTTGGCCCAAATAACGCAATCTCAAAATTTTAAACGGTATCAACTTACTCTTCCCTACGTCCTACATTCACTGTGATTGACTCACCATAATACCTATCTATATACAAAAGATTTAAACATTGACAGCACCACCTCCCGGGTTGACTCTCGACTAGGAAATGCCCACCGAATGCCTCGGGCGTGCCTCGCGCGTGCCTCGCGTAGGACACCTGATGCGAGGCACATTGTGCAATGAGAGCAGCGCGGGGACTGTCAGAAAACTAGGGAATTTATAGCGTAGGGTAAAGTGACATATTCGTAGACAATATGGAACGTCCAGGGACTATAGGTGGCAGCACTAAATAGACAAAAGAGACACTGAAAAAATATTTAGTTATTATTATTTTTTTTTCTATTTGATAAAAAAGAAAATAAATAATAATAACTGTAGTAATAAAAAATAATATTTGTTTATTAAATACATATTTATTCTTAATTCTATGGAAGTTTCCTGCTAAACTGTATAAACAGTTTGACGGCAAGAATAAATAAGCAAGGCAAGCTATATTAACGGCTAAGGCTACACTAACGTTAATCGTCCGTCATTGCGATAATTAAGAGCGTTTCCCGTTAATGTGGCCCCAGCATGATAGAGTACAAGATTCGGATTGGCGGCACCAGTTGGCAGCACCTCCGTTGTGCACGGTCCCTTTAGATACTTTGACGAGTTCATAATGAGTTAAATTAATTAAATATGTTGAACTTGTATCGAACTTGCCCAAATGTCCAGGCTTGAGCTGCAACTTTAATGATCAGACATAGAAGTTTTTGTACCACGAATAAAATTGTTTCAGAGACTTCCCAACAATATTAATTTATCGACAAATTGTACTTTCTTATGACAGTTATGACTATGAGATAACGTATAATATAAATACGCAACTTGCATACCTATATGTACACAGTATAAAGTCCGTTTTATTTGTTAAAATTGGTGTTTATTTGAATTTTAAAATAATGCGTATTAATTCTTAAATTGGGTATATAATAATATTATCATTATATAAAATCGATGGGTAGTGATTATTATTTTAGTTAGTTAATAAATTTTTTATCCGGTGAACATAATATCAACTATGGAATGTCACTTCGAAATAAGTATTTGAAACAGTTATCGATAAATTTAATATCGGAAGGAAGTCCCTAGTTAATTGACGTGTTTGCCACCAAAAATTCTATGTCTGTTAATGATCGTTTTGTGCATCGAAGTAATAATTGCCTAGTTAACATATATTAACAGTGGCAAACCAAAATGACTGGGCAAATACTAAGAGCGTACGCTTTGACGTTTTACCAGGAGTGACTCACTCCGCGATTTCGCCGCGCGGTCTTGAGCCCCCCCTTAGCCAGTGACCAGAAAGAGCACGCGTTATGCGATAGGTGCTTTCCGTCCGGTGGTCGGAGCCAACCGACAGTTTTGTTAGAGAGAGAGAGTAGGTACTATTATTTATTCTGTGGTTTTACTAGCGGTGCACGCATAGGCGGCCCCACCCTACACCGTAGTGAATGTCGTGATATATGTTTTGTCGAGTAACAGACATACTATTCATGCCCGGCGTACTATTTGTACGGCACTATTTATAGTACGCTTTTGTACTATTTGTAGGTGACGGCAGACGGGGCGACGCTGCGCTGGCGCATGCAATGCAATGCAGTGCGATTAACTATAGATATATTGAATGGTTTTGTTTTTAAACAGTTTTATTTCGCTTTCAATTTACAATTTCTTTGAAAACAAAGCGATTTGTTTTCAAAAGGTGGATTTAGACCAAACGAATTCTAACACATTCTAACCCCACTCTACCAAATTCTTTGTGTGTACACAAATAATTTGGTAGAGTGGGGTTAGAATGTGTTAGAATTCGTCTTTGTGTGTACACAAATAATTTGGTAGAGTGGGGTTAGAATGTGTTAGAATTCGTCTTTGTGTGTACACAAATAATTTGGTAGAGTGGGGTTAGAATGTGTTAGAATTCGTTTGGTCTAAATCCACCTAAAGTGGAAGGTTGAAAAAAAAAAATAAAGTAACCATTAAGTTAAAACATTATTTTACTAAATAAAATAATAACAATAAAAAACATACTTACGTATTTCAATAAAAACGTATACAGGTGTATTGGCAATAGTGAGTTTCAAAAAAATGGTTTAGATCATCACCTCGAAACCGCTCTGTATATTATTGGTTTTAACCTGCAGTTGGTGATTATACAAAAAAGTACAGTCGGCAATATAAGGCTTGTGTCAAAAATTAAAATCTTGACAGAAACATTTAACTGAGCGGATAAAATATTTCTATTCCGATGACCAAATAGTGGGTTATGATCTGTTTCTTTTTACCTTCGCTTTCGAAGTTACCAGACTTCCTTATTTATATTTATTTGCATTAATCCAACGTTCTGGCTTAGAAATCGTTAATTCACATAGTGAAGAGTCGTGACCAGGCACCTGGCCGCTCTGATGCAGCATTGTGCGGGATTCATGGCCGCGCAGATTAGATATGCGTGGGCGCACGCAGTCTACACCTTTACGACAATAGTTCAACTTGATACATCCACAGTGAAGAGTTGTGACCAGGCACCTGGCCGCTCTGATGCAGCATTGTGCGGGATTCATGGCCGCGCAGATTAGATATGCGTGGGCGCACGCAGTCTACACCTTTACGACAATAGTTCAACTTGATACATCCACAGTGAAGAGTTGTGACCAGGCACCTGACCGCTCTGATGCAGCATTGTGCGGGATTCATGGCCGCGCAGATTAGATATGCGTGGGCGCACGCAGTCTACACCTTTACGACAATAGTTCAACTTGATACATCCACAGTGAAGAGTTGTGACCAGGCACCTGACCGCTCTGATGCAGCATTGTGCGGGATTCATGGCCGCGCAGATTAGATATGCGTGGGCGCACGCAGTCCACACCTTTACAACAGTAGTTCGATATTCTTCTTGCTTGTGTAACACACATTCAAGTAATTTTGGCCCTTAAGAAGCTGCTACCTACACACTATGCCAGCGGCAAAGTACAAAGACAGAAAGGTCGTTTCTCTTCGGCCGTTTAGAAACGCGCGATACCTATTTAAGGTCGAGGCGCACACGGTGCGATCCGTACTGCAGTATTCTTAAAACTTTGCTTGTAGTGCGTTCATTTGCGGTACGCATACACACAAGAAGCGCGATGTGCCTTTTTTAGGATGAAAAATGACTGCTACACTGTGCCACCAGTATGGCTGCTGGACTTATAATGTTGACGGCATACCCGCGCGTCTTAACCCACCGGCCAGCCGTTGGCATGGTATGTAGGACCCTTAACTCTGATTTGTGTTATTTTCAAGATGCGGGATCATGTTAAGCACACATGATCCCGCATCGCATTTTCAACCAGTCACTTCATCTAAAGCGGCATTTAGCCCAAAAAGCTGTTGGAAATACAGTTCAGTCCCACCCGAGCATTAATTATGAGGTACATACCTATAGCTGTACTTAGTACTATAAAACGGGTACTACTGTAATACTGTAACTTGTTGGGAAGGCTACAGCATCGACTCTGTGTACTGCGCTGGCATTGTCCAAGAATGCAGACTTACCAACAACGATAGCTCGCACGAGGGCTGCACCACCTACTTTGTGCCTTTGTGTGCCGTGAACCATTGCCAATATTGCCATACTTTTATTTACTGAAACTTATTGGATTACCGCATCGACACTGTGCGCTGCGCTGACATTGTTCGCGAATGCGAACTGACTAACGATGATAACTCGCACGAGGGCTCCACCACCTACTTTGTGCCTTTGTGTGCCGTGAAACATGCGATACTTTTATTTACTGAAACTTGTTGGGTTACTACGTCGACTCTGTGCGCTGCGGTGACATTGTTCACGAATGCGAACTGACTAAAGATGATAACTCGCACGAGGGCTGCACCACCTACTTTGTGCCTTTGTGTGCCGTGAAAAATTGCAATACTTTTATTTAATAGGGCCTGAGCACACCTACGCGATTTAGTGCTGATCGATGCTTGGCCTGCAGAAGTCGCTATGAGGATTTTTTTTCGGTTTTTGGTTTTTTATTCTGGAACATACGTATGAGCAGAAATATGGTCCAAAACCAAATATCGCAAAGAAGTCACATACCGATTTCTTCAGGCCCCGTGACGGAATAGCAAAAAGTATGTTTCTTGGGTGAAATGTTACTAAGAATCAGAAAGAAAAAAATGTAGTGAATCGTGAAATTTTTTTTATACAATTGTCGCGACGTTTTCAGGCTAGATGTCCCAAAATATAGAGGTTTTCAAAAACTGCAAAACTCTGGAAATTGTTAAGAAAATGTACCGCCTAGCTTTACTAATAAAGTATTTCGCTGTTGGTACTGAGACTGAGAGATATACATATACATGTAGAGTGATTTCAAAATATCAACATCAAGTGTGGTACAATTTGGGACAGGTAACTGTCCCAATTTGACCCTAATAAATTTCATGTAGGTATGGTAGTATCACTGTTCATAACAACATTATGTTATGCCTCTAAGCATCACATGTTAAGCTACATCTCCATAATAAAAAGCCTTTTTTGTCACTCCAGCTACTTTTTGTTAAGACAATACCTGAACTGAACAAAAATAGCCATCGTTGTTGTCTTATTCCATTGACATAAAGTCTACTTTTCCTCAACCTAACACTTTATTTACTTGGTTTTGTTAAAGTGTTCAGCACAATATTAGCAAAGTTAAGATGGCATTAACATTTAACATCAGTTCCTTTTCTTAACAAGTTTTCAACCTTAAAAGTATCGGGTGAAGGTCCATTTTTGTTTGTTTTGAAATAGTTATTAGTTAAGATGACACAAATCTTCTATTTGATACTAGATAGACTCGCCTTTGACAACCGACCATGATATTTTGAACTCTGTTGTGTATGATTCCACACAAACATCGGAGGTCAAATGAGTTAGTAGATTTTCGTTTTTAGTGACGGTTATTTTATTTGTGAGTGTCTGATTTTATAGTTATAAGGAGCACAGTTCTAAATCCCAATTAAAATCTAGTTGGATTATTTCGCATCTCGTATGTAAGAGATATTCGTATATTTGGCTGGTCTAAGATTAGCATAGCTTACTAGAGTCGACATTTTACAATATACCGGGTGCTGCCTGTAACAGGAGATTCTACTCATGTTCAGTTTGAGGAGTACAACCTATGTTTTAATTATTTACTCCTAGCGCAGGCAACACCTGGTATGATAATTCATAAACCATTTCGACCAATAGGTTTTTTAATCCCCAAACATGAGTTGGATTTTTATTTAAAATTTCTACAGAAATTTTTTCGTGATTTCAAATTTAACCTTCATAGAGTATTCCCTACTAGGATTAGGTAAGACATCAACGAGTTTAACAGTTTGGCATTGGATTTAAGTAAAATTCATTGAAATAAAATTTCACCTTGAAGTCAATAAAAACTTCGCCTTTAATCAGATACAGGTGCCTATATTTTTAAATAAATACGCTTCATATAATTGCCTAAAATATAAACGCGAGTGTCATTTTGAGTGTTGGTAAGCTTGATCGTAGTGACGGATCGAGTGAAGGATTTGTCATAAAAACTGGTTACATGTGGCTTATAAAAAGTAAAGCGACTTGATGAGTTTTAAAGACATATATCCGCATTACGTAATATGTATGAACACAGAAATATATTGAGGTGAAAGAAAAAAGTGTATGTACCTCTCATGCTAAAAAAAGTGGCTGCGACCTAATTTGCACGCCGTTAACTTCAGTTGTTGTCAATATTATTATCATATTTGAAAATCTGATAATAATGGTATAATTAATTGCTCAAATACCACCAAATGAAATGGAAAATTCATGTTTTCCATCACTAAATTACACTTTTAGCGTCAAACGACAGGCGAAAAACTTAACACGCTCGGTTGCCGTACAAATGCTATCTCGATATACGAAGTAATGTACATGTCATCATCATCATCATCATTTCAGCCATAGGACGTCCACTGCTGGACATAGGCCTCCCTCATAGATTTCCACTTAATTCGGTTGGAAGCAACCTGCATCCAACGTGAGCCAGCAGCCTTAACCAGATCATCTGTCCATCTTGTTGGTGGACGTCCGATGCTGCGCTTGCCGATTCGTGGTCTCCATTCGAGAGCCTATCGGCCCCATCGGCCATCTGTTCTACGTGCTATATGCCCTGCCCATTGCCACAATGTACATGTGCGTACGCTGATTTTCAAAAAGTAAAAACTATAGATTTAACACTTATAGGACCCTGAGGTCTTCAAAACCTTTTTTATTGAAAACTTACCAGAATTGAACCCAGTAGTCGTAACGTAACGTGGCGTAAACCTATAAGCAATGTTCCTACAGATCATGAAAACAATAGTACTTTACACAACTAGGGTGGTAATACAATGAAAGGCCGAGATCGCAGAAGTTTGCGGCCCGAGCTGCAAGCGAGATACTTAAATATTCGATCGAGGGCTTTCTTTATTACCTCCCGTGTTGAGTAGCTACATCATTTTATGTCTACACTTGGCCAGAAAGGGACTTTTTCCGTACGCGCAGCGTGCGGAAAAAGCCACTTTATGGCCAGCTGTGGCATAAAAATCTTTTAACTCGTGAAAAAAATTCTAACTTGCGAGACAAGACAACTTAACATTCAAAAGCACATTTTAATGAATCCATTTCGCTGTCCATCAGCTTCACTCTTCCCCCTCCGCGATTCTCACCTCTATGTCGATAAGGTTAAGGTCTATAGTAGCCTGCGCTCGCGCAGACCACCCGCGCGTTATCACCGGTTATCACAGAGCAATCTTGATGCCAGCCTAATTAGTGGGCCATGGCTAGTGGGATGTAATATGACGCTTACGACACTGTGTTTGTGGATGGAGCTTTCTGTTCGAGTCTCTAATCTCTAAGAGTAACTAATACATTTTTTACGACTCCTCGTGCTGTAAATGGCATTTACCGGCCGCTATGCGGAGAGGAAATAGTACATTGTGTATCAAGGGCGGTAAGTAAGGAATTACAAACGAGTGTTTGTTACAAGGCCGAGGCGAAGCCGAGGGCTTTAATAACACGAGTTTGTAATTCCTTTACCGCCCGTGGCACACACAATGTTTTTCATCACACTTGTGAGGAAATCTGATTAAAATAACCTTACTTAACCTAAATAAAATTATAAAACTGACATTATCCATAGACAATGCAAAGACAGTCACGTTCGGAAACCTAGCGGTAAAGACTTAAAATGGTTTATTTTATTTTTGCAAAATACTGAAATGCACTATTTAAACATTTAATTAATGTTACAGAAATATGTGTTTACATGTATTTGCAATAACAGTTCTCTTTAAGGCGAGGTGAGACCAGAATCGGGCACGGAAGCCTAGTTTCCAAATCATTTTTAGAGCACTTATTTGACTCTTAGGTCACTGTAAAACATATATAATAATATTCAGAACTGTATCTAGGGCTTCCTCTCACTTAGAACACGATAGCGAACACTTCGCTCGATAGAAAAGTAGCGCGAAAACACTATAAAATAAAGTATTTTTTTCATTTTTTTTTCATTTTGTTCATCACCAGTTACCTTTTGTGACAAAATTAATACCTGACAATCATGATTTCACAGTCATGCAGGGCATCCTCTCATGTTTGGGTTGATAACGTATAGTTTTATGTTAGAAATCGAAGATAATCTGCAATAATCTGCATTCCGCCCGAGCCTAGTTTGTATGTGAAATGCGAGCCAGGTCCTACCGCGCCTTAAATAAATATTTCAGTAATAAAAGTTAAAAAAGTATGTAGGCTTTTCCTTTGAACATGACAAATAAGAGTAAAACAGAACCAGCGTTTCAAATTTAAAAAGAAAACCATTACGCCCTAGGGCGTAATAGGTCATTTACGGCCCGCAAAACCTACGTGTAATGATACCATTTTCGAGCAAGTGTGATGAAAACCCATTTACTGAGGAAGGTAAGACGTAGATACCCACCAAGGTTAGTGATAAAGAATGCCCTTGGCCCCGAACTGCATAGAAGTTTTTTTTAATCTATGACAGTTTTTCTTGTCACGAAAATCAATGACATGCTTCCTAAGAAAAGATCTTCGTGTGTCTTTTAGTTTCAGACTTGTCCATACTGACCGATCTAAATGACCCACCCGGTATACAATATTATTTTATGCCACACCTGGCCATAAAGTGGCTTTTTCCGCACGCTGCGCGTACGGAAAAAGCCACTTTCTGGCCAAGTGTACACATAAAATGATGTACACAACACGGGAGGTAATAAAGAAAGCCCTCGATCGCATATTTACGTCCCTCGCATGCAGCTCGGGCCGCAAACTTCTGCGATCGCGGCCTTTCTTTGTATTACCACCCTAGTTGTGTAATGTACTATTTATACGTAATTTATAAAGTGACCAAATAACTGAATGAATTATTTAATTAATAATTTAGAATGGTAGCCAAAACAAAGCTCGACTGTTTTCAATCGGCAAGAGCAATGACCTTTGTAATGTTATCGATAACTCACACCCGAATGTAGATTAATTCCACATCTTGACTGTACATCTAAATTACTACATAATGTATAATTAATTATATTTTAATTTTTATTTTTTATGTTAGGACAATTTTTGTCCCATTGGGATTGTAAGAGCTTGTAATTCTAAGTAGAGATAACATAAAATTGGCAGAAAATCGCGCAATAAAAAGAAGTTTTTTAATTATCATTTAAGACGCCATAAACCTACTGATGTGCTGATGGAAAGCTACGGAAATTTTCAAATTTCTTAAATTCTTGATAATCTTGTTAATTTCTCAAAATTTCCCATTAGTTAGTCCAAAGTGGAAACATTCTTAAATTTCTTGTTACAGTTTTCTTAAAGTACTGCAACATTTCCAACTTTTTGGAAACTTTCTGCAACTTGGACATCTGTATCCTGTAGATAAAGATACACGTATTTTTTTTAAGTGCAAAAAAATACAGCCTGTAAAAGGAGTCAAAGTAATAATAAAAAATAAAAGTTTGGGAAGTTCTGCCTCAGTCGCTTCTTACGACATCAGAGAGATGATAATAGACTGTACTGTACTAAGCCGATGCTACCAAATTCAACTGGGAATCGAACCCGGCACCTCGAATTGTCTAGACAAGCCACAGATCTAACTACTTTTAAACTATCTCCGTTATTTTATTATTAAATAACTGGCCAAGAGCATGTCGGACCATGCTCAGTGTAGGGTTCCATAGCCGTAACTATAAGGTAAAAAATACGATGTAAAAAAAGTACAACAACAAAAGAGCGTATCTTCATAGCAATTACGTCCTTTTGTTGAGAAGCGCAGTTTATTGGCTATAACTCAAAAACGGCTAATCCGATCTTGTTGAAAATAATTTTCGTTGAAAGTATTAATTGAGCGTTATCTTTGTAATTTTTTTTATATTTTTCGGACACACGGTTTAGAAGATAGAGGGGGGGGGACACCATTTTCACAACTTTCGGAGCGATTATTTCCAAAGGTATTTACTTAATCAAAAACATTACTTAAGAACCTTAAAATATTTTCAAAAGAGCTGTCAAACTATGTACCACACGTTGACATTTTGTGAAAAAAAATTTTTTTAGCTTCTGTTACATGTATGGAGTGCCCCCCCTAGATTTTTTTATTTTTATTATTTAACTACCAAACTTAGTTGCGGCATCTACAAGACATCTATATTCCAAATTTCATCAGTATAGGTCTTGTAGTTTTTGAGTAAAATGCCTGTGACATACGGACGGACGGACGGACGGACGGACGGACGGACGGACGGACGGACGGACGGACATGACGAAACTATAAGGGTTCCTTTTTAGCCATTTTGGCTACGGAACCCTAAAAACTGTGCCCAGTTATTTTCTCGTCGCATTTAATTAATGAAATGTCATGCACAATTTTTGTAATGCTTTGTTTTTGAAAAGACAAACCGGTGAGTTTCTTCCAGCGATTCTTCTTAACCAGTAGGCTTATGATGCTACGCTTTGTCACGCGATAAATAAGTGATAAAGCATCCGCCACTCTCACACACTATTTGTCAGAACGTGACGGTTGCTTTATCATTTATTTATCGGGTGACAAAGCATAGCATCATAAGCCTACAGAAGGCCATTTTCCGAAGCGCCAATAGAATCAGCTCTGTAAAAGAGCCCTTCAGGCCTACTTGCGAAAATAAATGATTTGATCTAATATTCTTCATTTATACGTTACCCACAAAATCCAATTTTTTAAAACTACTCTATGTCACTTTATGTGGGGAACTGAGGATAGGCGAATCATAAAGTCACGTCATTTTTATGAAAAAAAAACGATGTGTACGTGATATGACATGTGTACCGCTGATGTGTATGACATGCTTCGATGTGAATCGAGGACACGATCTCTAAAGATATATGAATCGCACAGACTATAAAAGTTACATTCCTTTAAGGAACAGAAAAATCTTTATACATGAGTATGTGTCTAAGGTCTCTAATGTGAGATTATGACAATGAACCGCACGTTCAATCGCGCAGTCTCTGTAAAAGTTACGTTTCCTCATTTTCATTCATAAGTTGTTTGATAGGAGCGGCATTTTATCCGTGGTCCTGGCCAGTCACCGCGGGCCCGTCGGCACACTAGCACGCGTGCACGCAACTCGCAAACGCGCGCGAATGTCGTGTCGTGACGTTTCGTTAAGTGACAATCGTCTAATGTCATGTCGTGACGTTTTGTTAAGAGACAATGGTCTAAATATTCGCTAAACGATAAAGATCTTAGAAATTAAGTACGATTATAAGAGGTTTTGAGGCAGTGACTGATTTTTAATTGATATTAATTTGTGAAAAACGCTTTGCTTTCTTCAGAAAATTAAAACTAGCAAAATTTTTACTGTAAAAAACGTGTCAAAAACAAAAAAATAAGATTAATATTGTTATTTATTTAGGATGTTTGAAATAAATATGTTGAGCGAAATTGTGGGTTAAATTCACATAAGTAAACACTTTTTTCATGTGTTAAAAAGTTTCGTTGCTTTGAATTTTTGTGCAAATGCCAAAGTGATTTTGGATTATTTGAGAAAATTTTCAGTTCACGCAGAAAAACTGCCTTAGGATTTTAACTTAGGATGTTAAAGTGATGATTAACTACTGAAAAGGTGGATTTGTGAATCGGTCATCATAAAACTTGTGAAGTGCCAAAAGTTACAATAAAAAATTACGCCACTGATGTTTTTTTTTCAAAATTGATTATGCATTTTAAGTCAATGTAGGTAACAAAAATAAATTTTGTTATAAATCGAAACGATACCAAAATAACGAAGGAATAAAAAGCGTGCTAATTTGAACGAGTAAGTTTTCATTTAAAACAAAGGAAATGATTTGCTTTCTGAATAAAATAAATCTTGAATAGTGTTCTGCGACTGTATAAGATACAATCACAAAATGCACATCAAAACACTATAAACTCTGTGCAACCTAAACTAAACCCGATGCAGCCGTGCCCCACTGGTGGACCAGCGATGCGTCGCGTGCCCCACTGGTGACCATGCGTTGGTGCGTGCTGGTCGTGACCTCTCTGCTGGCCGCGGTGGTGGCCACCGGCCCCCGCCGGTGCGCTGGACGGCTGGCCCGCGAGCGTCTGAAGGCGGCTGAGAAGATAAGAGACAAGAGATACTTCCTGCTCTGTTGCACGCCCGTGTGCGGGGGCCCACGGAGGCCGAGGCCCCCCGTGGCCAGTACGCGGTACCAGCCGTACCATAAGACCTGGTTCGGATTGAAGTATGGTACGTTTTATTATATTTTTAACTCGATTTGTGCTATTTTGAGTAACTCTGCGGGCCACTTAGAGTATCTCCTCGCCGTGCGGCTATAGGGAACGTGCATGACGAAGGTGCTGCCAACTGGTGCCGCTAATCTAAATCATGTACCCTCTCATGCTGGGGCTTCATTGACGAAAACGCCGTTAATTTATCGCGATGAACGACGATTAACGTCAGTGTAGCTACGACTTACTATATTTGACATTGACACTTAGATATTGTCATAGACATTGACAGCTTGATTTGACAGGGGTGATAGTTTCCTTTATTGTCCGCCCGTGTCTCTTTTGTCGTTTAGTGCTGCCACCTATAGTTCGTGCACGTTCTCTATTAGTACGAAGTGTTGCCCATCCAGAGGGGCTTAGCCAGCGACTAGAAACTAGAAAGAGCACGCGTTTTGCGATAGAGAGATACGGTCGGATGCGGTGCGTTCCGTCCGATGGTCGGACCTGAGCGTCAGTTTTGTTAGAAAGAGAAACTTCCGTGCTTAGTACTACTTATTCCGTGTCAGAACTCTGTATTATCACTTTTCTGTGGACTCAGAGTCCGCCGTGCCATATAACTCATGCAGTATAGTTTAGAACTACATTCTTATTGCCTCGTTATTGCTAATAACATACACAAATACTCATACACACATTATGCGCCATTAATGGTTATTAACCACTGACTGTATAGCTTAAGGGACGAACGTTAGATTTCCTACGTCGTCAAATATCAAACATTCTTGTGAACTATTTAATGACTTTATGTAAAATATTTGATATCATTTCTTTATTCACGGAAATCGTTAGGAATTACCATCGAAATGTCATTGCCCCATTTGCATTTCATTGTATCTACTTCACCGTGAGAGATCGATATCATTTTGATTTACAATATAATTTACTTATTCTTTATTTAAAAGACCCGCATTATAATCCGCTACCTGATACTAAAATGCAAATTTAATTTGCGGCCTTATAAAGTATGTACTTAGAAGTTATCAGGGTATATATCACAGGGTTCTATGCTAGATTTTCAAGGTAGGTCTCAATTTGCCTCGTGACTTTATACAAACTCTGCCCGCCTCCCGAACTATACGATCATAAAGTCGCTAACTATAAAGTAAAGTAAAGAACGCCGTATAGACCGCACGCCCAAGCAGTGCGCTACTAATTTACAGCTACGTGTGCGTTTGCGCATGTTTTTTTATGTAACCAAATAATTATTCCATAATTCAAAAATAATTGGTGTAAGAAATTTTCAGGCTATTTTTTTCAATTTTATTATAATCAGACATTTGGGAATTTACCATTTTATCTTACGTGGTTACGAGTTTATTGCCAACAGACACACAAACAAGGACGATACGAGTACGAAGTAAGCCTCAGCATTACGTTGATAAGTAATTCTCGCTGGTCTCGAATCCCGAGATACATGCACAGTACAATAGCAGTAATTTTTCTTCCTAAAAAAGATATTGTTTTGCTCGACTTGGCGGGGGCACTGCCGTGCCCCCAGATATGTGCGTTTGAATGTGTGCGCGCTGTGTACGAACGCACTACAAGCAAAGAAATAAGAATGCGCAAGAATGCTCCAGTATGGATCGCACTCACACAGACGTGATGTCGCGCACACCTAAACAGCCAAAGTTGAACTACTTGTTCGTTTTTATACTTTGATGCCTCGCCCAGTGTTGGAGTTACTGTCACCACTCACCAGTCGCCACTTACTAATTTACATGTCCATTGCTCAGTTATGGTCAATAAACCTTTTTTTAAGCTTCAATACAATATGGTATAGATTTAAATTCTGTGATCGGAACCGGGCCAGCCAAACCCGTGACCTTTGCGATCGGGGGCAGCACTTCCGCGGACGATCTGCGTCCGCGCAGCCCACAGTTAACATATCATCCAGTATTTGAACTTGCCCGACGATAAGATAACACAAGCACTCTTTATTGCACACCCTAAATGGGACGGAACATACATAGTAGATTGAGTCATGATCTGATTATGGGATCTTGGAGAAATTGAGGGAACTATTTAATAATTTAATCCTAGCATCTACCCGCGACTTCGCCCGCTTTATTTCCGTTAATGTCCCAAGGTAACTTTTACCGGGATATAAAGTGTCCTATGTTTCAATCCAGGACTTGGTCTACTTACCAAGTTCAGCTCAATTCATTCAGATATTACCCCGTTATTTCCACCTAGTCCGACCCTATCGAGGTGGACCGGGACAAGGCGACCTGGTTCGACCCCAGACGCCTCCGGCACCCACCCAGTCCGATCCACTCTGGGTGGTCCGGCTAGCGATCTGGTTCGACCCCAGGGAACGCCACGGCCGACCACCCGGTCATATTATCGCTACGGCCACTAGGGTTGCGAGTTAGTCAGGCCGTTAACAAACATCCAAACATCTTCACAAACTTTCACATTTGAAAATTAGTATGATCATGGGTATACCTAGAATCGTTAGAGACGCAGGTTCGAATCCTACCCGAGGCATATCATTTTTCAATTTTCGCTTCTTCTGAAAAAAAAATGAAAATAATTTTATTCCAGAACCAAGCTCCATAGAATTACATTAAGACGAGACACAAACAAAAAACAACAACATAGACGACAACGACAACGACATAGACTTATAAAATATTCAGGATTCATTAAGCTATAGCAGTTAAAGCTGTAATAAAATGTAGCTATAGCGATTTGGGTATTTTATAGTACAGTCGAGTTCATTGCATTTTTGTATTGAATATGTTTTAGTTAGTTGTTTATTTTTTTATTAAGTTTTAATTATTTTTTGTCAAAATACTGTCTCGCTCTGGCCGTGGCTGGACGAGTCAGTGACCCTCGCCGATATTCTGTAACCGCCAAATCTGATATAACGCATATTCGATACTGACGAGGCGCCGTGAGAAAAGCGTTCGCGGGTTCGATTCCCAGATAACAACCCGTTTTGTACCGGTACAAACTACCACTTTCTCTCACGTGAGATACCTTTTTCTGTTATGTTATTCAGCATACTATTCGGTATTGAGTATTATGCCGTGTGCTGAATAATACCATTTGGTGACACTTTTCAGGGCTAAAAGTCTTCAGACCACAGAGAAGGATAAAGTAGTTAGCTACAGAAAATTTATTTTCGCGTATATTTTTAAAACTAAGTACCTATACATATGCATTTGAAGTCATTAACTTAAAAAATAACACTTATAAGCTCTAAAGCTAGATTTGTAACCAAGTTTTGAGTATATCCCGAAGAGTAAGTTTTTTTACTAGCCCATTAGCGCCTATACGTACGCACGGGTAATCATAAGCTGTCAAAGTAAGATTTGAGAAGTGTCTTGTTACAAAAATAATATTTAAACAACAAAAAATACAGAAAAAAAAACATTTTGGGCGTCAATGGGTAAAAGTAGAGTAAAATGCTTTTCAAGCTTGTGTAAATGTAGATTTTGCAAAAGTGAGTGAATATGCACTATCTAGGTAAACTTGATCCATCATCGACTTCATCTTCACTCACCAAAAGATGAGATCAAAGTCGAATGCTTACCTATCGCAAATAAAACAAAAAAAAATGTAACGAAAAATCATTCAAAAACATCCATCGACCAATGATGTGTTTTCGTTGTTATTTACTCGTACCTAAAATAACTAATGTAAAAAGTGGGCCAAGTTACAAAATAACTATGTTACAGGGTCATGATCACGACACTCGTAAAGATAAAGCCCTTTTCGGTGTCACTATTTCCGTCATTCAACACATCATTTTAAATAGTACATTGTGTATCAAGGGCGGTAAGTAAGGAATTACAAACGAGTGCTTGTTACTAGGCCGAGGCGAAGCCGAGAGCTTTAATAACACGAGTTTGTAATTCCCTTACCGCCCGTGGCACATGTATTTGCAATAACAGTTCTCTTTAAATAAACATTTCAGTAATAAAAGTTAAAAAAGTAAGTTGGCGTTTTCTTTGAACATGACAAATAAGAGTAAAACAGAACCAGCGTTTCAAATTTAAAAAGAAAACCATTACGCCCTAGGGCGTAATAGGTCATTTACGGCCCGCAAAACCTATGTGTAATGACACCATTTCCTCACAAGTGTGATGAAAAACATTGTTCACCTCGGGCTTATAACAAACACTCGTTTGTAATTCCTTTACCGCCCGTGGCACACACAATGTTTTTCATCACACTTGTGAGGAAGTATTAATTAAAATAACCTTACTTAACCTAAATGAAATTGTAAAACAGACAGCTGACAGTGACATTATATCCATAGACAATGCGAATGTCAAGTCACGTTCGGAAACCGTAGCGGTTAAGACCTAAAACGGTTGATTTTATATTTACAAAATACTGAAATACACTATTTAAACATTTAATTAATGTTACAGAAATATGTGTTACATGTATTTGCAATAACAGTTCTCTTTAAATAAATATTTCTGTGAAACATGTTAAAAAAGTAAGTTTTCGATTCCTTTGAAGATGACAAATAAGAGTAAAACAGAACCAGCGTTTCAAATTTAAAAAGAAAACCATTACGCCCTAGGGCGTAATAGGTCATTTACGGCCCGCAGAACCTACGTGTAATGACACCATTTTCGAGCAAGTGTGATGAAAAATATTTTAAGATACTAGTGCTAATTTATTCACTCTCGCCAGGATAAGTGGAGGCAACCCTAGTATATTATGTGTATTTTTACCTGTTATTGCTTAAAAAATTTGTTTCAATAAGAAAAATGATGAGGGAAGGTCATTGTTAGGTTGTCTCTTCTACTATAATCGGCCCAGACGTTTTTGAATAACCGGGGAAAATACATAAAAAAATCAGAAGCTGAGAACCTTTTTGGAGTCGATCAAAAAGCTTATTTAAAACGGTAGTAGTGTGACAAATATTGATCTTGAACATGTGGCAATAATCCTATGAGGAAACCTGCATACCTACATCGGCAAAGAAATTGAAAGGTGTATATGAAGTCCCCAATCACTCTCATCTCATCTATGGGAGTAGGCCCGTGCCCAGCAGTGGGACTTATATAAGCTGATGATGATGATGAGGTCAAAAGTTTCAATCATTGGTTTCAACTTAATTTTCTGGTCAAGGATTGCTACCCAGAATACAGAACATAACACTCCATGCACTGGGCATTGGCCTTTACATCTGCGCACGAGTTGATCGAGTCTAAATTTGAATATGGAATCCGATCGTCCATCAATACTGGCCCACTTGTCAAACCGACGTAACCGCCGCTCAAAGACACTACCCAGTTACGTTAAATTTGCACCCGGTTTATACTACGATACATACAAACTAGGTGCAATCTTAGCTCAAACATGTTTTGCACTGTTATCACGTTTATTTTTTTTATTGCTGATACCGCGTCAGACAGCTTTTAAGAAACATTATGTTTTAAAAGTGTTTAAAAAGGTTGTAAAACATTTATGCGAATGCTAATTTCGATGGACCGGTTTAGTGGTTACATTGATGTAAGGAGGTAGTGGGTTCGATTTCAATCCTTGCCAGAAGCTTTTGTTTCATATTTGTTTTTAATTCTGGTCCACGTAATTTGTGTATTATTCATGGATTTTGTATGCTTAATGGGTTTTCTTTTAACTTTGTTTTACCTGATAAAAGGTGGGTAAAAGGTATATGGAGCACGCTTAACCATAAAATGCCTATACATCCTTATCTTAAAAATATAAAAGTGGTATATAATATATGCCCTCGCCGTAAATATGCCCTCGCCGTAAATACATATTTTTGCTCCAATCCAATTGTGATACAATCTACTATTTTCAAGCTTTTTCCCTACTTTTTCCTTACTTCCTACCGATTGAAAGTTATAACTAACTAACTAACTAACTCTGTAGCTCAGTGACCCAAAAAGGATCTTGGCTTCCGAAACGAGAACACGCCACTTAACCCGATCCTGCGCGGTTTCTTTCCAATCCTCGGCTTGAAGCTTACGCAGATCCGCCTTGACCACGTCTCCCCAGCGATACCTAGGGCGACCCACCGGTCGACGGCCGGTTGGTCGCCCTAGGTATGCCCTTTTCGGTGCACGATCCTCTTCCATTCTATGCTGATGACCGAGCCAGCGAAGCCTATGGGACCTTGTTACTCCGATAATATTGGGCTCGGCCATCAACTCCTCAGTTTCCGCATTGCCTCGGACCTTAAACGTGCCATTCTCTCTTTTGGTTGGTCCCAAGATTTTCCAAAGAACTTTCCGTTCCGCCACCAGGAGTTGACTTTCCTCCTTGAGCGTTAGTGTCCAAGCTTCACACCCATACATGAGGATAGGCCTTATGACTGTGTTATATATTCTCAGCTTCGTGTTCCTGCTGAGGAGCTTGGACACTAAGACCTTGTGGAGGGATGCACTACACCGTAAGGAATTCTGGATGCGTATTTGGATTTCCTCCTCCCTGGTGTTGGTATCGGTAACAGTGCACCCAAGGTATTGGAACTTGTCAACTTCCTGGTAGACGGTTGAAAGTTATACCTAATTTAAATAAATGACTAATTTACCCGTGGCTTCACCCGCATTGTTCCCGCTACTGTCCCAATGGAACTGTTTACCGGAATATAAAGTATCCTATACTACAATCCAGGATTTGGTCTACTTGCATGCCAAATTTCAGCTCAATCCATCCAGTCGTCACCCCGTTATTTAGTAACAAACATGCAAACATCTTCACAAACTTTCGCATTTATTATATTAAGTTGGATTTGCTTATTTTGTATCCTTTGCTAAACAGTGTATTAGATTTATGAACGCCATTAAAATATTTCTGTGGGAAAAGAAAACAGATCGGCATAATTTACGATGATTAATGTAAACACAACTAAAAGCATATCAGGTAAACACACAAATTATCAAGCAACACTACAAATTCTAAGATTTACTGTACAGTCAGCCGCAATTCCACATGGACAAAGAGTTTTGTTTGCTTGAAAACAAAGTTGTGATTAGAAATTTTAAGGATGGCCATTTTGGTACACGTTGGACCTAAAAAATTCGAAGGGTTATAATACCAAATGAACGAATTTCAAAATCCCGAATGCTATTATCCACTAAACTGCAAATTTAGAGGTGATGATAGAAAATATAATAAGGTTAGGCTTTTTTTTTTCGTGAAGGGATGAAATCCTCATTGGATACTGCCAGGCCCGTACCTGAGAGCATGCCCGACTCGCTCGCGGATAGACTCAAGCGTCTCGTTGTCTCGAGTCTATCCACAAACGCCTAGAGCTTTTCAAAACTTTTTTTAGCAAAGGGCCACACTGCGCCTTCGAAAATCTCGCGCGGGCCACGCGTTCACGGAGTTAAGATTTTTTTTCTCGCCTGCTGGCGTCCTGGTGGGAGGAGGAGATTCACTGGAGGCCCAGCTCTTGCGGGCCGGACCATGGGCTCTTCCGACCGTAATTTGGAGACTGGATTAGAGTTATTGTATATTGTAAAAAAATAAAAATTCTTTGAGCGCAACATAGGTTTAGAGGACTAAACAAATTCGGAATGATGTAGTGTACATTATGTAGTGTATCTACCAACGTATCTGACCCACTTAGGCCTCTTTTTAGGTCAGGTCTTAGAGGCCATTTTCAAAAATCAAAATTAGCCGTATTTTTGCGAGTGTCTACAACGCGAATACACTGACAGACATTGGTGTTTCGTTTTCAATATTTATAAACGTTAGACAGATAATGCAAATAAATATAAATCGGACTTCCTGTATATTTGGGTTTCTAGAGCGGATTTGAAGATAAGCAGTGACGTAC
Organism: Eudemis profundana; assembly: GCA_947034925.1. Lineage (NCBI taxonomy): Eukaryota > Metazoa > Arthropoda > Insecta > Lepidoptera > Tortricidae > Eudemis > Eudemis profundana. The sequence continues at coordinate 2,123,746 of OX344799.1, forward strand.
GCCTATTTCTATTATAATAAACCTTATCTCAAAGAATTACAGATTAATTTCCATTACGCTGGCTCTCCTGAAAGCAAAAAACTATGGTGAGTTCAATGTAGACCTTGGGATAAGGTGTGAGGGTCTAAATTAGTTTGAATGTACGAGTATTTCGACAGGTTTCCGAAGTGACAGACGATGACGACTTATGATCTCATTAGTGAATGGTGACTAATGTTTTCAAAAGTCACGTGTCAAGGATTGTCTATGCCTGCCGCCTGGTTTCATTTTAGATTATAAAAAATACGTTATCTAAAAAAAATCTCCTTGAAACTGAAAAATGGATGATCCTGCACCAAGTTTATGTTTCTGTTTAGTCCATTGGTTGACTGGTAGAGAATGCCTTAAGGCATTAAGGTCGCCATTTGTACTTAATTATTTTGTGCAATAAAAACTAAATAAATAAAAATGCGCGTTTTTCAAAAAAATCCCGAGGTAGCAACTATCAGTGGCGTGGCGTCCAAAGAACTCGATTCCTACCGGCTTGCCTCAGGCATTTGACTACCTTATTCTACAACTCTTACGGAAAATGTACACCAAATCTGCACCGGCTTGCCCAAGGAAATCTTTTACGCCACGCCACTGGCAACTATGGATATGGACTACTTCTATGGAAAACGGACGGACTCATAATATGGACGTTTGAGGTTTATCTGGCTTAGAATCGAGTAATTTTGAATCTTATAAAAACTTAAAAAATCCGAAGTCGTAATTCTGGAAGCAACGATATTATTTCGAAATTTCGTCACTTTAATTTTGTGCGATAAAGCTTAAATTAAATAAATAAACTGACCATTCCATTCCAATTCAGTTGTGGGCGTGTATTAGTTTTTCAGCCCACTTCCACCATCATCGCGTAATGCCCTCAGATCTGTCACCGCACCGACAAGCGCGATAACTCGATAAATACCGGCTTGCGAACTCCTGCGCAGCTTTGCATAACTCCATACTAAAACCACGTCACTTGTGACCTTTTTTATAACGCGCTGCGAACTGTCTTGCATAGGTAACTGGTATATCTTCATATGAAAACCACATCATTTACGATCTTCCAGCAGCAGTGGAGCAAATTATCTTGCACAACTTGTCACATGTCCATACGAAAATAGCGTCGCTTACGACCTTTCAGTTACACCGCACTGTCAAACTGTGTTGATGGTCATATGTCCGTAATCCGTATAAAAACCAAGTTGCTTACGACTTTTTAGCCAACATGCGCGGGTGAACTGTCTTGCCCAACTGGTCATATATCCATACCAAAACTATGTCGCTTACGGCCTTTCGACCGATGTAAACGGGTCTAACTGTCTTTAACAACTTGCCATATCGATACTTTTAGACTCAAAGGGCGTAAACGCCATTAAAACCTACGGCGTTTACGCCCTTTGAGTCTAATGGTATCGATATGTCCATAGGTACGAAAGCCGCGTCGCTTACGCTCTTTCAGACAAAATCCGCATATGAACTGTTTCGCACAACTGGGCATACTATGCCTACAAGAAAACCACGTCGCCTACGACCTTTTAGGTAATGCGCACGGCCAAACTGTCTTGTATAATTTGCTATACCTCCATGTGAAAGCTACGACGCTTACGCCCTTTCAGCCAGCGCGCTGAGGCTATCTCGAACAACTTGTCATAGGTTCATACGAAATCCATGGCGCTTACGTCCTTTCGGCCACAGCGCAGCGCTGAGGTCTCAATCATGCGCGCGCATATCAATCACAGAGGCGCGGGCGCTGCGATCCTCCCCCGGTATGCAAAGTGGAATTAGCATTTAAATTAGGAAAAGTACCTATAGGTGCAGCGAAATCGAAAAAAAAAATAGGAAGTATAGTCTGTTTTTTATTTCCGGAGACAAATATGACAGCTACAAATGTCAAACGTAAAAATAATGTGGCCAGCTTTTATGAAACAGTGCCGTCCTTTGTTTCGGTTCGCGGTGTAATTATTAATAACCGATATAATAAAAATTACTATTTACGTTAAAACATATATTTTTAGGTACTTATCGAAAATTAATTACATATAACAACTTCATTGTATTCAACCTTTAACCTACTATTGGATAATTAGTGCCTATGTATGTGATTCCGTTGCTTGAAATTATAACGCAGAGAAATAAAGCGGGTTTGGCGTATTTTCAGCTTTGTAAGATAAGTAATGAGTTTCGAATCAAATAAAATGTACCTTTAAATATTAGAAATATGGTGTATTTACAAATATTTTATATCTCCAAAAGGGTGGCTTTTTTACGTAAAGCATTGTATCGTTTTGGAACTTCGCGGATTATGCACTCAATGTGTTACAGACACTTTAATATCAATAATCATAAATACCTACCTAAAATTTTGTCGGTATGTACCGGTTGTATCACATCACTATTTATGAGTTGTAAAAAACAGGCAACACATGAAATGTCATTTTTGTCCTCGGAAAAAAAAAACAGACTATAGGTAATAATTTGCGGGACAAATAAGTATGTGAAGGCTTGTAGGTGAAGGCATGGGCTCCCAATGCTAACAAATTAGAATTAATACCTAAAAATTTCGATAGATGGCATGTTAGGTGTCAAATTAAGAATTACGTGCAATTAATCCTTTCGGTTGATCGCCATCTATTGACAGGTAGTGGCTTTACGCAGGTAAAGCCACTACCTGTCAATAGATGGCGCTATGCTTTTAGCGCCATCTAGTGAGAGATAGCGGCGGTGCTAAGTCGCAACATAAATTTCGTATCTCTATCGCACGCGCGTAATTAATTATATTGCTCTCCCGCTTGCACAGTGGCATACCGCCAGCATCATAGATTGTAAACCTTTTCGTCAAAGTAATATGGCGCGCGCGTATGGTTGTTTTGTTTTTTTTGTAATGTTGTTCGGTAGTATTAGGGTGCTCTGCGGCAATTGTTTTATTAAAACATGTGCAGTAAAATCTTTTCGGAATCAAGTCTGTTTTCTTGTATTATTTGTTTCAGTGTATCTTTATTTTCTTAAGTTGGGTATTTTATAACACATATATAAAAAACAAAATACAACATATCCATGGAAAGAACATGTCTAGTCACTTAAGTAACTTTTTGAGTTATAGCAGTTTGAAAGTCATCGGGAACAATTACTATGGTAACCATTTCTTTAAAAATGAAAAAATATATAATATTTTAAGATATCCACCTGTAATCAAGTGGTAAGTTATAGATCATTGCGAGCTCTACATTTTGAGATTAAAGTCTCATTTTCAAAAAAAAGTGACTAGACATATTCTTTCCGTGGACCCTTCATATATATACAAAATATAAACACATCATAAAAAACCTAACCTGGTAGGGGGCAGCGGGGCGGGGCCAAAGCTACCGGTGGTTAGGGCTGCCGAGAGGAATCTCCTGACACTTTATTTGTTTTATTATTGCTATCGTTAGCTTTGTTGATTATTTTGCTGTCCACGAATAATGAGTTTGAATTAGACCAACGAATTATTATATTAATTAAGTTTGTACAATGAAAATGAGATTAGCTTATTTATTTCGCATTTCAAAATTACATCATAAGTCAAATTATAAATTAAAAATTAAGATTGTCAAAATACAAAATAAAATTTTATTTATTTTAGGCTTTATTTATTTTGAACTTTATAGATACCTATTCCGCAACATAGATTATAAACGTAGTGAATTTAGCCCGTATATATTTAAATCCTATGATAAAAGATGTTATGAATTCCGCACGTTCTGCAATTTTACTTTATGTATTTTGATCGTACGCAAAACGTATAGCATGATCGTAATCGTATAACATGTGTTTTTAAGTATTTTGCTACGTAACCGGCTTAGGTACAAAAGAGCCAGCGTAAATTTCTCCCACCTTCGGAATCTAAATAAAATTTACACACGAAATATACATTTAAATATACATTTGGTCACAAGAAGTATACTATTTACAACTTTGCTGTGGTAATTTGATATTACAATAATTGCACTTATACTGTACTAGACTGGAAGAAAATGAATAAAGAACATCATAATAATGTTATATTAGGTGGTATTTTATAAATTGGAACTTTGTGTCAAACTGTTGTAGACCTCTGCCTCTGCACAGATTATAGGAATATAACTAGATATTTCACTCTCACACGTACAAAAAAACAAGACGTACATACGCAAAAATTCCCACGCTCGAACAATCCCTATTGTTCGAGCGTGGGAATTTTCGGACCCTTCCGACTCCTCCATTTCAATACGTAGTAAGTAGTCTAGTAAATTTTAAAAAAGGCGTAAACACATAAACATAAAAATGTTGTTAAGCTCTTTTTTTTAATTGTCTGAAGCACTTATTAAAACCATCCACCAATAACCACAGCATGGTCACGGTACGGTAAACTTCACGCAGTACAGTACGTTTCCCCCTATTCGATCTTGGCCGACGCCGAAAATTATAATTATTAATATGTTAAGACTTCATGTTAAAGCATCCGTGGTCTAATAATTAAATGGTCTAATAATGAACTCAAATAATTTAGCACTTTGTTTATACACAAACAAACTAAGGTAGGTATCACTGCAATTCAATATAAGTTGATAGTATTCACAGATTTTCTTAATCAAATGAGTTGGAAAACGAATACGTTATATGTATTTAAAATACATTATTGATAATTCGCACAGTTCTCGATCGCGACGGCGGCCGGCATCAACGGCGTTTGCGTACTGCAAGGATATTTATATTGTGCCAGTGTGAAAGACTTCATAATGCATGTTTTATAAAATCAAACGTACAACCCAAAAGAACCCCTCAAGGACACACGCGCGTCGAATGTGGAGTCGTAAGCTAGGCTTTATATGTATAACTATATTATATCGTGATATAGTCATTTACTTTAAAATGCCTGCAATCGGACCTTGACGAACGCCATCTAGTGACGCATCATTGTATTAGTAGGATCGATTGCTGAGCTAGATACCGTCAGTTCAGTGCTGCCGCCTATGATCACACTATGGAACTAACGTAGTATCCCAATCCAGCAGAGTTAGGACGCTACGCGTATTTGTTTGAGATTGGGTATCTGTACTAGTATTCTGTAATCTTTGGTGAAGGGTACATGGAAAGAACATGTCTAAATAGTCACCTAAGTAACTTTTTGAGTTATAGTGGTTTGAAAGTTAGTCACCGTGAACAATTACTGTAGTACCTATACCTAACCGTTTCTTTAAAAGTGAAAAATTATATATTATTTTAAAGATATCCCCTACCTGTAATCAAGTGGTAAGTTATATTGTATTCGTAATGTTGCTAATTTGAAGTCGATAGAGGTAGGAGGCGTGCGTTCGTTGCGGAAGTCTTTGGAAGAGACCTATGTTCAGCAGTGGAAGGTTGAAATGATGATGAATGATGATGATACCTAAATTTAACAATAAAGAAGTTTGACTATGATTGTAGTAAAAGAGATTGCAGGCCATTTTCCATGTACATGCATAGATATTTAGATAGTAAAAGTCGGTACGTATACTAACCCAGCGAGGGCAGGTGTTTATTTTGATGCGTGCAAACGGGATCTGCGCCTGCGCCGGCCGGCGCGCGCAACGGGACCGATCCGATAATTCACAACACTTGCATAATGGACTCGTTTACTGTGTAACGTACTCTTATACACAGGTTTGTTGGTTTTGTTGTTAATTTTAGAGCAACGCAGACTACGAAGAAATCGACCCACTTCCTGATTTCCGATTGAGCTGAAATTTTGTGAAGATATCTAAATCAGATGACAATGCAATATGATATGTAAAGTACAGTCGGCAATAAAAGCTTATCTCAAAAATTATTTTTTGATAGAAACTTATTTCGATTCATTTTCAAATTTGTCAAGACGGTGGAACTATGCGAATTGACAGACACGCAAGGTTTACAACTCATAGATCAACAAAAAATAATCCTTTTTGGGGTCTTAATTTTCTTTACGCTTTCTGTACTTGAGAATAAACATTATAGAAGTCAATCACGGCGTACATTACGGCGTAGATTAGCTGGATTTCGTAAGTATTGAATTTTTTAACACTAAGTAATATTTGTTACGAACAATTACAAGCTGTTAACACTAAAAGAAAAGAAACAAAAGAAATAAAATACATTTATTTATGACAGCAAAAAGTTACAAGAGAGAGAGAGAGAAAAACAAGAAAGCACAAAAAATGAAAAACTAATTACCACAAAAAGGCCCCACCAGCATAATGCCAACTCACCAGCTCACGGGTCCAATTACATTAGAGATGAACTAGACTATTAATTCCTGAATTACCCCACAGACGAAGCTTCAAGCTATGTTTGACATACCTTACCCGTATATCAACACAGAACAAAAGCCGCAGAACATTGATGGATAGCGACTACCGCGTTATCGGCGCTCGCTGATCCGGAGCGACATGAACGAATCACCCACCTCCTGATTTATCGACTGCTCAAACTAGAGTTACCAGATGTCCGCATTTGAATGGGAAATCCTGATTTTCTCGGCTCGATTAATTAGGGCGTGCAGAACCGGGAATATTTTGTATGGCAGTACCGGTTGTTTGATTCATATCACAGTTTTCCTCAATCACACCTATCTCAGGGACGCGCTGACCCCCCGCTTTAGTAACAAACATCCAAACCTCCAAATATCTTCACAAACTTTCACATTTATAATATTAGTGTTGTGATGTGATGGCAGCACCGGGTATTCCCGGTTCTTCACGCCCTACCAAGTCCCTTACGTCCCTTAATCGGGACGGCAAATGTCCCATCTTCAGGAAGAAAAATTACTGCTTATACTGTGCCAATAGAAATCATAATTCGTACGTATATTTTAAGCTGCAAATCTACAACTTATGTATGCTGTCACAAAACACTTAAACTTCCGATTTTTTATTGCATGCAGTCCCGATTTTTGGTAAACTAGACCTGGCAACACTAGTCGTACGCATCACGAATAGCCCTCCTCAACCACCATTTTACCAAACTGCTCTTCTAAACACTACCTTGTCGAAACGAGATAAGATTCAAATTTGAAGCGGCGGAATGTTGTGATAGGTATCAGTAACTTGGCCGAACGGAACGTGTGGCCGTTGCTTTAATGCCGTAGGGAAATGCTGGCTGTTTTTGGAATTGGTAGTTGGGGCGTTTATAGATTTAGAATTTTGGTATCTACTATGAGGAGCAGTACTGTGCAAGTGCAGGGCAGTGGCGTGGCGTAAAAGATATCCTTGGACAAGCCGATGCAGATTTAGTGTACATTTTCCTTAAGAGCTGTAGAATAAGGTGCTCAAATGCCGGATATTAGGCAAGCCGGTAGGAAGGAATCGAGTTCTTTGGATGCCACGCCACTGGTGCATGGGTCAAACAGATATTGTAGTGTGAGTTAGGTGTTCACGTCTTGTATGTAAACACCATAGGTTATAGACTTTAAAAAACAGAAATTCCGACAGACTGAAACCTCTCTTTTTTGAAGTCGATTAAAATGATGCCGTGGTTTGTGGATATAGAAATAACAGAGTTAAGTACCCTTTTCCTCTCTGGTGGTAAAACTTGATGACAAAATGAGATTATTCATCAAGGCAAAACTTCTTTGAGGTGTTTGCGTGATCACGTATCAATTTATGCGAATTACCCAGTCGATACTAAGAATGATATAAAATGTTGGATCATTTATGGTATAGGTATTAAAATCACGTATCCGTTATTATGGATGAATGAATTAACGTTTATTTAAAATATAAAATTAAAAACAGAACATACACACAGAAAATAGTACAATACAAAAGATAAAAAACGGCGCTAAAAGGGGTCACCACTCAGCATTGTGCCATAGCAAGCCATGGCGCTGATTTTCAGTGGTGCCTTAAAACTAAAAACTAACTTAAACTAATTATCCTAATTGGACGAACGCAAAGTTGAACAATTGAGAAAAACAACAGAAGTAGAAACTTTAACAAGTGTGGTTACTTACACATTATTAAAGAAAGAAAAGAAAAAAACAATTAACAATACTCATGTCAACTGAGCTGCAGTATATGCCTAATACCTATCGTCATGATTTAAAAAATAATTAATGCCTAATTATTTTTATTGTGCTTCTAGGAAATATGCACGACATTTTAACTTAAATATGCTGATCGAACGCAATGCACGAATTGGTGGTGGAAGATTGTTCCAACATTTCGAGGCGGCATATCGGAAGCTACCACGAAATGCAGCTGTATGGTGTGACGGGCAAACAAGCTGTAGGAATCTTGCGGACCTGACTTTAGCGGATCTAGATTTGGGCCACCAGGTTAACTTATTGTAAAGATACGACGGCAGTTGTCGGTGCACGATGTCAAAAACCAAAGTGGCTAGGTGGAGCTTTTGAGCTTTGATATATATATTAGACATATTCATGTTTAAAAATCATGCTTGTGCAAGTGAATGCGCGTTCTATAGTTGCCATCTTAGTTACAATAAAATAACCTACCTTTCCATATATGTTGACCCTTAACTTGGCAATGTGCACCACAGTTCACAAATTTTTTGGCCATATTTTTGTATTTTTTTCCAACTCCTATCACGCGTTACTGTCGAATCCCGGCGAGGCTTGAATTATGGACCTTCTGTATTATTTGCTAAGTTAAGGGGAAATCTCTCGAAAAAAAATGGAAAAAGTACATTTCGTGTGGGGGCAAAGATCCACCCTTTCTTGTTGAAAATAGTCGAAGATTCTGCTCTTTGGCTATTCTGTGCTGGCCGTGCTGTAGCACCCAAAAACAGCTTCTACATCTAGTTCCAACTGACAAATGGAGTTATGCCCAATCTCGGCGCATCAGCGTTCAACTTAACCCCGAGCTAATGGCAATAAAAATGGGCTATTAATTACTTTGACGCCTACACCAGATGGGATCTACCGCCCATCCATCAACGCTGGCTGCGATTTGTCAGTGTCCGCTACCAAATATTTTTGTACGCCACTGTAGGCTACTATTCTTGAGACTGTGCCAGATCTAAGGCATTCCGTTTTGACCTCTGAACTGTGGACTAGAGGCAAAGTATTTTTATATTTATTTATTGACACACCAACAAAACACAGACTAATACAATCAAAGAATGAATAAATTGGGGGGACCCAGCCTGTGCCTCAATTACAGGAGTGCAAAAGCATCACTTCACTACACATATACATAGTATAAACAAAGTCGCTTTCTCTGTCCCTATGTCCCTATGTATGCTTAAATTAAATCTTTAAAACTATGCAACGGATTTTGATGCGGTTTTTTTTAATAGATAGAGTGATTGAAGAGGAAGGTTTATAATTATGTATAATACATGCATAATATAATAGAGAAACACCGTGCGAAGCCGGGGCGCGTCGCTAGTTCACAATAAATGACAGTTTCTAAAATTTAAAATTCTACACTTAACTATTATGATTTTGAATTAAAATCATAATTGTTAAGTGTAGTATTTAAAACATTAACATTTGATATTTAAAACTGACGCCGTTAAAATAAAGACGAACAAATAGTCAGACTTCGGCCGTTTAGGAACACGGGGTACGTATTCACACAGACGCGATAGCACGTCTGTGTGAGCGTGATCCACACTGGAGCTTTCTTACGCATTCGTAAAACTTTGCTTGAAGTGCGTTCGTACTTCGTACACGGCGCACACACATTCAAGTGCTTGATGTACCTTTTGTAGGAACTACAGTCTGTTTCGTATAGGAATAGACAGAAGAAAAAAAAGGTTATTTATAGTGCCGGTTTTAGGTTGAAATCCAATAGATGACATTTCTAAAGTAGATGCTCATAAATAAAATATTGATTATGTCCATACTTTTTGGTTGGCTGAAAATAAAAAAGAGTCCTTATAAAATACCCAAAGAGCCAGAGATACGCAACACTCAATATATGAGACAGCTCAGAGCTGACATTATTGTATTGTACTATCAAATAGTTATATCGAATTTGTATGTTGTTTTAATTGTATATTGTTTCTGTTATAGTTTGTTATTCCTAAGTAATTGGTGAATAGTTATTTGTAACGTTCAATATGAGTGATTCTGTGGGGCAATTGAAAAGGCGTTTGCTCTAACGTGCATTGTCACGACCATCGCGAAGAAGAAGTGAAAGTGTATTCTATGGTTTGACAAACTGTCTTACAATTTTACATCAAATAAATATCGTTACAAATTCACAGAAAATGTTTGGAATCTCTGCTTCTGTGTCCCTCTAGAGTCTATTTTTATATCCCTTACTCCTTACAGATAACCGTGGCTAGATAACTAGTGAACTGTGAAGATTTTTTTTCCTAGAAGATAACTAGTTATCTCCGAGGATTTTATATTCTTCGCAGATAACTTTTTTTTTTAACAGTTTTCTGTGAGGAAAATCCAATCCTTGTAGATAACTGGTTAACTCCAAGGATTTTATATTCTTCGCAGATAAATATTATTTTTTTAAGTTTTCTGAGATTAAATTGTATTCATCGGAGATAGCTAGCTAGCTAAACTTAAAAAAATAATAGTTATCTGCAAAGAATATAAAATCCTTGGAGGTAACCAGTTATCTACAAGGATTGGATTTTCCTCACAGAAAACTGTTAAAAAAAAAAGTTATCTGCGAAGAATATAAAATCCTCGGAGATAACTAGTTATCTCCAAGGAAAAAAAAATCTTCACAGTTCACTAGTTATCTAGCCACGGTTATCTGTAAGGAGTAAGGGATTTTTATCCGGTACGAACTATAGGAAATTACTGCTATTACTTTGTGAGCTATTCTTGAGACTGTGCCAGATCTGAGTTCTGTTTTGACCTCTGAACTGTGGACTAGAGGTGTTGTGACTAGGAATATATAAATGCTAATATCTGTGGGTCTAGTGAAAAGGGGTACAAGTCACTTTTAACCTAGGAGCAAAAGAGCTTAAGTCATACTATAGAGTTGTGACCTTTTGGTCCCGGTATAAATTTGACTTGTAGCCTTTTTCACTCGACCCACAGATTATACTCTCCGATGCTCTGGCACCTTGTGCTGTCAATTTTGCTGAACTAATAGATTTTTGTATTCATATTTTACTATAATTTTACAATAGGGTTTATGCCCTCAGACTAAGGATATTATAATTTATTTATTACTTAACAGGACAAACAAAATAAGATTCAAAATGAGTCTGCATGTTTTTTTATACATTACCGTTCCATGCAGTTGGTATGTATTTTATTTATTTTCCATTAGTAACTATGTGTCAGACATATTATTATAATACATTTCCAAAATTCTAGCTGAGATTGCGTTTTTGGCTCTTGTATTCCGCTACACGCAAGTCAACCAAATATTAACCCCCAATTTCTCTCGGCCCACCTTTACGTCTTAGTGAACATTTACATCTCTATCTATTAGGGATGTAACGATACCGATACCGATATATCGGCCGATATATCGGTATCGCCGATAATATACAACCGATATTTAAAGAACGCGAAAAGAATTTGCCGTATGAAAATAAATCTGCAAAAAGTAATTTCAATTACTGACTTATTTTATGTATTGGTCTTTTACCTTGTGCAATGACAATTACTATGTTAATTAAATCTTTGGTTCTTTTAAAAAAATAAATTTGAATTTTGTGTCAACTCAAATCTATATTTTTCTAATATTTTTACTTTACACTTTCAAGGTTGACTCTCTGTTAAATATAGCCAAGTTTTAGGTGTAATAAGGACATACAAATATCTGAAGTTCATACTTCATTATTTAGCTAAGATATCGGTATCGGTATCGCCGATATTTACTACAATATATCAGTATCGGTATCGTATCGGCAAAACAATTATTTATTTATTAATACATGTTAACATGACATTACAGTAAAAAAACCAATGCGTCATGAAACGTACAAATAAAATATCTATTGAGGCGACGAAACGGCGTGGCCCCGTTGCATCGTCGTCTCCGGTGTAGGAACTATGTATCGTTACATCCCTACTATCTATATACATAAGACAAAGTCGGGTTAGTTACACTACACTACAGTATAATAGGCTACTTGACAGTGTGAAAAATAATGGAAGAATTATGGATATATGTATTTATTATAAGTATTAAAACCAATTTACGTCAATATTACTAAAAATAAATGGATAATTTATTTATAAAACTCGGATGAAAATTTATTATTTTTTATCTGTCGCCATTTTATCGAAAACGGTTTGGATTGGCCGATGACGTCACACCATAGTAAACAGCATCGACAGCATCTGTCAATCCTATTTTTAAAGGTAGAACGTTATGCGATCCTCGTTGACATTTGTCGGTTTACTATCATGTGTCGTCATAGACGCCATATTGTCCGAGAAACCGTTTTGGCGGTTAATTTTAAAAGTGCATTTTTATTTGCTTTTTTCGGAAAAAATACACAAAAGAATTAAAAATTACAACTTTCTGAGTGCTCAATAGACATCATTAAACAGTCGGATTGACTTTGCAGAAACCTGTCAAGTAGCCTATAGCAGTAATTTTTCTTCCTACAAAAGGTACATCGCGCGCTTGTATGTGTGCGCGCCGTGTACGAACGCACTACGAGCAAAGATTTAAGAATGCGTAAGAATGCTCCAGTATGGACCGCACACACACACAGACGCGCGATCATGCGCTCCTAAACGGCCGAAGTCGGACTAGTTGTTTGTCTTTATACTTTGGTTACACCAGTGTTTTTCAAACTATTTCATAGCACGACCCTCTTTGTATGCGAAAATATTTCGCGACGCCCTATCCTCAACGATTTCTAACCTGAATTTTATTCCATTACACTTTTGAGTTTTTTTGTTTGTTTTTTTTTCCTTTTTGCCTGAGGTCTCTCGACCCTCGCGACCCCCTTCTAGAGGCTCTGCGTCCTTCTAGGGGGTCGCGACCCACACTTTGAAAAACACTGGGTTACACCATTCACAACTCGAGAACGTTACGGGTGGACCGATTTTTACGATCTTTGATTTTTTGTTTGTCTCAGCCCTGAATAACAGAATAATTTAAAGAGTAACAAGATCATGGAAAACGTAAAATGACAGAATAATTATTAAAACATCAAAAAATTCTGAAGTGGAACGAAGCTAGCCGGGACAGCTAGTTTACAGATAAATTTCCAATGACTCTCGTTTACTGATTTATGAACATTATCTGCAATGTTTACATGGCAATACCATCAATCGTCCATAATAGCCCTGTATTTGTTTCAAATGGTTCCACTCCAACATAAGATGGACCGGGGAATGAGCGATCATCCGGCCAGCACGATCCGTCCGATTCATCATCAGAGAAAGAAACAAAAGCAATCCCAGCACTATCACCATTTTGTATCGCATTGAAGTTACTTCGAAATGCAATTCTATTTCCTGGAATTACAATTCAAAATTCCGTGGAAATTTGAATGGTATTACGAGCTTTTGTAAGTTAACTGCCGCTATTTTACAGTGAGCTAATTTACAACTTAGTCGCCAATCTCGTCTTTAACGTATTTTGTATATTGAACTAGTAACAACTGTTCGAAGTTGGGGCTCGAAATAGTCAGCCCGACCGTATTTTCGACTATGACGGACAATAACAACGTGACCTATTACAAACGAACGAACTATTATTAATCCAAATGAGAGTCAAACAAAACCAGGTAAAATCATTATATTTGGAAATAAACAGAAAATACAGAAAAGCAAACATCAAATAAAATAAAACTAAACTAAAGTAAAACATAAACCTAAATTAGAACTAAAAACTACCTAAAAAATTGGGCCCCCTTAGCATGCTGCCGTCCTCAAAGTAAAAGGCCGCTAGTTTGTATGAAGTTTCATACAAATTAGCGGCCTTTTAGTTTGAGGACGGCAGCATGGTGCCCAATATGCTGGCAGCATTTCTCCGCTGTATGGTGATGCTTATTCGCTGTACGAGGAAGCTGCCAGCCTTTTGGTCGCCAGTGCACTCGACCACGACCAGCTCTTAGGTCTTTGACAAGCGCGTGTGCGTTGGGACCCCAGGGGCCAAGAGTCTCGATCTCGACACCGACTGGTATAAAAATTTATTCGGAGCCGAGAGTGTATATGTAGCTTTTTAATTTTTCGGCCGTTTTGGCCGACGCACCTCGTTGGGTACTCGTTCCGTCGAGGTGGGATCAAATTACATTAAAAACGAGATTTACAGCGAATTTCTGAGTTAACACATTCTAATATGTTGCTGTCTTACCTCCAAACGACGGATTTTATTAACAAAAGCGAGTCGATTGCGTCCTTTTGAAAATGTAGTGTTTATTGTATGGTAGGTAGTAATATTGTATGGTAGTAAGCTGAAATGGATTTTATTACGTTATGATAGTGTAGGTTCTATAATGATGATGGTAATAGTGGCTGGAACAATGATGCGTTGTGCGGACGGGTCAATCGGGCGAATAAGTTGAGACACATGCCTTTACAGTGTATTCAAGGCCTGTTATCTTAATTCATGTGGTTATAAAATTGACCGAAGGATCAAGCAAGATATGAGGTAAGCGTCCGAGTGCTCGACACTGTCCCGATAGTCGCCATCTTGAATGTTACGTCATTAGTAATAGAGGTGACAGCTGGTTGTCGACTATTGGGCATTAGCGTGTCGAGCACTGGGACGTTTACCTCATTTTATTCTTTGTAATATTAGTGTTCTCGCGTTCACACGGCAAACGTAATTTTGGTATCAAGAAACATGCATTTTTACGGAATAAAACGTAGTCGTAGATCAATTATTGCTCGGTAGATGCGTTAAAAAAGGACAAATCAACCAAGAACCTTTCGAATTTATTATACAGGGTGGGAGGGACTATACCGACATACTTTAGCCATGAATTCCTGGTGGTGGTGGTGTGACGAGTAAATAATGTTATATCAACATGGGTCGAATATTGTCATTTTACATTAATAGTCTTATGGAACAAAATAAATCAGTAAATTCAGCCCCTCGTTATAAACATGTCCTTACTGGAGGAAAAGTTATCAAAAAGAAGAAAAAGGCTAAAATGGAAACGAAAGGTCAATTTCTTGGCCTCGTAGTCGCTTACCATCAAATACTGCGAAGGTTAATGGCTGTTTAGTTAAATGATTTTAAAAAAATTAGTAAAACTATCTTAGTCACATTTATTAGGGCTTGTTACACACTTGGGAGTTTTCATTTAAAAAATAATGAATATCTCTGAAAGTAAGCGTTTTTCGACTATACATCATATAACTTTTTTTAGTCCTAATAGTTGTTAGAATCTATAGTTCAAGTTTGTCGGTATAGTCCCTCGCACCCTGTATTGACAAGGATCTTCGAGTTGAACAAGCACTCAAATCATAATGTGTCTTTCCATGACAATATTCTGGTCGTTAGTCCACTCAAATGCATCAGTAGCAAATTTTGGCCGGATAAGCTATTTTATGAGAGTTTAAATCAGCTTCTTCTTATAAAAGTGTCGAAACGCTCAGAAAACAGTTTAGTACGTTAGTATGAAATACGGACCTGTGACATCATGCTCAATCAATATGGTGCCTTATTTTCAGTTTTTGTCATTTTATAATCGTTAGTGGCACAAACATGGGTAGTTTTGGAATAGTACATTACATAACTAGGGTGGTAATACAAAGAAAGGCCGAGATCGCAGAAGTTTGCGGGCTTTCTTTATTACCTCCCGTGTTGTGTACATCATTTTATGTCTACACTTGGCCAGAAAGCGGCTTTTCCGTACGTCCGTGCGGAAAAAGTCACTTTATAGCCAGGTGTGGCATAATAGTACATTTCACAACTAGGGTGGTAATACAAAGAAAGGCCGAGATCGCAGAAGTTTGCGGCCCGAGCTGCAAGCGAGGGACGTAAATATGCGATCGAGGGCTTTCTTTATTACCTCCCGTGTTGTGTACATCATTTTATGTCTACACCTGGCCAGAAAGCGGCTTTTTCCGTACGCGCAGCGTGCGGAAAAAGCCACTTTATGGCCAGGTGTGGCATAAATGTAATTTTATGGTAAGAGTTAATTTGACGACACGTTTAGCTTAGTGGGAGTGCGACCGCCTACGAAGCTAGAGGTCCCGGGTTCAAATCCTGGTAAGGGCAAATATTTGTGTGATGAGTGCGAGTATTTATTCCCGAGTCATGGATTGTGTCCCGATATTAATTTTCTCAAACATGGCATGAAATGTTGACATTACGAGCCTAAAAATAGGCCGCAAAGGACCTCGTTTCCGGTGCGGCTTGACACTTGGCACGTAATGGAATTTCATACTTACATTGCCGGCCTAGGCCGGCAATGTATTTTTTTTTTTTCATTTCCATTCCACATTTATTTGGGCCACAGCATCACGGCTTTCAGCCATTAAAAAAAAAACAAAAAACGATGTTGCTATATTTTGCAGTTTTATTTATTTCAAATTGACATGAACATAACAAATAACACATTATAAACAATTTTAACTACACGAATACACATTTAAAATATTTCATCTAAATATTCGCGGTAAAAATGTGAACTGAAACAGCTTTTGCATTGTCTATGGATATAATATGTCACCTTCTGATTCTGACAGAAAGTTTGTGTGGTTTGTGTTATAAAATATTAAGTAAGGTTATTTATTATAGTAAGTTTATTTATTTCATTGCATATTTGAGAAAAGCACTATACATACCTCGGCGGGAAATGGGGTTGCCAGCCTCGTAACTATCTGGCCTCGCTTCGCTCGGCCAGCTATATGTACTCGGCCGGCAACCCCTCACTTCGCGGCCTCTGCAGTAGGGCATTTCTCCAGAAATATGTCTGCGACTCATTCATCTGTCTCCATACATTTAGTATGAAAAAGGGCCAGATGAATGAGGTGACCGCGGACATATATCCGGAGAAATGCCCAGTAATGTACTATTATTGATTTAATTTTTTTTGTTGTTGTCAAATACCCTGTTACTCTTTTTTTCACACTCATTGGGCTCTTGACTCGTGATCATACCATACATCACGAAGTCATAACGTAATGACGTAGTCAACTTATTTATTCACTTTAATTTGGCAATTTTGCCTACAAGTGCTGCTATCCTTATACAGAACTTCGCAAAACAGTATCTAATTACAGCACATTGTATGTTTTCGCCGGCGCCTGACATGACAGTCGTTCATTATGTCAGCCTGCCCACGTTCTATTCCATTATTCATCTATTTTTTATGGTCATCATTATGTGCCAATTGTTGTGCTTGTTCCGTAATAATTTATGCACACAAACTTTAAAACGAATTAATCGACTTTCGCACTTAATAATTTACTATAAATTCCTTCGATTTCTCCTATATCTCATCATGAAATCCTGACCTGGTGACATTGAGATCACCTGGAAGGGCCATTTCAAACAAACTATTAATTTTCCAAATCAGTCCAGGTGTCTTTGAATAATCGAGAAATATACATACAAAAAAATCCGTCAGACACAAGTACTTAATGTCCACAAAATTTAAAAAAATCTTTGAATGCAGATTTGTTTCTTTTTAAAAATAAAATAATGTTTCTTTTAAGTAAAACGACTTAAACTAAAGGGTTTAAGGTAGTTCCCCTCCAGGGCCCATAGATTTTTTCCTCCCTGTATAACGCAATAGGTACAATACAATGTACGCGCGTTCTCTCACTCCGACAATGTCGGGCTCAGCTAAGTTTTTTACCGGAATCTGGATAGCTGGGCTAGGTTTAGCGAACCGGCAACCAAATCTCCCACCCATTAGTTCGATTTACACACTCTACATAAGGACAGGTTGGTCCGCTTCAACCTTCGCGCTGGTCCGTTGCTCACTTTGAACAATCAGCGAAACTACCGAGGTGGTCCGTGGCTAAGCGACCTGGTTCGATCCCAGGGGACGCCTCAAGCCTGCCCGATTTTTGCAACAGTCAGAAAGGCTTGTAAGTTCTTCTTCTCAGTCGGCACTCTTTTACAGAGTGGTCGTGGTTATGGATTGTTTGGTCCGGTTGTAGTCTAATTGAGTTGCATCGTTCCAGCTCGCGACCTAGGAAGTTTAGTTTCCCTTTGTTGTTTAGCTTGTAAGTAATAGTCAGTTAAAAAAAATCGCGCGTTCTCATTGGCTGTTACTGCCACACGCTGTGTCGCACACGAGATGTATGTTACGTTATGTGCTGATAACGGAAAAAAATTAAATAATAATATGGAGCGCGTTGCGTAAGCTCACACAAATGGCACAACTGT
Organism: Eudemis profundana; assembly: GCA_947034925.1. Lineage (NCBI taxonomy): Eukaryota > Metazoa > Arthropoda > Insecta > Lepidoptera > Tortricidae > Eudemis > Eudemis profundana. Next base: position 2,142,003 of record OX344799.1, read on the forward strand.
TCCGAATTGCATTTTCTCCGAATCGGATGATATCTCATATCGTCGGGGATAGTGCAATACCGCGTAAGTAGCATATGTAGATAAGGTTCAGTTTCAAGCAAATTTGTTAGAAATTGAAACCTTATCTACTTACATGTGCTACTTACGCGGTATTGCACTATCCCCGACGATATCGACAATTACTCATAGTAACACAGAATCATGATGGCATAACTATGAACCAAATTAATAGTTCAGGCATAACGTTTCTTAGAAGTGATACAGTTGATGCTTGATTACCATTTTGGCCGTTTTAAAACACAATAAATAAATATTAGGGGACAATCTTACACAAATCGAACTATATATGTAGTCCTATAGTATGTTCAATAAGGCTTGTGTTATGGATACTATAGACGATATATTTAATAGATACAAATACTTAAATACATAGAAAACATCCAAGACTCACGAACAAATATCATCACACAAATAATATTTGGTCTTACCGGGATTCTAACCCAGGACCGTCATTACTTCAGTAGGTACTTTGTAATTTTTCTTTAGGCATACTCAAAGTATCCATCGCATGAAAGTCATTGCAACTGTAAATAAATTGATGATCTAGTATCAGTACCTACCAAGTACTTAGTACGTGGAACTAATTATTCTATACCGTCATCATCTATGAGGGTGGCAGAGTAGGTGAAGCTTAGTGGAGCGCTGAGAGAAACAACTCATGATCTCCAGGACATGAACACTTACGTGCATCGTAAAGCCTAGGCAATGTGACAGAGAGCATAGATAACAGAAACTAGCTTTTTACCCGACTGCGGCGAAGCCCAAAGGAGGGTTATGTGTTTGACCTGTATGTATGTATGTCCGTTCCTATGTCCGCTCGTAACTACTCAACGGCACAACCAAATTTTGATAAATGATACATCATTAGATTCGTCTTGATGGCGCGAGTGTCACTGGGTATAAAGTTCGTTAAAATAAACAAAATGGCGGAATTTATGCACTTTTAAAGTGCAGCGCGGTGGGGTTTTTTTTAGTAAAAATATTTTTAAAGAAGTAACCATAGACGTAAGTAAGAGTGGACATTCACGTATAACGAAACCTATTCACTAACAATCTACAGTCCAATTTATGCAAATTCATGATCATCATCAGCCCAAAGACATCCACTGCTGGATATAAGTTGGCTTCCCCTAAAGAATCATGGCTGGTCCTGTGCTGCCCGTACTCATCAGACTCCAGCAACCTTCAGCAGGTCACCAGATTAACAGGTTTACTGTTATGCAGACTAATTTGTAATCTTGTCTAATATACGATTTTAAGCTAACATGGTCATTCACATAATAACTACGATTTATCAACATATTGATGATGGCGCTTGCAACAGTACCGAAATATCGGGAACTCATAAAAACAAACAAACATGGTAAAGATTCCGGTGTTAATTGTAGTTATTATTTATAATCTTGTCTACTGGGCATTTCTTCAGAAATACATATGTCTGCGGTCACCTCATTCATCTGGCCCTTTTTCATACTAAATGTATGGAGACAGATGAATGAGTCGCAGACATATTTCTGGAGAATAGCCCTACTGCTATTTTTTTTCATTCAACAAGTTAATAACAGTAAGCTACAGTTCACACATTAAACGATCCCGAACTAAGTTCTCAAGATCTTCAAACTAGATAAAAAAAAAGTGTAGATGCGTCAGGAGCGGCGAGCGGAAAGGAACGAATCCGTTTTGACAGGACCACCGGTCGGGGTCAACGGCCTCGATTACCAATATTTTGGTGAGGCCTCATTGGGGGTCAATAGAATTACGAAGGCTATACAATTCAGTAACAATTGGAGAATAAGCCGACCTTTAGGGTCAGATTCAAGAAACGGAAGATTGGAAATTTGTCTTCAAATCTTTATGATTTCTAACATGTTCTCCATTTTGTTGAGCTTGTTTTCGTGACAATCCCACTAATATTATAAATGCGAAAGTTTGTGAAGATGTTTGGATGTTTGGATATTTGGATGTTTGTTACCTTATAACGGGGTAACAACTGGATGGATCAAGCTGAAATTTGGCATGCAAGTAGACCAAGTCCTGGACTGAAACATAGGATACATTATATCCCGGTAAAGAGTTCCTTTGGGACAATAACGGGAACAACGTGGGCGAAGCCGCGGGAAAATGCTATTAACTAGCATATGAATTAGACAAATGTAGCTTTTAAAATTAAAAACATGAATCATAGTCAGCCTAAATACCTAAAGAACGTCGAAAATTATTTTTATACCACACCTGGCCATAAAGTGGCTTTTTCCGCACGCTACGCGTACGGAAAAAGCCGATCTCGATCGCATATTTACGTCCCTCGCTTGCAGCTCGGGCCGCAAACTTCTGCGATCTCGGCCTTTCTTTGTATTACCACCCTAGTTGTGTAAAGTACTAACGATGGTAGCAATGTATACCAAACCAAAATGTGTGAATGCACCTAATCTGTGAGAGTTGACAAATAGGACTAAATAAGTAATATCTAGAATAAGTAAAGCACTTTGTATGCTAAGACAACATTTTTATGCCTATTTATTGAACATAGCTTCATTTAAATCCGTATATAGGTACCACCATTGTTACTTACGCTTCACAAATGAAATATACTTTACTTTTTAGAAAAATGTTAGTATTTGTACAAACCAGGAACTTTTGTTATGCAAGATTATTATAGCTATTGACAGGAAATTATGGCTTAAGGTGTAAAATGAATGATATTATTGAATAGATATCAATACGTAAAAGAAATGCAAACCAGTAACCACTTAAGGCGCGGTAGGACCTGGCTCGCATTTCACATACAAACTAGGGTCGGGCGGAATGCAGATTATTGCAGATTATCTTCGATTTCTAACATAAAAGTATACGTTATCAACCCAAACATGAGAGGATGCCCTGCATGACTGTGAAATCATGATTGTCAGGTATTAATTTTGTCAGAAAAGGTAACTGGTGATGAACAAAATGAAAAAAAATTAAAAAAATACTTTATTTTATAGTGTTTTCGCGCTACTTTTCTATCGAGCGAAGTGTTCGCTATCGTGTTCTAAGTGAGAGGAAGCCCTAGATACAGTTCTGAATATTATTATATATGTTTTACAGTGACCTAAGAGTCAAATAAGTGCTCTAAAAATGATTTGGAAACTAGGCTTCCGTGCCCGATTCTGGTCTCACCTCGCCTTAATAGAAAAACCGGTCAAGTGCGAGTCGGACTCGCGCACCGAAGGTTCCGTACAAACTCATAAATAGATACATGAATAGTTCAAGTAAAACTGTATGGCGATTAATTTAGTAGGAGCAAATAAGTATGTGTTACGATTTTTGCAAATTTCTCAAAAACGGTGCAAGTTAGGAAAATTGTTATATTTTTCCTGTAATATTTAGGACGACATTAATAATTGGTAATTATTACAGATTTTTCTGTTCAGTAACTTCGAAGTTAATAGGGATGAATGGTATTTTTTTAACCTTTTTCATCATTAATCAAAAACTACTTATTTAAGAAAAATAAATAAAAACGGTGTTTTAATAGCCCTACTTTCAAAGTCCCATTTTGGTCCATTTAAAAAAAAAGGTAAAAAAGGTATAAGATTTTTTTACTGATCAATAGGCTCGGGTTAGCGATTTTCAACACTATTCCAAATTTCAATAGTCGATAGCATTAGTAGATCCTGAGATATCTTGCTGTGACAGATGGACAGACAGACAGAGTCGCACCATAAGGGTTCCTTTTTTACCATTATGGTACGGAACCCTAAAAACCTCGATTTAACTGCCAAACTTTTTATTGCAGAGTGACGAATCTAAATTTTGTTTAGTCAGCTATCCTCGTTTATTTATAATTTAGATAGATGCATGTAACATAATACACTCATTTTTACCGTACAGTCAAAAAATAAGTTTCATTCTTCACATTTATATCGATGGCAAAAAGCGAGAACGTAGTAACCGCCAAAATGCAAACTTTACACCAGAGCCAAAAAACTTTTCGATTTCAAGAAAAAAAATCATAACTCTTTCATTTATGAACGAAAATGCTTGATATTTATTGGATCTAATTCATAACTTATGGTTTTCTTTCAACTGGCATATTTAATATTTAACAAAACAGACTGGTTTACGACTTAGTGGCGGTTACGACAATTGAACTCTTTTTTTCGTTACGCGAAAACGCTGCAAACGCCAGAAGTAAATGTACTAAAATGGTGAAACGGGTATTATTTCCATAAAGCATAAATGCTGTAACCAGATGCATATTTATTTTAAGATTCAATAATTTTGACGTAAATGTCATTACGTTCTTTATAGGACTAACTGAAATGTGGTAAGTGTCCACCGGCAAAAAGAAACTGTGAAAATAAAACGACTTAAGGATCAATCAACTTTTATCAACATACTTTTTTAAAATGTTTCCAAATTTTAAATGCAGGTTTCTTACAAATTAAAAGATCAGAAGCAACAATTACCGTCTTAACATAATCAAATACTATCTACTCTCAATTTCTCTGTATAAAAACATTACGTTTCTCTCTGTATAAGCACAAAGCAAGTTCACATTCAAGCGCATGTTGCGCAAGCATCTCTTCAATGCTGTCCAAAACTAATTATCGACATGAGGTTTTCACAAGGTACGTAAAGTAGTATATGTAAGTATATTATATAATATTGTATTTGTGTAAGTATATACTGTATGTATGTATATTGTAGGTATATTTGTAAATTTATCTTAAGTTTTCCAATTGACGTTAAAGGCCCTGCACCAAAACAATGTTTCTGTTTAGCCAATTGGTTGACTGGTAGAGAATGCCTTAAGGCATTAAGTCCGCCAATTGTACTATTTATATTGTGCAATAAAGATTAAATAAATAAATACGAAAATTACTTAAAACCTCCGTTGCTTATTACATTTCAAAAGGCTAATAAAATCTCTCATATAAAATCTCAACCTTGTACTTATCGTGCTAAAAACAAACATAAATATTCTTAGGGTTAATCAGACTATAATATTGTTATCCGCTAAAACTAAATATTATAGGTAATGAGGTTTAATATTCCCGTGAAAACTTTAAAACTCTCTACATTTTATCTTCAGTTTTGGCATTAAATTGTCTTTTAAGTAACTTTTATCGATATAAAACTCACTACCTATTAAACCCACTAACTATAAAAGATGTTTTGTATGTAAGTATTACTTATTATATAAGTTTTCAACATAATTCTTAAACAATTGTTTGAACACAACTATCACCTCAATTATAAAAATATTTCACTTCACGGACACACAGAGTACACAGACTACGCACACCCACTCGCTCCGGCGATCGCCGATAGACTAAATCACAGGTCGTATTCACGAGCCACATCGCCGCGAGCGCACATTTTTATTGCTGTATCTTCAAGCACTACCCACTTCACGTTGTGTTTCAAATGTCGTTACTGTAGCTTGCTGTTAATTCATTTTCGAATGAAATGTAGTAAGCGTCAATCATAGATAATTTATTTTAGGATAATTGCAGTAAGCTTGGTTCGTAATTTTTTCACTACGTGCATAAATGCTGTAACCGCCACGGAACAAAATTTCGGCAACGCTGTAACCGGCACACCCTTTGATTTATGAAAAAACAAAATTAGCGTAAATGTACTCGTTTAGAAAATTGCTACTATTTGGATGTTTACAGCAATTAGATGTGGGCATCGTCAAAAAAATACATTCGTTTTGCAACGTAGTCCAGTTTTTTCTAAGCGTCGTAGAGCCATGGGACCCAGACCAGTCGACGCAGAAAAATTCGCTGATTCCGAATATGCAAAAAAAAATTTTTTGACCAAGTGGCGGTTACTACGTTCTCGCTTTTTGCCATCGATATGCAAATTACGTATACTTCATCAATATCATTTCCATACCCATAATTAATAATTAAAGTGTTGGCAGTGTATAAGTTTTCAATAAAAACCCGTGAAAATTACAATCTTATCAGCAATCTACCCTTTATGAGATTACGATCTCAAGTGCAAAAGGCCTGAATCGTCCCACTTTAGACCTTCTGTCCAAGGCTTACGGACTAAAACACACGCACTTCTGTTTTGGTTATGTTGGTCCAAGTATGGTGAAATTCGTTTAGTAACCAAAATGCCCAGGTTCCCAATTAGTTAAACAAGAAAACCCCTCACGGAGACGGCGGTTTTTGTGTCACACGCACATTTCGAAAAGTGGCAAACTCGACTCTATTAGTTACTGTAATAAGCGCGAAATTAAAACGCTGATTTTCTTACTATAGCACTCATTCTCCGCCTATATCTCTCAGTCTTCTAGTATTTTTGTTGCAAAATGATTGTTATGGATAACGATACAGGGTTTACAACTGCTCAAGTAACGAAAGAAGTTTAAAATTTGCATAAGATTTTTTACTATGCAAGATCCATTGATGGATTGTGAAAAGACGATAGCGATCGATATGCGAGGTGTGGTTATCGCGGCTATCGCGTTTTGTTTTTGTTGCGCGCGCGCCGGCGGGTTCCGTTTGAACTTTTGTTCTATTTTTAAAAGTTTTTGTTTTATTTAATAGGTAGGCATGTTAAGAGGTTAATAAAATACTATTACAAATAAAACTAATTAAACATATGAATGAAGTTTGACGATAAATTGATTATAAAATTAATAAAGTCACCTTTGTTAGATTTTCAGTATATACCTACATTACATATTCAGTTAAAGGGAGCTAATATGAAAAGCAAGTAGAGAGTTAGAGTTTGTAACTATCTAGAAAACATATTGGAATTCCTTAAAAATCATAGTTATAGTTTGATGAAGGTACATTGCTGCTCATTAAAAAAGTTGAGGTTGACAGAGAGTCATTCTTCAAAAATTATCATTCTCCTGAATATTCAGAAGATCCCAAGTCTTTAAAATTTCATTTTTTGTCACTATGAAGTTCCAGCCAAGCTCTACAAATTGACCAAAAATGTTATTTTAAGGGCGCCCGCGCCTTTAAAATAACAAATCTTCTAAATAGTCACCAATACCTATGTGTACTGTGTACACGGGAATGATAATTTTTGAAGAATGACCCAAAAACGGCCAGCTAGACGATCTCAGTAATTTAGATAACGGACTGCATCGGAGAAATTCACATTACAGGTTCCCAATATGTAAATACAGCACGACCTAGGGCGGGCAATTAGAAAGTATCAAATGTCAATGTTGTCATGTGGTGCCCGCTAATTTGAGCCGCTATCTATGTTTCAATCTTTCAACTATCCAGGGCCAACTCTGCCGAACGACTCAACGAGGAAACCGACCTTATGCCACTTACGTTAAAGTTGGAAGTAGATTATCGGAAACGTCAGGATAGGGGCAAAGGTGAGTGCGGTGACGTATTTGCATCCAACTCACGCGCACGTGAGAGCATGGGGAGTAGAGATAAGAAGCTTTGAGTTTAAGGGGACCCAGGGGTCGGTCAGTCACCAGTCTTTTTTGAGTCGCGCTAAATGTAAGCACCAAATGTTTGTCGTTTTGTGCTTTAGGTGCATGCAGACGCTGAAAAAAAAACTAGACAAATGCAACTGTGAAATATTCAACAGCATAAAGTAATGTTCTACTCCTATTCTCACCAATTTCTTTAGATTAAGTTATTTACTAAGATAAAAACAACAAACCTACATTATTAACATTTATAATCACCTAAATGAAAGAACGAATACCTCCTACAAGTGTAAAACTTAAAAGGAGGATTCGATAAGTTACTGTAAAAAATATGTTTTTAATAAATGATTATGATTTTGATTTTTTTTTCTAAAGATTGATTTTTGATTGTACAGATGACAGGGTGATAGACAGACGGATAAAAGCCGGAGAGGCAGCAGCGTGTGTCAATAAATGATACACCATTAGATTCTAGTTTTGTTGTCACCAAACCATGTTCTTTTAACTACACAGTCAAGTGCATAAAACTTAGTCCACGATGCTAAAGTAGTGGTGATTGAAATAGTTGCGGCAACCGACATTCCGCTTTGACACTCAACTGAACCAGAACACCATATGTTTCTATTATATCCGATGCTCTTTTGGCCTACTAAAGATAAAGCCTACACCTTGTCCCATGTCTTTAAGTTCACCACAAAATTATCTGTGCAGGTGGAAAAATCTGGAACTAGTGGTATGCTATATAAATATGTTGTCTTCCGTTGGACGGTGGTGTTACTGCGAACGGTAAATATATGTTGGTAAAGTTGTTTAAGGCTTTGTATGGGTAACAATGCGGCGCCATGCGTTGAGTAACGCCTATTCTTCGTAAATGGGTAGGCTCGTGTTTAGTGTGATCATCTTTTGGAGTTTATGTGGGACAGTGTCCCAGTTTGAGCATGGAACGGGCGTGTATTAAAAGAGTTCATGTAATTTTCTAACTTTAATGTTGGAAAACAGTGCCCAACCATAAAAAGTAACGAGTTACTTTTTATGGTTGGGCACTGTTTTCCAATTTAAGACAGATTTTGTTAATTTATTTAAGACAGATTTTGTTAACTTCCGTAAAATCGCTGATATTTAAATACAATTATGTATGTTCCTGTTACGGAATTGTGTTTTGTTTTTTTTTGTATCTTCTCTCTTCCTTTCCTCAGCTTTGAAAGCTATGTTGCGAAACGTTCAAAAATTGACATAATTTTAATTGAAAAAATTCTGGCCTCCCATGAAGAAACTTTGCCCAACACCGTGCTTTTTTAAATTGAGGCCCGACATCCGTGTGACCGAATTGTAGTCTTTTTCTACATCCTCGAATCAAAACCACGTATCAGTCATTAAACAATTACATTCCTTGGCGTACGACTGATTGTCGAGAATTATGAACTCAAAGTAGCGGCTCAAACACGACAACAGTGATAAAATTGGTGTGAACGGTACAGTCAATCGAGAAATTATAACAAACTCGTGGATCCGCCCGCAACTTTGCTCGCACATGTGAAATAAGTCGGATAAAAAACCCGACTGCGGTAAAAAAAAACGCGTAAATCTGCCATTTTGCTTTTTTTTACAATTTTTTGTACCCAATGACACCCGCATCATCAAGTCAAGACGAATGTATTGATGATGTATTATTTATCCACATCGCGTGTGTCGTTGAGTAGATACGAGCGGAAATAGGAACGGACAAGCATACATGCATACTTACTTACATACATGTCAAATACATAACCCTCCTTGTGGGCTTCGCCGCAGTCGGGTAAAAAGTATCCTTTGTTCTACCTGTATGCCAAATTTCCTGGAAATCTTATTATATGCATAGACTAGAATTCATCCACGGCTTCGGCGGGCTATTCTTCAGAAAGATGTCAGCGGTCACCTCATTCGTCTGGCCCTTTTTCATACTAAATGTATGGATACAGATGAATGAGTCGCAGACATTTCTGAAGAATAGCCCCGGCGCTGTTATTTCCGTTACTATCCATAGGAATTGTTAACCGGGATATAAAGTATCCTATATTGTAATCCAGGACTTGGTGTACTTGTATGTCAGACTTCATCTCAATCAATAGAATTATTATTACGCGTTATTTAATGTAACAAACATTCAAATATCTTCACAAATTTTCATATTTTATAATATGTATCATATCACCCACATTCTCATCGGGATTTGTGTTATTACCCCTCCAAAAAATAGGTATTATAAGCTTATAAGAAACTGCTCAAAGTAAAACGGCTTAACATTCATGCGTATTACCCCTGAGAAAACTTCGTTTTACCCCTGGAGGGGTAATTACCTCCAGGTTCGGAACCACTGTATTAGTAGGATATAGTACATTGTGCACCGAGGGTAGTAAGAAGGGGATTACTAACGAGAGTCTATTAGAAGCCCGACGCCGTAGGCGGAGGGCTTTTAATGACTCGAGTTTGTAATCTTCTTACTGCCCGTGATACACACAATGTTTTTCATCACATTTGCGAGGAAAAAAAAATAAAACATAAAAATGAAATAAACTAAACGCACCCGCTAAGAGACAACTTCAACTGTCAACTTTTTCAATATAGTCTTCCACAGATAATGCTAAGAACTGCGTTTAGTTTTTAAACTTGACAGGCAATGTCGCCAGATTGTACCGATTTTCAAAATAAAATTTCAAGCTAAATTAATTTAATTGCATTAAAATAATCGCAAAAACTACGGAAATAATAGTAAAATATACCATATAAGTTTTATTTTACACTAAAATTGGTTTTGTAGCCAAGTTTTGAAGATGTGAAATAGCCTTGGCTGATTCGAAACCTCCTTAGTCTGAAATGACGTACGACTTTTAAAACTAAACTCATAACTCCCGAGGGAGTTATAGATTTTCATACAGTTTTTCCTCCCGTGGGAGTTATAGATATTTGTAACCCACGGGGGGTAAATCGGCTCGAGTTGGTCTATAAGCGCGCGTGTTATAACACCCTTTACGAGCAAGTGTGATGAAAAGATTTGAACAGTAAAATAAACATCGAAAAACATTTCCCATCTTGTTATTTTTAATACTCTCAGTATTTATTTTCTTTCAGTAGGGTCATTCAGGTTTCAAAATCAAATTGATTGGCGAAATTTCTAAATACACTCACGGACTATGAAATGGAAAACCGGGGGGGGGGAAATTTCTATAAACAACTATATTGAAAATGACCCTAATTCATTGTCTGTGAGTGTATTAAGAGATAACTAGAGAAAATATAAAGTTATTGCGCTAATGACTGAACGGATATATAAAGATTGGGTCTACCTTATTTCGTATAAAACTAAATGGTATAAAATCAAAACGTATAAATTCAAAACGTATAAAATCACTTCGTATAATCATTCATTTCGGTTAAAATTCCTTTTGTATAACATTTAAAAGCTCTAAATACGAAATCTCTATTCTTCAATATGTCTAACATTCAAAATGTATAAAATCATTATGAATAACATTTAAGATGTATAAAATTATTACGCATAATATTCATTTTGTATAACAATTACTTGATCGCATATTTAAAACGTAGAACATTCAAAATATCTAATCATCACAATGTATACAAAACAGTCGGTCGGGCTCCGCAACTGCTCCGCCGCTGCGGGAAGAGCAGCCCCTTCGCCTTTGCGTATCAAAGCATATACAGGCTGCTCCATATACAGGGCATATACAGGGTATCACTGTTTTATATAGAGGGTGTAACTGTGATAGATACAGAGTGTCACTGTGATAGGTACAGGGTGTCACTGTGTTATATACAGGGTGTCACTATGTTATATACAGGGTGTCACTGTGATAGATACAGGATGTCACTGTGATATATACAGGGTGTCACTGTGATATATACTGGGTGTCACTGTGATATATACATAGTGTCACTATGTTATATACAGGGTGTCACTGTAATGTATACAGGATGTTACTGTGATAGATACAGGATGTCGTCGATAACCTACCTATTTTTGGGAGCCGTTTCGTTTTTAGGGTCATCAAAAAAAATAACCCTAACCTACCTATTTTTGGGAGCCGTTTCGTTTTTAGGGTCATCAAAAAAAATAACCCTATCCTACCTATTTTTGGGAGCCGTTTCGTTTTTAAGGCCATTAAAAAAATAACCCTAACCTACCTATTTTTGGGAGCCGTTTCGTTTTTAGGGTCATCAAAAAAAAATAACCCTAACCTACCTATTTTTGGGAGTTGTTTCGTTTTTAGGGCCATTAAAAAAATAACCCTAACCTACCTATTTTTGGGAGCCGTTTCGTTTTTAGGGTCATCAAAAAAAATAACCCTAACCTACCTATTTTGGGAGCCATTTTGTTTTTAGGGTCATCAAATAAAATAACCCTAACCTACCTATTTTTGGGAGCCGTTTCGTTTTTAGGGTTATCAAAAAAAAATAACCCTAACCTACCTATTTTGGGAGCCGTTTTGTTTTTAGGGTCATCAAAAAAAAATAACCCTAACCTACCTATTTTTGGGAGCGGTTTCGTTTTTAGGGTCATAAAAAAAATAACCCTAACCTACCTATTTTGGGAGCCGTTTCGTTTTTAGGGTCATCAAAAGAAAATAACCCTAACCTACCTATTTTTGGGAGTTGTTTCGTTTTTAGGGCCATTAAAAAAATAACCCTAACCTACCTATTTTTGGGAGCCGTTTCGTTTTTAGGGTCATCAAAAAGAATAACCCTAACCTACCTATTTTTGGGAGCCGTTTCGTTTTTAGGGTCATCAAAAAAATAACCCTCACCTACCTATTTTTGGGAGTTGTTTCGTTTTTAGTGCCATTAAAAAAATAACACTATCCTACCTATTTTTGGGAGCCGTTTCGTTTTTAGGGTCATCAAAAAAATAACCCTAACCTACCTATTTTGGGAGCCGTTTCGTTTTTAGGGCCATCAAAAAAAATAACCCTAACCTACCTATTTTTGGGAGCCGTTTCGTTTTTAGGGTCATCAAAAAAAAATAACCCTAACCTACCTATTTTGGGAGCCGTTTCGTTTTTAGGGTCATCAAAAAAAATAACCCTCACCTACCTATTTTTGGGAGCTGTTTCGTTTTTAGGGTCATTCATAAACAGCAGTATAATTTGGAAAAGCTTATTGCTTAAAAATGTGAACTTGGAAAAATATATATGACTAGATTATGACTAAGCTGCGATATATTTTGAAATATACATTACACCAAATATTACTTAAAATACATTACAGTGACACCCTGTATATAACACAGTGACACTCTGTATATATCACAGTGAGATCCTGTATCTATCACAGTGACACCCTGTATCTATCACAGTGACACCCTGTATATAACACAATTGCACCCTGTTTATATCACAATTACATTCTATATATATAACAGTGACACTCTGTATATATCACAGTGACATCATGTATCTATCACAGTGACACCCTGTATATCTCAATTAAACTGCTTACAGACATGTTTTCTCTGCTGACAGTGACATCCTTTATCTATCACAGTGACACCCTGTATATAACACAATGGCACCCTGTATATATCACAATGACATTTTGTATATATCACAGTGACATCCTGAATATATTACAGTGAAACCTGGGCCTCATATTTCAATAATATTAAGGGTTTACAAAAATTAGAGCTTTTAACAGTTATACCCCGTGAATGTTATACCTTATAATACTTATAACAAATAACGTTTCGAGCAAATGAATGTTATACCTTATAATACTTATAACAAATAACGTTTCGATCAAATGAATGTTATATCATACGAAATTATACAAGATGACTTTAGAGCATTTGTCGCATATAGGTATAAGTTAATCATGTATAAATAGGTAGGTGTAAGAATCTCTTTGAAATTAATTGTTTACATTCAATCATAGCAGATTATCATTTCTATAAAACCTTTAGCTGATTTATATGTCGTCATTTATCAATGATAATTGTCTAAACAAAACCTATGTAAAATCCAATCATACAAGTATATAGAATAAGCTATTTTATTAAACGCATCCAAACAAGGTTTGTTTCACTAAACGCGAGGAATCGAAGTATTTACGTATCCCCACTCCATCGTGGTACTTCGTCTCCGCGCACCCCGCGCACCGCGACTTCTGATTGGTAGAAATAACAGGCGTATGATTGGTCGAAATAATGTTTCCATAAATATTTTATACTTTTACAATTCTTATTGGAATTCTTGATTAATGTTTGTGTATAATTATGTGTCTATGATTGTAACCTGATTTATAACTGTGTTTATTCAATAAATAAAAGTTGGTTACACTCCACCTAATTACACGGCGCCTGCGCGTCCTACGCAGTGCCTTCCCGCGCATGCGCGAACGCATTGCGCAACAGATCACACACACAGGTATAGAATCAGCTGATTGACTCTTATAAAACAAGCAATCAAACGATTCTAAACTCATTCACTTTACACGGCTCAGTAGAGCAGTTTACCAACTTTAAATATGTAAACAAGTTCTTCTTATTTAAATCCTATTAGGATGACCTTTTCAAAATACAGTCTGCACTCAACAATTGGACCTTCGAGCTACCGGATCCAGAGCGACGATCACTAAGGCGCTCAAGATTTAGATGACCAGGGGCTCAAACAAACAGCAAGAAAGAAACACGTACGCGCTGAATGATCGAGTTCAGTATCTTCGTGAAATTAATTTTTCACTGTACTCGGTTTACCGATTGTACGCCAGCTTTCGCTGAAGAGGTGCCGCCTCGAGTCTCTCGGCGGTTACCTATCAGGATTCTGGATCTTTCGGGACCCGCTTCCTGCAACGCGTCGTGTTTGGACCTTAAGGCTTAAGTGCCTTGGTCTTTTGGTGACTTTAGTCACGAAGAACGCCAGCTTAACTGAGCACGCAGTTTCTAGTCAGCCACCTAGCGGTGTTAACGGGCTGACCAAGTCTCTGCGCATCGAAGGATCTACGCCACTGCGAGTGAATCAACTTAGGGTTAGGGTTAAAATCAGTGTTAAATTCAGTGTTAATGATAGGATTAGGTATTGTGTTAGTGTTAGGTATTTGTTAGTGTTAGGTTTGTGTTAGTTTTGTTAGTGTTAGTTTCATGTTAGTTTGTTAGGGTTAGGGTCCCCCACGTGCGATATGTCAGAAACGAAGAATCTACGTTCCAAGGGACCGGTTCCCGAGGGAGAGGAGACTCCGTCCCAGGGAGAAACCACTAGCTCAGATACGACAACATGGAGCAAAGGCACCGGCCAATCCGCAGACACAGGCAGTACCGCTAAACAATCCGTCGCGAGTAAAAGCAGCGCGAAAAAATCCGTCACTAAAAAACCCGCCGCGAAAAATCCCGCGCTTCAAGAAGAAGAGGAGGAGGTAGACGACCAGGAAGGTAGCACGCATACGTTAATAAACGCGAACGAGGATAGGGTCGCGAGCAGTAGGTTAGCAGTACTTATGGCCGAACTGAACATGCGTAAAGCCGAACTAGAATTAGCTGAGCGGGCCGCGGCCGCCGCCAAGAGTAGATTAGAGATTGTTCAGCTCGAGGCCGAACAATCTACCTCAGGCGCCGGCGCCCCCTTAGTACCGGAAAATAGAATTCTAGGTTGGGTAGCACAACAGAACAGCTCTAGACCTGCGAGCCGTAACCCCGAACCGCCGCGTAGGGTAGATCGTGCGTATCATAACGCGGACATGCTAGGTAGGCAGTTATACGCGCCGGTAGCACCGCGAAACATTCCTGACCTCCCGACCTTCGACGGGTCAATTTTAGACTGGGTAGCGTTTAAGGCCGAGTTCGAAGACACGGCCCCCTTATGTACGGACATAAATAACGTCAGCAGGATACGTAGGGCACTCCGAGGAGAGGCACGCATCGCAGTCAAATCGATTATGTACACAGTGTCGGATCCATATATAATAATGGATGCATTGGAAAAACACTTCGGCGACCCCGAAGAAATCGTTTTGACTGAGATTTATCAAGTTAAAAAGATGCCGCGCCTGGCCGAGGATAGCTCTAATATCATAACATTCGCGGGTCACGTGGCCAACGTAGTGGCCACAATAAAGTCTCTTCGACAGGAAAAATACCTATACGCCCCGGAATTAGTAAACAAAATTGTAGACAAATTAAATTTAATCGTACGGTACGAATGGGCAAAGTACAAAAACGCGCATCAAAACGAGCCCGATTTAGTTGCGATGTCTACATTTTTGAGTGAGATAGGTAGTGCGGCTCGGAAAACACACGGTAGGCATCCTAGAACGCGAGCTCACGTACACACAGTGAGTCACGAATACGATAATCGCGATCTTTCACCACCGTGCGAAAAAGCGTTTTCCCGACCGCGACCTACACCACGACCTCGCGATTATAGCAATAGTAGCTGTTCGGACAGTGAATCGTATAGGAATCCCATTAGGACGGTCGCGCAAGTAAATCAACGTCCTAGTAAAAAACCCGCTACTGCGCACAAACCACGCCCCCGCCCGACATTAGAGGCTCCCGCGCCTACTGCGGCGGTACAGTGCGTGAATTGTAAGAAAAATCACAATTTGAGTGCGTGTGCGGATTTTATTAAGACGTCGATTGCGGAACGATGGGAAATTGCGAGAAAACTGAAATTATGCTTCAGGTGTTTAGGAATTGCGCATAAACGCCCGAATAAATGTAAATATCAGCCATGCGGTGTGGCTCAGTGTGAAGCAGGTCATCACAAACTTTTACATGGTTTGATTGCAGCGGCGACGCCCGCAAAAATTAATGTTAGCAGCGTTAATTGCATTTCGCGTTCGAATACCTTTCTTAAAGTAGTCCCGGTGGAACTGACAGGCCCTTTAGGCACCGTTACGTCTCACGCGTTGTTGGACGAAGGAGCAAGCGTAACTTTGATTCAACGCGATATAGCCGACCAAATAGCGCCGCGACACAATAACGAACCACTTATGATAGAAGGGGTAGGTGGTCATATCATGAACGATAAGGATTCATGTAAAATCAAGCTAAATATTCGCGGATTTTGTAGTAGAAATCTAGAAAGCCTAAACGCACATACCATTGCTCACCTACATTTGTCTCCGCAAGAGGTTTCACGTGATATGGTGGAAAAATGCGAGCATTTGAAGGACATAGTAGAGGAGCTGTGTTATGAGCAGGCTACACCTACAATCCTTATCGGCCAGGATAATTGGGAGCTTATAGTGTCGCGACAAATTATAGCGGGAAAGAAAAATTTACCAGTAGCTAGTTTGACGCGCCTCGGCTGGACGCTACACGGGACGTACGTAGCGCCCAAGCACGGCATAGCCACGGTTAATCACGTAAAAACACTCACACCGGAGAGTGAAATTCTTTCGACTATGAAGGAACACTTCAGCATAGAATCGTTAGGAGTAGAAAGTCGTACGCAGAAATCCGACCCGAACCAACGCGCGTTGGACGTTCTGAACGCAACTTGCACTAAGATACCCGATGAGAATAGGTACGAGGCAGGTCTGTTATGGCGTTCGGACAACGAGACACTACCCGACAATAGGAATCACGCGTTACGCCGTCTTTATAGCCTAGAAAGAAGGCTCGATAAAGACGAAAAATTAAATAAAGAATATACCGCGCAGATCGATAACTTGTTAAAAAAAGGTTACGCAGAGGAGGTAAATTCGGATCCGCCGGCGGACGCGCCTAGATTATGGTACCTACCGCATTTTCCAACTATTCATCCGCAAAAGGGAAAAATGAGGTCGGTATTCGACGCTAAGTCTCAAGCCTTCGGAACCAGTCTTAACGACAAATTACTAGCAGGCCCCGACTATTTAGAGTCGTTGTTCGGGGTAGTTGTTAGGTTCCGCGAGGGAAAAACGGCCATAATAGCGGATGTTAGAGAAATGTTTTTGCAAGTAGGCGTAATAGAAGCTGACCGTGACGCATTACGTTTTTTGTGGAGGGGGGAGGACAGGACGAACCCGCCTAAAGAATTCAGAATGAAAAGGCTGATTTTCGGTGCGGCGTCATCCCCGACCACGGCATTATACGTGAAAAACAAAAATGCAATGCATCACAAGGACGAGTTCCCTAAGGCAGCCGAAATTACAATCAAAAACACGTACATGGACGACATGTTGATTGCACTTGACGAAAACGAAACCGAAGTAAAAAAAATTGTTAACGAAACTTACGAGCTTAATCTCAAAGCATCTTTCGAATTGCGCGGTTTCGCATCGAATAACCCAAATGTCTTAAGCGACGTCATTGCAAGCAACACGGACTCCTCCGTAATAGGAAAAAATGAAACCGAACGGACGTTAGGTCTTATATGGAATCATAAAAAAGACACGTTAGGTTTCAACGTTAGTTTACGCAACACGCCGGAAAACGTGTTAAACGGTTCAGTTTTGCCTACGAAACGGCAGGTGACAAGTAGCGCAATGTCGATTTTCGATCCTATAGGGTACATCAGCCCGATATCGGTCTTAGGAAAGGCGTTAATGCAAACCGTTTGGAGGACAGGTATAGGCTGGGATGATCAAATCACCCCAGAATGTCAACCGGCGTGGTTGTCGTTTATAGAAAATATACAGCAACTGCGAAACTTAGAAATACCGCGTTACGTATTTTCCAGCCAACGGAAAGGCTGTTTGCATATATTTTGCGACGCATCGGAGAAAATTTACGCTACCGCGGTATATTTCGTAAGCGACGACGCGCTCGGGCAAAAAGTATCCACGCTAGTAGCCGCCAAAGCGAGAGTAGCGCCTCTCAAAACGATTTCTATACCGCGTTTAGAGCTACAGAGCTGCGTACTAGGTACCCGCTTAGGTAGTACGGTAGCCAAAGAAACAAGTTACGAAATCGAGAAAAGCTATTATTGGTCCGACTCGCGCACCGTATTAGCATGGATTAAGGCCGACCCGCGTACGTTTAAGAGCTTCGTTGCTCACAGATTGGCGGAAATAGAAGATACCACAACGCCAGCCGACTGGCGCTGGGTACCGAGTGCGTTAAACGTCGCCGACGACGCCACTAAGGATATTCCGACCCAATTTGATAAGAACCACCGATGGTTCCACGGCCCTGATTTTATTAGGCAAAATCAGGAAAATTGGCCTAAAGAAAAATCGCCACCGACGGCGATAGCGCTCACCGGCGAAGAGCGAATCGTAAAAAGCGTGCATACCGCGAACGTAAAAAAATCCGACGACAATTTAGCGTTTCTGCCTAACATAGATAGATTTTCTAAATTTACGCGATTGGTTCGCGCGTCTGCCTGTGTCTTGGTTGCGGCTGAGGTATTTAAAGCCAAAATGCTAAAGAGAAATCACGAAACAGATATGAAAAACGAGCATATAAAAATGGCGGAGATACTACTAATGAAAAGAAGCCAGCAAGCATCATTTTCCGAAGACTACAGACACTTGGAAGCTGGGCGGCCGCTACCGAAAAAGTCACCACTGCACAAGATCGCATTGAAAATAGATAATGCGGGCCTGATGACACTGGACAGCAGGATTGATCGAGACGTATCCAGCATCCCGGTACTTCACGCCAAAGAAAAGTTCACCCGACTACTGATTCAGCACTACCACGAACGTTTCAACCACGGTAACCATGCCACCGTAATAAACGAGCTGAAACAGAGATACTTCATAATCGGATTACGCAACACAATTCGATATATTTGCAACAAGTGCCAATGGTGTCGGACCTATAAAGGGACTACCCTCAAGGTCCCCGTAGGCGACTTACCAGCTGAGAGGCTCAAATGCAATCAACCACCTTTTACTGCCACGGCCTCTGACCTATTTGGGCCTATGACAGTAACGATTGGACGCCGACATGAAAAACGATGGGGCGTATTATTTACGTGCCTCACAACCCGAGCCGTTCACCTCGAGCTAGCCGCGTCACTATCGGCTTCCTCACTCATACTCGCACTACGTCGTATGATGGCAAGACGCGGAAATCCAACCATTCTCTACACTGACAACGCGACCAACTACGTCGGATCAGAAAAAGAATTAAATGAAGCTCGAAACACGCTCACAGAAACAATAAAAGTCTTCGCGCCGGCCCGCAACATAATATGGAAAAAAATCCCGCCCGGAAACCCAGCAGCTGGAGGCGCCTGGGAAAGGATGGTCGGCTGCGTCAAGGCAGCGTTAAGAATAACATTACGAGATCGAGCACCGCACGAGGAGGTCCTTCACACACTCATTTTGGAGGCGGAGCACATAATCAACTCTCGACCTCTGACCCCCGTCAACCCCGATCTCGAGCAAGAATCGCTAACCCCAAATCATTTCCTGCTACTGCGATCCAATGCCATGAACCCATTCGGCACCTTTAAAGACGAGAAAATGTCTCTGAGCTCTTGGAAAACAGCGCAAGCACTAGCAGACGTATTTTGGAAACGATGGATAAGCGAATATAGACCGACCTTAATGCCCCGCGCCAGTATGAACCCGAATAACTACAAGTTACAAGAAGACGACGTCGTAATCATAGCTGACAACACTATGCCGCGCGGATTATGGCCTAGAGGCATTGTAGCAAAAACCTATCACGGCCCTGACGGCCACGTTAGGCAGGCCGATATCCGCACGCGAGCAGGCACATTCCGCCGCCCAGCTTCCCGTCTAATAGTTATATGCTCCAAAAACGGAGGTGCTATCGCACGTGGGGGAGACTGTCGCATATAGGTATAAGTTAATCATGTATAAATAGGTAGGTGTAAGAATCTCTTTGAAATTAATTGTTTACATTCAATCATAGCAGATTATCATTTCTATAAAACCTTTAGCTGATTTATATGTCGTCATTTATCAATGATAATTGTCTAAACAAAACCTATGTAAAATCCAATCATACAAGTATATAGAATAAGCTATTTTATTAAACGCATCCAAACAAGGTTTGTTTCACTAAACGCGAGGAATCGAAGTATTTACGTATCCCCACTCCATCGTGGTACTTCGTCTCCGCGCACCCCGCGCACCGCGACTTCTGATTGGTAGAAATAACAGGCGTATGATTGGTCGAAATAATGTTTCCATAAATATTTTATACTTTTACAATTCTTATTGGAATTCTTGATTAATGTTTGTGTATAATTATGTGTCTATGATTGTAACCTGATTTATAACTGTGTTTATTCAATAAATAAAAGTTGGTTACACTCCACCTAATTACACGGCGCCTGCGCGTCCTACGCAGTGCCTTCCCGCGCATGCGCGAACGCATTGCGCAACAGATCACACACACAGGTATAGAATCAGCTGATTGACTCTTATAAAACAAGCAATCAAACGATTCTAAACTCATTCACTTTACACGGCTCAGTAGAGCAGTTTACCAACTTTAAATATGTAAACAAGTTCTTCTTATTTAAATCCTATTAGGATGACCTTTTCAAAATACAGTCTGCACTCAACAGCATTTGAATTTTATACGAAATGTAATTATACACTTTAATTTTTATGCCATCTGAATTTATACGAAATGAATCATTATCCGAAATGAATTTCGACGAAGTGATTTTATACGGATTGATTTTATACCAAATAAGGGGATACCATAAAGATCATCGATTTATAAGAGAAAAGTTGTAGTTCAGCCACGTATTTGTAATTTTTATGTTCCAACATGAGTAGAATTTGCGAGGTTCTTACAAAGTTAAAAAGGAATAAAAGTGGAAACATATACTAGATTTTTACGAGTGGGGTATCTAAAGAAAGCTTTTTTTAATCAAAGCAATAAACTTCTGATTAAATGTAGTTTCGATCTAAGGGAATGGGTTCAGGTAAATCGACAAATCAATTAAATAAAATCAATAGATAGAATTAATGTTTGGCAAATTTTGACATTCATAGGTACATTTCACTATGCCTAAATTGAAGAATAAAGAACTTAGTATTTATATTTTAACTGTCCCAAAAATCGGTACGCGAGTGTACCAGTTTTTAGCACCGATGTTCTTGCTACGGAATCTCGCATTCCCACGTGCCTCAATTAATTCCAAGCAAATTAAGCTTTTTGCAATTGTAATGGGGGCACTAACTGTACATTCATCCTGTTCATTCTAAAGAGCTTATTATACTCGGAAACCTTTGTCGCTTAAGTCGTTTTGTATTCAAAACGATTGATTATTCGAAAGGGTATATAATAGTTGGAAATTCGTGTGAGTTGTGTCCTTCTGTTTTAAGCGGCGTTTCGCCTCGTGACAGGAATTCCATTATGCTCCCGACGGATTGACAGTCTGTCAGTTTTTTAGCGATTTCAACGGTCCTCACTTTGTGTCGGGAAATTCGAAATAAGATAAGCGTGCTGATATTGACATGGAATACAAAGGAACTGAAACGTATCAACAGGCTGTTAAAAATAATGTTTTCTCATTACAACTGTGTTGTTCTTTGCATATATGTATTATGTTTGTAATATAAATATTAAAGTGAATGGAACTAAGGGCTAAATTAGATGTCGGCTGATGTTTAAAAATCAGCCCTTAAGTAGTAAATATTCCATTCAGTTAGAGAATCACTCCCAACAGTTAGTAATAATAGTTAAAGGAGCCTTAAAAAGCATTCATTTTCATTCTAACGTGCCTTATAAACTGAGCCGTGACGTCATAATTTTAAAGTCGAATTTCGAAGCCCAGTTAGATAAAGTTAAGCTCATTCAAAAAGACGAATGCCTGTTAATTAGCGTCAGTCTTCCGTTAGCTGCGCGCACGCAGGGTCCGATAGCGATCGCATGATCTACGACTGAAGAAATTACTTCAGGGACCTATTCAGTACGAATCTTAGAAATAAACTATCGTTGTGTGGAGTGATTTTACGAATTTGAGAAGTAATTTACGTGTATAGTCGCGTATAACAATATATATTATACATACATCAACAAACTTTACAAATATGTACTGTTACCTTATTTTAAAAAAAATCAAGTCCTTTATCGTGGTGTGTTTATGGTCACATCACGATAAAGGACTAACTAATTTTTAGTTCAAGAATAGCTGGGAATTTCTAGACGTTGTGAATAGGATAATTTTTATCTTACTGTTGTAAAGCAAAATGAGGATATTTTATCTTCGTGGACGAGGTTGCAGCTATAGTTTAGTAAATTACTTAAATTCTACTAATGTTAATATTGTCTTCGGTTTCCGCGATTATCACTCATAGTAATAAAACAACTTAAACGGATTAAATCGCGTATATTACTACATTTTAAGTCCCGACGTTTCGTAACCCTTTTCAGCGTTCTACCCGCGACCACGAACGCTGAAAAGGGTTACGAAACGTCGGGACTTAAAATGTAGTAATATACGCGATTTAATCCGTTTAAGTTGTTTTATTTCTACTAATGTTATAAACAAAAAAGTTTGTTTAGATGTTTGAATGTTCAGAGGTGTTTGTCCTGGTCGCTGGCTAAGTTCCTCTCGAGGGGCAAAATTTGATACTAGTACTGTAGCAGCCGCGCGGCGAAATCGCGGAGTCAGCTACTCCTGACTGACTGTGAGTCAATATATTATGTATGTAGGTATGTAAGATTGTCCCCTGATTATTTACTGCACGGATTGTGCACCGCGCAATCATGTAGGCCCAGGTCTACATCTGCGCATGTGTTTGATAAACGGCGCGCGCGCAGATCTGCATCGTAGCAATTAGAGAAGTATGCGCCTGTTCGCCGCTGATCAATTTATTGTTTCCTACTGCGTTCTAGCGGTTTGATGGTCATTTGTTTGTGTGACACGTTATGGGATCGGTGAAAGTCTTCAGTGTAGGGGGAAAGGGGAGACGATATATCCAATGGAAAATCGCGAAAGGTTTGCAAATAGCTTTAAAGAAAATTGAAATGTACAGTCGAGTTCATCATTATCGGAGCAAAGATTGGACCAAAAACATCTGAACAAGACCCTATTGTCAGAAGCATAAGAACTAGGTCAGATATTTTTGATCCGTCCTTTGCTCAAATAATGATGAACTCGACTGTACTATATAGGCCAATACGAGTACTAGTGCGTGCAGAACCGGAAATTTTTAATGTGAGAGAACCGAAAATTCTTGGTAAAATTTCCCAGTTTTGCACAGCCTATCCAAGGCTCGGCGTTTTACAGCGCTTATTTGCTTTATTGCCATCTTATTAAAAAAGACGATGCCTGCACTGAACTTTTCACGAAGACAAAAGACTGTTTGTGAGAATTTGGTTTAATAAAAGTTGTCGCGATTTGTCCTTTCGTTGTCGTATGTCGATATCCGAACTGCGCGGTCAAAGCGCTCGGAAAATCTTTAACAATACAGAATATTTACATACATGCATAACATAATTTACTCCATTCAAAACAAAATGACTCATCACCATTCCCACTTACAAATACACCAATTAGCATTATTTAAATCGGCATTCATTGGACATTAGAGTTCACGTTACCACATTAGCCCCTCGGTCCACCGTATAAATCAGGACCGGTCTGCCCCGGGCTTCAAGGTGTGCGGCCAGTGAACAGATGCCTTTATACTGGACGCAATTAAAAAGTAATCTAGCCGGGTTTGCATAATTAGGAGAGGAATGGTGATTTAAGGGGGATAAACTACTGTTGGTGGTTTCTTGTTTGACTGTGGGATGAATATGTCCAATTTAAAGGAGCTTTTAGTTAGGCGGTAAGGTTTAAAGTATTATTTATTAGTTATAGAGCTTTACCTTTTTTATGTTTTTGGAACGACTGGCTAAGGCCTAACGAATTTTGCGATGCTCTAAGTAAGGAAGATAAAGTAATGTTAGCGTTTTCATATTGGAATACAGAAAATGTCCCATTATCACGACGTCAGGACATCAAAACCTAGTATTATAAGCCTGCTACAGGCTTATGATACTAGGCTTTATCAATCGATAAATAAATGATCGAATAGCATAAGCTTACTAATGATAATAACCTTGAAGAAATCGAGAGAGCTCTTCAAAACTACCCAAATCTACTTCAATTGTGCCATTAATGCACACCTATAGAGATTTAGTTCTTTTTTATAGTAAGTCTTACACTTTGTCACTTAAATAGAAGTTTGAAGCCGATTATTTTTAATTTTGTATTGACTTTTAAGGTTTCTTACGAAAACATAAAAAAGAACCCAGCCAGATATCTCAGGAACTATTGCTGCTATCGTATCGGTTTGAAATTTAGAATAGTGTTAAAAAGCACTAACCCGAGCTTACTGGACATAAAAAAATCTAACTTTTTTTACTTTTTATTTATGTAATTAATTCCTCGCAATGTTAACCTCACACGAATACTGCTAAGGGACAGGACATGATGTCATAAACGTAAACATAACGGCATCGCATAACTCCCATACGTGTATAATAAAATAGAAATTATCACGGTTTTAGCCGTCTATTAAAACATAAACGGCATGTGAATATCGCATATTACCACCATTGCGAATCGAACTCTTACTATCACAAAATCATATCTTACGCTTACTTGTAACTGGAAAAGAAACCTTTTTCCGTCCTGAATAAGGTTGAAATTCGGAATGCAATGAAAAAGATGGAAGGTTCAAGAAGATCAGGTCGAGGTGGGCTATCACGTCACCCATGGAGACTCAGATTAAATAATTAAGCTTTAAACTGAAGGAAGGTTGCCAGTTTATGGCTGACCGTTGGCTCTGTAGCCTATACTTAAAGAGCCGACCTTAAGGTTGCCATATTTAGTTTATACCGGGACTTTAGGATTTTGAATGTTGCAATAATCGTTCCAACTTTCTTATATTTACATTTTGTAGGCCGATACATTGAAAAATTAAACGAGACCCACTGTAGCCAAGATCGGTTAATTACGTGTCAGAGGCTCAGAGCCATGAGACAAATGAGATCTATAATAATTCTTTACAAAGCATATTCGCATTTTAATAACTGTTATATAAGTAATGTAAGCAAAGGCTCTCGAGCACAGAGCACTACAATACTATTACGTCACGCCTGGCCATAAAGGGGCAATTACCGCCCGCTACGCGTGCGGAAAATCCCACTTCCTGGCCTGGGGGAGACGTAAAATTGTGTTCTTACCACGGGCGGTGATAAAGAAAGTATTTGATGCCCGAGCCGAAGGCATGGGCGATAAATATGCGATCTGAGGCATATTTATACCTGCTATCCAAGACATTCTTTGTTTTACCGCCCTAGGTAAGCAATGTACTATTTTGTATCATTTTGTTGATTTTTACGTCACCCTAGACCGTAAGGAGCATTTTCCATCTGTTGCGCGGGAAGAAAATACCACTTCCTGGCCAAGGGATAACTTAAAATTGTGTACACACCTCGAGGAGTAGTTAATAAACCCCCGATGTATATTGGCTACAAGATAACTTGCGATCTGGGTCACTCCTTATTATACCGCCCTAGGTGTGTAATGTACTATTTCATCACACTTGCTCGAAAATGGTGTCATTACACGTAGGTTCTGCGGGCCGTAAATGGCCTATTACGCCCTAGGGCGTAATGGTTTTCTTTTTAAATTTGAAACGCTGGTTCTGTTTTACTCTTATTTGTCATGTTCAAAGGAAAAGCCAACTTACTTTTTTAACTTTTATCACTGAAATATTTATTTAAAGATAACTGTTATTGCAAATACATGTAAACACATATTTCGGTAACATTAATTAAATGTTGTATTTCAGTATTTTGCAAATTTAAAATTAACTAAAATGGCCGTCATACTGGGTGGATTAGTAAGGTTATTTTTATTTAAGATTTCCTCACAAGTGTGATGAAAAACATTGTGTGTGCCACGGGCGGTAAAGGAATTACAAACTCGTGTTATTAAAGCCCTTGGCTTCGCCGCGGGCTTGTAACAAACACTCGTTTGCAATTCCTTCGTTACCGCCCTAGATACACAATGTACTATTGCAGCCTCATGTTCATTTGACATTTGTTTTACACTCTATGTTCCAGGAAACTAGCATCCCATATATTGAGCTCGTGCCTATCATGAATAATCTTTGCGTGATTGAGGAGGTTAATGATGGTTATTGAAGAGTATTAAGTTAAAGGGTTAATTTGATCCATCCATGAACTGGCTGGCTCAGGACCAAAAAGTCCCAACTTGATGAAGACACAGAACGAGTTTAAACTCTATAAGGTTATTCATAAGACTGAATATGCAAGGGATCCGATAATGTTTGGTGGGATCTTTACGGTCTTTGGTTACAAGGGTGGCCGTATATGGTACCGGCTAAGTAGTAGAGTAAAACATTCAATTAAGCCAAGAAAATGAACACCTTTTAGTTCCTCTGAAGGTTATGGTGTAGCTAATTTATATGATAAGTACGTTTTTTATAAGGATACTTTGTTCAAATAATTAATGTAAAATTAAAATTTTAACTTTTCTTAGGTATGTAATTTCCATTTTGGGCAGTCGGTATGTACGATTTTTCTACTCTATACATATAATAAAAATAAGCCGGCGCAAAAAATAGACATTTAACTTATTTCACCTCCGCAAACAGAGTCGCGAGCGAGACCACTAACACAGACACAGAACGAGAGTGAGGGAGAACAACTGTAACTTAACTACCAGACATGCGCAAAATGTGTCACTAGACCAACTGATATAGCTCTTTTGAATCACTCACTCGCGAGTTACATATGTTCGTAACTATTTACTAACGTAACAAGAAATCTATTCGATTCATACAAGGTATAATCATTAGGCAGTAATCGCGTGTTTGTGCGCGCGCGCAGGCTGGCATGGCGATCGGGCTGTGGATCGGGTCAGATTATTCGCCCGATTTGGCGCGTATTGGGTTCACTGGTAGGGTTGCGCTACTACGGTTTTTTGACGTATCTTTTTATATTTTTCTACCAGGATGATGGGGGGCCTCTACCTCTTCACTTTTCTGTTGTTTTCTTTAATTTATTTAAATACCATAAGACATTCTCTAATAGTTAACCTTAGCTTAGGTTAAAAAAAATTTACTTGTGGATAAGATTTTTAATCTCAATCAAGACATTATTTAATTTTTATGCGATTTGTTTTGAAGTGAAGTGGAGACGAATTCTACGAATGAGCACGCTTATCCAGTAGATGCATATGCACTCTAGCCAAAATAATAGTGACGTAATGGATCATAAATCGAGTGTTTAAGAGGAAAGAGTAAGGTGGAGAGAATTGAAAATTAGGTATTTGTAAAATTTGTCGCTGTCCCGCACTGCCCGCCTCTCCCGCGCAGAGCGCGATAGAGACAACTGCACCTATTTAACTAATTTTTTCATTAAACATTAAAGAAAGGCTTTGGCCGTGTTCCAATGTTTTCCTTTTTTTTAATAATCTAGTCAAATTTGTTTCCTGGATGTGTGAACACAGCAGAAAATCTGGCATTTTTTTTAGGGTTTTGAAGGTTAATATCTCTTTTGAGAATCAATTTATCGTAAAAAGGAAAACATAGGAACATATCAATAGTAGCCATAGAGTTTTGGACAAAAAATTATTGCTCTACTGTCATTATCCAGGGAGGAAACAGGGGACTACGTTTGTATGGAAAAACTGCCCTCCTGTTTCCTCCTCACATCTGTGGACACATCTTTGTCGAAATCCCTGCTGATTTTAAAGGGATATCAGACTATTTATTAGAAGTCTGGGATCACTACCAAATTTATTAAAACGCCACAAAAATTGGCAGGGATATAAACAAAAATGTTTCCACAGAAGTGAGGCGGTTTAAACGCTCGAGCCTAAACGTTTGACCTTAATTAACAGCAGCGTACGTAGCGGTGCGAACCACGAAAGGTAGTCTTTTGAATTGCGCAGCGACACGGGTGTAATAGAAAATTAATCATGGACTTTGGTAGAATACAAAGGCAAGCTTTTCCGTTCAGCTACCTCCTGTCGCTTTCTTTTTGGACGCACTAGGCTATCGCCAGTCCGGTTGACTCCGGCCGGACATCAACATGCACCATCTTTCTTCTTCTTTCCTCCTTTTGATGTCACTCAAGTAATTTGGCATGAAATAACAGGTGATACGAGTATGATCACTTATGTAATGTATGTACTATATATGATAACGCTGTACTGCAGCAGCGACAGTGAATACAAAGCAGTAGCAAATCCAACAACATTTAATGTATTTTCCTCATCCTCGTGCGTACGTAGAATTTTCCACCTCAATCTCCCTGAGGAAAAAACCCCAAAATAAAAATATTACATTCAAATTCAAATTTTTATTGGATATCAGTACCACAGTTTACAATTTAGGTGGAACAGTAAGTAAACGTACGTGTGACGCCCTGGAAGGGCACAGCAAATCGAGAGTTCTGCTACTATTAAGCTATAACATTGTAACAGTTTTGGCAACCCTAAGAGCTGCTAGGGTTACCAACCGCAGTTAAGCCCGGCTTAGATCACGGCGCGCGCGCCGATGTGTTAACGCTTAGCCTACATACAAAATATTGGTACAGTCAGCTTAAACGATGCAGATTTAGTATGCGTAAGTGATTGTTCTGCAGCCTGAAGTCGAGGGTAAACTTTTGGTTTACTCACCTAAGGCGTTTTTCCAACCCTATCTGCAATCGGAGCAATTGACAACATTTCATTTTAAGAACACTTCAAAATGTATATACGATTCGAAAGCATTTTGCCTCCTGAGCAGTACACTATTTTTATAATTTTTATATATTGCTTAATATAAAAAATACAAAAGAATAAAAAATATATTCTCATTTTACCAGTTCTACGGCACAATAGATGAAATGCCAGTGCCTTTTGCCACAGAAAAAATAAGTTGTCATAATATTGAATTTGACATTGTCAATGTATACTGTCGATGTTTTTCGATCGCGATAAGACTAAAGTAATGGTCTATTCTGCCGTAGAACTGTAGTTACGCCCTTTTAGAATAAGTAAAAATTAATATATTAATTATAAATTAAATACAAACCCTCGTGAAACAAATAAACTATCAGCGTATTCGTCTTTTCAAACCAAATACAGAGAACCAATAAAATGAAAGGCTCAAAAAAATGAAAGGTTGTCAATTCGGAAACGTCTACTTATGTACTCATTTTGGTCACTTCATTTACCATACATGTATGTATACTAAAGTTGTAAATGCTGAAGTGACTGTCTCTGTCTGTCGTTTGTCCGTCTGAACGACCGTCCGTCTGACCCTCCGTCCGTCCGTCTGTCTGTCTGTCTGTCCGTCTTTGTGCGTAAACCACTGTGGTTTGTCACAATCTTGTAATGAAATTAGGCAGCGGCGGTTTAAGCCACTCGGGCATCCGGGGCGGCGTATGTAGGCACAGAAGGTTTATTTTTTGATTTTGCGCCAGTTGCATTCTGCAGCCGCCCCCACCAACATATGACATGCGGTCCGCTGTGTCACCCCCTCTGTGCTTGAAATTAGGTACGTAGATTTGATTGAGCTCTTAGAGAAGAGTTTGAAATTAGGTGAAAGTTAATATGGGAATGTCATAATAAATAATACGCCTAAGGGACTCCTATACCAAGCATCTTTTAAGGCGATTAATGAATTTAAGTCGAAAATTTTCCAGGCAAAAGCTACTTCCGTATAAAAAGCCTAACAAAAAAGCTCACAACTTACGACTGTACAGCGATCTCTCGATTACATCATCATGTCCCCAATCGATTCAAGTGACGCGTGTATAATCGATTGCTCAGCCCAACACTATCGGTGCCGTATAATCCCACCTCTCTCCCAATCATTTACCGTCAAAACACTCCAAAGTATTCCTTAAAATAATGCCAATAAGGTTCACAAGAACGGTAGATAAAGGTTGGTCTTCGAACAATTCTTTTTACGATCCCTAAAATTGAAATTGACGCTTATTGTTAAGAGATTAGTTTTGTTTTTTGAGTGTTGGGGGTCGTTTTGTAAGTTGGTAGTTTTAAGTGTTACTAATTAAACGTGTAATGAGGGATTAAAAGGGATAACATTAGAGTAGTGACAGATTGATAGGCAGCGTTGTCTATGGACAAAAGGGAGAGAAATATAGGCTATTTGAAACCTTTAAGTAGTTATATTGTTATGTGATCCCCTCTAATAGACAACCTTCTTGTTTTCTTTTGGAAAGTAAATTTTTGGTCAGCCGTTATTAAAATTTATCCGCAAAAAAAAATAAGCAGTTAAATCATTTGGGCAGCATACAAAGATTTGGCTGGCAATAAATAAAATTGGGCGGCAACTCTTGTTCAGCAAACAGTTTAAAAACGGTTAGCATTTTAAGCAATATTAATCTGCTTTTTTTATCATTTGGCTGCCTAATAAACAGTCGAGCTGCAAAATAATTACTTGGGTAGCAAGATTTCACAATTGGTCAGCAGAGAGTTTAATTGAGATATACAGGGTGTCACTGTGATATATACAGGGTGTCACTGTGTTATATACAGGGTGTCACTGTAATGTATACAGGGTGTCACTGTGATAGATACAGGATGTCACTGTGATATATACAGGGTGTCACTGTGTTATATGTATACAGGGTGTCACTGTTATGTATACAGGATGTTACTGTGATATATACAGAATGTCATTGTGATATATACAGGGTGCCATTGTGTTATATACAGGGTGTCACTGTGATAGATACAGGATGTCACTGTCAGCAGAGAAAACATGTCTGTAAGCAGTTTAATTGAAATATACAGGGTGTCACTGTGATATATACTGGGTGTCATTGTGATATATACAGGGTGTCACTATGTTATATACAGGGTGTCACTGTGATAGATACAGGATGTCACTGTGATATATACAGGGTGTCACTGTGTTATATACAGGGTGTCACTGTAATGTATACAGGGTGTCACTCTAAAAACGAAACAGCTCCCAAAAATAGGTAGGTTAGGGTTATTTTTTTTTTTATGACCCTAAAACGAAACGGCTCCCAAAAATAGGTAGGTTAGGGTTATTTTTTTTGCTGACCCTAAAAACGAAACGATACACGTTGTGAATAAATAATATAACTTCTAAACATTATGAGATGTATAAAAAATCGAAATACCAATTTTATATGAGCCCATCACAGTGACACCCTGTATACATTACAGTGACACCCTGTATATAACACAGTGACACTATGTATATATCACAGTGACACCCTGTATATATCACAGTGACATCCTGTCCTGTATCTATCACAGTGACACCCTGTATATATCACAGTATCACTCTGTATCTATCACAGTGACACCCTGTATATATCACAGTATCACTCTGTATCTATCACAGTGACACCCTGTATATATCACAGTATCACTCTGTATCTATCACAGTGACACCCTGTATATATCACAGTTACATTCTGTATCTATCACAGTTACACCCTGTATATAACACAGTGACACCCTGTATATATCACAGTATCACTCTGTATCTATCACAGTGACACCCTGTATATATCACAGTTACATCCTGTATCTATCACAGTTACACCCTGTATATAACACAGTGACACCCTGTATATATCACAGTGACACCCTGTATATATCACAGTGACACCTGCTACTTGACAGCTGACAATTACCGAATGACAAAATGCGCACACGATTGGCGATGGCGGCAGAATAGTTGCGCCCAGTTAGGTTTTATTGCCCCCTTTTTTTTGATGAACAAAATGAAATATTTTGCTTTCCTACTGATTGCTTACCAAAATTTGATTTACCGTAGATCGCTTAATGCAGCTCAAATATTTAATTTGCTCACCAAAATAATTTAGAGCAGATCAGTATATCATTAATTGCAGCCTGATTTATAAATGTTTGCTTACCATAAGTTGCTTACCAACTAGCTATTTTGGCTGACCAAATACATATTTCTGCTGACCAAAATATGAATATTTTGCTGATCGATTAAATGATACCCTTTTCTTTTTAACCGACTGCGCGACGCAAAGGAAGGTAGAGTGGGCCTACGATAACTTTGCAGAGCGGAACATGGTAACACCTCCATTTAAGGCGAGGTGAGACCAGAATCGGGCACGGAAGCCTAGTTTCCAAATCATTTTTAGAGCACTTATTTGACTCTTAGGTCACTGTAAAACATATATAATAATATTCAGAACTGTATCTAGGGCTTCCTCTCACTTAGAACACGATAGCGAACACTTCGCTCGATAGAAAAGTAGCGCGAAAACACTATAAAATAAAGTATTTTTTTCATTTTTTTTCATTTTGTTCATTACCAGTTACCTTTTCTGACAAAATTAATACCTGACAATCATGATTTCACAGTCATGCAGGGCATCCTCTCATGTTTGGGTTGATAACGTATACTTTTATGTTAGAAATCGAAGATAATCTGCAATAATCTGCATTCCGCCCGACCCTAGTTTGTATGTGAAATGCGAGCCAGGTCCTACCGCGCCTTAAACGTCACGACTTGACTTTTAAACGGAGGTGTTGGCATGTTCCGCTCTGCAAAGTCATCGTAGTGTATGTTTTTATTTTTTTTTTCTCATCTTTTACTTGTTACAAGTGCCGTCTATGTAAATTATAAGATAAACGCTTGTTTGGGCTCATTTGATTTGTTATGACATGCAGTTTGCTATTATACGTTTTTTTGTATTATAGCAAACTGCATGTCAAAACCGTGGTAAATAAAATGCTTGTCTCAAAAATAAATCTTGACAAACTTATTGATTTATTATGTATCTTTTTCATTTCTTTTTAATTTTTTATTGACGTAACGGACAGTGATCCGCCAGTCCCTTACCGCAAATGTACCTACTATCTTGGTCAATTTGTTGTTAACGGGGGGTTTCAATATCGATCGTTTTAAAGTGAGCTCTAAACATCGCAAACGACTCGTCTTAAACATAAAATAGGTACATGTAAAACAATAATGGCATAATGAAAATTCAGAGCGCCTACAGCTACAGTTTCAATGCCACAGTTTAAGAAACCTACAGTTGGCTAATAGCCATAGGGCTCTTTCACATAAACCCGACACGATATCGCGTCGTGGCACGACACGTCGTTTCACGATGTGTCGTGGAAAATTATATTTTACAATGATTTCAAAAGTAAGGATAGGCCCATCCGAACAATTCGGAACTATTTTCCCCGTAACAAAAAATGCAGCTATAAAGACCAGCTGCGCAGTGCACGCGCCTCGTGTCGCACTGCCGGTTGGTACTGATTTGGCGGTATTTTTACCGCCAAAGCGTTAGAACCGTCTGCGCGCTCGCTTAGCCCTGTCCTTTGTATACGTCAATGTATTTTTATTTTTAATCTTTCTACACTGACATACAGCTGTTTTTAGGTTTCCATACCAAAATGGTAAAAAAGGAACCCTTATGGTGCGACTCTGTCTGTCCGTCTGTCATAGCAAGATATCTCAGGATCTACCGATGCTATCGACTTGAAATTTGGAATAGTGTTAAAAATCGCTAACCCAAGCCTATTGGATAGAAAAAAGTCTTATATCTTTTCACTTTTTTTTAAACGGACCGAAATGGGATATCGAAAATCAAAAGTAGAGCAATAGCTCTACTTTTGATTTAATATAAGACTTTTTTTCTATCCAAATGGGCTTGGGTTAGTGGTTTTTAACACTATTCCATATTCAAGTCGATATTAGCATCAGTAGATCCTGAGATATCTTGCTGTGACAGACAGACAGACGGAGTCGCACCAGGTCGTTCTTACAGGAAACTTGCGGCGACCAATCCGCATTTTGGACAGTCAGTTACATGATGGATTCCGACGAGGAAACAGCTAACTCGCGGCGAAATCGTTGCGCACTCGTCGCGAAATCGTAGGGTGCTCGCAGCTAGATCGTTGCGTGCTTGCTTTGCTTTCAACTCGCTCGCCAACCGCCAGTGTGAAAATGATAAGGCTTTAAAATGATCGGGCTCGCTACACTCGCGTCTCACTC
This sequence comes from Eudemis profundana, assembly GCA_947034925.1. Classification (NCBI taxonomy): domain Eukaryota; kingdom Metazoa; phylum Arthropoda; class Insecta; order Lepidoptera; family Tortricidae; genus Eudemis; species Eudemis profundana. Next base: position 2,176,375 of record OX344799.1, read on the forward strand.
CGCGGCACCCGCACGATTGTCCTGTAACAGTAATCCAGTAAATCGCCTCTCGTCAGCCGACTGTATGTATGTTCTTTAGACTGCGCCCATGCTAAACTCGGTTGCGCAACTAGCCGGTGCACCGCAGAGCAAGATGTTATCGGCCAATAGCGATGCTCGATACGGGGGCTTCATAAAATTCGGATTGTTGAGACTATCCTTCCGTCCATCTCGACTTTAATAGCTTTTGGCTTGGATTTCGTGAGATTTGTAATCGTTAGAGTCCCGTTTGCACTGTGGTAGGTACTGTTAGCCCGTGGTGCAGCTGCAGACTTTTTTGGTATGGTTATTAAATGGCTAATGAGTAGAGCTAGTGATGGGAGTAGTCTTCACCGTCGATAGGCATATGTGACATCAGAAAAGCTGCCTCCGCGATGCTTACTTTCGAATGAACATTTTATCAATGCCACTTTCTGACACATCCATATCTTTATATATTCTTTATATACATAAAACAAAGTGGGGTTAGTTACACCATTTATAACACGAGAACGGGTGGACCGATTTTTATGATTTTTGATTTTTTGGGTTTGTCTCTGCCCCGAATAACAGAACATTTATTAAAAAGCCTAAAAAATTAAATTTTCTTAGGCGGAACGAAGTTTGCCGGGACAACTAGTAAATGCGAAAGTACCTAACTGTGTCTATCTATCTGTAATATTATATGTCTATTTGTTACCTTTTTACACGTAAATCGCTGAACCGATTAAAATGACATTTGTTGTGGATATAGTTTGAGAATCTGGGGAGGACATAGGGTAGTTTTTACCCCGAAAAATCATTCCTTAAGGTGAAAAGAAAGTGAAATTGTGTATGGAGAATCAACGATATCTCGAGTAAGTAAAGGTTGTAAAATTCAAATAATACGCAGACAAAAACGCGGGCCGAAGACAGTGCACGCACACTAAAACCAAAGGAGCATAACTCTTATTTTGAGACTTTTTGTACCTAGTGTGAGTGTCCCTTTTCTACTTAAGGCCTTTTCAATTTAAAGCACATAACAACATAAGCTTGGTAGTTTTATTGTTGCCATATCTTCGACTTCAAGTAACATTTGAAGTGGTTATTAAAGTCTTTTATATCAGGAAATCCGCTACTGGGCAGCTATAAAGTGTGGTCAGATCTGCTTTTAACTGATCTCCCATTTTGATGTAAATGTGTTTTACTATTGTGTCATAGTGTGAAAACATACAGTTGGCCCACTCACTGTAATCACTGGTTCATTTGTATTGAACCATAATATATTTCTTAATTAACTAAGATTAAATACATAGGTATTTAATCTTTGTATCTATAATCGTAATAAAAAAGATTGTGGTGCTTCCACATGAATACATTATAAATACGTCTTTAAGGTTGTTCAATACTTATTGAATTGACTACACCCACTAAAGGTGTTAACTGTACCTCAAATAAAGATATTCCAGCAACGAAGCACGGATATAAAGACAAACATAACAATATTATTAGTATATCAAACCCATCACTGTGGACCGTGGGCTTTACGATCATCGCGTGTACGGTTATTTCTTGGACTATTATTGTGCCACATAGTGGACATATAATATAGGACAGGTATCACGATATTGAAACAAAGAAAATGATTGAAAAATAGTACATTACTGACCTAGGGCGGTAAAATAAAGAATGTCTCAGATCGCAGGTATTTGACACCCGAGCCGAACGCAACGGCGACAAATATGCGATCTGAGGCTTTCTTTATTACTGCCCGAGGTAAGTACAAAATTTTACGTCTCCCCAGGCCATGAAGTGGGATTTTCCGCACGCGTAGCGGGTAGTTATTGCCATTTTATGGCCAGGTGCGACGTAAAATATGATCCCGCAGTAGCGTTGGGTTTAAATTTTTTAATAACAAAAGCGAAATGATTAAATTCCGTCATAAGATCGCAGGTTACGTCTCGAATGATTATTGTGCCACATAGTGGACAAAGATAGGTTATCATGATATGACGCTGCTGAAACGAAGAAAAAGATAAATGAAAACAATAATGGCTGACTAAAATTCAGAAACCAAAAAACATAAATTACTTAAATCAATGCCAAGATCGCATGCGCTTTCGAGATAAAAGCAAAAGTCTGCAAAAAGTGACATTTAAATGATAATGCTGACGTTAGCTCGCCACCCAGACCCAGGGACTTTTAGTGCCTTTATTTTGGCACCCTAAGGAAGCCCTTGTGCCCATCTATGCCCATTTTCAAAACTACACGAATTATTCGTGCTGTTATTCTTAATTTTCTTATGCTAGAATTATGAAGACCAATATAACAATATCGTTAATCATATTAAAACCATCACCGACTGGACCGTAAGCTTTACGTCGCATGGAGCTGTCCGGTGTACGGTTACGCCGTGCGTGACCGATTATTGTGCCAAATAGTGGACAAAGATGAGTAGCGTTTACCATGACGTCCTACAAAAGCTTGTCGACACGTTTAGCTTAATGGGAATGAAACCGCCTACGAAGCTAGAGGTCCCGGTTTCAAATTCCGGTAAGGAAAAATATTTCTGTGATGAGGACGAAAATTTGTTGGATTATCTATTTAAGTATGTATATCGTCGTCTAGCACCCATAGTACAAGCATTGCTTAGTTTGGGGCTTGATCGATTTGTGTAAGATTGTCCCCCAATTCTTTTTTATTTTGTAAAAAAAGTGGTTCATCATCATCATCAGCCAAAAGACGACACTGCTGGACATAGGCTATAATACCATGGTGTACTCGTAGTTAAGTGTTTCATAATTAGAGGTCACACTGCAGTGGTCCACAGAAGTGGAAGCGATGAGCAGACCGACAAATTTTGATCCCCGATTACGAACTGTTGTTATAATTATAACTATATCATGGGTCTAATTATATTAGGTTAAGATAGAGAATGGCGGCATAGTTGTGAATTAGCTGAGTGGGCTTTGCGGCCGATTTGAGCATGTAGCTGTCTCGGTGTACGGTTACGAACGTTGAACGATTTTTGTGTCACATAAGGGACAAAGATAAGTAGCGTTGACCGTGACAATCAAAACGAGGTTGGGAATCTCGAGTACTTACATATTGGATTGAATTGAATTGAAATATTTATTTCAGGTCCATTAGACCCATATAAGATTTGGTTAGTTACAATTTACTCCGTAACAATGTCATCTCAATAATTAATAAAAAAAAATACAATGAAATTATTATAAAACAATGCACATTCTAAATAGGTATGTACATAGCAGTGGCGTGGCGTCCAAAGAACTCGATTCCTACCGGCTTGCCTCAGGCATTTGACCACCTTATTCTACAGCTCTTAAGGAAAATGTACGCCAAATCTGAACCGGCTTGTCCAAGGATGCCGGCTTACGCCACGCCACTGGTACATACAGAAAAATTATGTCATATTAATAAATAAATTATCATTACATATAGTTCAGTCGTTTCCTTTACTCACGATCTCCTTTTTAGGGTTCCGTAACCAAAATGGCTAAAAAGGAACCCTTATAGTTTCGTCATGTCCGTCCGTCCGTCCGTCCGTCCGTCCGTATGTCACAGGCATTTTACTCAAAAACTACAAGACCTATACTGATGAAATTTGGAATATAGATGTCTTGTAGATGCCGCAACTAAGTTTGGTAGTTAAATAATAAAAATAAAAAAATCTAGGGGGGGCACTCCATACATGTAACAGAAGCTAAAAAATTTTTTTTTCACAGAATGTCAACGTGTGGTACATAGTTCGACAGCTCTTTTGAAAACATTTTAAGGTTCTTAAGTAATGTTTTTGATTAAGTAAATACCTTTGGAAATAATCGCTCCGAAAGTTGTGAAAATTGTGTCCCCCCCCCCCTCTATCTTCTAAACCGTGTGTCCGAAAAATATAAAAAAAATTACAAAGATAACGCTCAATTAATACTTTCAACGAAAATTATTTTCAACATGATCGGATTAACCGTTTTTGAGTTATTGCCGATAAACTGCGCTTCTCAACAAAAGGACGTAATTGCTATGAAGATACGCTCTTTTGTTGTTGTACTTTTTTTACATCGTATTTTTACCTTATAGTTACGGCTATGGAACCCTACACTGAGCATGGTCCGACATGCTCTTGGCCAGTTATTTTACTTTCACTGTGAGGCATTAAAGTAAATCCGACTTGAACATATTATATTTTTATTGCAACCAGATACTTTGTACGGATTATAGCACTTGTCTTATTTCGCAATTACATGTGTTAGTAAGTTTGTACGTGTACGGTGTATCTGTCTGTACAAGAATTGCCAATTCTACTTAGTATACTCTGAGGTGTAGTGTAAAGAGAGATTCAGCTTTAATTTTTTGCATTTAAAATTATTCAAGTACCTAATGTAGGTGTATGTATTTTAATTTAAGGTCTTCACAATGTTGTGCTTAATGTTTTTGAAACAGAAACTGGTTTCCAGATTCTCTCCAGAAGTAAATTTTCGGAAACGCTGGTACAGTCGAGTTCTTCATTATCTGATCAAAGTCCGGATCAAAAATATCTGATCTAGTTCTTATGCTTCTGACAATAGGGTCTTCGGTCGTTCGGATGTTTTTGGTCCAATCTTTGCTCAGATAATAATGAACTCGACTGTACCTATAAACGAAGCCACGTTAACTGACCACCCATAGACTTTAACACGTTGCAATAAAGTTGACATTTGTTTACAAATGTGCAGTACAGTTAACAGTGTGTTCGATTGTACCGTCTATCCGTTTTTTGAATTTATGTAGTTATGTGTCGTTTTCAGACAAAAGTCACCACCTCACCATATGTCAAAATCATCCTTAATCATAATCATAATCATAATAATCATTTATTCAGACGACATAGGTCCACATGTAACAGTTACATTAAAAATTAAAATTATTATTAGTCACCATTAATAACTTAATACATTACATTTAAGAATTACAAAAACTACAAACTAATAAAAATTACCAATCAATCAAATCACAGCTAAATTTAAATTTATTTATTGACATGAACCATCATGCAGTGATTCATGTATGGGCAGTCTAATCTCCCCGCGATCAAATTCAAAATGGTGTTGCGGCTGGCGCTCACTCTGCTGAGCAACGACGCGCACCGCTTGCGCAGAGTGGCAAAGAAGCAGGCGATGCGCGCTTCCGCGAACATGCCTGATGCACTGCAGTGACGCGGCAGCCGCAACATCACTCTGAACGCGTCATTGTACTGGACGCGCAGGGCGCTGAGCGATTTGCGCGTGTAGTAATTACACGCGTTACCTGTCTTGTGGATATAGCAAATCGGTGTTTTAGTTATTAGATTTTTTTTGTTTCAATAAAGTCTCATGATTACAAGCGTCAAAGTGGCACATTGATGGGTCGTTTTAGCAACAGTGTATTACTGCATAAATCCCCCGTTTAGGTGAATATCGGCGCGCGTGGGTGCGCCTACGCAGGTCTAGACGGGGGTCATCTGAACCTATACCTATTATTATACGAAAGTTGGAGATATTGTGCAGCTCTACCTTTTTTCTTGATAATTGCTTCAAATTAAAATTCATCTTAAGTTTTCCAATTGAAAAAAAATCATCTTAAGTTTTCCAATTGACGATTAAAGGGCCTGCACCAAAACAATGTTTCTGTTTAGCCCATTAGTTGACTGGTAAAGAATGCCCTAAGGCATCAAGTCCTCCAATTGTACTATTTGTATTGTGTAATAAAGATTAAATTAATTAATTAATGTTTTAATTATATTTAGGCTACGTTTAAATAAAAAAAATAAAAGAATGTAAGAAAGACATGTAAAAGGGCCTACTTACAGAAATAAATTATTTTATTTTAATTATTTTCATTTTCAATTACGGGACCGTCAGTAATTTCGGGTTTTTACAAGTGTTTATTAAACTGGCCGAGTTAAGTATGTTTGTGTGGGACAAAATGTTGGAAACCAAATTAAAACCACTTCCTGACGTTCGATTGGGCTCAAAGGGCTTTTCAGCGCATTCATTCGTTTCCGTACCTATTTAAAATGAATGGGTGTTGAATATTGGTACTGTAGATATCCTTACAATCCATCACAGGCTGTATGTAATCCTCCGTTTAGCCACCAGGGGCGTGGGAGCGCCCACGCCGTCTAGCTGCCTAGGCTGACCTGATGCCAGCCACAGATGTGTCATGACGAGACACTGGGCGAAAAACCGCTCAAATTCTAGCAATGACATACATTGAGAAACTCAAACTTGTCACATGTCTCAGCGAGCACTGGTCCTATATATCCTACTCGTATAGCCTCACACTTCAACTTCATACTAATATTATAAATGTGAAAGTTTGTGAAGATGTTTGGATATTTGGATGTTTATTACTAAATAACGTGGTAACAAGTGAATGAATTGAACTAAATTCGGCATGCAAGTAGACCAAGTCCTGGATTGAAAGATAGGATAGGTACTTTATATCCCGGTAAAGAGTTCCCTTGGGATTATAACGGGAACAACGCAGGCGAAGCCGAACCTCGCGAGTCTGTCAACCCCCAGAGCCCCGCCATTTTGATTTCCAAAAACTGAGTCGACAAAAAGTTATATATAATTATCAAACCTGCTCGTGCTCACAGATTTTCACGTGAATCGGTTGATAAATGCGATCTGTACAGGAGAACAGACAGTCATCCGCCAGCCACGTATACTCAAAGCATTTTTGAGTCGTTTTCAAAAAAAGATGTCCGTAATTAGACCTTAACTAAACAAAAAGTTAATCTTGTTCCTTTGTGTAACGAAAGTTACCATACAATTTATATAGATAACTTTCTTTACACAAAGGAAATAGTTAAAACTTGATTTAATAAAGCCCTAACTACGGACATCTTTTTTTGAAAACGACTCTTTTGTCTAAGCTGAAGCATAGAAACTTCGTTCGCTTCGTTCACTCGGTCAATAAACAGAGCGTTTATTTCACTGTGCACTAACCGTTGTTCGCTGTACTCGCAGTTTCATTCATGGTCCCTTACATTGCGCTTATCGGCGGGCTTTGACCTGTTACATAAACATATACTTATGCGAATGTTTGCAGCCTGATGAATGGCCTGCTCGGGCTTATGAATGGGTTAGTTGCCTGTTTATGCAACAGAACTTAGGTAATATACGGCACAGATCTACCTATACTCTTTGATCGTAATGTGCCTATACTTTCAGCTATAACTTTTGACGAGCTAATACACTCGCGGTCAAAGATTTCGGGTCAGTGAAATACCGCCATATTGCCTAAAATACTCGAGGGTTGTGAAATTATTGAATCCCGTTTTGATTTTTCATTAATTTTATTTTAGATATTATCTGCAAAAATAATAGCAATTTCAGTTTTAGATCGAACTCGTAAAAACCCATGAAAAATAATAATTACGTTAACATAGTGAAATATGGCAAAAATCACCATTTTTGGATTATAATATTTTTATGATAGGTTAGCGGGTATTGCTAATATGTAAATGAAACAAGTGTCAAATATTAAAAAACACCTATTTCTATTATTTAAATTACGGTGACCCGAAACTTTTGCTAATAGCTAATTCGATTCATTTATTTTGCAGATAGGCCTCCGGAGCTCTTTTACAGGTCTGATTTTACTAAAGTATGACTGGTGAGAAGAAACCCAAAGTGGATCTTGACCTCCAATATCAGAAAGCCCGAAACTGCCCAGAGTAGGCTCTTTTCACAATTCGATCTTCTGTCATCCTTTCTACGAGACTATTCGTTATTTTAACCGTCGAAATATAATGTATGGAACGATAACGTGTAACAAAATTGACTGAAAGTTGCCCCGTAACGTCCGTTTTTTGAAATCAATATATCTTATGTATCAAGTTGTATTGATAACCAACTTAATGTTTACCACGTGTGAGTCTAAAATCATTTAATGACAAATATTATTCAGTTTGAGAAGTCTTCATTTTTGGATATCGTTTAAAAGATAAAAATCTGTGATTGGCTACAAAGCCTACTGACGTGAGAATTTCATTTGCCGCTACAGTTTTTTCTGCAGTACTAAGTGCTAGCTCCGCCCCGTTAGTAGTGGGGCCAATTTTGAGCTTCAGTTAGGGCCGATACAGACGGACTGCAACCCAACTGCAACTCCCTACGATTCGTATGGGAACTGCATCACAACTGCACGCCGACTGCGCAGTTGTGATGCAGTTCCCATACAAATCGTAGGGAGTTGCAGTTGGGTTGCAGTCCGTCTGTATCGGCCCTTATGCTTCCATACTTATTATATTAGCTTTTAACACTGTTGTCCTTCTGTTCCTCGCAGTTGCGATCAGGGCGTTCTATACTATTTTTACATAACTTTTCATCCTCTTAATAAAAATATCTGAGACGGTCTAACTGCTATAATAATACGAGTAGAATGGGGCGAGACATTGCCAATCATACGAGGTTCCTCGTAGAAGTACGAGATTTGTGGTCTGCTACACGAGGTACGAGGACACTATCAGGCTCGTACGAAAATGTATGAGGTTTTGGGTTAGGAAGATTTTTTAACATTTTCACACACTAAATTTCGTTACATACGTGTCGTTTTCAGCCGAGGTATGCCATGGCAAAGTTTACTTTCAATTGCAAATTATACAATATAATTCAAAATACGAGGATTTTAGTCGTCTCGTACGAGCAAAAAAATTCTAAGGCTGGCAACCCTGCATTGGCATGCCGCTGTTCATCATAATATTACCAGTGACTACCTATCAGGAGATTATTAGATAGGTTGCCGGTAATCGCACTGGGGCCTAATAGTCCATGTAAGACAGTTTACTGTATTGATGTTCTATGTATAGTAGCAGAGAAACGTTAGCCAACGCAGCAAGAACAATGGGCTGTAATTTGTACCCGGCATGTATACGATAAAGCGCAGTGGAAATACCGTGCTGTTTGCTATAGGAAGCATGCACTACGATGGTGCTGCCAACCGGGGCTCGTAACCGGTATTTTTCAAAAACCCCGAAATAACTCAATATTTTGAATTATTTTGTTATGTAGAGTTCAATAATGTATTTAAGTCATGATTTCGTATTATTAGATTGTCCGGTTAAATAACGAAATAATAAACCAAAGAACAAAAAGAACGGAAAGATTACCGGTATTTTTGTATGGAGCAAATACCGGTTTGCGAGCCCTGCTGCCAACAAGATTCGGATTGGCGGCACCAAATCATGCTGGGGCCACATTAAGAGGAAACAGTAAGGTGGAGAGAATTGAAAATTAGGTATTTGTAAAATGTGTCGCTGTCCCGCACTGCCCGCGTCTCCCGCGCAGAGCGCGATAGAGACAACTGCAGCTTGGACCGAAAATACCGTTTAAAAATTCATGAAAACAACGTTTCGTAGTCCCTTGATTTCTTCCCCAAAACTTAACCTATTTAACTAATTTTTTCATTAAACATTAAAGAAAGGCTTTCGCCGTGTTCCTATGTTTTCCTTTTGTTTAATAATCTAGTCAATTTTGTTTTCTGGATGTGTGAACACAGCGGAAAATCTGGCATTTTTTTTAGGTTTTTGAAGGTTAATATCTCTTTTTCAATCAATTTATCGTAAAAAGGAAAACATAGGAACATATCAATAGTAGCCATAGATTTTTGGCCAAAAAAATTATTGCTGTACTGGCATTATCCAGGGAGAAAACAGGGGACTACGTTTGTATGGAAAAACTGCCCTCCTGTTTCCTCTTAATGGGAAACGCCGGTATTATCGATGCAGAATGATTAACGTTGTTGTAGCCGCGACATTGACATTTATAACCAGCATGACATTTTTTTCAGGCCTGTTATAGTATGAAGTTTACAAAAAACAGGCCTGTGACGTCACTGTTAAACATAGTCAAATTGCTTCCTTACTTTTAGTTATTGTCATTTTAAAATTGTTGATGGCGCGAAAATGAACGTTGACGATTTCATTTACAGCAGAAACATAACTATACTTGGAAAGGGATACATCGTGTTTTTTTTTAATTTCCGTTAAATTAAACTTGCTCCGTACGTCAACAGAAGCTCCTGGTATATCGCTTTGTGTTAAATTCGAAAGATTTTTTTTTACTTTTCATACAAAATAAATTAATACTAAGTTGATAACCATTTTTAACCCCCGACGCAAAAACGACGGGGTGTTATAAGTTTGACGTGTCTGTGTGTGTAAATGTGTAAATGTCCTTGTGGCATCGTAGCTCCCAAACGGAAAGGTATATCAGTCGAGAGTGTTCTTAGCTATGTTTGGTGGAAATCGGTTCAGGTCTTCAAGGTCATCAGGTCGTTTGTTATGTTGGTCGGGGGTTTTTTTAATTTTTAATTTAGGTTAGGTTAGGTTATAAAATACACTTTTGAGTTAGTCAAAAGTTAATGTCAACAATGTTGGAGTTATGACAGCTGTTTTATACTGGTTGGTGATTAAATTAAGATTATGAATATTTTAAAAGCGGCATGAGTTACAACATTAGTTTCTTGGAGAAATTAACTTAATTAGATCTGAAGAATGTGCCCTCGAAGTTAACGGAAATCAATAAAAACAAAAATGATATTGAAAAGAAGAAAAAGCATGCAAAGGTAGGATTTTGGTGAAAATTAGTGTCTTTATTATTCGTAATGTAATCCAAATTCATTCGAAACTGTGTTAAGAGTCACCACTCAGTATTGTAGGGTGAATTAAATATTCGACGTTTAACAGCGTTTTTTTTACCCGACTGCGGCGAAGCCCAAAAGGAGGGTTATGTGTTTGACCTGTATGTGTGTATGTATGTCCGTTCCTGTGTCCGCTCGTAACTACTCAACGGCACATCCGATTTTGATAAATGATACATCATTAGATTCGTCTTGATGGTGCGAGTGTCACTGGGTATGAAGTTCGTTAAAATAAACAAAATGGCGGATTGTATGCAGTTTCAAAGTGCACCTCGGTCGGGTTTTTTTTAGTAAAAATGTGGTTATTTCGTCATTATCATCTCGGCAAATATGTTGTTGAAATAGTAATGGTCTAGGTAATTTTTTCATGAACTTGAAAGGCAATCCCGAGGCTGAGTTTAGTTTGATCAAAATTGTGGCGGCTTACTTTTCCATTATGGTAATAATAATGACGTTGAACCGCGCGGTCAAAACGCTCGAATATTCACCCTTTACCTTAAGCACGTGGGCATTAAAGTGTTGGCTTCGGCTTTGCCCTCCTCACACATATTTTATATTTATATCTCGTAAGGAGTTACAAATATGCAGACAATATAGGAGTCGATCGCCACGCCAATTTGTAAAAACTGATAAGTTTATTATTCCAAGGGCACTTTTTAACAGAAAAAAAAAATAATTTAAGTTTTATTTCATGCTTTTTAAATGTACTATTTTTGTACTAAAATTCCATTTTATGCCGAAAATACCATACATCATTTAGCTAAGATCACCCGCAAGGAAACCTGCTTTCACGTTAAAAAAACGCATTGAAATCAGTTCATCCGTTCGAGAGCTACGATGCCACAGACAGACACACCGACAGACAGAAATTAGCGTCAAACTTATAACACCGTCTTTTTGCGTCTGGTGTTAAAAAATATCGTACGTTTCAATACAGAGCTTGGTCTACTTGTGTTCCAAGTTTCGTTTCAATCGTTACCGCGTTATTTAGTAACAAACAATCCAATCCTCTAAACATCCAAGCATCTTCACTAACTTTTACATTAATAATATTAGTAGGAAGCATAGGGATTTATACAGTTAGTTATCATAGGAACCGATCTTATCTTCAGCATTTAATTTTGCACTATCCAAGGCGACAAACCAATAATTCCCAAGATATTGCTTACCTCAAGATATCCGCAGATTCCACATCACCAATTTATCACCGCGATAGCGTCGACATTTTACAGCTAAATAATTCCCGCCGTACATTTTGCTAAGTAATGTCGATCGGCGGCCATTATTCTAGCATTTTTAGAATAGCCCCCGTCGGTGACAGCTCGGCGCGTTCGGATTTCGCACGCAACTGGAGGTGTTAAAGTTTTAGATGAATTTAAATTATAGAAGCGTCAATTGTACAGGTACAGTCGTGGAATGAAATGGTTCGACACTTTTCCAACTCAGTAAGCTAAGGTTTTAATCTTTTCAATTCGCGACTATACGTTGATTTTGGTAGCATCTTGTCTGTCCCTCGCAGGGGTCGGATTCCTGTATTTTGTGCATACAAAAATACCGATATTTTCCGTTCTTTGGTTCATTTCATTTTTTAATCGGAAAATCTAATAATACGAAATCATTTCTTAAATACATGATTGCCTACATAAAATAATTCAAATATTATTCGGGGTTTTTATAAAATACCTGTTTAGTCCGAGCCCTGGTCCCACAGTTTTTTCGAAAAAATCCTGGGATAGCTTCTTTCTCAGAATATGGACTTTTGAAGTTTTTTTGGGTCAAAATCGTTAGGTACTTTCGAACCTATTCTATTTCGAAATATGTTTCCACTACGCCACTTTCATACTGACATACGTACAAAAAGTGACGTAACGGAATACTAAATTTGGGTCACATTTTTTCACGTATAAGGTTAAAAATAATAGAGATAATCAGGAAAATTTGATACAGCTCATAACGCGCTTTCAGCCTATAATCAATACAAACCAACTCCATAATTAACTACACGTTAAAAAAATACTTGACATTAACATTGTTTTATTTATTGTGAGCGACACTGAACTTTAATGAATTGCTAACAGCAAGGACCATTAAAACAAGAGGACTGTCATTCTCCATACTTTGGATTGTAACCCGACCGCTAGGGGATTTCCGGGCAAAAACTAGATAGTCCTAAAAAACTAAACATTTAACGATGTTTTAATAGAACAAAGAAACATAGTATATAGTAACAATTAGTTCGTAAACAGCTAATAATAAATAAATTCTAACATTGAAATACTGTGTCACGTTTGCAAAGTTGAATAATTGTAAATAATATTATTTCTTTTACCAAGCTTATACATAGATGGCGTTGTAAATTCGGGGAACAGCTTTTTGTATGGAGAATGACAGTCCTCTTGTTGTAATGGTCCTTGCTAACAGTTTTTTTTGTTCCTCACTGTGTTTAGTCCACAAACGGTTATTAGTTCCTCCAACGCCAAAGACACGAGACCTGTTATGTTGCTTGCGCTTTTTTGAGAATTTCAATTAAAACATGGAAGCGTAAAGTCAGGTCATTGTGGCCCAGTGCACACAACTATAGTCGAAACTAATAAGCACTCTCGTGTAGTTGCATACTATTTTCAACCATAGTTGTATCAAAGTATAAAGACAAACAAGTAGTCCAACTTCGGAGGACCGTCCGTTTAGGAGCGCGCGACACGTATTTACACGTGACGTACTACGTGATAGGTACATTCTCACGCATTCTTAAATCTTTGCTTGTAGTGTGTTTGTACACGGCGCGCACACATACAAGCGCGCGATTCACCAGGTGTAGGAAGAAAAAATACTGTATTATACTATGGTTATATGCTGCAGTATATATTCAATTATTGCACATGATTGTACTACACACTTTTACACAAGGGGATTCTTCATACCTTGAGTTCTGAGTTTACAGAACTGTTAATTTGTTCTTCTTTATTAAATCGCATGGTAAGAAATTAATAAAAGCCACATCTACGCTAAACTAATTCCCTGTTCCGAGCGAGACTTCCGTTGGCCAAAGTCACGACTCCGCATACTCGAGGACTTGAACACCCGTCCTGCGATAACAGCTTGAATACTAACTTTTGCCCGCAAATTTGCCTATGGGCTACTTATTTATAAGTTCTAGTGATATTTTTTGAGATAACTATTGTTTGGTAGATTACAGAGCGTTTTGACCGCAGCGGTTTTTATTTCATTCGTGTTCTAGAATAGCCTGAATAGCAGAGCAAGCGATGGTGATCACAGTTAAAAATGATTATAAATTATAGTCTGTATAGAGCATACACATGATTTAAGTACATAATCAAAAGTTATCGTCACTCGATAGTCCTTCGCGGTAAAGATGGAGGAACAATAATGAATGAAATTAAAAAAAAAACACTTGAAATCGACCCTCTAGGTAGTCTACGTGATAAGCGCTTCACTGATGAGAGGAAATTGTATGCAAAGAATATTTCTATTATTATTTAATCGTGTATTGGTATTTGGTATAGGAAATTGTAATCGAATTTTTCAGGTGGCGGCAAACTTGAACAATAAACACTAAACCAATTAAGACGTGGTTACCACTACCTAGCTTTATTCCGGATGGAACTGCTTTGGTACAATTTGCATTCCTTACTTTGATGTTACCACCCACATTCGAGTCCTGTTTGAACACCTTAATTACCAATACGATCTTCCCGCGTTCCACAATTAGGCCTAATTTACACTTACAAGCAATTAGCTGGGCTTAATTAGTTCCTAATTGCGATACTATGCAAACTCAGGCTGCTACCTATCCTGTTTGTCTGTCACCGGATCGTAAGCGTCGGGGTTTTGGTAGGAATATAAGCCCTTTGGTAAATAGAGTTGGCTAATGCATTCTGCCTGTCAACATAGCTCGATTAGACACACATCGCGTGTTCCCTTCGTGGGATAGTATTAGGGATTGCAAACGAGTTACTCGAAACTCGGTTAACCGAGTAACTCGATCGAGTTTTAATCGAAATAGAACTCGGTTAATAACCGCGGTTTTTTCGAGTTTTTTTGCGTCCTTATAATATTACGGATTTTTATATTTTTACTTAAGTAAACCTTAAAAATAGGTTTTTAAGTTTCGTAACACGTAAGTAATCGACGTAATAACTGACTACTGCATAAAAAATGCCTTTAATTCGATAAAGACATATTCTGACTTCGCAAAATGACACACACGCGAAACGACAGAAAAGCAAAATGACAGAAATACGTTGTGTATACGCACCACCATCATCATCATCAACCCGTATTAGTCGACTGCTCGACATAGGCCTCTCCCATGTCATGCCATCGAGCACGATCCGCGGCCACTGGCATCCAACCTCTGCCAGCCATCTTGCGAAGATCATCACTCCATCTTGTCTGAGGGCGCCCCACACTACGTTTGCCGATCCGTAGTCTCCACTCGAGAACACGCTTGCTTCAGCGCTTGTTGGTTCTGCGGCAGATATGGCCAGCCCACTGCCACTTCAGCTTGCTAATCCTTTGGGCTATGTCGACGATTTTAGTTCTCTGTCGGATCACATCATTACGGATACGATCCTTCTGAAATACTCCCAACATGGCCCTTTCCATAGCTTACTGAGTGACCTTAAATTTACGTAGGTACTCAGCCTTCCCGTGAGCGACAACGTTTCGGCTCCGTATGTCAAGACTGGTAGGTAGGATGCACTGATCGAAAACCCTTGTCTTCAGACATTGTGGAATGGACGACGAGAAGACTCGACGTAATTTCCCATACGCAGCCCAACCCAGCTATATTCTTCTATTAACCTCTTTTACAAAGTTATTTTTACCTAACTGCAGAACTTGCCCGAGGTAAACGTACTCCTGAACAACTTCGAGAAGGGCGTCCTGCACTGCAGTCAGTTTCGGTAAAACAATATCGTTGAACATAACCTTGGTTTCGTCCAAGTTCATCCTAAGACCGGCGTGTTGAGAAAAAGCAGCTAGACCGTTCAGCGTGTATTCTAAATCCTGCAAAGTTCAAGCCAAAATGACGGGATCGTCTGCAAATCGCAAGTGTGAAATGTACTCGTCGTTTATATTAATGCCACGACCCTCCCAAGCTAGCGTCATAAACACATCCTTCAGTGCATTCGTGAACAATTTGGGGGAAATGACATCCCCTTGTCTCACACTCCGCTGCAGGAGAATGGGCTTAGTCTGCTGGTTCTGTACTTGGACGGCGTAGAGACATCTCAGCACTTGGATGTATCGCCAGTCTATTTGGCAACGTTGCAAGGATTCCAGAACCAGACAGAATCAAAAGCTTTCTCATAGTCCACAAATGCTAAGCACAGGGGCTGATTTTACTCCTCAGTCTTCTGTATTATCTGCCTCACTGTGTATGTGGTCTATGGTGCCATATCCTCTAGGAAATCCGACAGATTGTAAACTCTTTGTCGGTAAGTGCAAGGTCGTTCACAATTTGACGGTTTCTGATGGATAGATTAAAAACCGGTCAAGTGCGAGTCGGACTCGCGTACCGAGGGTTCCGTACAAACTCAAGTAGCTACATAGATAGTTCAAGAAAAACTGTATGGCGATTAGTTTAGTAGGAGCAAATAAGTAAGTGTTACGATTTTTGCGAATTTCTAAAAAACGGTGCAACTTAGGAAAACCGTTATGATTTTTCCTGTAATATTTAGGACGACATTAACAATTGGTAATTATTACAGATTTTTCTGTTCAGTAACTTCGAAGATAATAGGGGGGGAATGGTATTTTTTTAACGTTTGGCATTATTAAATCAAATACTACTTATTTAAGAAAAAAAAATAAACACGGTGTTTTAATCTACAAATCAAGCCCTTTTATTTGATACCCCGTTCAATATAATAGCCCTACTTTCAATTTTCAAAGTCCCATTTCGGTCCCCTTTAAAAAAAAAAGGAAAAAGGTATAAGATTTTTTTACTGTCCAATAGCCTCGGGTTAGCGATTTTTAACACTATTCCAAATTTCAAGTCGATAGCATTAGTAGATCCTGAGATATCTTGCTGTGACAGACAGATGGAGTCGCACCATAAGGGTTCCTTTTTTACCATTTTGGTACGGAACCCTAAAAACTACCCTACTACCCTACTTAATCCCGAGTTTACAAACTAATTTAATCATTACCATTACACAAAAAAAAATTAAAACAACTTCAGACAGTTTCGAGCAAAAATCGAAACCGAACTCGGTTTTCGAGTTTAATCGAAAAGTACTCGTTTTTCGGTTTTCGAGTCTGGCTGCAATCCCTAGATAGTATCTGGTCTCTAATGGTAGCTGATCGTACAGCGTAACAAAGTCTCAATTAAGGTTTTCAGAAGTTTCCACCAGGTGGCAACTGGCGAGTAGTCTTTAACAGCAGTAGGTAGCCCGTTTGATGAAGATACGAGTTACAATTTTACAAGTCTAAACTTGCAACATTATTCAATAAAAATAACAACACCATCGGTGGATTTGACCCAATGTTGCCAGTTTAGACTGTAAAATTGTAGCTTCTAGCTTTGTGAAAAGGGCCACGGGTATCGACATTCCCTAGAGTAATTGTAGCTTCTAGCTTTGTGAAACGAGCCACGGGTATCGACATTCCCTAGAGTAATTTGTGAATTTTTACGCTTGCGATCAAAAATAGCTCAAATAAAGAGACCTGAAAGCTCATTTGCAATAAAGAGATCAAAAACCCCGAAATACCCATCACCATTACCCATCGCCTGCTGGTAACCGATTCGTGGCGTCGTAGGAATAGATTTATGCTATCATTAGGGCATGCTATAGGTACCTACTGGTATTTTTATGGCTAATACCGGAATCACGGTACCCCCCCCCCCCCCCCAAAGTAATACTGGTACCCATACAAGTAATACCGGTAGTAGGTACATGTCCCAACTGTCATCTCTATTTGTTTATACATATATCTAGTGGTTTTCGAGACGAGATTTTAATTATGACGCATCTACGCATTTTGTTATTTGTTCAAAAGTGTCATGTTACTCAATTTTATTTCGACAACTTTAGAACAATGAGTGCTTACCATTGCAGAAAAAAACTCGTTCAGCGAGGCACCAGAGGGTTCTTCAAAACTTTTCAGCGATTTTCTGTTGTCGAATACATTACAGTGAGCGAGTAACGGTTCGTTGCGGGCTGACGTCAAATTTTACTCGCTTACTCGTCGGCGGTGGGATCAGTGCCTTAGACAGAGCAAACGTGTGCGGTCACGGGCGAGGGCGGGACGCAAATAAAGACGAAAGAAAGAAGACGAGAAATAACTATGAAACACTTCACAGCACTCTAAAGGCACTTCCCATCGCTGGCGAGGAAGCGAGTAAAATTGGGCGAGTAGCATTACTTTGCGGATCTGAAAAGGTCGATCGATCTCACTGTAACACAACGCAACTCGATCAATTTAACTCGCTTATTCGCCGGCAGTGCTGGCGCCTTACTTTATAGGCAGCTATATCTGTCACCTTATGGTATGGGCGTTCGCTAATCATGTAGTAATTATTGTTCTTAAAGTGAACTATAAAATGGTGTTTAAAGTTTCACACATATGCATATTTTTGTAACGTTAGCTGTTTAATGAAAACTGCTCCGACATTGAGACAGAATATTCACTTCTCCTGCACTTGCTACTTGCACCCGACTCGTCCAACCACTTGCCCGCCGACTGGCACGCGTCGATGATGAATGGACTAGGGCCAATGTACACAAAGTTGCTAGCCGGGAAAGGCGAATACACCGCTAATGTTATAATTTCTTATTTAAGTTCGAGGCTATAGCAGGTAGCAGTATATTGCACAATGTGCTCAATTAACAGTAACTTAACGTTACACCCCGCAACGTGACGCACGGAATTGAATATAGCTGGAACCAAAATTTGGCTTTCAATTGGTTGACATCTGCCTAAACTATGTCTTTCTCTATCTTTGGTTCGCGCTATCAAGATCGATTCTTTCCAATTCTCCAGGGTGCTGTGTTAACTTAATAACCAACGCTTATGCATAGTTAGATGGAGAACCTTAAACAAACGATTTATCCACGGCGAAGTGTATATTTACGTAATAGCATGTAGTTAGTCAGGAGCGCGAACAGGGTGTTGGCTCTCGTGATAATTGCCGCGCAGCTGCACGGGCAGGCTGCGCAGACGCAGGCGAAGGCGTTATTTGTTCAGTTATACGCAGAAGGGCAAAAGTGGTAATTTTCACCCCTAGAGAAATTAATCAAATCAATCAATCAAAATGTTTATTGCATAGTCATGAGTTGTACAAAAAGATCTTAAAAGAAGCATTATAGTCCATCATGTCCTACCTCCGAGAGACGTGCAATATTTCGTCTTAATTCTAAATACAAAGTTAATAATCAAAATGACAAAGTTAATATTAGATACAAAGTTATGTCCAGTTCAATTGTATGTCACTATTTTAGATTGAATTTAATAATTTTTATATTACATTATTATATTATATTGAACTAAATTATATTGTTTACATTCATTTCATTCTTACTAACTATTTGTATCCACAGTTTTAAATTATTAAATCACACTAATTCTATAAATGTGAAAGTTTGTGAAGATGTTTGGACGTTTAGATGTTTGGTTATTAGGATGTTTGTTACTAAATAACGGGGAAACATCTGGATGAATTGAGGTGAAATTTTGGCAAGCAAGTAGACCAAGTCCTGGATTGAAACATAGGATGCTTTATATCCCGGTAAAGAGTTCCCTTGGGACAGAAACGGGAAAAAAAGCGAGCGAAGCCGCGGGTAAATGCTAGTTATCAATTTTTGGGGTTGAGGTGAAGTGCTGGATGCACAGTGTCTCTCTGAAATACGTTTGATTACTGTTACCAAGGACCATTAAAACAAGAGGACTGTCATTCCCCATACAAAAAAGCTGTTCCCCGATATTTACAACGCCATCTATGTCTAAGCTTGGTATAAGAATTATATTATTTACAATTATTCAACTTTGTAAGCGTGACACAGTATTTAAATGTTAGAATTTATTTATTTCGTTAAATGTTTAGTTTTTTAGCGCCATCTAGTTTTTGCCTGGATATACCCTTGCGGTCGGGTTACGATCCAAAGTATGGAGAATGACAGTCCTCTTGTTTTAATGGTCCTTGCTGTTACTACTATAACTTGTTTAAATTTTTACAATTTAAACGGTCAGTTATGCCCATATTTCTTCATTTTTCTAAGGTACCAGAGAGTGATATTGCATTAAGTTCGCTTAATCCGTGGCGTTAGGCGGCGCGTGGTGAAGGGTCGCAAGTTAAGCGATGAGACCTGGTTCGCTGCACTCACTGACAAGAGACAAAGACGACACCAAAGCGACTCAGCACCAAATGTTGCAAACTTCTCTTGTCAGGCCTGTGGTAGGATATGTCGCTCTCGCATCGGTATTATTTAGCCACCAAAAGCGATGTCTCTCTAACATTGCACCATGAATCGTCTGTAATGATACCTTATTACGTTTTCATGAGAGTACAACTAATATTTTCCCGTTTTAAGATAGACTTGAGGTGTAAAAGTGTTTCGAACCCGACCGGCTTTCTTCTATTCAGGGTCAGGGATCTAGACCGCTCTAGTGCGCTAATCACTTTCACTACCGCCCCGCTAATTGGGACAGCCAGTAGGGTAATAAGCAGTGGTCGGCACTATCAGTGCAATACTTCAACAAAACTTGCCAAGCGGACACAATAGAGTGCTTACAGCCATGAAATAGTACATTACACAACTAGGGTGGTAATACAAAGAAAGGCCGAGATCGCAGATGTTTGCGGCCCGAGCTGCAAGCGAGGGACGTAAATATGCGATCGAGGGCTTTCTTTATTACCTCCCGTGTTGTGTACATCAATTTATGTCTACACTTGGCCAGAAAGCGTCTTTTTCCGTACGCGCAGCGTGCGGAAAAAGCCACTTTATGGCCAGGTGTGGCATAAATATTATATCTTTGTACTCTAGTATTGGAAATCCGAGATTTCGATATAGAGTTAAATTGAACACTGATCTGCCAATAATATTCTTATTTCCTTGGTTGTAAGTTCTCCTTTATGTCAGCTTTACGTATTACGTATGTTAAAGTTTTGCACCGATAGTGCCGATCACTGGTAATAAAGTACTTTTCTGACGGATCAAATCAGTTACTTTTTAGGGTTTCGTGGGTGAATCAACTTTTAGACCCACAATTTTGACGTCCCTGGCGTTACCGAAAATGTCTCTGCAGTTACTAAGAAGTCGAACTTCTAATAGGATATTTTTCTATTTATTAGGTTTATGAGACGGGGCGTTCAACGTTCTAACATCCCACTAATATTATAAATGCGAAAGTTTGTGAGGATGTTTGGATGTTTAGATGTTTGGATGTTTGTTACCTAATAACGGGATAACAACTGGATGGATCAAGCTGAAATTTGGCATGTAAGTAGTCCAAGTCCTGGATTGAAACATAGGATACTTTATATCCCGGTAAAGAGTTCCTTTGGGACAATAACGGGAACAACGCGGGCGAAGCCGCGGGAAAATGCTAGTACACCATAAATTTAAACAGACAAACCATTATTTAAAGGCGTTATTTTACAACGAAAATTAAAAGTTGCAGACAGTGTTGTGTGAGTAAAGAAGTTGATTGACCCCGTACCAAAATGGTAAAAAAGGGACCCTTAAGGTGCGACTCTGTCCGTCTGTCCGCCTGTCTATGAAGTGTTTCAACTTTACTGCGCATCATAAAAGGAGAACTTAGGCGATTCGAGGCGGCCGGTTTTCCATACAAACCTAAAGGGGGTCATTGTTTACTTCTAAGGTATCAATTACGTTTGAAACTTAGTGCTTCAAACTGTAAAATTTAGTGCTTAATCCTAATTCCTATCGTAAATATTAACAGTAAAGCAGAAATTGCGCTAACGCTTGTAAAATACGATCACAATTCGCAATGCGAGACCCTCTAGGGAAGATAATTAATATCGAGAATTATTTAACAGTAACGAGGTGTCAAACGTGTTGTGTATGACGTCGTACTTGCAGTATAAATCTACACTCTAAAAAAATTGGTTGCTCCTAACAAGATTGTGATAGTTATAATCAAGCATCTTCATTCCATACGAGCGTAATAAGACGTTAAATGCACCAACTAAGATGATATTGATTGTTTATCATAGTTCAATTAACCATGTTCTGATTTGATTCAACAAACATTGATGTATAAGGTAACTTATTAAACATGATCGAATCATACAAAGAAGAAAATAATGATAGAAACAAGGTTAAAATTATCAAGATTCTAGATTGTTGTTTTAATCACTAATGAACTTGCTGTTTTAATTAATCAGCTTTCGTTGATATGTTTAATATCTTGTTTGTTTTATTTAAGTTAACGCCAACAAAGAGAAAATCTCTCTTAGTTGCCTCAGATTTTTTAGAGTGTGCGCCGAAGGGCCGTAAAGCTTGAACTGAGACCACATGAAGGTTTCAAAGACGTGTGTCGATACTTGCTAAAATCGCCTAGATCCTTGAGTTTTTTTTTTCATGTCAATTTAAAGCCGATTCCGTTTCTAACCCTCGACGCAAAAATAGGGGTGTTAGGGCCATATTTAACCTAGTGGGCGCCCTGAGCCAACCAGACTAATATTTATTATGAATATTAGTCTGGTTTCCTTACGGCCACTAAGTTAAATATGGCCCTAAATATCCTTACTATGGTAATAGTGAAATGGATATTAGACGATTGGCGAACGTACACCGTTCACAAAGCACTGAATTTCGCAGTTAACGACGCCATAATTGTCAGTGAATTCGACGCCGAAAGTAAATACCGTACTTTCTAGGTTATGACGTCATAAATTGGGATTATAAACGGTAAATTGAATCGAGGATTGGTTATTATCTTAGAATAGCTATAAAATTAGAAAAGCGGACTAGAAGCAGTCAGGCCTAGAGATGGGCGGTGGGTAAATACCCAAGGTATTTACCGGGTAAATACCCGGGTATTTACCCAATCTACCCGGTAAATTGGGTAAATACCCAAATTGGTGGGTATAAACTATTTGTTAAGTATTCTTTACAAATTTCATTAAAAACGTTGTTGATATATAGACGTATAGTAAGAATAAATGCTATGGATAGCGAAATAGGCATCTTAGGTTACATCAACAAAAGTAATGATGCACTTTTTATTTAGGGTGTCCCAGATTTTACGAAAATCCAAACTGAGTAACGCATACCTTCTAATTATGTTTGTTATGTGCTAAAATGCCCCTAAACCAAAAATCAGCTAATTTGTGTATGGGAACCCGTGCCGACTTCCGGTTGAGCTAAGTTTGCACCTGGTTAGTATGTGGTGCGAACGAAACCAGGTGCAAACTTAGCTCAACCGGTTAATATGAAAAATTTAGGATGAAGTCGGCACGGGTTCCCATACACAGAATGAGCTGATTTTTGGTTTAGGGGCACTTTAGCACGTAACAAACATAATTAGTATGCGTTACTCAGTTTGGATTTTCGCAAAATCTGGGATTCCCTGCTTTTTATTCATCTTTAATTTTTGATTTGTGTCTTGGTCGAGACGCTGACAATTTTAAGTTTAATTGAAGGTTACAATCTAAATATGATCATAAAACCTTAAAAACCTTCTAGAAACTTAACAAAACCATCTAGAAAAATCACAAAAAAGTCTAGAATATGTATTATACTTTCACAAAACTCTTTTAGAAGGTTTTATGAACTTCAAATTTTTTTTTTAATAATTCTTCTAAAAATCTCACAGAATCTTCTAGGTATCTCATCGAAATCTCTAGAACCATCATAGATACCCAGATAGCTTCTTGTAACATATTATTAACTCCTAGATATCTTACATGGTAACATGGCCTTTATGAAGCCTACTTTAACATCTAGAACCTCATAAACACTATAATGTATCACAGAAGATTCTGGCTCCTTAGTAAAACCACCTAGAAACTTCTAGATATGTCGAAAAACAGACGGGAAACTTGATAATTTTGTATATTGCTTATTTTGTAGACCGTGTAAATTTCATAAAATCTTCTCAAAACTTGACGGAAGCTTCAAAAAACCTTACAAGGACATTGAGGCGTATTATTGTTACATCTGGAACACATAAGCGTGGCTATAAATACAAAAGAAGATTCTGGATTCCTTGTAAAAACCACTTAAAGACTTCCAGATGTCTTATGTCATTTGGGAAACTTGATAATCTTATTAACATCTCATATATATATTTTTTTTTTAGACTTCTGGAAACTTCATAAAATCATGTCAAAACTTTAAAGAAGCTTCAAGAAACCTCAAGTCTTCTGTTGGTCACCTATAGTAACATCTAGAATTCATAAAAATGACAAGAGATACCACAGAAGATTTTGAATTCTTTGCTGGAAACTTCAAAAGACCATGTCAAAACTTTACGGAAGCCTCGAGAAACCTTACGAGGCCTTTTAGTTCCCTACTGTACATCTAGTATATTCATAAACATGACGAGAGATACCATTTAATAATATTATTTCATTTGTAGGCTTCTAAAGACTTTATAAACGAAACTTAGAAACTTCTAGAAATATCTTAGATCTCTTTAAAACCTTGTAGTACCATCTATGAAGTTCGTAGGATCTTGTATAAACCCTATAGAACCATCCAGAAGATTACGTTTCTCTCTTCAAGACTACGTTTAG
Source organism: Eudemis profundana (assembly GCA_947034925.1). Taxonomy (NCBI): domain Eukaryota; kingdom Metazoa; phylum Arthropoda; class Insecta; order Lepidoptera; family Tortricidae; genus Eudemis; species Eudemis profundana. The sequence continues at coordinate 2,200,781 of OX344799.1, forward strand.
GGACATCAAAGAATCTTTTAGAAATATGGTTAAACCTTCTATGAAATTCATAAAACATGAAGAAACTTTAATATAACTTCTAGAAGTTTCTAGACATCTTCTAGAAGCTTCTAGGAATCTGAAAACTTTAAAATACTGTGTAAACACTACTAGAGTACTCGTAGGATATTAAGTCCTCAAAAAATTTCTAAAAGTTAACGATAAATTATTTAGACACTTCGTAGAAATAATTTTTCACCAAACTATAAAAACCCTTTAATAAAGTCTTAATTTATTTATTATTTATTTATAAAAAATACATAACAGGCTTACAGTTTTCACCAAGCGCCTAAAATGCTAGATTGACATAAACTATCTACCGTAATTATTACATAGCAATTCTTAAAAGTAACAGTTGCACATTAAACTTATTTTAGTGAGTAGCACATGCCAGCTGTCAGCAAACAGGTCGGCATCTTGCTCCAGCACCACCTTGTTGAGCAGCGCGGGCGCACGTGCTTGGGGCGCGTTGTTAGATCGGCGCGTGCGCGCCCCCATCGCCGCCCTCTCCGGCGCAGCGAACAGCGGGCGGCGACGGCGGCCCGCACGCCCGTACTGCTCAGGGACGAATAAGCGGATACTTTCCAAGGCTGTTGGATTATAAATTTGTCCTCTCAACAAAAGACAGTAATGAGTGGCGAGATGGAGTTTACGTCTGTAATTGAGAGTGTCGAGCCCGACCATGCCCGCCACAAAAAGAGATGGAAATAAGTATGGATAATATCCATACTGCTTTTTATATATGTGACGTGCAAACTTTCGCTGGACTCTTTCGAGCGAGAGTTGGTAAATCTCCTCAAAAGGGTCCCATATTACAGAGTCAAACTCCAACTTGCTACGCACGTATGCGTTATACAATATAATTGGTACAGTCGTGCTAGTAAATTGTGGTGCCATACGCATTACAAAACCTAGCGTTTTGTTCGCATTTTTTACTACTGAGCGAATGTGGCTATGGAAGTCTAATTTAGCATCAAGCTCGAGACCCAAGTCACGGATAGTCTGGACGCGAACAATAGCGTCGTCACCGAGGTGATAGGTAAAGTTCAGTGGACATTTACTTCTACTAAACGTAATGATTTTGCATTTATTCCCATTAAAAAACAATCTATTAGTTAGGCTCCAATTCATTACGGCATCTATATTTCGCTGCAGCACCTCACAATCAGAAGTTGCATCAATGGCATAAAACAGCTTTAGATCATCAGCGAACAATAAGCACTTGACGCCGCTGACCACCGCAGGCAAGTCATTGATCATCACCAGAAATAGGGTGGGGCCAAGCGTACTTCCTTGACTCACTCCAGATCTGGTGAAATACTCGCTAGATTGATACCCTGACAGCTGTACAAACTGTCTCCGATCCTTTAAATAGCTCGCGAATAACTTCAACAAATTCGGGGAAAAACCAAACGAGGACAGCTTATTTAGAAGTATATCATTATCGACGAGATCGAATGCCTTCTGGAAGTCGAAGTAGGCAGCGTCCACTTGCCGGGATTGGTCCATATGGGGAAGGGCATAGTCAACAAAGTTGATATTGTTAGTAGTGGTGGACCTACCTCCCCGAAAACCGTGCTGGGCATCCGACAGACGATTTGAGATAAGAGGCGCAATAGATCTATTAATAACTCCCTCAAAAATCTTACCAAAAACGGATAGAACAGCTATTGGACGAAAGTTGCTAATATCAGAAGCAGAAGTTTCCTTCGGGACAGGCGTTACTCTCGATATCTTCCAAAGATCTGGGTAAATACCCTGCTTAATAGAGAGGTTAAAAATGAACAGCAGAGGATCCTTCAATACTGAAATACAGTCTTTGACCAAAAATGCGGGGACGCCGTCAGGGCCAGGTGCGGAAGAAGCCTTCATTTTACTAATAGTGCGACGCAGTTCCAGAGAAGTAACATTTCTCAAACTAATACAGGTAGAGTCCTTTTCACCGATAGTATTTTGAGAGGCAGCGTCAGCGTTCAGCAGAGGAGTGTTGGGGTGGAATATAGAGCAGAAGTGTGCAGCAAATGCATGCACAGCGTCCTGCTCCGGCAGGCTAACTCCTCCAGACGTATAGGAGACAGGCTGCCGATTACTGCGCCTGTCTCTGACATGCCTCCAGAAAGCAGCGGGGTCAAGGCCTATTGATTTTTCTGTTTTCATTAAGTACTGCTTATATGCCGACGCTATCAATTCTTTAACTAGAGTACGGTAGTACCTAAACAGCTCCTTATTAAAAAGTAGTCCCTTACTTTTAAATTTCATGTGGTTAAAGTTTTTTAGTTTAATGTATTTTATAATTTCGGCTGTGAACCAAACCGGATAGTCATGTTGACGTGAGCCACCCACTGCAGGTTTGTACATGGGAACAGTTTTATTTAGTACATTATACAAATTTGCATATAAGATATTGACTGCATTGTTAACACACACTTGGTTATATAGAGATGACCAATCAATGTTAGCTACCTCCATATATGCTGAGAACAGATCTGCTTTCTTAAAACACCAACGGCGACTTTGTACAGTTGGTGGATTTGGTGTCGGATTTGGATCAGCACTTGTACTATCATATTCATAACTAAGTATTAAGTTTACAGTAAGAGGCGGGTGGTAGGCATCCGCAGGTACCAACAGATCATCACAGCATAGCACTTCAGCATCGTTAGCACTCATATTGGTTAGGACGAGGTCTAGGATGCCTCCATGTGAATTTTTTATGCTATTACATTGTCGCAGATTACAAAATCGCGTAAAACACTCAAATTGGTCATGCACGTTTGAATTAAAAGAGTTCAGATTAAAGTCTCCTATAACTACCGATTTAAAAGAACTAAACACACACATAGCATTTTCAATACATTCTAAAACTTTAAGGTATTGCTCTGCATTATAGTTCGGTGGCAGATACACGACACATAACATTATCTTGATGTCTCTTTTCGAAATACTAACAAATAAAATTTCTTTATCAGCCGTAAGTCCATCAATATTGCTTATAAGCCGGATATTGTAAGCATCTCTTACCGCTAGCAAAACACCTCCCCACCCGACATCACCGGCTCGGTCTTTCCGTAGTACTACGTAACCAGGAGGAAACAACTCTCCACTGTTGACAGAGCTGTTCAGAAAGGTTTCAGTGAGAGCTATGACGTCAGGACGGTGCGTTTCTACGTTCTTCCGAAAAATTGCTGTCTTCGACCGCAGTCCTCTAACATTTTGGTAGTAGATATTAAGTGGTCGCAAACGCTTAGTTTTTTGCTTGCGAACGAAACGCCTGCCGCCATGGTTTAACACAAACATCCTTCGCCCAGTTGGCAGGGTCCATAACTCGATCCACTAGGTTTGAAGGGACGCTGAGCTTAAACGAAGCGTAGTCACCTCTGGCTTTTAATGCTTCAACGCCGCACACATCGAGGCCCAGAAACGTCTGTAGGTGGGCGCTAACCTGCTCAGTCGTAGTGCCCACTTTAAGGTAGTACACGTGGATGAACTGGCGTCGCTCAGCAGCTTCCAGCTGCGTAGTGCCTGGAGCCGCAGTCCCGCGCATCACACCAGATGACTTGCGTCCACGTGTTTGAACCGCCGCCGTAGCGTCGCTTGATTCTGACTCAGGAGACATCGAAATTTGCTGACTAGATGCTAGTACCTCCTCTTCTTGTGCTGGTTTTGGTGTAGGGGGCACATTGTTTTGCGCAGGTTTTCCCTGCTTTTTGCCTTTTTTTGTTGTTTTCCACTCAGTGGAGCTAGAGCTTTGCGGATTCACTGGCGTTGGGGCTACGGGGGCCGACGGTTCCTGTAGCTGGGACAGCTTATTTTCCAGTGCAGTCATGCGAGTGCTTAGATCTGCTACTGTTGCTATTAGAGGTCCCAGTTGCTCTTTGATTGCATTGCCAATCAAATATCCCAAGCGTTCATTTATGACCTGGTTCAACTCATTTCTTACTACTCCGCGTATATTCTCCATATGGGTGGAATCGCCCAGAGTTCTACTCAAGTATTCAGAGTTATTCATTATTAGATTCTGGTTTCGTCGGATTGTTACTCTGTCCACGCTGTCCGGAATTGACTGGTTTAGAATTGTGGAGTTTATAGAGTCGTTGAGGTTTGCTTGGGATGAAGTATTTTCCAACACTGTGCTACGAGCTGGCGTATGCGTGTTGTCGCCTCTTTTCCTCTGCTTACAGATGCAAAGCTGGCACTTCCAACTGTCTTTTTCTTCAGTAGTCATAGTATTGGAAAACCATGACTCAGGCACATTTGCACACAGTAGGTCATAATGATCCTTGCAGAGGCAGCATCGTAGCCACATCAGGCTCTCAGTAACGCCCATGCATCCAGCACAAACAATTGATTCAGACATCGCTATGTACCTCTGTTACAACGACCGTTAACAGAAATATAATATTCTCACAGAGGCATGTAGCAACTTACGGTTCGAGCGTCGCGTCTGCGATCCGCTAATCTGTGAGGTATAGCGCCGTTATCGGTTTGAACTAATGAGCCTCAGGCAGCGTACGCCGTTAATAATTATACAACTTCACTTCTTTACTGAAATTGAAATAAAATTATTGGACAACCTTTTGAATCTCATAAAACCAGCATGAGATGAGGGGACTAGTACTAGTCTTTACGGGAAGCTTATATATATATTTTTTTTTTTCATATAAAAAATAAATTTAAAATATGACTTCGAAAGTGTACAGAAAAACTCAATATCATTCCTTTAATAAAACAAACATATTTTATTAGGTACGATCGAATCAAATCAGATGTAAACGCTAAGCCTGCAGAAAATATTCGGTAACAGTGCATTATCTAACAATCCAAGTTATATTATATCATTCCGATGACGACAAAATGTATTTTTCTTAATATTTTATCCCTTGCACACATTAATTTATTCAATTGTTAATTATCTTGACCCTCAGTAGTTTCTACCCACCAAAATGGGTAGAAACGGGTAAATACCGGGTGGATTGGGTATTTACCCGGTATTTACCGGGTAAATACCCACGAGCGCCCATCTCTAGTCAGGCCGAGTGAATTTCCAACATTTTCATACAGATCGTGCCCAGTTTCAATCCTTCCGGGATTGAATTTCGAAAAATGCTTTCTTATAGTGCACCTTTACGCTTTCGGCGGTGTACGTCAGATTTCAATTTCGTCAGATGACATGTAGGTCAGATTCCATTTTCGGCAGATTCCATGGAGATCAGATTCCGATTTCGTCAGGTGCCACATATGTCTGATTCCGATTTCGACAGATTCCTAATAAGTCAGATTGCATTTTCGTCAGATTCCTAGTAGGTCAGATTCCATTTTCGACAGATTCAGTCAATCAGATTCCGAGGTGGTCAGATTTCGAATACGTCAGTTTCCTATTTCGTCAGATTCCGAGTAGGTCAGTTTCTTATTTGGTCAGTTTTTATTTCGTCAGATTTAAATATCTCTAGGTTTATTTGGGCGCTGATTTGTGCCGTGACCTGAAATGACGTCTGCCATCTAAATCTAATGCCCTATAAAACGTGTGTAACAAATTTTATCCCACTATGGTCAATCAATGGTCTAAGCTTTATGTTGCTTATCAGTACCTTAGTCACGGAACTGTTTTGAATGTAGGTACTCGTACCTATGTATAATACAGATTGAAAGGACGTTACGGTACCCTGTGAATCCAATACACTGCGTCTTCTTTGTATCGTCTATCGGAGTTACAGTACCACGATACAAATTTCGAACGAAAATACTCGAACATTTTTTATGAAAAGAAAAAAGGCAATTATTGTATGTTTAAAAAAACCAAGTCTCGGTCTCGACCCAGAAATTATTTTATTCTCTTATTTTTATTAAAAACTGTCTCGGTTAGTCCTAGTGTTCAGTATGTACAACGCGCCAAGCTGTTCCCTCGCTCAGCTCCTCTGCGGCGCGTGCGCAAGTGATTCACGCGTTATCAACGTCTGTCGCAACGCGATCGATGACTGCCCATTATTGCAGTTATGAGTACCTAAGGCTGCTCCGCTCTTAGACCATCAGTTTCCATTACTTTATTCATTTGGGACATCTACAGAATTACAATACCATAATGTACAGAACTATTTGTTAATACATAAAATCAATTACAAATCTCCACTAATAGTCTGTCTATATACTGTCTATATAGACAAAAACTATAACAACCCTTATAACTACCCTTTAAATATCAATAGATTTTTTTCTTAACATGCAAGGCTCGAAACCGGTATTTTGCAAAAGCCCAAATTTTTTTTAAATTATTTTATGCTTTTTATGTAGAGCTCAGTAATGTATTTAAGTTATGATTTCGTATTATTAGATTGTCTGGTTAAAAAACGAAATAATAAACCAAAGAACGATAAGAACGGAAAGAATACCGGTATTGTTGTATGGAGCAAATACCGATTTCCGCGCCCTGCTTACATGTATCAGTCCTGAGCCAAAGTATACAGACAGACAAACTTCGGCTGTTTAGAAGCGCGTGATACGTATTGAATCGCGCATGTGTGTGAGTGCGATCCGTCCCGAACACTCTAAGCATTCTTAATAATAACTATACTTATAGTGCGTTCGTTCACGGTGCGCACACATACATACATTTACATGTATACAGGGTGGGAGGGACTATACCGACATACTTTAGCCATGAATTCCTGGTGGTGTGACGAGTAAATAATGTTATATCAACATGGGTCGAATATTGTCATTTTACATTAACAGTCTTATGGAACAAAATAAATCAGTAAATTCAGCCCCTCGTTATAAACATGTCCTTACTGGAGGAAACGTTATCAAAAAGAAAAAAAAAAGCTAAAATGGAAACGAAAGATCAATTTTTTAGCCTCGTAGTCGCTTACCATCAAATACTGCGAAGGTTAATTGCTGTTTACTTAAAGGATTTAAAAAAAATAGTAAAACTATCTTAGTCACATTTATTAGGGCTTGTTACACACTTGGGAGTTTTCATTTAAAAAATAATGAATATCTCGGAAAGTAAGCGTTTTTCGACTATACATCACATAACTTTTTTTACTCCTAATAGTTGTTAGAATCTAGTATAGTTAAAGTTTGTCGGTATAGTCCCTCCCACCCTGTATATGTGTGCGCACCGCGCGATGTACCTTTTTTGGGAACAAAAATTACTGCTGTTATACTGTGGCTGGACCAAGGCAAGCCAAAGCCTCCTCACGTTTGCATCCATCGAATTGCATACTACCAGGGTAGATCTTTAAACCTCTCATAAGCATGAACCAATTGGAATACGGTTTTTTTCATTAGATAGCTGTTTTAATTGCTATAGCCCTTAGCTATGTGTCATGAAATCGGAGCCCTATGTTATATTTGCTACAAAAAAGCCGCATAAAGTCTACAAAAACTCGTTCATAACTATTTAAAAAAAACTTTTTTTAATCACCATACGTCATAGTTCATAGTATCCATAATTCATAGTTAATGTTATTTCATTATAGCGAATATGCGATGGAGGCTAGGAATAAACCTTTTTGCCTTTGATCTCGGCTGGCGACCTACATTCGTAATGAACGAATTTGTTGCTAGTGTTAATTTGTTGTGAGCTACAAATCAGTTTGTGGTTCACGTAATTTACGTCCTATGCCATGCCAGGAGTGGACCAACAAGGTATGGAAATTTTCTGAAATAAATACACAGAAATTTTCTAAAAAAAAAAAACATTTTAATTTGGCTTCTGATGTTCTGAACTCTTACATTCTCTTAAGAGGAAACAGGAGGGCAGTTTTTCCATACAAACGTAGTCCCCTGTTTCCTCCCTGGATAATGCCAGTAGAGCAATCATTTTTTGTCCAAAAATCTATGGCTACTATTGATATGTTCCTATGTTTTCCTTTTTACGATAAATTGATTCTCAAAAGAGATATTAACCTTCAAAACCTTTTTCCGCTGTGTTCACACATCCAGAAAACAAATTTGACTAAATTATTAAAAAAAAGGAAAACATAGGAACACGGCCAAAGCCTTTCTTTAATGTTTAATGAAAAAATTAGCTAAATAGGTTAAGTTTTGGGGAAGAAATCAGGGGACTACGAAACGTTGTTTTCCTGAAATTTTAAAAGGTATTTTCGGCTCAAGCTGCAGTTGTCTCTATCGCGCTCTGCGGGTGAGAGGCGGGCAGTACGGGATAGCGACACATTTTACAAATACCTAATTTTCAATTCTCTCGACCTTACTGTTTCCTCTTAATCGTATATGCATTGCACATAAATACATAATGATCGTAATTATCTATGTTATATTAACGATCGCAATTATTTATGCTTTAATACAATGAAATAAGTACGTTTTAAGAGACAATATTTATTTGATAAACTTATGCAAATGCGTGTCACATAACTTTCCCGTAAAAACCTAATGACTTCGAGACATCACAACATAACTTTAGAATTAGAAAAATAATTGAAATTTCATCAAATATTACATGTTTAAGTAGGTAGCAGTAGTTGAAATTATATATCACAAGTAAGTTTAATACATTAAGACAGTCAAAATGTTTATAAAAAAAAACACAATTACGAAGGAGCTGATTTTTGGGAAATAATAAAACTATATAATCTGGTGACAAAAATAGAAACTAAATATAACTTATATCGAAAACTAAATTGACCTAAAAGCTAAATTAACCTCTAAAAGCAAACATTACAAAAGAACACCCCTCAAGCAGGAGTAAATTGAATTAAAAATAAAAAGGGTATTTTTGATAAAACGTCTATGCCACACCTGGCCAAAAAAGTGCTTTTACCGCACGCTACGCGTACGCGCCTCTTGTTGGCCAAGTGTAGACATAAAATGATGTACACAACACGGGAGGTAATAAAGAAAGCTCTCGATCGCATATTTACGTCCCTCGCCTGCTCGGGCCACAAACATCTGCGATCTCGGCCTTTCTTTGTTTTACCACCCTAGATGTGTAATGTACTATTCAATGTGTCGACATTCCGTACAAAACGGAACCTCCAGAATACCAAACCAGCTCACACTTGACTGAATTTCAAAATGACAACACACGTATAGCTTGGCAACTTCGTTGGTGACACTCACATGTGTGCTTTTTGTTATGTGCAGCCATAACTACTCACACAAGTTACCGCCAACACGAACGGGGGCCTCCGCAGGCTGCCTCCATCGGTCGTCGTTCGTGTTGGCGGTAACTTATGTGAGTAGTTATGGCTGCACATAAAAAAAGCATTCATGTGAGTGTCACCAACGAAGTTGCCAAGCTATAGCAGTAAAACGGTAATAAAACATGGAAAGCAAAGCGATGCCAATCGAAACCCTTTGGTTTTATGACTCTATTATCTAGATTTTACGTATTCCGTTTTGTAATAATTTGAGAGGCCGATGTCGTAAAAATTGTGTTTATTTTATAGACCGCCATTAGAGATAACGGACTGACAGAGATTTAAAAATTGGAAAATGATGAAAGTTTAGTTGTAAAAGCGTGTTTTACGGCATTCACCTCCCATACATAATAACCTACTATATTAATAAGTATGTAGCTACAGTCAGCTACAAAAATATAAATATATTTTTTTCTCCTGACTACTCAATGAGTAAAAATACCTATACTTTACGTCACACCTGGCCATAAAGAAAGTGGCAACAACCGCCCGCTACGTGTGCGGAAAATACCACTTCTTGGCCCAGGGGAGACGTGAAATTTCGTACTTACCACGGGCGGTAACAAAGAGAGCCTCAGATCGCATATTTATCGCCCTTGCCTTCGACTCGGGCGCCAATTAGCTGCGATCTGAGATATTCCGTTTTACTGCCCTAGGTAAGTAATGTACTAATAGTCCCTATACTTTAAAAGAAAAATAATAATCGGAAATTGTACTTTCCCACTCCGTAAATACTTTTAACCATTTTTACGCCACCTCATGCCTTACTTCGCATTTAGTGCCCGCTGCACGAAAAAAAAAAAACAATTTCTTGACCCAATAGAGTCCCAGATCGAAAATCTATCACAAACACCTGCGATCTGGAATATTCTTAACTTTACTGCCCTTGCTTTGTAATATACTATTAATGTATCAGTATGAAGCTGTGTATTTGCCCGAGACTATGGATAAGGCGAAGAACACACTGAAATCGCCCGTCGCCGCGATTTTTTCCGTGTAGGTGCGCATAGTAGTTGCGAGTCGCCGCGATTTACGCGCCAGTGTGCGCCACCCCGCGATTTTTCTATACAAATCGATGATTCTACATACAAAGTTGAAAATCGCTGAGTCGCGTGTCGCCGCGATTTTCGCTGCAGTGTGAGATCCGCCTTAGTATTTCTTTTTTACCCCAATATTAAAACGGATTTGAATGTACATTTTTTTACAGTTAAACCATTCTACAACTTTCAATAGTACATTACATAACTAGGGTGGTAATACAAAGAAACGCCGAGATTGCAGAAGTTTGATTTCTTTATTACCTCCCGTGTTGTGTACATCATTTTATGTCTACACTTGGCCAGAAAGCGGCTTTTTCAGTACGCGCAGCGTGCGGAAAAAGTCACTTTATGGCCACGTGTGGCATAATAGTACATTACAGAACTAGGGTGTACAAAGAAAGGCCGAGATCGCAGAAGTTTGCGGCCCGAGCTGCAAGCGAGGGACGTAAATATGCGATCGACGGCTTTCTTTATTACCTCCCGGGTTGTGTACATCATTTTATGTCTACACGCTGCGCGTACGGAAAAAGCCGCTTTCTGGCCAGGTGTGGCATAAAATAAGTTAGGTATTTCTATTACTGTGAATTGAACAATAATGTTTACTTCGCTCTCTAGAGCAAACTCCAGTAGCACCGTCACGTCGAAAATATGTATACATTTCAAGACTTTTGTCTATGGAATAAGATTTAAAATCGTATACATATTTTTGACTTGACCGTACTAGCAGATAGTAATCTGCGCACAACTGGGTCAATCGCCAGCCCGTCAGACTGTCTGTCTGTCAATCACGCGTAGCTCGGAAACGGAGTTGTATAGCTGTGTTTAGACACGTGTTTGTTGCTCTATTTAGAAATATGGGTATCCTGCTGCCGGTAGTTTATGAAAAAAGTGTAAATTATACCCTTATATCAAGCTGACAGAATAGTACATTACACAACTAGGGTAGTAAAACATAGAAAGGCCGAGATTGCAGGTGTTTGCGGCCCGAGCTGCAAGCGAGGGACGTAAATATGCGGTCGAGGGCTTCTTTATTACATTCCGTGTTGAGTACATAATTTTATGTCTACATTAGCGTAAAAGCCACTTTATGTCCACATAAAGTGGTAATAACAGTTTAAACTAGAGGTCTAGACTAAAAAAAACAAACATAGGAGTTCCGTTTTGTTATACTGCAACTATTTAATGTAAAAATAAGGTTTAAGATTTTTATTTCAAATCGGGATGGACAGATTTTGGAATATTTCGAAGAATATGTAGATGTTTTAAACTATTTACAAGTAATTATTCAATGTTTGAATTAGCATGTTTTCGATTTTCAAACTACAATATTTAGTGCTGTTTTGGGGTAGAAATGTATGTCTTTTCTTGTCTTTATAACATTAGAATCGATAGTCTTCTTGATTAACTCAAAACTGTGCAAATCCTTAAAAAACTTATTTTGCCCCTTTTCTTCTCTAAGTGTTCTTAATCACATGCCGCAGGCAGAACTACTTGAGGGGGTGTGTTTTTACAATGTTTGTTTTTTTTTGTCTCTATTTTTGTCACCTTCTTCTACTTAGCTTCTTTGCTGTACCTACTCTAAATATTATTGTAAATATTTAGAAGCAGTTACGACTTCACATCTTTATTCCCTGTTTGAATAGTTTATCGGCAAGGCTTCATTATTGAATCAAAATTGTGCAAATTATATAAAAAAACCTCTTTTTAACACCTTTCGTTTTCTAGTTTCATGTGCCTATCCTATGGTCTAGGCGCGGTGCGGTGTGCGTCACAATAACTTTAGCCAAGTAATTGAAAGCAAACAATGACGTATTGTGGCATTTGCCGAGCCCATAGACTAATTCACAAGTTCACCGTCAAACTCGTGAATAATATAATTTATGTCACACCTGGCCATAATAAAGCGGCTTTTTCCGCACGCTTCGCGTACGAAAAACCCGCTTTCTGGCCAAGTGTAGACATAAAATGGTGTACACAACACGGGAGGTAATAAAGAAAACCCTCGATCGCATATTTACGTCCCTCACCTTCAGCTCTGGCCGCAAACATCTGCGGTCTCGGCCTTTCTTTGTTTTACTACGCTAGTTGTGTAATTTACTATTGACCCGGGAACTAGTAATAATAGTTTGTAATCGGAGGTCACGCTGCTGTGGTCCGTCAAAGTTGAGGTAGGGTAGCCATCCGTCCGGGTGTCCCCAGATTTGTCCTAGTTTACAGAGCGTTCAGGGAGCACCTGGGCGGAATTTCATGTGTAGTCCGGCTTTAAAATCTTCAAGTCATGAGTGGCCGCCGGGGGCGGTGCGAATCATCAGCTACGGACGTCCCCAGATTGAAACGAATGATGATGATGATATTTATTAGTTCACGGTAAAATTATATTATAAACGATATTGAAGGTGCAATTATGAACACCCTCCAGGATTGCCAACGCTGGTGACAGCGCTAATGAAGATTAATCGCGCCGACTGTACGTTATACACGGTCAATTTTGTAATTGTCAATTATTCCTGATATATCTGTGCCTAAATTTTGTAATTGTCAATTATTCTCCGTTGTATGTCAATTTATGCTGCGTTCACTAGCTTTTGTGTACGGTTACCGTTAATTTTAACTTAGCAATAAGGTTAGGTACAGTCAAACAAAGAGAGGTGCTCTCAAGATATAGTTAAGGCATTGGTTGTGAATGCGTTGTTGATTTGCTTATTGATAGGGGTCGCCTATTTTTGGCATAATTTTATTTGTCCGAATGTTCTACTTGCCCGAATACTATTTACGCATAATTGATAATATTGACTTTTCAGAATAACTATAAAAGAAACCTAACCTAACCTAATATGTTCTAAATGGCTGATGTAAAAGATTTTGCAAAATATTTTCCGTTAAAGCTAGAGAAAAAATATGCGTAAATAGTATTCGGGCAAATAGAACATTCGGACAAAAAAAATTATGCGAAATAAATGGCACCCTATTGATAGGCATTTTGTAAAAGCAAGGTCAGGAGGGGCAACTGCGCCAACCGAGTAAGCGCGCCTGTCATAAAAAAATCGAAAAGTACAGAGAGAGAGTATTATACTTACTAGAAACGACATATTACGATAAAAATAAATAAATAAATATATTACATCGCAAAAAAACGAAATTAACTAATAGTAACTGGGCGTTTTCCAAAATAAATACCAGGGTAGCTACTTTCACAAAATATGGACTTTTGAGGTTTTCTGGCTACTTTCGAACTTTCGAACCTTATACGTAAAAAAAGTGTCCCAAATTTATTTTCCCATTACGTCACCATTTTTATTATTTTTGTATGAACGTCACGTAGTGGAAAGAAAAAAATCCATACAAATTTTGGGACACTTTTTTTACGTATAAGGTTCGAATGTACTAAGGATTCTGAGCCAGATAAACCTAAAAGTTCATATTTTGAGAAAGTATCCCGGGAAGTATTTTGGAAAACGCCCAACTACCTATTGAAATAAATACATTAAAAAGTACCTACATTATTAAGAAAAAAAAAATGGATTTGAAATCTACACATGAAGCCCTTTCGTTTTGATACCCCACTTGATACAATAGCACAACTTAAAATTTTCCTCCTCCCATTTCGGCCTCCGTTAAAAAAAATAAAAAAGTTATAAGATTTTTTTTATATTTAATACACTCGGGTTAGTGACTTTTAAAACTATTCCAAATTTCAAATCGATAGCAGCAGATAGTTCCTGAGATATCTGACTGTGACAGACGGACAGACAGTCAGACAGAGTCGCACCATAAGGGTTCCCTTTTTAGCATTTTGGTACGGAACCCTAAAAAATCCGAATTCGCAACCATGGCGAAAAAAAGTCTTGAATGCACCCCGAATGATCCACGGTTGAGTAAATTCAACGGTTAACCTAATACAGTGGTTCCGAACCTGGGGGTAATAACCCCTTTAGGGGTAAAATTATGTTTTCTCAGGGGTAATACTCATAATAAGTCGTTTTTCTTTAAGTACTTTCATATACTTGCCTGTATTACCTATTTTTTGGAGGGGTAACGATGCAAATCTAGAGGGGGCCTGTGGGTGATGTGGCAATAAAGGTTAGGAACCACTGACCTAATAAAACATTTAAACCGGCACCAACGTGAACCGGAAAATCTATCGGTTTCTGTCAATAACTGTCAGTATCGCTTCCCATAGCGAGGTGTCCACTAAAGTGTATAATTGGTAGCGCGAGTGTATTAATGGATTATACCAGTTAATTTGCATTAATTAGATGATGATACTGTTATGTTCGGTAGGTTGCCATAGTTAACCTAAAAATGTGACAATCTTTTAAGTTTGAATAATAATAAATAAATATTAGGGGACAATCTTACACAAATCGAACTAGCCCCATAGTAAGCTCAATAAGGCTTGTGTTATGGATACTAGACGACGATATATTTAATAGATACAAATACTTAAGTACATAGAAAACATCCATGACTCAGGAACAAATATTCGTGCTCATCACACAAATAAATGCCCTTACCGGGATTCGAACCCAGGACCTTTTGCTTCGTAGGCAGGGTCACTACCAACTAAGCTAAAGTGGTCGTCACAATGTTCTTTTGGTGTGCAAATAAAGGTTATATTGTTTTGTATTGTTGGTATTGTGCTTACTTTAAGGAAGTTCGTGCCATGGTTATTCAACCTCGACTTAGGTAACCTAAGCTGATGGCAGCTATCAGTTCGACTGTCCCCGTTTCTTCGAGCTATATGCCGAGACCACTTCAACTTCACTTCACTTGCTAACTCTGGCAACTACAGATGTAGTTCAAAATTATTTTCCATCGGGAAAACTCGGATCTCAATTGGAATACGATGGCACCCGAACTGTCAACCAATGATTGTATTAAATGAGTGACGTTTTCATATCCATTATTATGGAACTTTATTGTTTAGTGTCAAATGTCAAAGTGAAAAATGGCGGCTGAAAGATGGGTACTGAAGCTGATTGAGAGAGGACGATAAATACGAACTTTTCCGATAAAGTACGATGGAAAATCATTTAGCACTAGGTACATCTGTACGCCAATCACCTTAGTTCTTCTACCGAATTCCTCATTTCTAAGTCTTTGTAGTATTACTATACTGCGTTGCATTTTTTGACCCCCTCCCCCCTCCGGTGAAAACCCGTAGTATATGCTAATACCTAGAGATGTGCCATTCTCGGAAACGTTCTCCGTTTTGGAGAGAGAACGTTCTCGAGAACATTTCTCATACAAAATTGAGAACGTTTCCGAGAATTCTCGAGAACGGCACAACTCTACTAATACCCCCCCCCCCCCCCCCCCTTCCCCCCTTCTAGTTTTCACTTAGTAATTCATAATGGTTTTAAAACGTGCGCTTAGGAGTGGAATCAGACCTGTAAAAGAGCCATTGAAATCTACGTGCAAAGAATAAATGATTTGATTTGAACCAATGTTTGCATACAGAAAGTTTTAAGCAGCTGGCGTCCCGACATATGTATGTTAGTGTTTCTTTCTGTGAGTAACTGCTGGTCGCTGCGAGTGATAATTTGAATAGGTAGGCATAGCTCGGAAAAGCGCGAAATTTCCCTAAAAGTATATCTACTATGTGACGAAGACCTAAGACCCCCTTCCCTTCCCTGTGACCAGGCGTAGTATTCTGAAAACCCCCTCCCCCCAAAAACAGGTCACGTAGTATAAGTACGTTCCCTAAAGAGACTCCCAACATAGCTCTATCCATAGTATGTTGAGCGACTCTGAGCTGCTCCTCCTCTAAGTAATCCTAACATAATATTGCAAACTACATTTATGACAGATACATATACGACTTTATTCCTGTACAGGTCTCCTTCAACATAAAATCCCGCGATATCGTATCACATGGTCCATTCGGGCGGCCGTTATACACGCGAAAACATGCGTTTTACCGTTTCTTGCAAACTTATCGAGAAAACCCATATCAATTTGCTTACAACGCTAAAAGCGCGGTTATCTATACGGGTGTTTCTGCAAAATTTGCCGCATTATTAGAGAATCTGTGTAGATTTTATACCTTGAAGTGACCTAATGCTGTTAAAGAATACAATACCATTGAGAGGTAAACCGCAGATTAGGATAACGAGAATATAGTTTCAGAAATATAACTGCTTTGAAAGATTATGAGATTATAGATTCTATACACTGGTAGTTGCCTGAGTGCCTGATACCAAAGTATAAAGGCGTAAACAAGTGGTCCCAACTTCGGCGGTTTGAGAGCGCGCGACACGTATTCACACAGACGCGCGATAGCACGTCTGTGTGAGTGCGATACATACTGGAGCATTCTTACGCATTTTTATTTTTTTGCTCATAGTGCGTTCGTACACGGTGCGCATACATCGAAGCGCGCGATGTTTGTAGGAAGATAAATTACTGCTATTTTACTGTGCTGTCCTAGTGGTTGCCATTTTGGATATTAAGTCATTCGACAATTTTAAATATCGTATAGTCCTACGTGTCAGTCATGCCATAACTGTTATCACGGGCGTAGCCAGGTTTTAGTTACGGGGGGGGGGGGGGGGGGGGGGTATATGGGGGGGCCCAATATTTTGAATTATTTTATACTTTTTATGTATGGCTCAAAAATAAATGGTGTTTTCTCTCGTCGTGTCTCCAACCAAGTGGCAGAGGCCAGCCTCCCTCTCCATTACCTCCTAGTTACCAAACCTCAACCTCAGTGTGGTGTTACCACAATAGTATAATTTGTAGTCCTTTTATTTTTTTACTATAAATCTGGGAAATCATGACAAATGTATTTAAGTAATGACTACGTACGTATTATTAGAAAGACCGATTAAAAAATGAAATAATAAACCAAAGAATGGAAACAATTCCGGTATCCGACCCCTGCACTTAAACAAACCTACTTCAACGAGCTCCCTCGTGGATTCCGTCATCAGAAATGAATTTTGAAAGAAATGGAAACAATCCTGTACGTCTAGCATAACTGGCCGCGACTTCGTTTCTCGCGCGACAGAGCATCATTTGTCACTGTCACACGATATTGAGTGGAAAGAGATAGATAGCATATGTCGCGTGTCACAGTTGTGCTACTTGCTAGACGTACTGAACTGGGTGTCCCTTATTAGGCATAACTTAATAACCCTAATATTAAAATGCATAACAGTTTAGGCATACGATGATTAAGCATACCGATTAGATGGCATAATCATAAAAACGCATACTAGTTAATTTACATACCGATTGAATTGGCATACCTGAAATCCGCATAATATTATCAAGTATAACGAACGCATACATTTATGCGTTCGGTATACGTGGGGCGTTACTTGGAAAAAAATAACTTAATTGGTCCTTGTTGTTTACAGAATCCCTACTTTTTGGGATTTATCTACTAGTACTATTGTTTCTAATACAATAAAATATGTTCCCATTTTTACAATGTTTTTTTTAAAGTTTTGTGGTTAATATATTCCCCCTATTTATTTATTTGTTTTTACTTTTTATGCTTGTACTCGTATATGTAGGTTTATATTTGCCCCTGCGATTATTTATTTTTGGTAATTAGCTCTCCCTTTTGTTACCCTTCGCACCATCTAGTTTTCTGGTTTATTTTTGTGTCAATTACGCTACTCAAATGTTGTCTGGAAGATATATCTGGGAGATATCGCTTTTTAGCGATACGACCGCCTGGCCTACCTTTTTATTTTAATTATTTTCGCATATTTATGCACAAATAGCTGCGATCTGAGACATGTATAATGCCTACGTAGGTTTTATAAACCATCCAGTTTTTTTGATGCCTTACCTTAAAGGGATGTTTACCTTGTTGTTGTTGTTGTGGGCTTTCTTTATTACCTCCCGTGTTGTGTAACATCATTTTATGTCTACACTTGTCCAGAAAGAGGCTTTTTCCGAACGCGTAGCGTGCGGTAAAAGCCACTTTATGGCCAGGTGTGGCATAATTTGTTTTTTTACTTTTAGAGATTTTTTTGTCGGGAGTTTTTTATCTTCACTGTAGTTGAGCCACTAGGCCACTAACTGGGCGTACTGGGCGTTTTCTTACATAAATAAAATTGGCTTTCCAACATATACTATAATAGTGTAGGTATTTTAATAAATAAATTCGAGAGAAAGAATTTTACGTAATTAAACTGGAAGCGACAGTTAGTTTTCAAAACAACATATGTTTAAAGTGGGTTTACCCTTGAATTGCCGACAGACATTTAATCGAATATTATTTCAAAGGCAACGTTCCAAGGATTTTCATTTCATCGACAAGTCATTGCGTCGATGAATCATTACTAGTTCATTTAAATCAGTGTTTTTTAATTGGTACTTGTGTTATTTCGTATACATTTTATATCATGTTTTTTCTTTACGGGTATTTTTATTTCATGTTGCTTTGAATGTAATAAAATTTATTCCGCATGAAATTATTTAAATTTGTAATCATTTCGGGTTTACCCTTGAATTGTCGACAAACATTTCATCGACATATCATTTCATCGAAATATCATTTCATCGAAAGTTAATTTTCTCTGAAACCATATTTTTCTATAAATTAATATAAAACAAACCTAACCTAATCTACATGATGACTCTTTAAAAAATCCTGAAAAGTTAACGGTTTCGGAGAACAAAGTTGTCGACAAAATGAAAATTCGATGAAACGTTTGTCGGCGAAACAAGGGGACACCAATGTTTCGTTATCGAAACTAAACGCAGTCACGTCAATCGGTTCACTCTGCACGGTTATAGTGTGTGGGTAGTGGGTAGTTTTATATTTTCGAGTTTAGGCCAGACTTACACCTGTAAGTTTTACTTACGTAAGTAAGGACGCAGATAGGTTAGACTGAGATAGCAGACTCACTATCCCAGTCTAACCTATAGCTGCGTCCTTACTTACGTAAGTAAAACTTACAGGTGTAAGTCTGGCCTAACAATAAAATAAGCATATTTTATTAGAAAAACTTTTTTCTGAAATAAAAAATGTCCGAGATATTCGACTTCAAAGTTGACAATTTTTTAAGACTTGTAAAAATTTCGATGGATGCTGGTGTCATTATAACACCTATTTATTATTGTTTTATCGTATAGAATTCGCTAAAAAAAATAATAGTGACTTTCCGTATCTCCGGCGCTGCGGGAACAGCAGCCCTTCCGCCCTTGCATGACGACGCACGGTCACTTCGCTCGGCTCCGCAGCTTCGGCTTGTTGGTCGCCTTCGGCGACCAGCCTCAGCCGCTCGCCTCACTCGTTCCCGCGCTTCGTCATGGCGGGCGAGGGCTGCCCTCCCTCCGCGCCTCCGGCTCTATAAAAACACTCTAGGGCGCGCAGTGTCGGCACGCGTCCTAACCAGCGAGAGCCCTAGATTCGGACTTTCGCAGGCTAATATTGTATACATAAATCATTATAGACCGGATTTATGCCACACTTGGCCAGAAAGCACATAAAATGATGTATACAACACGGAAGGTAATAAGAAAGCCCTCGATCGCATATTTACGTCCCTCGCTTTCAGCTCGGGCCGCAAACTTCTGTGATCTCGGCCTTTCTTTGTATTACCACCCTAGTTATGTAATGTACTATTGAAAATTCTTACAACAGAAAAATGTGACAATGTATAGTACGACATATAAAAATGTATTAAAGTAATACGTCGAATAAATGAATTGCAATGTTTAGTAATTGTGCCAATTAAAACAATTTGAAACAAATCAGCGGTCAAGTAATATTCGTTGAATAGTATTTCTACGCAGTAAGAAAAATTGAAATGAATAGTAAATGAAACAAAAAAACGCCAAACAATATTACTAGTACTAAAGTTTCGATGAATCGTTGTCGATGAAATAATATTCGATGAAAAGTTTGTCGGCAAAACAAGGGTACACCGTTTAAAGTGACATATGCATACGGATATGTCACTTTAAACATACTTGTACAAACTCTGCAATATCAATTATTCGATTGAGCATCTAAAATTAAAATATCTGATTAGACCTATTTAAATTATACTTTTTAGTATTTATGAACACTAATGTTATACCAAATAATTGTTATACGTTTTAATAGTATGCGAATTAAAATATGCGTTTTAAAATATACATTTTAATATTATACGAATATACAATTATGCGTAACAACGGTATGCATTGTCAAAATAGGAAGTTTTACTGTATGCGTTTTAATATAGACCCTACTGAACTACATGCTTTTAATTCAAAAATATTTTTTCAAAAAGGTTCGCATTAACCGGAGCTCTAAGGCAGCAAAGATTAAAAAATACAATCGACTAGAGTTCCCCCTCTTTCTTATGAATTCGTTTAAAAGTCCCAATTGATTGCTTGAAAGTACTAGTTAAGTGTTAATGTACAGATGTAAATAGCGTCTATAAGGGTGTATTTTCAAAAACGTAATTTCGCTGTCCTGACATATTGGCGAATATTGAGAAGATTCTGCCTTATTAGAATTGGACTTTTGGTCACAATGTAGAATCAGTCAAGTTCTAACAAGTAACCAACGAATGCCAGTCTAATGAGGAGGAATCTTTTAAATATTGGTGGCCAGAGAAATTACGCCAGCGAAAATACACCCATAAATGGACCTTACCTACAGATGTCAATAAACCTCAAGAATCACCCAACGCAGCCTATCTTACAACTGATATCTGCCTTAACATACACCAAGCTAATCATGCCGAGCCGCTTAATCTAGGAGCAACACGCAAAATTATGTCCCGAGATATCAAAACCATGTAAACTGGCCCGCTTTTGTAATTATGCTAAAAGCTTTTGAATATTACGACGCCTTATAATTAGAGATAAGCATATTTACCTTAATAATTAAACGAGAATGTGTATCAGACACAGCTGCACTAATTGACAGTCGCAAAACATAACTAATTTTTTTCTACTATATTTTGTTTGAATTTTGATGAAGTTGTTGTATTTACTGACCGATTGGATGAGATTTTATGAGTTAGTTAATATTACACTACATTACATTACAAAATAAGTTTTTGAGGGCCCTAAAGTTCGCGTAATCCTAAAAACATGGACTTTGAATTAAACTCACAAGTTATCTGCTTTGCCCTAAGGTTAACTAGTAAGAATGTCTTATGCCACTTATGGCATTAAGTTCGCCTTTTGTACGAAAAGTTTCCTTATGTGCAATAAAGTTTTTAAATAAATACATACGACGTTTGAATCGGCCTCAAACGGGTCCGATTGACGAACTGAAAATTGTATAAGGCTTATGTGCTATTCAAACAACGAAAAGAATACATAAATCAAAAGTACTAATATTTTCTCTTTAAGGTCTAACGTGTCAGGCAAAATAAATATTCTTTGTATTGAAAAGTATGAGACGTTCATAGTACAGTCATGGTATCATACGGTGTAGTGGACAGAGACTTTTACCCTCTGTTATGCTCGAGTCTACCAATACTTTTTAGTAACAATAGTTTATTTTGTTGCAGGCTGCAACTGTTCGCCGCTCGGCTCGGAGAGCAACGTGTGCGACATCCGCACGGGGCAGTGCCGGTGCCGGGCGCACGTCACGGGGCGCGCGTGTGACACTTGCGAGGTACGTCCCCCGCCCTCAGTGCTCTTCTGTCAGGTGCTACTGTCCGCTCGGCTCGGAGAGCAACGTGTGTCATCCGCACTGGACAGTGCTGGTGCCGGGCGCATGTCACGGGGCGCGCGTATGACACTTGCGAGGTATGTCCCCCGCCATCAGAGCTCTGTGTCGGGCGCTACTGTCCGCTCGGCTCAGAGAGCAACGTATGTCATCCGCACGGGGCAGTGCCGGTGCCGGGCGCACGTCACGGAGCGCACGTGAGACACTTGCGAGGTACGTCCCCCGCCCTCAGTGTTCTTCTGTCAGGTGTTACTGTCCGCTCGGCTCGGAGAGCAACGTGTGTCATCCGCACGGGGCAGTGCCGGTGCCGGGCGCGCGTCACAGGGCGCGCGTGTGACACTTGCGAGGAACGTCCCCCGCCCTCAGTGATCTTGTGCCGGGTGCTACTGTCCGCTCGGCTCGGAGAGCAACGTGTATCGTCCGCACTGGACAGTGCCGGTGCCGGGCGCACGTCACGGGGCGCGCGTATGACACTTGCGAGGGACGTCTCCCGCCCTCAGTGCTCTTGTGTCGGGTGCTGCGATATCTGTGCCCGGTTATTTGAATTGGTGTAATGTTTTTGAAAAGAGACACTTTATTCTGGCACTTCTTCTCACCAGAAGGTCATTTATTGAAGGGCCAAAAGAAATGAATCAGACCCTGCCAGCGGCCTGTTGTGCCCTTGAGGTCTACTTGCAGAAATAAATGTAGGTATTTGAGTTTAACAAAATTCTTTAGGGGGGCTATGTCTGCCAGCGGATGTATTTCGGTTGACAATAATGATGAATTAAATAATTAGATGGACAGAATTTCTATACATAATATTAGATTCAAGACCTAAGTCTGATCGGCGTTTTTAATACTACTTTTCTAATCCCCCAAAACTTTTGTATCCTGACCGCACGCCTAACGCAAACATCTAAGATACCTATCTTCCAAACAAAGTTGTCCAAACACAAAAGATACGAATTACGTATAAGCTAAATATACTCTTACTACCTTCTAAATCTGGTGGACAGTTCTAACTCGTGATAGGTCGCTGAGGCCGCGTCACGACCTTATCACCCAATCAGATATTAGATGAAGAGATAATAAGTATTCTGAGAGGAAGAAAGAATCATTGTGCTGACTACGGTACTTTCGTTGTCCTTTATGTCGTTGTCCTTATTTTTGTGAAGTCGGTTAAAAGGAGAGAGTACCCAGGCAGTTTGTTAAAAATTCTCAACAAGCACGGGCAAAAAAAATCTTTTTACATAAAAAGTCCAGGCCAGATTTGAACTAGCATCTGTCTTATTGTCGTTTAGCAATTTAATTCTCAGATGTATTTGATTTGTAAAGCTATTAAGTACCTATTAGTTTACAATATCATCGTAAAAGTTAGGTTTTAAAATCCCATCGCGGCATACTGAAAACTTTTCTCATTTGCCCGGTATTTGCACCATTAATCAATTCACTAAATAAATACCAATACGCGACTATAAATCTCGGAATTCCAAATAGACATAAACACAGCGAATTAGCATGACTACGAACTTCAACAACCTCGTATCTCTCTTTCTTTTCGTTTTAAATACAACCTTATTTCTATAGTTTTAAGGTACGGTTTTGAATGGAGGTATGGGAAGGAGAAGATATATGTAGAGTGACCGATAGTACGCCGATAGGTCTGATTAGTTCGACATTCCGGGCGAGATATTTCTCGGAATCTATTGCAGTGTAGCGGAATACCGTGGATTCTGGAACGATAATGCTACAAAATTATAATTCTACTGGATATATAGAATAACAACTGTACACACTGTTGGCACAGTCTAAGAATACAATCTTTCTTCTTCTTCCATTCTTGAATTCTTTATTGCCAAAAAATACAATCGGCCTATGAAGATCAAAGTCATAGTTATTAATTTTTTTAATTTGGGCATAATACAATGCGTCTCTGTATGAATGTTAAAGTCTACTACCGGTTTGGAAAAATAAACCCAGGAAAAACAAGCGTAAAAATCTCGGCGAGGTATCATTTTCCAAAATAGTACTTATTACAAAATCATAGATTAATAACATAGTATTCAGATGTTTAGATATAGAAACTATTGGAAGACACGTTTCACGATACAACATTTCGCATATTTACTAATAATTACAGATATCATTTGCACGATATGAGTTATATTTGGACTATTTGGAGCCACCTATGGTAATTAACATATTCGACGCCTCAGCAGGCGTATTCCACGCTTCTCCCACATTCGACAGGCGCACGTACCTATTCAATATGACTCACTATAGAGGCTTATATTAAAAAATATATGTATAGTAGAAATGCAATCTCGATCTCGCGAGATGTCGAGCAGATTTTCGTGGATCAATCTCGTCAGAAGGAAATCTCGATTTATGCAATCTTGGTCGAGGTCTCGATTAATATTTTCGAGATCTCGAACGAGATTGAAAGAATGATGCGCAAGAATTATTATGTATTGATCAATGTTTTTGAGGTATAAGGTAGTCAGGAGGAAATGTTAGTGTGTGCGTCAGGCTTTAACCGACGCTTTGAGCGCAGGGGCGCGCTCTGTGCAAAAGAGTAATTATTTATACAAAGTCGCTCGGTACTTGATAAAAATAGTTAATATATACTGAATTCTTTGGCAATTTTGATGAAAATTGCTTATTTTTAATAAATTTCTCAAATCTCGCTCTCGTCGAGGATAATCTCGAAAGCCTGACGGTCGAGATCTCGAAATACCCAACCCCTAAATCAGATTTTTTGCACGAGATCTCGAATCTCCAATCTCGGTTCGAGATTGCATTCCCTAATGTGTAGACAATTGTTACAAAGCTCCCTAAGTTAAGAGTGAAATTTTCAACCAACGTCGTGATAACTGCTAGTTATAGGGTTACATAAACTGATATTCTGTCTGCCCACCCTCATTTCTCCTTGCTAAGTATTCGCTTACCATTTCCCAGCCAATAAAATACCACATTTGCCTTACAAACCTTTCAAAGAACTGTCTCATTGACTTTTATACTTATGCATCTCAAAAGATCCTAACTCCAACTTCGGTACACTTGAATCTGAATCTTCTGCTTTTGAAAATAAGGTGGTACCGTTTGTTCCGCGGGTTCCTCGAAACGCGAGAATCGGGGCAGAAATTATTGGTTGGTGCTATGCCAGTTATTATAAATACCAAGTTTAATATGCGATCGACGTAAGCAAATGTTAGGAGATAATATACGTGTATCTGGGGGCACGGGTGTGCCCCCGCCAAGTCGAGCAAAACAAAGGTACCGCCGTACCATCCTTTTCTCGAAGCCCTTGAGGCCATTTTCAACCTTCTGTAATATCGTGCTGGCTAAAGCTAAAGTTCTGAATTTTCAGGGATATATAGGGCATAATATGACTTAGATATTGTCAATAATATTAAATTTGAACTTGTACTTAACTACACTAATACACGTCAAAGTTCCTTAGTTTTGTCACTGATTCACTGACTGATGATCATCATTCATCATCATCATAATTCTAAGGTACTTCTAGCAGACCCACAAGCTCCAAATTTTAAACATAATTAGTTTTTAGCCTATAAAATCGTGAAAAACCTAAAAAGATTGCAATTTTAATACAAACTGCATAAGTAACTGTATAATCCTATACAAATACATGCGATTACAATAGTACATTACACAACTAGGGTGGTAATACAAAGAAAGGCCGAGATAGCAGAAGTTTGCGGCCCGAGCTACAAGCGAGGGATGTAAATATGCGATCGAGGGCTTTCTTTATTACCTCCCGTGTTGTGTACATCATTTTACACAACACGGGTACGGTGCGCGTACGGAAAAAGCCGCTCTCTGGCCAAGTGTTGATAAATAAGCACGAATTTTGCAAAACCGACAATGTCTCGAAAACTAAGAGATTTTTACTGAGATCAAAATTTAATCTGGTGTCTTATGAGCTAGTCTATCAGCCCTTTTCGTATGTACGTTGGTTTTAGGGGTTTATATAAAGATAAGAAGATAGAGAGACTAGTCGCATTCGTACGCATGGGGCTTAGTGCAAGTAAATAAATCACTAGTAAGAATAATTTTGCTACTTTGTGCGCTAGGGAATATTGCCTCGGTACCGCTAACTTTGTAGAATTATGCGGCGCGGCAATTAAATGTCACCTACCAAAGTCGGTCGCCGTGGTTAATGGCTGCCTGTGGTCCGAGATCCGGCATGCCGGGGGCTAACCCTCATTTTGTTCTATTCGATACGAGACAAAAGTTTTTGGGTAGAATATAGCGATGTCATTTATGACCCGCATCTCATGTTTGCCTATTTCTATCGGGTTAGGAAGCTGGACCATTAGTATTATAATCGCTGTTAGATGTGAATTATTTGTTTTTTTAGGGTTCCGTACCAAAATGGTAATAAAAAAGGAACCCTTATGGTGCGACTCTCTCTGTCCGTCTGTCTGTCTGTCCGTCTGTAACAGCCAGATATTCGCTAACCCGACCCTATTTGACATTAAAAAAATCTTCTACCTTTTTTATTTTTTATTGATATTGGAAGTAAAATCCTCTTTTACTCTCTTAAATCTGGGTAACCTTTAACATGTATTTGGTCCATTACTAATCTAAGTTGTCAGTGGTATCAAAGATAATTTCTTGATTTTATTGTATTGTTATCGAATCTGCATCTGCCACACATACCAAATATCACAATAATCCAATCATTGTAGGAGATTGAAAACAAAATATGGTGTTAATTTACCAAAAGATTGAGGACCGCAACTTCGTTACAAATTGTCTGGAAGATGGCGTTGCTCACTTGTCAAAGAAAGCGTACTTCGCGATGTTAACATTATTCTTGAAATAATGACCCCGAGTTTTAAAGAGATAGGTTCATAATCATAACAAAAATTGAGTTTACAACTTTTTAATGTTAGAGACAAACCAACATAATATAAATAGTTTACCATATCTTTTAGGTGCAATTCATAACGTGATTTTAATTAAAATAACTTTATTACAACAATCACATGAGGGCAGACTTGTTGATGTTGGATCTTATACTATAAAGTCTGCGGCTACCCATTGACTGAATAACACGGATTCTTGGAATTAGAAGCATCTATAATATATTTTAGTTAGGAGTAATGCGTATTTACGATGCAGTCATCGAGCGCCACTATTACCAACAATAGGCGACGTGGAATGAAGATTACATAGCAATTTAAATGACTCGTTGGTACGTAGTTAAAAGTTAATAGCGTGCAGTGGTTTTGGACCCGTGAAACGATGATTTCGTTTTACATTTACTATTTATGAGAAGTCCCCAACCCGCACTAGACCAACGCGGGGACTACAACCCATTCAGTCTCATATAAAAATAAAATAAAAATAAAAAGCCTTTTATTTCTTACAAAGATATAAGAGATTGAAAGTAAAAATTAATAATATGCACTTATTTACTAAAAGTTATGGTTGGGTAAGTTACAGTTATTGAATTTGTGTTTATTTTTATAATTTTTTAGATGCGTTAGTTTTAAAGTACTATTTCAAACATATTTCTTAACAATAATGTCATTAAACTAGAAAATATATTTATGTAAGAACCCCTCTACATGTGAAGGCCTCCTCCAAAGATAGCCAATCCTCTCTTGATAGAGCTTTTTGAGACCAGTTATAACCAGCTATTTTTCTAATCTCGTCTTCCCATCTTGCAAAAGGTCTTCCTTTTTTGCTTTTGCCTTCGGGGCCTTTCCATGTTGTAAGTTCCGTGTAGTCTCATATACAGTGCCGTAAATAGGGGGTGTCATCGGTGCCCAGGTACAGGGCGCGGAATCTGGGGGGCGCAGGAATGGCCAGACCAGGCAGGACCCTAGGGTACCTATAATATAAAAAAAATAACGGCGCAGTTATAGAAGCTTGTACAGTAGGGTGTCCCGAATTTTGGGATTTTCTTAATATTGTAATGCAATAGCACTGAAAAGTTGCGTGATTTTATCAATAATTAGGGAAAAATAAAGAAAAAATGTTAGCTATATAATTTTAGGGCTCTACCGGCAGTTGAATAAAAAAAATATTAGTAATTTAAAAAAAAAAAATTATTATTTTATGATCTCGAAAACTATTTTTACAATGTACAAGGCGCTGAAAAGGCTATTTACGGCACTGCTCATATACAAGAGTACCTCTATTAGGCTCATGCCCAGCAGTAAAACGTAAATGGCTGATGATGGTGATGACATTTAGTGTTTAAGTTCGTTTTTATAGATTTTCGTAGCATGCCCGGTGCAAATTTATGAACTTTAAAATGTTTTTATTTCGTGGCTAACGCTTTATCTGATATCAAAATATCATAATAACCTAAATCGATATGTGTGTCAAACTTCTTAACAGACTGTATACTGTACTAGTTTCTTAGAATCAGAACCGTCTGGTTCAGTTAGCGGTAGCGTATTTGCGAAGCTTTGATCCACTGTCATCTCTCACAACTCATAGTTATTATAGAAACTGTGCCACTGTATGGAAATAACTTGGCACTAAATGGTTCTGTTAAATCATTATAATAGTTTAGCGTTAAGCTAAGAAGTACAACCGATATACTATTTCGAATTTAAGGTATATCGCGTGTAAGAATCATGACCATTTATGTAATAAGTTACACTCTTATCGTCTTATCATGTTTTGATCCAACGCAACACCAGGCTTTTTCTTTTATTTAATACGTGGCTATGTTTTTTTCGCTAACTTACTTTTTCTTGGTGTTATACCTACGTTTGTTGAATGTTACATTTTTATAAATATGTAGCTCCATAAAATCATACCATAACATTTACATATATACTCCGTCGAATGAATTTAAAGCGCACCGTGCATTATAATTAAAACTTGTACCAAAGATTTATCATCTGTTTGTTATATTTCTATAAAATACTGCTTAATATCACTCTGCACGCCATCCACGTTTATTTGTCTTAGCAAGGACCATTAAAACAAGAGGACTGTCATTCTCCATACAAAAAGCTGCTCCCCGAATTTACAACGCCATCTATGTAGGTATAAGCTTGGTAAAAGAATTATATTATTTACAATTATTCAACTTTGCAAACGTGACACAGTATTTAAATGTTAGAATTTATTTATTGTTAGCTGTTTACGAACTAATTGTTATTATACTATGTTTCTTTGTTCAATTATAACATCGTTAAATGTTTAGTTTTTTACCGCCATCTAGTGGTCAAATCCCCTAGTTGTTGGGTTACAATCCAAAGTATGGAGAATGACAGTCCTCTCGTTTTAATGGTCCTTGGTCTTAGTAAACAGACGCAAACTGTTATTAAAGCGAGATTCAATCAATTTCAATGTATATTCGAAAGAAACCGTCACCCGTTCTCAGTAACGTGAATAATGGATAAGTCGCAGACATTGTGGCACCATTGCGTCCGGCTTTCTACTCGTAAACTTCATATATGTATATAGATAAAAAGTGCTAAAGCTTTTTATACAGATACACTATACCGCTATTTTAAGTGCCCATAAAGTGTAGATGTGAGCGAATTACTGGTAATCTATACTCCTTGTGCCACTGGTTCTACTAGCAAGCATACCTCGTGAAGTCCTTACCTTGTCTTTGATTGTATGATTGTGTCACTTACTCTATACTCTACTCGACGACGTACTTATAGCAAGTTGCGTCCTAGAGTAAAACAGCAAACTATCAAGCCATGACAACCGTTATTTGAATTAGCACATCGGGGCCCGGCGTGCAGCGATCACGTGATCCTTTATTGATCTTGAATTAGCCAATCAGAAGGCTCGATCCTGTGATCGCTTGTTAATTTTGAATTAGCCTTTCAGAAGGCATGTGCCCCCTGCGCCCCTCGAGTATGTCTCAAACGGGGGTCTCTGCCGTTTCGCCAAAATATTTTTGGTCAAATGTTTCATTTGCCAAATTTTTCGTTTCCCAAATAATAATTTTCTCCGAAACCATATTTTTTTCAGAACTTTCATAAAACAAACCTAACCTAACCTACTGTATTCTATAAAACCATAACAAAATACACTGAGATTTTTTTTGGTTTCGGAGGTTTGGGAAATGAAACATTTGACCAAAAATATTTTGGCGAAACGGCAGGATCCCCTCAAACGGATATACATACATACCGCATACGAATACATAGTTTAGGTCATTTCGTGCCTTTCGTGCATTTTATAGTTTAGGTCATTTCGTGCCGGCTATTATATCTTGAGGTTAATTTAGCCATGGATTGTTTGTTTTGCAGGAAGGCTACTGGGGCCTGCGCGCGGGCGGGTGCCGGCGCTGCGAGTGCGGCGCGGGCGCCGCCGCCTGCGACCCCGTCACAGGACAGTGCGCGTGCGCGACCGGGGTGGGTGGAGACTCGTGCGATCGCTGTCTCGGTGGATACTACGGGTTCGGGCCCAATGGGTGTTTACGTAAGTTGGTTTCCGCGACCATTTACCTACATTTATTTTGGTAAATATAAGCAGGCTACAAGGATGGAGTGATAGTGGTATAACCATACAGTCAACATCATAAATATGATACATTAGCAAAACGACTAAAATATCTGTACCTACACTCTTACTACCCTGACATAATTGTCACTTTCGAAAATGTTGTCACTTAATCCGTATAAATATTTATGATGTCGACTTTACCCAATTGAATACTAGCAGAAGACCTCAGCTGAATTTTTCATTATTTTTTAGAAATAAAGAATGTAACTTAATCAGGTTGTGGTGGTATCACACGATCTCAGCATTCGCTAAAAGAACGTTTTAAGGAAATAGAAATCCTCACAGTGGCTTCACAGTACATATTAGACGTGATAATGTATACGCACAAGAATATCAGCTCCTTCAAAAAGCAGTCTGATGTCCACAGTTTAAATACGCGGAACAAACATAAGCTGTTTGTCCCAAAAATCCGTCTACAGAAAGTAAGAAAATCTTTCGTGGGCAACTGTGTTAGATTCTACAATAAGGTACCCCTAGATGCATGGGAACTGCCTTATAGTTCGTTTAAAAATTACATTAAATCTGCGCTTTTGAAGAGAGCTTATTATAAAGTCCAAGATTACTTGGATGACAAAGAACCATGGCCAAAGCATCAGTCGCAGCAGTCGTCGAAATAGGGCAGTGTCCCGGAGAGGTTTAGGTACATGATGCCTACAGATGGCGTCGCTGCTACGGGCTGTATCGTTCCATTGTTACATTTATTTTTATTTTTATTGTAATTTTATTTCATTATTTGCATTTTGACATACTGAATACATACCTGTTATGTATACTGTAGCTAGTTGTAATGACTGTTAGCTTAATAGTCTATTTCTCGACGTGAAACATACGTTTCCCATTTTGTATTTCGACGTTTGGAGTTCCTTTACACCTCCAAAACATAATGTTTTGACAACGGAGACTCCTTACATCTCCATAAATTTTAGTCTATGTTTGCCTATTTTCTATATTTTTTATCGTGTTTTGACGCCTAGAGACCCTTTACATCTCTAAAAATGTAGTTTTAAGTTTTGTAATGTAATGGATCCGGAGATTATATACATCTCTCGGTAAAATGTAAAAAAACTGTGCCCAGTTATTTGCTTGTTGCATTTTATAAATATTGTCATCTTATGTAATAATGTCACAATTGTTGTAATGTTGTTTTTAAAAGAGAAACTGGTGAGTTTCTTCAGGCGCTTCTTCTCACCAGAAGGTCATCTACCGAAGCGCCAAAATAAAAGAATCAGACATGTAAAAGAGCCCTTGAGGCCTACTTACAGAAATAAATGAGTTTGAGTTTGAGTTTAATACTTTTGACATGTAACATTAGCAAGCTGAATGACGGTATAGTAATATTATAACTTGGATTTAAGATGGGTAGTGTTTCTTAGCAGCTAATAAGTTTTATTAGGGTAGGGGTACCATAGCGTTTCGTAAGGCACAAAAAGTAGATGTTTTCATGGAATGCTCCACACAATTAAAGCACAGCCGACTGTAATAATCTGACACTAACAAATTGACACTACAAAAACTATATGAGACAGACAGATGTTTATAGACCGAGACCGTTTTCTTAGAGTATTACACTATCATTTATGTTACGATTTTCTCTCTACAACATGCTATTATTTTCAGCATGTCCACCCTGCTCGGATGGGAAGGTGTGCTCCCCGGACAACGGGCGCTGCGTGTGCCCACCGCGCTCCCGGGGCCCCGGCTGCAAGCAGTGCGCCCCAGGGTTCTGGGCGCGTGCAGCTGGCTGTAAGCCCTGCAGTTGTGGCCCTGGAGCAGTATCTGGTAAGTGCCTCTAACTATTCCAGCGCATGCAAGATGTATTCCCCGGACGACAGGTGCTGTGTGTGTCCACCGCGCTCCTGGAGCAAGCAGTGACGCCAGGCTTCTAGATGCACCCAGCTAACTGTAAGCCCTGTAGCTGCGGCCCTGAAGCCGTGCCTGGTGAGTGCTTCCACTCTTCTAGCGTGGGTTGGCGCTGCTTGGCAAGTATGGCTCCCGAACTACGGTTCTACCTGCTACCGA
Source organism: Eudemis profundana (assembly GCA_947034925.1). Classification (NCBI taxonomy): domain Eukaryota; kingdom Metazoa; phylum Arthropoda; class Insecta; order Lepidoptera; family Tortricidae; genus Eudemis; species Eudemis profundana. The sequence goes on from OX344799.1 coordinate 2,233,177, forward strand.
ACTATGGTTCTGTCTGCGCTCCCAGGGCCCCAGCTGCTAGCAGTAGGCCTCAAGCTGTAAGCTCTATAAGAGGCTATAAAGTGAGTCTCGCATAATATTTTGGTTGGAAGTCGGGCGCTTCAGTATTTAATTCAAATTCCAGAATAATTTGTAAAGCGGTAGTGTATCGCCATTTCAATTAAGTCATAAACGGTGCTTCTCTTTCATCTGTGTCGTTAGATAGACTAGTCAGAGATTGCAATTATTTAGTGTTAAGAGCTCGTTTCATTTATGACCCAAATTAATCGCAGAGATAACAATATCATACACAATCATAGTAATTTGCCAGTGAATGTGTCGATCTTGACTTTTTTACTAAACATCTAGCTTTTTACTTTATATGAAAGAAACATGTTGTTTCTTCATTGGTTTTTAATGCGGGTAAATTACACCACATTTCTATGTTACATATATAGATACAAGAAATCAAAGTACATAGAAAAATTAAATGGCGCTCACCTGTGAACAGACCGGGAATCGAACCCGGTACCTCTGGATTTCCGGCCCAGCGACTCAACCATTCGTCCACCGTAACACCCAGAAAACACCCTCAATTTTGCCACCTACTTTGACTTCCGTATCATCTATTTTAATAGGACTTTAACCTAAACGCCATCTATGAGAACCCATATTACACAGGTGCCTCACCCCAATGCGAACCTATTACAGATGCGACGATCGAGCGAGAGATGGCGTTGTTTTTATAATACTTTATATGAAAGAAACATGTTGTTTCTTCATTGGTTTTTAATGCGGGTAAATTACACCACATTTCTATGTTACATATATAGATACAAGAAATCAAAGTACATAGAAAAATTAAATGGCGCTCACCTGTGAACAGACCGGGAATCGAACCCGGTACCTCTGGATTTCCGGCCCAGCGACTCAACCATTCGTCCACCGTAACACCCAGAAAACACCCTCAATTTTGCCACCTACTTTGACTTCCGTATCATCTATTTTAATAGGACTTTAACCTAAACGCCATCTATGAGAACCCATATTACACAGGTGCCTCACCCCAATGCGAACCTATTACAGATGCGACGATCGAGCGAGAGATGGCGTTGTTTTTATAATACTTTATATGAAAGAAACATGTTGTTTCTTCATTGGTTTTTAATGCGGGTAAATTACACCACATTTCTATGTTACATATATAGATACAAGAAATCAAAGTACATAGAAAAATTAAATGGCGCTCACCTGTGAACAGACCGGGAATCGAACCCGGTACCTCTGGATTTCCGGCCCAGCGACTCAACCATTCGTCCACCGTAACACCCAGAAAACACCCTCAATTTTGCCACCTACTTTGACTTCCGTGTCATCTATTTTAATAGGACTTTAACCTAAACGCCATCTATGAGAACCCATATTACACAGGTGCCTCACCCCAATGCGAACCTATTACAGATGCGACGATCGAGCGAGAGATGGCGTTGTTTTTATAATACTTTATATGAAAGAAACATGTTGAGTCGCTGGGCCGGAAATCCAGAGGTACCGGGTTCGATTCCCGGTCTGTTCACAGGTGAGCGCCATTTAATTTTTCTATGTACTTTGATTTCTTGTATCTATATATGTAACATAGAAATGTGGTGTAATTTACCCGCATTAAAAACCAATGAAGAAACAACATGTTTCTTTCATATAAAGTATTATAAAAACAACGCCATCTCTCGCTCGATCGTCGCATCTGTAATAGGTTCGCATTGGGGTGAGGCACCTGTGTAATATGGGTTCTCATAGATGGCGTTTAGGTTAAAGTCCTATTAAAATAGATGATACGGAAGTCAAAGTAGGTGGCAAAATTGAGGGTGTTTTCTGGGTGTTACGGTGGACGAATGGTTGAGTCGCTGGGCCGGAAATCCAGAGGTACCGGGTTCGATTCCCGGTCTGTTCACAGGTGAGCGCCATTTAATTTTTCTATGTACTTTGATTTCTTGTATCTATATATGTATCTAGCTTTTTCTTGAAGGTTCGCCCCAATCAACAACAACCAACCAACTGGTTTCTTCGGTTGGTGATAAACAAATATCTTCATGGCGCAAATAAAGTTCGTGTATCATGATGACTGTTCATAATTTTGTAAAACCCTCCCCAGATACCTGCGACCCCCTTACTGGACAATGCAAATGCCGCGCCGGCTGGTCCGGAGCGAGCTGCGAAGTCTGCGCGGTGGGGCACTTCGGGCCCCGCTGCAAGCCCTGCCACTGCCACCCCGACGGCAGCGCCGAATGCGACGGCGGCGTGTGCGGCTGCGATGAGAACGGACGGTGCTCCTGTAAGGTGAGTGGCCTGGTCATTTGTGACGTCACCGCGGTGGCTTCGGGTGCGCTGCAAGCCATGCCACTATTCGTTCTTAACAAATGCCTTTGTTACGTTTTCCAGGTGAACGTTGTGGGGGAGAAGTGTGACCGCTGCCGGCCGGGCACGTTCGGGCTGACCGCTTCTCCCACGGGATGCACAGAATGCTTCTGCTTCGGTCGAAGCGCGCACTGCACGCAGGCAGGTTACTTCGCTTGAAGTTGAACACCAATAGACCGGTCATGTTGCTTAGCTGGGCTTGTTTTTTGTCATTAAAATCTGTTAAATTTACGAGGTCCATCACATGGTCTCTGAACGCAATAAACACCTCAAATTGTAACACGGGATTGCTACTTGTGCATAGACGCTCAGCAGTATACCTTGCAATAGAGAGCTGCAAGAGTCTCAAAATGGTACAGAAAATAGCAACAACATAAATATAGGAACCAGAATCATCAAATCTTTCTTGGACGTGCATGATCATAGTTCCAATTCTGAAATGCTGTTTTTGCCTTGAAATATATGTAGTACGAGTATAAGATGGTATTAAATATGGCTTGTCCCTCCACAGGCAGGGCTCACTCGTGGTTCACTGCACGCAGCAGCGCCGGCGCACGTTACCTTGCTCACGGGAGATAACATTAAGTCAGTAAGTATCGATACCAATACTACTGAATTTCTTTCGTTCAGTGTCGGGAGCCCTGGCGGCAGTTTTTGAACAGCAAAGACGTATCCAAAAAACTGGTCGACATAACAGGAGCATCCTGAAGATGTTAACACGATACCAAGGAGGCCATATTTATTTATTTTTTTTAATTTTAGGAAATTTAGTTTTAAGAAATAGTTTTGTTTTAGGACGTATTTAGATGGGCAAATTCAAAATAGATGACGAGTCTACCCTGCCTATCTTGCAAGACAATTCAGACACACACATTTGTAGGCATAAACTTAGTGCCTTAATTCCACTTTAGGATCTTCAACTAAAATCGTAAGAAAATTACTTTTTTGACAACTGTTTTTTTCCTCAGGTAGATCAAGACTCCCTCATCGCCATCCACACCCACTCCCTGGATTCCACCATCTCCCTCCCCTGGCCTCCCGTGCCGGTCTACATGGAGCTCGGCAAGCGGTTCCTAGGAGACCGGGTGACGTCATACGGCGGGTTCCTGCGGTTCCGCGTCGAGGAGGAGGGTGGAGAGGGCCTGGATGAGGAGACTATGAGGAGGTTCCCGCTCGTCAGGATGTATGGGAGGGATATCGTGCTGGATTATTATGAAGTAAGTTCGTAATGTTCAAAGTAACGATAATAATATCCGTAATGGATAGTTCTTTCTAGCACAAGGCCAAAGGTGTTCAAGATATTGTCATCAATTATTTTATCTTACTATTTTTATGGAGGTGGCGGATCAATACTACTAATTTTGTACGTTGGGCACAGCATATAATCTTAATGTATGGAGTTTACACATTAAGCCTGAGACCAACGGTTTTTGGCATGAACACCTGTTGCAAACTTTTACATTTATATGCAACCCGTATCTATACTGAATTTTGTCAATCTTCATTTTCAAACAATTTCCTTCCTTGTGCAGAACAACCAGTATTTTTACTATCTTGCGCATTTCCAGCGCACACCGCCAGTAAACAACACGCACGGCGTGCGGCTCCACGAGTCGCTATGGCGGGTGCGCGCGCGCAAGCAGTTCCCGGCCACGCGCGCCGCGCTCATGCTGGCGCTGCGCAGGGTCGAGCGGATCCTGGTCCGGGTCACCACCAGGGCGCCGACACACGACGACCGCGTACACGCCTTGTAAGTCATTTGTAGTTTTAATGTCAATGATTTTCTTTACACACGCTTTGTTGTCGCAATCCTGTAACATCCCTTTACTCTTTTAAGTTTTTACACACCTTTTCTATGCGGCTTATACTACAGAAGCAATAAAAATAAAAATAAAATAATTTATTTCTGCAAGTAGGCCCTCTCAAGGGCTCTTTTACAATGTTAGCTCAACCAGGTAATAGAATAATGCAGAGGGCGCACAGTGTCTGTAGTACACTTCGCGCGTGCGTTTCGTGCCATGCGCGCCGCAATCATGCTGCGCAGGGTAGAATGGATCCTGGTCATAGCCACCACTAGGATAATGCACCAACACATGTCGAAGTACACTCCTCTTAAGTTTTTGTAGACAGGGACAATGTTTTCTGTAACATTTGCTGGGTGGACATAATCCTAGTCAAGGTAACTACGCTACAAAAATAAACAATGAGCCACGGGTACCATTTTCATTACCAAACGCAATCTGTAAACGTATACTTATGTATAGTTTGTCCCCGTGAGTTTATCTTTGGTATCACTATCGTAATGTGCCTGGCTTTCCTTTTAGGCTCCTCAACGTCTCCCTAGACACCGCAATCCCCGGCTTCAGCCGCTCGGAGCCCGCGCTGGGCGTCGAGCTCTGCTCCTGCCCCGCCGGCTACTCCGCGCCCTCCTGCCACGAGCCAGCCATTGGTTTCTGGATGCCGCCCATGAAAGTGCACTTCGACAGCGTGTCGGGGACCATCGTGATACGGGTGGAGGGCGAGGCGCAGCCCTGCAACTGCAACGGGAGGGCTGTCAGCTGTGATCCTGATACTGGAGATTGCGTGGTAAATTCATCCTGTCTCACACCAGCCATTGGCTTCTAGACGTTGCCCGTGAAGAGAGGTTGATTTATGAGTTCTAGTTTTTTGGCTGTTAGAAAACACAGCCAGAGTTCATTATAAATTTTGTTGAATATTTATGTATTTGATTGTAGAATTGCACCCACGGCACCGGCGGGCCGCGCTGCGACCGCTGCGCCGAGGGGCACCACGGCGCGCCGGATGCACCGGGCGGCTGTCAAGCGTGCCCGTGCCCCTCCCGAGCCAGGAACTTCGCCTCGGCCTGCGCCGTGCAAGGGGGCAGGCTGCAATGCTTGTGCAAACCTGGTAAGTTTGGCACTAGAAGAACAAATACGGTGGTATGTATCTATGTATGGTCTTGTATACCTCAAGAACTGGAAAGGTTTGGTGTACGCTATCCATGTAAGCGAGTAGGAGGTATTTATGTGCAATTTTTGTGTTATTTTTGAATGACAGGGTATACAGCTCGCGGTAACTAAGTCTAGCGGAGCCTAACCTTGATTGCGCGGTAGCAAAATATAAGGAATCGTAGGGACGTTAGTAATGCGGAAATTTTCTTCCATATTTTGTTTACCGCTAAACTTACAATTAGTTACCGCGAGCTAATGGCGTCTTACGATGTCGTAAAACGTAAAACTTGATATAAGATGTCGCTTCAAATATGTCAGGCTTCATACTTGATTTTTTTTTGTTCGATTCAGTTTTTTGGTTTGGTTTTTTTCTAATTCAACAACATACAAGTAACAGCGCAAACGAGACTAAAAGCAGGCTATAAAAGTTTGCGTAGCTGGATATTTGTTGTATGGATCATTAATGTAACAATAAGCTAATAATACCCTCAGGTTACACTGGGCCTGAGTGCGAATCCTGCGCGGCCGCGTACTACCGCTCGGGCTCGGGCGCGTGCGCTCCGTGCGCGTGCGACGCGGGCGGCGCCGCCTCGCCGCAGTGCGACGCGCGCGGCCGCTGCCGCTGTCGCCAGTTCGCCACCGGCGACAAGTGCGACCAGTGTCGCGGAGCCAGGCTGTGGATGGACGGAGGGGGCTGCCGAGGTAAGCCTAAAGCTAAGGCCTGAGACCTAAAGCCCGGGGCGGGCAGCGTCTATGGGTTTTGTGCAGCATGCGGTCAGAACGCTCACATATATTTGTTTATGTTTAACATAAAGAACGACTTCATTCGTCTATTTTCAATATAGCAATCGCACGAAACGATTTGTGATTTATTTCTATTCTAATGTGGACCTATAAGGAGTGAAACTCACTCCCATTCTGATGCCGATGTAATTTATCTCAAGCTGATCAGAGATGTATTTTTTTCCACAGCCTGCGACCAATGCACGGAAACCCTTCTAGACTCGATCGAGCACCTAACCTCAGACCTCCGCAACCGCGCCGACCTCACCGAGCTAAGTCGCATCCCTCAACCCTACCCCGCCGTCCGTGAGTTTGCGCACAACACCTCACAGCTCCGCAACACTTTACACCAGCACATCAGAGGAATCGACCATTCTAGAAACCTACAGAACGACATAAGCAGCTTAGAAGCATCAGAGCATAAAATCTTTACGGAACTTCATAGCTTAAAGGAAAACGCGTCAGAAAAAGAGGAATCCGCAAAGTTTCTTAGTTTAGAAAGCATGAGCAGTTTAGAAGAAGCGTTGAAGCAGCGGCAGAAGTTAGGAGAACAAGTGGCTGTGTTGGATGAGTTTGCGAGGGGGGAGAGGCATCTTGGAGCGCATCGAGCGATTAAGGAGGCGAGGCATCTGCTGAGGAATATCAAGGATTTGAAGCTGATTGACTATATTTCTGGCGCTAACGACGTTTACGACGCGGTAAGTTATGTTCTCTGTGTAATTTTTTTTAAGGAAAAAGTCTCAGTTCTTCGGAATTTTTGTTTTTTTGTACATAGCTTACAATAAATTTTATCCTAAATTCTATTTTAATATTCCTGCGTTCTCAGTGTTTCCTGAAAAACATACTGTTAGGACTCTTCAATACAAGACTGAATAGGCTTTCAATGCACCGGTAAGTTACAGCAGGTGCTACCCAGGTAAACCTCAGGCCAGTTATAGAATTTTAAAAAAAACCTATTTTGTTTCCAGGCGAACCTCCAATCAACAGCGATCCAAGAGCTGAACTACAGCGTGGAAGACGCGTACCGGCGGCTGCGGGGTCTGCAGGCCGCCTTCGAGTCCTGGCACAGCCGGGCCGAGGAGCTCCCGCGGCTGGCCGAAGCAGTCTGGATGGCGGGAGACAAGGTGGCGGCTGTGGAGAAGGAGGCAAGACCCAGGATGGCGGCAGCGAGAGATATAGCGCTGAGGTGCAGACTTGTGCTGGAGGTGAGCTGATGTTGGGACTGGATGAGCTAAAGAGCAGATCTCGAGTATGTGCTAGAGTGCCGCTTTAGAATAACGCGAAACCGCGAAACGCGAAACCGCGAAAATAACGCGAATTCATTGTCTGTGAATGTACCAAGGCTGGTGACCTTTGGGGACTCTACATCTCGCAAACGCGTCAAAGACGTGACACACCTATTGTAGGTGACGTGAAAGTCACCTATTGTACTCACACCCTTTCACAAAAAAGCTAGGCCGGCGTGATTTTTAGAATGACCATAGAATCAAAAAGTTGTGAGATGGAGGTTTTTTATATTGAACATTTGTTTTATAGTATCAATTTTCATGTACAGTGTGATATGTCTTGGACAATAAAATAATATGTTAATTACCCCAAAGAAATGGATAATCAACGATTCATATATACATATACAGATATTTATAGTTTTTAACCTGTTATTTTTGAAGTCGGTGCCTGCCAATGCCACGCAAAGCTGGCTATGCTGAGCTCCTTGGCTGGCACCGACTTCAAAAATAACAGGTTAAAAACTATAAATATCTGTATATGTATATATGAATCGTTGATTATCCATTTCTTTGGGGTAATTAACATATTATATTCTGGTTTTTAGGTTTTATTTTTTGTTTTAAAAATTAACTTTATTTTTTAATTTTTAGTTGCGTATAATAGAACGTATAATTACTTGACTTAAGTCTATTTAGTTGAAAGAAAAATTTTCCAAATCGGTCTAGCCGTTTTCAAGTAAACGGGGAACAAACCTACATAAAAATTGCTCTTTGTTTTGAAGTCGGCTAAGACTGGAAACTTATTTCTAATAAGAAATGGACGAGAAACTAAGAAAAATACCAAAATCGCTATATGTGTGCCTATAATATTTGAAGAGTTCCCTCGATTTCTCCAAGATGCCATCATCAGATCCTGATTTGGTTACAACGGGACCACCTCGGAAGTCTTGTCTCGGAACCTTTTCAAACAAAAAAAGAATTTTCCAAATCGGTCCAGCCGTCTTCAAGTAATCGGTGAACAAACACACAAAAAAAAATAAAAAAAAAACATACAGACGAATTGAGAACCGTCCTTCTTTTGGAAGTCTGTTAATAAAGCCTTTTTATTCGAAACCACTATCGACCAGTTCTCAGTACGGTTTCTGGACCTCTTAATGACTAGGTACATTGGATACCAAGGCCTTATGTCGTTTTGGGGCTTTTCTCGATCCTCAATTAATCCCTTTTTACATTACACTCCAGGACGTGATGTCCCTGTCCAACCACACGTTCCCCGAAGACGCCAGTTCAGCAATCCTCCAGACCCGTGCTCTCTTGCTGGGGTTGCCATCGCTGGCGGCCGAGCTGGAGACTCTGTCGCGGGGCGCGGAGCAGAAGGAGGGCATCCTTTACAACCTGACGCCGGCCTACAAGGAAAAGTATTTGGACGCGGTGGAGAAGCACGTCCAGGCGCTTGGAGTCAAAGCGAGAGAGTACAAAAGGTAAGAAATGTTGTAACTTTGAGTCATGCTAATCTAGGAAGTGGTGTTTGTCTCTAGCCACTCGTTCCATTCGATCTTCTGTACAGCAATGAGGTAAACCAGGATTTTGTTCCCAGGGCGAAGCCTTTGGAAGGAATAAAGACACTTTAACTGCTGACAGATTACTTTGTAAAATGATTCGTATAAGGCACACTGCGTCCATCAACGAAAGCGTCATCCGGCGGGATTATAAGGCAGGGATGAAATTGAGGCCGTTCAAAATATATCTAGGGGATCTTGTAGCATTGAGGAATTGTACACTATAGCCCCAGGAGGCCAGTTAAGCATGCAGGCTACGCTACGTAGTAAAGAAGGTACTCGGGATTAAGGGGACATCGTGCGTCTACCAGTGGCGTGGCGTAAAAGATATTCTTGAGCAAGCCGGTGCAGATTTGCCGAACATTTTCTTAGAGCTGTAGAATAAAGTGCTCAAATGCTTGATATTAGGCAAGCCGGTAGGAATAGAGTTCTTTGGACGCCACGCTACTGGCGTCTACAATTACCTCTGCTCTACTATTCTTCAGTCTGTTCGCTGGTACTCGCGCCCTGGCGTCCGCCGGCGTGACAGCGGCGCGCGCGTGGGCCGAGGTGGCCGAGACGGTGCGGGAGGCGGGCGCGCACGCCGACGCGGCCGCGCGCGCCGCCGCCGCCGCCGCCAAGATGCCGCCCGTCATGCGCAGCGCGCACCGCGCCGAGCAGGCCTCGGCCGATCAGCGGCAGCGAGCGGCCACAGTGCTTAGCAAGGCTGAAGGTAAGAACTCACGTGACTTATGCTACTGTTCAGTCTGTTCGCCGTTGTCACGATACGGCCCATGATGCGATTGATGCGCAACGTGCATCACGCCGAGCAGGCCTTGGCTGCCCAGCGGCAGCGGGCTACTACGGTGCTGAGCAAGCCTCTAGGGATGTGTACTAATGTTCAGTCTGTTCGCGGGAACCGAGCGGCTGCGATAATCTACGTCGACAAATACACGGAAGGCGACTATGACACCGGCGGTTCCAACTGAGAAAAATAGACATTATTAATAATAAGGTCATGAATGTAATTAGAAGTAACCACCTGAGATTCACATGTTTAGCTGCCATTTTCCAAAACATTCTTGCCTCAGGTTGGTACCGTGGAGCTAACTACTTCTGGCTGATAATGCATTAGTCGGTTTTGAATAAAAATAAAACTAGCAAAATCTGCTGTATGAATAGGCTTCCATGCAAAAAAGTAGCTGAGAGCGGTTCTGCAGCTCTAACACAATGGCTCTTCATTCTTTCGAATTGCAGCGCAAATCCTTCGACAAAATATCCATTCATTTTTTAAAAAGCCTGCATTGTCTTTTAGAGCTTCGTCGTCAACTGGACCACCTAAGGAGAGGAGCAGACCTGGTGAGCGTGGTGCTGCGGGGGCTGGGGTGGCAGGAGCGCGACCTCGGCGTGCGGCCTAGTGCGCGCGTCGCGCAAACCATAGGTACCATACTCCTTGAAACTTATGATCACCTGTTTACCTGGGACATATACTTTGATGGTAGAGACAGCGGCCTAAGTGGTGTCAAGGCGTAGTAAGAGGTTACAAAAAAACCTCTTCAAGCAAGCCCCAATCGTTAATGCCGCTCCCTCTTCGGGTTGGTGTTTTCATTACAAGCATTGCTTAGTTTGGGGTTAGGTCGATATAAGTAAGATTGTCACCATAATATTTATAACTAAGGATAAAAATTTCTGATTTGCCATGTAATTATGCAACTGACAGTAGTGCGTCCCATAGATCTATCTTTGGCATGGTAGAGCATGGTAGGTTGGTAGATAACTTGGTGTCCAGTGACAATAAGCTACCTTACCGTCAAATACCCGTACCAAACGTTAGGTATATTCTTGATTTAGGTGTGCCAATGTAACAATTAAAGAGAACCGAGAAATGCAACGACGTCGTCAATTACATTATGGAGACCAGATCGGAGCAGAATAACTAAATTAATCGAATCTGGCGTTATTTTGCGGAAATCCACGTTAATCCGCGATATAGACGCAGACTAGCAAAGCAATATTTTTGTTTTAATTAGCAGTCTAACTTGTTTTGAGCACAGTATCACAATTTGGTACATAATGTTGAGAGTGCCTCTTCTCCCTGCGTACCTAAAGTATAATATATATAGGAAATTAAAATGATTACCGGTTTGCAATAATTAAAAAAGTGTTAATTTAAGATTTGTATGTTTAGCTTGAGCATTGTCTGGTACTCGCAGGAAAGTTCAATTATGTTTTTATTGTAGTTGTAGATTTAGACCTAAGTTGCCATGCCCGGAAGGGTACATGTTGGAACTATTTATACACCTAAGTGTGACCTTTGTAAACACATTTATATGCAATAAATGATATGAATATGAATATCTTCTACTCTTCCTAATCTGCTGTATCAAAGAAAACATATTTATGACACACCTGGCCATAAAGTGGCTTTTTCCGCACGCTGCGCGTACGGAAAAAGCCGCTTTCTGACCAAGTATAGACATAAAATTATGTACACAACACGGGAGGTAATAAAGAAAGCCCTCGATCGCATATTTACGTCCCTCGCTTGCAGCTCGGGCCGCAAACTTCTGCGATCTCGGCCTTTCTTTGTATTACCACCCTAGTTGTGTAATGTACTATTCCCATAGCGGCGGCCAACGAGCAAGCAGACCGAGTGTTCGCAACGACCAGGGTGCTGTACGACGAGGCGAGCGAGATCCGGCGGCGCGTGCGCTACAACCTGCGCCGGCAGCTCGCCGAGCTGCAGAGGCACGGGGACACCGCGCTCGGTGCTGCGCAGGAGCACGGTACGGACTATGTTTCGGAACGAAAAGAAAAATTATGCGAATTGATTTTTTTATGTAAATAATCGTATAAATAGATGTTTTGCGGTTTTGCACATCGCTTAGGTATTTACTTATTTACTATGTTGGCTCAGCGACCCAAAAAGGATATCTGCCTCAGACACCAGAAGATCGTCAGTGTTCCCTATTTTGTGCCACCTCACGCCAGTTTTGGACTTCATCACTCCAGCGGTATCTGGGGCGACCGACCGGACGTTTTCCACTGGGTCGCCCCATATACGCTCTCTTTACAGCCCGATCGTCTCCCGTCCGCTCCAATTGGCCGAGCCAACGTAGTCGTGTGGCCTAATATCACCACATTGCACAAAATTATTTTTCATGCCACACCTAGCCAAGTGTAGACATAAAATGATGTACACAATATATTTTCGTATTATCTCGCTTGCAGCTTGGGACGCAAACATCTGCGATCTCTGCCGTTCTTTGTATTACCACCCTAGTTGTGTAATGTACAATTTTTTAAGCTGTGCTCGCACCGCTAGTGTTGTAATACGTATGCACAACAGTGTCACAGATCCGCGGCAACATGCTGCGCGGCAGCGAGGCGGCGTCGGCGCTGGCGGCGGCGGCGGCGGCGCGCGCGCGCGACCACTCGGCGGCGGCGGCGCGCGTGCGCCCCGACCTCGCCGCGCTCGCCGACAAGCTCGCCCGCGCCAAACACGCCGCCGACTCGGTGAGCCATCAAACCCGTCTCATTCACTTACTCTAGTGCAATGGTTCTTGAACTTTTGATACGCATGATCATCATCATCATCATCGCACGCATGCGCCCGCGAGCAGACAAACTCGGCCGCACCAAACACATCATGATCATGACTCGGTGAAGTTTGTTATCAATTTTCAAATTCATTTATTTTCAGGCTTCAAGCCACATATGCAATTTTCTGTTTTCAACACCCGTACACAATATTTATATCCACTCAGTTGAATGAAAAATAGCAAGCAATTGTGCAGCAACTGAGCAGCAGCTGAGCAAGCCCTACATTTGATGTGGGGCAGCAACGTTTCGCGAAACCCTCTGATGGCACATGAAGACGGTGTCATTTTGGCTAACCACCGACGGAGTATTTTTTTTTTGCTGAGCCTTCGAGCTGCGAAGTCCCTGTGACCGCGAGGCCTTTAACAATGGCCCACGTCACCTACGCCTAACTCCGCCTCTGCAATATGCTCTGTTTGTAGTTTTCTACCCAAATTGACAAACATAATAGTTTATTTAGTTACGGTAAGAGTTTATTTAGTTACGGTAAGCTACAAAACTTTATCAATAAAGGCCATCTTCACAGTTTTTCGAACACAATATTGTAAAAACCTATAGTCCTAAGACGGCCGGCATTTCCGTACCTCATTTTACTGTATGATTTTCTCCTAGATCACAGTATCAGTGACGTCACTGGCCGGCGGCGTGGGCTGCGCGCGCGCCTACCCGGCGCCGGTGGCGTCGCCGGCCGTGTCGCGCGCGTCGCTCGCCGTCTCCTTCGACGTCACTGTCCGCGACGGCCCGCTACTGCACGTCACTGACGAGACCAAGGTATGGGACTGACGTTACTCCAGTGAGCCTTCCGCTTATGGCAGACTAATTGAAGAAGATTCCAGGTGGTGTGTTGCTGCGCGACATTGACGAGACCAAGGTACGGGACTGACTAATGTCAGTGTAGCGAGTCTTCCGCTTCTGGCAGACTACTTGAATTACTTTCGCGTTGCTGCGCGTCATTGACGAGACCAAGGCACGGGACTAACTGATGTCACTCTAGCGAATCTTCCGCTTCTGACAGATTACTTCAAGAAGATTCTAGATCAGTGATGTCACCGGCCGGTGGTGCGCTGCTTCCCTTCACTGACGACAACAAGGTACGGGACTGACGGATGTCACTTTAGTGAGTCTTCTGCTTCTGACGGACTACTTGAAGAGGATTCTAGATCAGTGACGTAATTGCCTGGTGGCGCTGCTGCGCGTCATTAACGAGACCAAGGTACGGGACTGACTGACGTCACTCTAGCGAGTCTTCCGTCTCTGATGGGCTACCTCAGAAGATTCTCCTTCTTCTTGGAGAAGATTCTAGATCAGTGACGTCACTTCTCGATGTCACCCTGCTGCGCGTCACTGATAAGACCAAGGTACGGTACTGACGTCACACTAGCGAGTCTTCCACATCTGATGGACTACTTTAAGCAGGTTCTAGATCACAATATAAGTTATGTCACTGCTTGGTGTGATCAGACGCCGTGTCAACCTTCTCCTAACTGTCCTCCTACTAGGAGAACAGTTTCCTCTAGTTTCCTGAGTTTCTGATCCCCCAAGATCGTCCACTTGTCTGGTTCTTGGCAGTATTCAATTTCTTACTCCCGAATGGTGGAAAAATATGATTAAAAATTTAAAATTTTCAGGAGACCCCAAGCTACATGAAGCTAGTGGTGCACAACCGCAAGTTCCAGCTGACCTGGGACCTGGGAGATGGAGTAGGGCTCGTTACACACCCGGAGACCTTGGAGCCCATCCACGATGACGCTGATCACAACACCTACACTGTGGATATTGAGAGGTAAGCCTTGTCAAATAAAGCCGGCTAGGGCGGGATGGTATTCAATTCAACCACCACCATCAGACTACTTCGTTCTCGAAACTACAGTATAGAATTATGTTGCCATAAACGGTGGACAGATCTCGTGAGAGTAGCTCGGAGTCGGTGGATGCGGTCTGCACAGGACCGCACTCTATGGTGGTCTATGGGGGAGGCCTATATCCAGCAGTTAACGTTCGTGGCTTATAGATAGATGCCATAAACGTACTACAAGGTACACTTCAGATAAGACTTAGAGTGGGAAAATGAATCTAATGAACACTTGGTGGCAAACCATTAGATTACATGGTTGGTTACCCAAACATTGACTGATTGCAAAATCTGCTGTTTCCTTGTTATATAAACGTGCCAGAAATAGAGATACAACGAATTTGAAAAGTTCGCAAAGCATCCTAAAGGCCGACAACAACAGCCATCTAGGAGTCTCCGTACATTGGTGGCCAGAGCCCGGCCACTGGTTGCCGCCACAAGCTGCTGGCGACGTTTTTAGGGTTCCGTACCAAAATGGTAAAAAAGGAACCCTTATGGTGCGACTCTGCCTGTCTGTCCGTCTGTCCGTCTGTCACAGCAAGATATCTCAGGATCTACTGATGCTATCGACTTGAAATTTGGAAGTGTTAAAAGTCGCTAACCTGAGCCTATTTATTGGACAATTTATATTTAAAAAAATCTTATACCATTTTTACTTTTTTTTAAAGGGGACCGAAATGGGATGTCGAAAATCAAAAGTAGAGCTATTATATCGAGTGGGGTATCAAATGAAAGGGCTTAATTTGTACATTAAAAAACTGTTTATATTTTTTTTCTTTAGTAAATAGTTTTTGATTTATGATAAAAAACGTTAAAGAAAATACCATTTACCAACCCCCCTATTATCTTCGAAGTCTCTGAACAGAAAAATCTGTAATAATTACCAATCATTAATGTCATTCTAAATATTACAGGAAAAATATAACTGTTTTCCTAACTTGCACCGTTTTTTTTAGAAATTTGCAAAAATCGTAACACATACTCATTTGCTCCTACTAAACTAATCGCCATACAGTTTTTCTTGACCTATGAATATATCTACTTATGAGTTTGTACGGAACCCTCAGTGCGCGAGTCCGACTCGCACTTGACCGGTTTTTTCATATTATATTTTGTATGGCACCGGCGCACACCGGGCGTTCGAGTGGCCGCTCTAAACCACTTGTGGTCGCGTTTAGTGGCCCACAGTGGCGTGGCGTAAAAGATATCCTTGGGCAAGCCGGTGCAGATTTGGAGTACATTTTCCTTAAAAGCTGTTGAATACCGACGGTGGTCAAATGCCCTTCGGCCGCGTACGAAACCAAAATTCGAAACCAGATCTTAAATAAGAATTATTTTTCTTCTTTCGAAATTGGTTTCGGTAAAAGAATAATATTTCTTATTTCGAAATCCATTTCGATAAAAGAATATGATTTCGTCTTGCGAAATTATAAAATCAAAAAATATAGTGGACAGGTTGTTTTTTTTACTACTGTACATCTAGTATCCTTCAATGAGACCAAAATGCGTTTTGTCAAAAAAATGAAAAGGAAAATAAAAATTTTAGTTTCGTACGCGGCCGAACGGGTCAAAAGCCTGATATTAGGCAAGCCGGTAGGAATCGAGTTCTTTAGACGCCACGCCACTGGTGGCCCAACGTGTGGCTGCTCTAACTCTTCCTCGCAATCACTCTGCGAAGAGCATAACTAATAAGATGCCACATACACAATAGAATACATAAGAGCAGTACAGAAAGAATGTAACAGTTTAATATCAAAGTTAGTTTTATACCTATTGAGGTATATGTATCTCTAATTCGCCTATTATTCTTTCCAGAGTATGGAACACCGTCCGCCTCACTGTGGAGCGGGCCGGCAAAGCCCCAACAACAGTCTCCAACGCCACGGCAGCCGGGGCCGTGTCGCTGCACGCCACGCGGCTGTGGCTGGGCGGCGTGGGGGGCGAGGGGCTGCCCGGGGCGGGGGGCGGAGGGCTGCCCGGCTGCGTGCACGCACTGTACAGCGACGAGAGGCGGGTGGGGCTGTGGAACTTCGTGCGCCAGCCGCCCGAGGCGCAATGCACTGGCTGCACGCAAAGGTAAGCCAAAGAGATAAATAGATTTAGTTTTTATTTTATCATCGTCATTGGCCTCTTACAGCATGCTCTTGGAGCGCAGTGCAATGGGAACACTTAAAGGTACGTCAATAGATGAATGGATTTTTTAATTCACCATTGGCCCCTTTCATAGAAATGGTGAAACAACGCACATTACACAACTAGGGTGGTAAAAAAAAGAAAGGCCGAGATCGCAGATAATTGGGCCCGAACTGCAGGCGAGGGACGTAAATATACGATCGAGGGCTTTCTTTATTACCTCCCGAGTTGTGTACATCATTTTATGTCAACACTTGGTCAGAAAGCGGCCTTTTCCGTACGCGCAGCGTGCGGTGAAAGCCACTGTTTGGCGGTGTGGCATAAAAGACGTATAATTCGAAACTAAATCTATATTTTAAACAAACACGGGAGGCGGCCGTGGTCACGGCGATTAATTAAATCAAGTTAAATATCTGATAAAAGCGGTTTTACTTCAAAGTGCAGTTGTTTTTATTAAATTCAGTTAGATAACTGAAGCTGTTTGGACTGAAGTACTGACAGAGTTTTTGAAGACCCATCCTGAAAATTCCGGGAATACTGGTTCTATTATCGTTCAGTACCGAAAATACCGGTACTACATACTCTAGTAAGTATGTAGCATTTTTTTTTTTTTTTATTTATTTGGAGAACAAACAGAGATAGACGTACATAGAAAACACTATGGTATAGATTTTAAGATTAACATGCATCTAACTCCTCAACAGTTCCCACTAAGACATATCGTTTTATATATTACCCTATAGATAAGTTTTTTAAACTAAATCTAGTAACAAACAAAAAATTTAACCATATTATTGTTGCTACATTTTGCATAAAAAGAATGACTGCATGGCTGGAAGTCGGCAATAATGGATAGCATTGGTAACAAAGTGTTTTCTTAACAGATGGTACAACCCTGCCCGCGGGGGCGAGCCCTCTCTGGCCTGGTTCAACGGAGAGGGCTACGCGGAGCTGCGTCGCTCCGGGTTCCGGCCCTCCGACCGGCGCCACTTCAGCCTGGCCTTCACGGTGCGCACGCGCGACCAGAACGCGCTGCTCTTCATGGCGGCTGACGTCGCTAATGTAAGTATAAAGGTAGGGACACACTTATCCCACGTACGCACCGTATGCAATGCAACGTGGGAGAGATTGTGTGCACACTTGTCCCACGTATACGTCGTGTATTGACATCAGACGCTTCTCTCATCTCCCATTTTTGCAGCGCAGCGCGAGCGTGGTTTGTCGTCTGACGTTCTAGGAACGTAAGATCTAGAAACACACTCCACACCCCTGCACGTTCCCACGGCGATCTGGCGCGACAGGTCGAACGTTGCATGGGACGCATAGGATTTTTTTTTTTTTTTTATAATAATAATAGTTTTGTAGTAGTAACGCAGGGCAGCTTGTGGCGAGCTGTTGGGGAGTAGTGACCCAACGTACCCGAGTGCTCCGGGGGGTCCTTAGGGAGGGTCATGGGATTTAGTGAAAGGACCTCCGCCTCTGGCTTGCCTTAACCGGCCGTCCAGAGTGGA
Source organism: Eudemis profundana (assembly GCA_947034925.1). Classification (NCBI taxonomy): domain Eukaryota; kingdom Metazoa; phylum Arthropoda; class Insecta; order Lepidoptera; family Tortricidae; genus Eudemis; species Eudemis profundana. The sequence continues at coordinate 2,251,186 of OX344799.1, forward strand.
GTCGCGAGAGCTATATGCTCCAGGCGTGGAAGTGATAAAAGGCATAACGCCGCGAGTACCCTCGGAGAAAGCGCAGCACACCTCTCGACACCCTGCAGCCCTCGGCAGCGGTGTTGCCCCTGGGCCATTGCTCATAATGTCGCTATTTAACAGGGGCCCATCAGCGGAGGGCAAGTCACGGTCTGTCAGTGCCGCGAAAGCCATGAGACACTTTTCCTGACAGGCGCCGTCATGTCTCAATCCATAGCCCAGCATCTAGTCCATAATTCCACCACCATAACCCAGTAAATTTAGATTCCATCAATCAACAATAGTCCTTGCATCTGGCGGGGGCTGTCTCTGCGTGCGCCCCGTGACACGGGCAGGGACGGCATCCGCTGGGTGTACACGTTGCCTTTCATTAAATTGTCGAAAGGGCCTCTACGCGTTGGCTTCGGCTCCGCGCACGCCTCCCAAAGGGCCGGGACACTATTGTCTCGTGTACGGGAAAGACATAGTTTTGTATTTTACTTTTTATATATATATTGAATAAAGAGATACGGTTAATGTTAATAATAATTTATTTCATAAACATAATTTACAATCGTTCCTTATAATAGAGACTGCTTCCTAAATCGGTTGAACCTGTGCTTTATGATAAGCTGCGCTCTTCCCCATATTATAGTTGAGATGTTTAATGAAATGCTGCATGCATGGGATAGCATTGCGTATAACAAGTATGTTTCTAAGCATACAAATATCAGAGTCCAGATTTCATAATGCATTGCGTACGTTGCGTACGTGGGATAAATGTGTCCCTACCTTACTAACACCAAGGAATAAAGGCAGACAAGTACTCAGACTTCAGCCGTTTAGGAGCGCTCGATACGTATTCAAGGTAGGCGTAGACAGTGCAATCCATGACAATCCATTATTATGCATTCTTAAAACTTTCCTTGTAGTGCGTTCGTTCACAGAGCTCACACATATAAGCGCTTTTTTTTTTTGAATCTGACAGACTCGAACAGGTCGAACCAGGTCGCTAGCCAGACCACCCTGAGTTGGGTCGGACTGGGTGGGTGCCGGGGTGCCTGGGGTCGAACCAGGACACCTTGTCCGGTCCACCTCGATATGATCGGGCTAGGTGGGGGCTGAACGCCTGGAGTCGAACCAGGTCGTTAGGCCAGAGCCACCTTGACTTTGCGCTGATTGCTCAGAGTGAGCTGCGGACCAGCACATATAAGCGCGCGATCTGCCTTTTGTTGGAAGATAAATTACTGAAATTATACTGTGGCGATAGTGAAGTGTTGACGGCGAAGCAACATACGAGTATTTTTTACTTATTTATAGGTTTTCCAACAGATATAACACCAAAACAATTTTACATGAAGTGAACAAATAGCGTCCGTGAGTGTTTATCCACTAATAGGCAAACACATCATGCAATTTTTTTAAGCCAGCTACACAAGTGTAGTTGAAGATATTGTGAATATTTTAGCGCCAACTCTACTTGATTTAACATAGAAATCAACGGGGAGTTACAGACACATTGTGGATCCAGCACTCGAAAACGATAAACAATTCCTTGATAAAAGTTTGCCTTATATTGCAACCTTGTCTTATCTTGTGCAATAAAGTGTTTGTCCTTCCTCTCGTCGCGTGAAGTAATATCTGCATTCTTTCTCAGAACCGTTCGATATCAGTGCGAATGGTCGACTGCCGCGTGGTGTTGCTGGTGCAGTACGGGGGAGCGCGGCTGGAGATAGCGGCGCGCGGCCGCCACTGCCACGGCCGCCCCGTGCACGTGCAGGCCGCCAGGGTGTTCGCCGGCAACAAGCTCGAGAAAGGTACCGTGTGGTCGTCAGCCGTGCCGCATGCTGCTGCAGCACGCGGCACTGCCACGGCCGCCCCGTGCACGTGCAGGCCGCCAGGGTGTTCGCCGGCAACAAGCTCGAGAAAGGTACCGTGTGGTCGTCAGCCGTGCCGCATGCTGCTGCAGCACGCGGCACTGCCACGGCCGCCCCGTGCACGTGCAGGCCGCCAGGGTGTTCGCCGGCAACAAGCTCGAGAAAGGTACCGTGTGGTCGTCAGCCGTGCCGCATGCTGCTGCAGCACGCGGCACTGCCACGGCCGCCCCGTGCACGTGCAGGCCGCCAGGGTGTTCGCCGGCAACAAGCTCGAGAAAGGTACCGTGTGGTCGTCAGCCGTGCCGCATGCTGCTGCAGCACGCGGCACTGCCACGGCCGCCCCGTGCACGTGCAGGCCGCCAGGGTGTTCGCCGGCAACAAGCTCGAGAAAGGTACCGTGTGGTCGTCAGCCGTGCCGCATGCTGCTGCAGCACGCGGCACTGCCACGGCCGCCCCGTGCACGTGCAGGCCGCCAGGGTGTTCGCCGGCAACAAGCTCGAGAAAGGTACCGTGTGGTCGTCAGCCGTGCCGCATGCTGCTGCAGCACGCGGCACTGCCACGGCCGCCCCGTGCACGTGCAGGCCGCCAGGGTGTTCGCCGGCAACAAGCTCGAGAAAGGTACCGTGTGGTCGTCAGCCGTGCCGCATGCTGCTGCAGCACGCGGCACTGCCACGGCCGCCCCGTGCACGTGCAGGCCGCCAGGGTGTTCGCCGGCAACAAGCTCGAGAAAGGTACCGTGTGGTCGTCAGCCGTGCCGCATGCTGCTGCAGCACGCGGCACTGCCACGGCCGCCCCGTGCACGTGCAGGCCGCCAGGGTGTTCGCCGGCAACAAGCTCGAGAAAGGTACCGTGTGGTCGTCAGCCGTGCCGCATGCTGCTGCAGCACGCGGCACTGCCACGGCCGCCCCGTGCACGTGCAGGCCGCCAGGGTGTTCGCCGGCAACAAGCTCGAGAAAGGTACCGTGTGGTCGTCAGCCGTGCCGCATGCTGCTGCAGCACGCGGCACTGCCACGGCCGCCCCGTGCACGTGCAGGCCGCCAGGGTGTTCGCCGGCAACAAGCTCGAGAAAGGTACCGTGTGGTCGTCAGCCGTGCCGCATGCTGCTGCAGCACGCGGCACTGCCACGGCCGCCCCGTGCACGTGCAGGCCGCCAGGGTGTTCGCCGGCAACAAGCTCGAGAAAGGTACCGTGTGGTCGTCAGCCGTGCCGCATGCTGCTGCAGCACGCGGCACTGCCACGGCCGCCCCGTGCACGTGCAGGCCGCCAGGGTGTTCGCCGGCAACAAGCTCGAGAAAGGTACCGTGTGGTCGTCAGCCGTGCCGCATGCTGCTGCAGCACGCGGCACTGCCACGGCCGCCCCGTGCACGTGCAGGCCGCCAGGGTGTTCGCCGGCAACAAGCTCGAGAAAGGTACCGTGTGGTCGTCAGCCGTGCCGCATGCTGCTGCAGCACGCGGCACTGCCACGGCCGCCCCGTGCACGTGCAGGCCGCCAGGGTGTTCGCCGGCAACAAGCTCGAGAAAGGTACCGTGTGGTCGTCAGCCGTGCCGCATGCTGCTGCAGCACGCGGCACTGCCACGGCCGCCCCGTGCACGTGCAGGCCGCCAGGGTGTTCGCCGGCAACAAGCTCGAGAAAGGTACCGTGTGGTCGTCAGCCGTGCCGCATGCTGCTGCAGCACGCGGCACTGCCACGGCCGCCCCGTGCACGTGCAGGCCGCCAGGGTGTTCGCCGGCAACAAGCTCGAGAAAGGTACCGTGTGGTCGTCAGCCGTGCCGCATGCTGCTGCAGCACGCGGCACTGCCACGGCCGCCCCGTGCACGTGCAGGCCGCCAGGGTGTTCGCCGGCAACAAGCTCGAGAAAGGTACCGTGTGGTCGTCAGCCGTGCCGCATGCTGCTGCAGCACGCGGCACTGCCACGGCCGCCCCGTGCACGTGCAGGCCGCCAGGGTGTTCGCCGGCAACAAGCTCGAGAAAGGTACCGTGTGGTCGTCAGCCGTGCCGCATGCTGCTGCAGCACGCGGCACTGCCACGGCCGCCCCGTGCACGTGCAGGCCGCCAGGGTGTTCGCCGGCAACAAGCTCGAGAAAGGTACCGTGTGGTCCTCAGCCGTGCCGCATGCTGCTGCAGCACGCGGCACTGCCACGGCCGCCCCGTGCATGTGCAGGCCGCCAGGGTGTTCGCCGGCAACAAGCTCGAGAAAGGTACCGTGTGGTCGTCAGCCGTGCCGCATGCTGCTGCAGCACGCGGCACTGCCACGGCCGCCCCGTGCACGTGCAGGCCGCCAGGGTGTTCGCCGGCAACAAGCTCGAGAAAGGTACCGTGTGGTCGTCAGCCGTGCCGCATGCTGCTGCAGCACGCGGCACTGCCACGGCCGCCCCGTGCACGTGCAGGCCGCCAGGGTGTTCGCCGGCAACAAGCTCGAGAAAGGTACCGTGTGGTCGTCAGCCGTGCCGCATGCTGCTGCAGCACGCGGCACTGCCACGGCCGCCCCGTGCACGTGCAGGCCGCCAGGGTGTTCGCCGGCAACAAGCTCGAGAAAGGTACCGTGTGGTCGTCAGCCGTGCCGCATGCTGCTGCAGCACGCGGCACTGCCACGGCCACCCCGTGCACGTGCAGGCCGCCAGGGTGTTCGCCGGCAACAAGCTCGAGAAAGGTACCGTGTGGTCGTCAGCCGTGCCGCATGCTGCTGCAGCACGCGGCACTGCCACGGCCACCCCGTGCACGTGCAGGCCGCCAGGGTGTTCGCCGGCAACAAGCTCGAGAAAGGTACCGTGTGGTCGTCAGCCGAGCCGCATGCTGCTGCAGCACGCGGCACTGCCACGGCCGCCCCGTGCACGTGCAGACCGCCAGGGTGTTCGCCGGCAACAAGTTCGAGAAAGGTACCGTGTGGTCGTCAGCCGTGCCGCATGCTGCTGCAGCACGCGGCACTGCCCGCTGTGGATTGGGGACTTCACATACCCCTTTCAATTTCTTCGCGGATGTATGCAGGTTTCCTTCACGGAAAAGTTAATAATATTTCGTCCACAAGTTCTGAAAAACTCATTGGTTTGAGCCAGAATTCGAGCCCACCTCTGCTTGAAAGGCGCATGTCGGCTATCGGTTTCCGAAAGAAATATTAATGACTTTAATATCTGATCTTTCCAAGCCTGTCCCGTGTGAACTGACTCCGAGCTGTCCCCAGGCAGTCTGCGCGTGAACGGAGAGGAGACGCTGGGCTCCCCCTCGCCCCCCGTCCAGTCCGCCGAAGCCCTCCCGGACCTGTCCCAGACCACCTACTGGCTGGGGGGCACCCCTCCGGGCAAGGAGGCTCCCGCCCCGCCACTGCTGGGGTGCTTAGGAGCGCTGTCAGTGGACAGAGAGGGATATGATGTGCTGGATACTCCGACACGGCATGGTGTGGAAGCTAGATGCATGGCCAGGGTATGTAGAGCTTAATTAAAACAAAAATGTTGCTTTGCTAATCCGCGATATGGTAACTTAGTGATAAAGAGAAACTGGTGAGTTTCTTCCGGCGCTTCTTCTCACCAGAACGTCATTACCCGAATTGCAAAAAAAAAGAATAGAATCAGACATGTAAAAAAAAGCCCTTGAGGACCTACTTGCAGATTTTTTTTTTTTTTAATTTTCTTGTGCTAACACAACAGGGTTCCTTTCCCAATAACAACCCCTTTTCTTAATCCCACTAATATTATAAATGTGAAAGTTTGTGAAGATGTTTGGATGTTTGTTACCTAATAACGGGATAGCAACTGGATGGATCAAGCTGAAATTTGGCATGTAAGTAGACCATTTCCTGGATTGCAACATAGGATACTTTATATCCCGGTAAAGAGTTCCTTTGGGACAATAACGAGAACAACGCGGGCGAAGCCGCGGGAAAATGCTAGTATAATATAAAAATCATGCAACTTAAGAAGAGCGGCGCCACCCAACACGAGGCTTTCTTTGCTTAAATTGACGTGAAGTGTATTTTATGAAATAATGAATTTTGAATTCGTTTTTTTTTTATTTGAATTTGAATTTTCGCTCTAGACTCTCCGCACGGCGACGCTGGAAGGCGCGGGCTACATCGAGCTCCCGTCCCCCATATTCCGGCGCAAGGCGGCCCTGGGACTGACCTTCCGTACTGCGCACCCCGACGGCCTGCTGCTATACCGGACCCCCTCGACCCTCAGCGAAAACGAAGTGGATGACGAGGACGGAGATGATAGACACTACCTCAAGCTCGCGATGGTTGACGGTGAGTACTGTGCAAGGTTGCATAAAGTTTCCAAAATGTTCCTGCATTCCGAATTGTTGCGAATTGTTTGGCGAGATATGCGTACCTTGTTGTTAAAATACCATCTAACTACTGTCATGTCTCAAGCAAATAAATTTTCATTTTTTTTTCGTTTTCTGAATTTTGTAACATCTAGTCCGTTAGTTAGATTATCAAAAAATATTGGACACGTATTTTTTATTTTGTGAATTAAACAAAAAATTACGAAGGTAAATAGCCCGTGAGGTAAAGAGCTGCGTGACGTCACGACGCGGCTAGATTTTTACCAGATGGTAGCGTCACGAGCCCCCCTCCCGAAATTTAACTCGCTTTATCTTAATCATCTGTGGCCTAAATGACAAAAGAAAAAATACGTATTAAATATACCTATTTGGTAATCTAAATTACGGACTAATTAAAATCATGTTTTTTTTTTACCCAGGAAACAAGCCAAGTTCATTTAATTATGCAAATGCAAAATACCCTGTATGACTAACCCAGTGTTATTTCAGGCGAGCTGGAGCTGCTAGCGGCGGCAGGCAAAGCCGAGCTCAGACTCCGCACCAACGGCACGCGCTTCGACGACGACAACCGGCACTCCGTGAGGATCGTGCGCGCGCACAAACAGGTGAGCTAGCGATGACTACCAGTGGCGTACAAGATATCCTTGGGCAAGCCGGTGCAGATTTGGCGTACATTTTCCTTAAGAGCTGGAGAATAAGGTGCTCAAATGCCTTATAATAGGTAAGCCGGTAGGAATCGAGTTCTTTGGACGCCATGCCACTGATGACTACTTAGCTATTATCAAGGACCATTAAAAACAGAGGACTGTCATTCTCGATACAAAAAGCTGTTCCCCGAATTTACAACGCCATCTATGTATAAGCTTGGTACCTAAAAGGATTATATTATTTACAATTATTCAACTTTGCAAACGTGACACAGTATTTAAATGTCAGAATTTATTTATTATTAGCTGTTTACGAACTAATTGTTACTATACTATGTTTCTTTGTTCAATTATAACATCGTTAAATGTTTAGTTTTTTAGCGCCATCTAGTTTTTGCCCGGAAATCCCCTAGCGGTCGGGTTACAATCCGAAGTATGGAGAATGACAGTTCTCTTGTTTTAATGGTCCTTGCTATTATCAGTCACATAATGAGTAATAGTACTACAAACAGAAGTTTCCCTTTGTGATAAAAATAACGTTTGGGTTCATCGGCCGGAACGCACGTCGCACCGCATCCGTTCGTCTCTATCGCATAACGCGTGCTCTTTCTGGTCGCTGGCTAAGCCCCTCTGTACGTCTAGCATAACTGGCCGCGACTTCGTATCTCGCGCGACTGAGCATCACCTGTCACTCTCACACTAAGTTGAGTGGAAAGAGATAGGTAGGATTTGTCGCGCGACAAAGAGTCACGTGTCACAGTTGTGCTAGAGGTACTGGAGGGGCAAAATTTAGTACTAGTAGCAGCGCCGTGATACCGCATAGTGAGCTACTCCAGCTATAATAGGCTACATGACTAAAAAAAACTGTTTAGTCCGTCTGTTACATTATGAAAAAATATTGTACACGTATTTTTTGTTTTGTTTGACAAACAAAAACTGACGAGGATAGAGTGCTTAGAAGTTTCGAGTGACGTCACTCTTGAGTACAAATTGTACTCAAGAGTGACGTCACAAGCCCCCACTCCAGAAGTTTGATGATCTATAACTTTGTCGATTTTTAATATTTTGATAAACCAAAAAATACGTGTCCCATATTTTTCCATAATCTAACTGACGGACTAAATAGAATTACATATTTTTATACCAGTCATCATCCCTATTAGCTGTCGCTTTAGTTTCATACCTATAGTAAAACATGCTCAAGCACCCAAACATTCAATTGTCCGTAGAGCAGGGTTTCTTAAACTGTACTCCGTGGACCCCTGAGGGATCCGTGGTACGAGAGCCGGGGGACCGTGGCTATGCATACAACACAAACTTTCATGTGCTCTCGATTTTCTTTTTCTCTGATTATATTCGGAAAGTGTCTATAAGGTTTTCAAAATAATGTAGGAGGCCCGAGTCCAAAAAAAGATTAAGAAACTGCCGTAGAGAAACCACAAAATGTGCTCACAAGATACGTAAAAGATAGACCTATTCAGAATAACCTACAAGAATTGAACTACATTTAAAGACGTCTAGAGACGTCTACCTAATATGTATCCGTATTCATGTCGCTTTGCCAATGGCGCCCCTTGATATTTGCAAGATCTTTGATATTTTCATTGAAAGTCAACGGCAAGGTGCTCATCTTTTAGATTCCATCGCTCCATTGTAAACAGCCACAATCAATGTTTATTACCTTATTACGTATTAACAATCGCTGCATCTAAGCCAAGTATTTTATTACCCAGTCATAGAAACGTGTCTTTCTCCTCCTCTCCGACTCCTTAGATTTCAACCTTGGACAGCGCTTGCATGACAAAACAGTTATACAAGGTGTCCCTAAAACCAACGTCGATACGAAAAGGGCTGATAGACCACCTCATAAGATACCAGATTAAGTAAATTTGACCTCAGCAAAATATCTTAGTTTTAGAAATATTAATGTTTTTGTAAAACTCGTGCTAAGTGATCCCTGATATTTTAGTCATGGCACTCAAAACACCGAGTCAGTGTTGACTCGGTGTTTTGAGTGCCCATTCAAATCTGTTTTTTGCTATGGGTTGCCAAATAACTATGCTATTGAACGCAATTCCTATTTTTGTTCATTTCTTCATGCTGTGGACACAGTAGAATAACAAAAAATTTTTTTTTAGATTTTTCCAAACTTCACCTCTGACTTCGAACCAGGGTGGAAAAAAAAATGTACCAACACAACCTGGCACTTGACGTAAAAAAAATGCTCATTTCTTATAGTTTCTAAAGTGGTATAACATTTACTAAACACTGTAATAATAATATTGTCTTCGGTTTCCGCGATTATCACTCATAGTAATAAAACAACTTAAACGGATTAAATCGCGTATATTACTACATTTTAAGTCCCGACGTTTCGTAACCCTTTTCAGCGTTCGTGGTCGCGGGTAGACTGAGAAAATGATAAATTTCCTCTGTCAAAATTACTGTTGTGCAAACCTACCCACTTTAAAAAATACAAATTCAATATTAGTGTTGCCAGACGGGCCTAATGTGTAAAGACGTTCACACACATCGGGACTTAAAATGTAGTAATGGGCATTTCTCCAGAAATATGTCTGCGGTCACCTCATTCATCTGGCCCTTTTTCATACTAAATGTATGGAGGCAGATGAATGAGTCGCAGACATATTTCTGTAGAAATGCCCTAATATACGCGATTTAATCCGTTTAAGTTGTTTTATCACTGTAATAATGTTTGAGATAATGATATTTTGTTACAAAATTATCTGTCCGCCGACTTCATCTAAAATTTCTCATACGATCCAGTAGAACTAAGTTTTCACCTGGCGTGCTTGACGTCACTTACAAATTAGCGTAGCGATAGAAAAAAAAACCGGTCAAGTGCGAGTCGGACTCGCGCACCGAGGGTTCCGTACAAACGCATAAGTAGATAGGCGAATAGTTCAAGAAAAACTGTATGTCGATTTGTTTAGTAGAAGCAAATAAGTATATGTTATGATTTTTGCAAATTTCTAAAAAACAGTGCAAGTTAGGAAAACAGTTATATTTTCCCTCTAATATTGAGAACCTGACGTGTAATGATTCTATTTAATAGCAAGGACCATTAAATCAAGAGGACTGTCATTCTCCATACAAAAAGCTGTTCCCCGAATTTACAACGCCATCTATGTATAAGCTTGGTAAAATAATTATAATATTATTTACAATTATTTAACTTTGCAAACGTGACACAGTATTTAAATGTATTTAAATTTATTTATTATTAGCTGTTTACGAACTAATTGTTACTATACTATGTTTCTTTGTTTAATTATAACATCGTTAAATGTTTAGTGTTTTAGCGCCATCTAGTTTTGCCCGGAAATCCCCTAGCGTGAAACATGCCACACTTGCTACTCGCCGCTAGGGATTTCAAGTTTTGTAAATTTCTAAAAAGGTATTAAAGTTAGCAAGACCGTTCTATTTTTCCTGTAATATTCAGGTTGATATTTATAATTAGTAATTATGACACATTTTTCTGATCAGTAACTTCGGAGATAATAGGGGGGAATGGTACATAAAAATGTATAAATCAAAAACTACTTATTTAAGAAAAAAAATAAAAATGCTGTTTAAATCTACAAATTAAGCCCTTTCATTTGATACCCCACTCAATATAATAGCCCTACTTTCAATTTTCAAAGTCCCATTACGGAGCCTTTAAAAAAAAGGTAAAAAAGGTACAAGATATTTTTTATGTCCAATAGGCTCGGGTTAGCTACTTTTAACACTATTCCAAATTTCAAATCGATAGCATCAGTAGTTCCTGAGATATCTGGCTGTGACAGACGGACAGACAGACAGACAGACAGAGTCGCACCATAAGGGTTCCTTTTTTACCATTTTGGTACGGAACCCTAAAAAGCGTCTTAAACAGGAAATCGTATTAAACGTAAAAAACATACTAGTATTAGGTATAGGTTATAGGTTAACGCGGGCTTATTTTCGGCAACTCGACGACAAACAATAAACATAGGTACTATATTATTTCGTGTAATTTGTTTATTTAGAACGGAAGACACAACAAAGATTACAAATAAATCAACATTAGGGTAAAGTCACTCGGGCAAGGGCGCCAACGTCACTTCATCTTGCAGCGATAATGCTTTTTTACCCGACTGCGGCGAAGCCCAAAGGAGGGTTATGTGTTTGACCTGTATGTATGTATGTACGTATGTCCGTCCGTTCCTGTGTCCGCTCGTAACTACTCAGCGGCACATCCGATTTTGATAAATGATACATCATTAGATTCGTCTTGATGGTGCGAGTGTCACTGGGAATGAAGTTCGTTAACATAAACAAAATGGCGGATTTTATGCAGTTTCAAAGTGCACCGCGGTTGGGTTTTTTTTAGTAAAAATGTGGTTATTTAATTTTTGACATTACTGAACTAACGCCAACACGAATGACGATAAGAATTTAATAAATCGCCATGTGATTTGCAAATTAAAACAAATCAAAACAGCGGAGCGGAGATAATGAGCGAATGAAATCGAAGTGTAGATAGCTACAAAGTTATCTGCACAGGCGGAGCCGGCGGAGGTGTCGCCAGAATCGCGTCCCATTGTGTGAGTCATATTAAACATGAACAAAATGTATGAAAACAGGCCTCAAGTCGCGGGTCAATCCGCGTAAATGTAACGTGAGTCACGATTTTATTGTGTGTTTTTTGCATTAAAAATACAAATTTTAGTGTTAATATATCTAGGGATGATAAGTACCTAACACTTCTTTAGAGATTTAAAACTTAATGAAAATTGTGACTCACGCTACCGCTTACCGCGGATTGACCCTCGCAGGGACCGGCGTAAAATGGCGTAAGTATTATGCGGGAAATCGTATTAAACAAGATCGTAGGTACTAAGCGGGTTCTTACTGTAGGTGCAAACTTAACGTAATCGACAATATCTCGAAAACGAAGAAATTATTATGAGGGCGAATTTACTCAATCTCGTGTTTTATGAGCTGGTTTATCAGCCCTATTCGCCATTTTGTAAAAGTCGCGAATTTTGATAGCCTTTTGTCAGTCTTTCGAATGTCATGACTTCAAATTTCAGTATTTTCTTAGTCTGTTTTTTGTTAAACATTTCTCAATAATTATGCTATCACACCACACCTTATCAAAAGAAACTAGAATTATCATTATGCCATTGCCTTAAAAAATAAAACAAAAACAGTTTTTTCGTGATTCATAATATCACCTCGGATTTGAATCGCGTAAGGTAAATGTCCGAGTGCTCGTCGCTGTATACTAAGATTCGCCACTCATATTTCGATTAGGATAAATAAAATAAAATTAAAACTACATTTGTAGCCGACGTTATAAAGATGAGATATATCCGTGGCTTTGATATTTTACTCAATTTTACAATAAAGAAGATATTTGACAGGGCTGACATTTAATTGGGACTATCGGTTTATTTCATAGTCCCAATGCTTGTCATCCTCTTTTTAGGATCCCATAATCAAAATGACTAAAGCGGACCGCTTATAATTTTGTCATATCTAAAATATAAAATAAAATAATTTATTTCTGTAAGTAGGCCCTCAAGGGCTCTTTTACATGTTTCATCTCTAATTCTTTTCTTTTGGCGCTTCGGGTAATTGACCTTCTGGTGAGAAGAAGCTGTATGTTCTGAAGAAGCTATCTGTCTGTATGTTCGTCCGTCTGTCTGTCCTTAAATCACAGCCGTTTTATTCAGACAAACGTTCCTTGAGGCTGTAATTCCCTACCGTAGGCACTAATTGGGATATTGCTGGTTTTATTAAAATAAAGTTATTGATGTGATTTTACTCATTGGGTAACGTACTTTCGATATCAGTTTAACGTTTTCTGATATCTGTTACATTTACGTAATGATCGCCTGGCTACACTTAACGATTACACCCATATACACGTCTATATCATTCTGTTGATGCATTCTCAAGCATACATTGTAGGTATGTAACAAAAATGCAAACAAACGGAGGAATTCAAGCAGATTTACTACTTTTGGATTTTGCTTAAAACATGTCCTATCATTAATTATACTTCATTCTATAATTATATTTTTACTATAATATGTACCTTTATTTTCATATTCTGATTTAGTCGCAACTTGTTATACCGAGACCGAGATGACATTACTTTAAATTTTGATTCAAGGCCATACACACTGCAATAGTACATTACACAACTAGGGTGGTAAAACAAAGAAAGGCCGAGACCGCAGATGTTTGTGGCCCGAGCTGCAAGCGAGGGACGTACATATGCGATCGAGGGCTTTCTTTATTACCTCCCGTGTTGTGTACATCATTTTATGTCTGCACTTGGCTAGAAAGCGGCTTTTTCTGTACGCGTAGCATGCGGTTCTTGGTATTACCACCCCAGTTGTGTAATCTACTATTATTATATAATAATGTTCTGTATTTCAATGCGCGCAAGAGTACTTGCATTATTTATAGGCTTCTAAAGTGTTTGTCTTGAAGAACCAATCCGCCTTATAATCGTACCAGTCCAGTACTCTCTTGTCGTACCACACATAGGCTCCCTTCAGGGTCTGTGGAGCGTCCAGCGCGAGATACACCGGCGTTTCCGCCGCTTGGTCACTGCTGAAGAACCCAGTCCCGCCGGTCATGTCCGTTTGAACCAGTCCAGGATGCATGGAGTTAACAGAAATGTTGCGGCCTTCGAGCTCCTTCTGTTGCAGTATCGTCAGAGCACTCAAAGCCACCTTAGCCACTCTATACGCAGCCACCGTCCCCTCATCAGCGATATCATCACGATTAAAAGTATCATTCTTGACAGAATCCAAAAACCAGTCAACGAATTCGTTAATGTCGGTAACAGTGAGATCCTTGCGTGACAGTCTCTCGATCCAGTATTTATTTCTGATGTTAGATAAATGTCCGCAGTCGCTGGAGATGTTCACGATTCTGCCATTGTCTCTGATCAACGGGAAGAGTAACTTTTGAATAGTTAACAAGCTCTTATAATTGATGTCAATAAGTTCTTTACATTCTTCGTAACTGTTGTAAAATGACTTATGGTTGAACACCCCTGCGTTGTTGATGAGAATGTCGATACCTCCGTGAGTCTTCGCGATGTGATCCCTGAATTTTTCCACGCTGCTTCTGACAGTGACGTCTAGCTGGTGGTACGCCGGTTTGAGTCCCAGTTGGTTGAGTTTCGACACCGCTGCCTTGCCTCTGCCGTCGTCCCTAGATGTCAGGTAGACAGTTCCATCGAATCTCTTGCAGAGAGCCTTGACGATGGATAATCCTATGCCCTTGTTGGAGCCAGTGATGACGGCGACCTTTGTCAACATGACTGCTCGCGGGCTGAGTCGGTGACACAATGAATGCAGTGTTAGAGGCCGCCGTTTAATATAGATACGATTAGAAGGCCGTTATCTAAATAGTCGAGCTTATGTCATAATTTGATAGTAACGCTTGTGTTATTGTTAATAAGGTTTCCTATACTATAACGTGTACCTAGTTTAATTGACATAATACAGAAAATTAATGGAGTTGTGTAGCTATTGATCTAAAAATAAACATGATCTGATGTAAAGTGCTGCCCGTTGAAAGTCGATCTGGACGAGCATTTTTTTTTATATTTTCTGTGGTACTCGTATTTCTCAAATGGAACTTAATAATTAAAAATCCAACAATTAGTTTACAAATAAAAAAATGGGTTGGGATCATAACGACTACATTGTCAAAACGACCAAATCATCATAAGGTCCAGATCTCTAAAGGACCATCTCTTTAGAACGCCCATAACTCCGAATGACTAGGTAGCAAAACGACTACTTCTTGAGAAGACCACATCGTTAATAGTCCACATATCACAAAGACCAGGGAGCAAAACGACTAGTTGGTGAAAAGACTATTTCGTTAATAGACAACATCTCAATAAGACGAGGTAGCAAAATGACTACTTTCGCCCCCCCCCCCCCCCCCCCAAGGTCGAAAATATGGATTTTTATTAAGCCTCCATACCTAAGCAACATATGTCAAAATCGTTTCTAATCCACCTTTTGTAAAGCGAAGGCTTGTATATGTCCCCACAGATTGGACTATAACTTTACATTTAGAAAATTACGATTAATTTCTTATTGATTAAGTCATCAAGTCCTTTAACAGTCGTCTGTGCCAAGGCAAGATCACTGACATCCCATGTATTGGATGTTACTGATTGTGCATAGGTACAGTCTAAGGCCCCATTCAGACGGGGCGAGAACTCGTATGCGATTTTCATTTCACTGCGGCGTTTAAGAGGAAACAGGAGGGCAGTTTTTCCATACAAACGTAGTCCCCTGTTTCCTCCCTGGATAATGCCAGTAGAGCAATAATTTTTTGTCCAAAAATCTATGGGTACCATTGATATGTTCCTATGTTTTCTTTTTTACGATAAATTGATTCTCAAAAGAGATATTAACCTTCAAAAACCTAAAAAAAATGCCAGATTTTCCGCTGTGTTCACACACCCAGAAAACAAATTTGACTAGATTATTAAAAAAAAGGAAAACATAGGAACACGGCCAAAGCCTTTCTTTAATGTTTAATGAAAAAATTGGTTAAATGGGTTAAGTTTTGGGGAAGAAATCAGGGGACTACGAAACGTTGTTTTCATGAAATTTTAAAAGGTATTTTCGGTCCAAGCTGCAGTTGTCTCTATCGCGCTCTGCGCGGGAGAGGCGGGCAGTGTGGGACAGCGACACATTTTACAAATACCTAATTTTCAATTCTCTCCACCTTACTGTTTCCTCTTAATCGATCAACTGTACTCAACGTACCTGGGCAGCCCGCAATGTCGCATACGAGTTCTCGCTCCGTCTAAATGGGGCCTAAGGGACTGTAGTGGTGTGCATTCTTCAATGCGAGTTATTTGCAGCTGGAGCTATGGGTCGACGAAGATCGGCTGGCAGCGGGGACACTGGCCGGCAACGCGCTGCCAGCTCGCAACAAGGGCCTGTTCGTAGGAGGCGCACCGCCGCAAGATGGTCGCGAGTACAAGGGCTTTAGCGGGACTGTGGCCGACCTGATCGTGGACTCCAAGTAAGTGTAGCCTTGGTGCGCTATAAGCGTGTCATCTTTACCGTACCCCGGATCGTGGACTTCTGATAAGTCTGTTTCGGCTTTGTGAAAGTTAAGAGAAGCGAAACAGACACGTATCAGGGCATTTTTATTTTAAAATCTACGGTCAGGCGATACTTAAGCTATGTTCAAATACCGACTAACTGTCAGTCCATGAGGAAATGTATGGAGTTTGACACTAATCGTCAGTTCTGTGACGACCTGTTAACTGTCAGTTAAGAACGCACTTTAAATAAAAAAGCCCATCAATGCGGGGTAACAGCAGGTGTACTTCACTCGATTTTGGCTTCCCGCGCGGTGGGCGTAGCCGATCTGCACGCCGGCAGTCGAAACGTCACTGTGGCACAATATAATCATCCTGACAGTACGCAAACGCGGTTGATGCCGGCCGATAGGCCAATATCAAAAGACGTACGAGTAGTAGGGAAACGTACTGCACTGCGTGAAGTCTATCATTCTCTTAGGATCCATTCATTAGATCCATGATGTATCTTATGAAATACCGTGCTGTGGGTGGGGGCTTGGCGCACCCGTCTATTGTTATCGTTGTAGTATGGTAATAGATAATTAACAGTAACAATAGTTTACTGCTACATAAACGCATATTGCTTGTATCAGCGTTAACCCAAGTTGTATAAATATAGGAACGCTTATAATAAAAGCATCTTTGAACTGACATAAGCCGGTGGTCTCACTTCTCTCTACAACTCTACCTCACAACCTTCAACTAGGTACTTTATTACATGGCGACCCATACCAGTGAACCAAGGAATATGAAGAAATAAAACAAAATAATCGGAAATAATTGAAGCCTTTCAGCTGCCTCATTCGCTTCTTTCTGGAACGCACTTAGATGATCTCCAGTCCGGCTGATTCCGGCCGAAAATCTCCATGCAGAGCTATAGTTGTTCATAGCAGAGGTGACGGCTCGCTTTTATAGTAATGCCCGGTGCTGGCCACCGCAACGAACTTCCGACGACAATTAAGATTTACTTGGGTAATCCATCTGGTCTCGAGTGTGCGTATGTTTGTTTTCATTATTTTTAGTAAAATGGCAGTACGCTCCGGTGACTGTTTCACATCAGGCAGGCTTACCACCCAAGTGGTGTACAAAATGTTGACCAGGGAAATATATAATTAACCGTTTCCTATTAAAATAATAAAATTAATAACAAGGAAAATCTTTGTTATTGTATGAACGATTTTGACCAATTCAAATATAAACGTGACTGTAGAGAACATTTTTTTAATTGAGTATGGGAGTGTAATAACGGAAAAGGTTGTCAATGTTGGCAAACCCTTTAAATTTTAAAACTAATGGACTGCATCGAAAAATCCAATATATTTTACTAAAAATAAGAGCTCGCTTTATATCCATAGAAAAAATTAACTCGAGTATTTGTACAATTTTTATCTATTCGATAAAAAAATTGGTTGCCTGTAAAGTCGGTATACGGGCGAAAGTTTTACGTGACAACGACTAACCATGCCCGAGTGGAAGGGACGCGTGCCTCTCACTCGCTCTCATTGTGAGCGCATAACGTGAGCGGAGCGTAACGCAGTTTCTTGAAGTGTCACCCGGCAAACCAATTTATAAGACGTTGTCACGTCAAAACGGTTACAATGCAATACCACCTCCTTCTTGAAATCAGTTTAGGAAATGAAATTTGTTGTTGTTTTTTTTTTTATATATATATTTGTCCATTCGGACAGGCTAATACCATGGGCCATACTGCCTTAATTTGTTGTTGATCCGCGATAAACTTCGACACCGACTGACAGCACTTTATTTTTTTTTATTAGCTTAGCGGCCAGAAGTTTTAGGAGTAGATTTAAAGTGATCACGGCCGGAGACAACCACGACTGAAATTTGTATGAAAATTCTCTGAAACGTTCCTCCTTAACCCAATTTCAAGTGTCGTAAACAAGTTGTGAAACATCCGCGCACGGACAGATACATACCGCGCGCGTAAACAGAATCTTAAGTAGGTCGTGCGTATTCGCCGCCTACAAGTAAATTTTAACTATCGGTGAATGAAATTTCATATTCACACTTAGAATTTTTTTGCGTAAATTTAATGAACAATTACACTTCAGCTAGTTATTGGGCTGATCATCTAATAATTTAGTGAAAGTTAAATCATTTACTAATTATAATTGAATTCATAATTATTTTTCATATAGAATTGTTTTTTTAAAGGATTTTTTATAATTCTATTCTCTCAGTACTTTTAGGTATGGTAAGGTCTTCTTCTTCTTCGTGTGATGGGATAAAAATATTAATCTAATTTTTTCTTTGCCAGTATTTCGCTACCTCTATCCTTCGGGGTGTAGCTTTTAGCAGATCTTCCGCGGTACACGTGGTCGGGCTCAGCGAGCACTGCATCATATGTTGTGTGGTTTGAAGTGTGCCACATTCGCAGGATGTTTCGCTTTGTTGTGGGACGATTCCCCATTTCAAAATCTTTGGACCGACCAACTCCCGTCCTTAGTCTATTCAAGGCTTTCCAGGTCACCCATTTTTCTTTTGCGCCAGGGGACAGATGTTCTGCTGGTGTCATTTGTAGCGACCCGTCGTTGAGTTGCGATTTCTATTTTGTGAGGCGAGCCTCTTGTGATGTTTGATTTTGGAGGGGTGAGTTTGTCGCGAAGCTCTTACGGGACTTTAGTCTGCGGGTCACTGGTTCATGGTCGTGCAGCGGGTGTCGAGAGTCGCGCAGTTGTTTGTTGCGTTCTAAGGCGGCAGTGACATCTCTGCGTATGTGTGGTGGGGCGACTCCGCTTATTTGGTATAGGTGATCGCATTTTGTGGGTTTCAGGCAGCCGGTGATCAGGCGACAGGTTTCATTAAGGGCGGTGTCGACCTGGCCCGCGTGCGCCGAGTTCTTCCACACTGGACATGCGTATTCTGCAGCTGAGAAACTAAGAGCGAGTGCCGTTGTACGCAGTGTGTTTGGTGCTGCGCCCCATGTGGTGCCAGTGATGCGGCGCAGGATGTTGTTTCTTGCCGCCACTTTCTGTTTGGTATTGAGGCAGTGCGATTTGTATGTCAGGGACCTGTCAAGCGTTACTCCTAAGTATTTGGGGGTGAAGGTGTGTTCCAGCCGGCAGCCCTCCCAGTGAATTCTGAGTTGTCAAGCGGCCTGGCTATTCTTAAGGTGAAAGGCGCAGACTTGTGTTTTGGTTGGGTTCGGTTTTAGCTGGTTTGACTTGTAATACGTTGACAGAGTCGCCAAGCCTGCCGCTAGGCTATTTTCTACTGCCTCGAAAGATTTTTCTTGTGACGTCAGAGCCAGGTCATCAGCAAATAAGAAGTGTCGTAGGTTGTCTTTTATAGGTTGGTCATTCGTGTAGACGTTAAATAAGGCGGGCGCCAGGACGCTGCCCTGGGGCAGACCGTTTTTGAGACATCTCCACCTGCTTCTTTGCCCTTGGAAGGATACGAAAAATTTTCGATTGGAGAGTAGTTCCGCTATAACTTGTGTGAGTCTGTGGTCCCGTGTTGTTTGGTAGAGTTTGCTCACCAGTCTCCTGTGGTTTATGGTGTCATATGCAGCTGTGAGATCAACAAACACTGCACCCGTCACCTTCCCTCTTTCGAAGCCGTCCTCGATGTGTTGTGTCAGGTTGAGTACTTGTGAGGTACAGGATTTCCCTGATCTGAAGCCTGCCTGTTCGTTTATAAAGACATCTTCCAGTGTTGGTGTCACGCGTTCAAGCACGAGGCGTTCAAAGAGTTTGAAAGTGTGGCACAGAAGGGAGATTGGTCTGTAGTTTTTGGCATTGGCGGGATCTTTGCCTGGTTTGAGGATGGCAGTTACATGGGATTTCCTCCATATCTTCGGGAAGGATGTGGTCTCGACGCAGGCATTGAATAGTTGCAAAAGCCACGACTTCGTTGCAGGCCCGAATCTTTTGACTTGTTCGACTCTTATATCATCAAGGCCTGCTGCTTTGCCGGTCTTTAGTTTCCCAATCCCTATGTCTAATTCCGACATCGAGAAAGGGAGCGCCAAGTGCTCCATTTCACAGTCGGGCGTGTGTCGAATGAGTTTGGGGGGCTTGCTTTGAGTCGTTGTTTTACCGTTTAGCAGGAGTTGGTGTGCTATCTGATCGGCGGTTACATTTGAGTGATGCGTTTGTCTGTTGTTAGTGTTATCGAGCTTTTTGATGAATGTCCAGGCATTTTTGCTGTTGTGAGTCATATCAACATTCTCTACGAGCTCGTTCCATTTTGCTCTTTGGACCTCAGATATCTCGTCCGTAAGTTTATTTCCTAAGTATATGGTTTGTTCAGAGAATGGATCGGCTGCGTATGAAGTAAAGTATGCTTCTGCCTGGTCCTTGAGGTCGTCAGACATTCCCGGGATATACTGGGTTTTGCAACCGCGTGGTATGTGTCGTCTTGACGTCGATTTGACCATTGTAACAAACTCATCGTAATTCTCAGCCTTAGGCGGGAGGTCTGTCACGAGATGGTCAAGCTCTTTGGAGAAGTTTTCCCAGTCAGCTTTTGTGAAGTTGTATCTCCTCCTAAATGGGATTATACGCGGGCGGACTGCTGCGTATATTTTACAGGCTATGGGCCGGTGTTGAGTTTTTGGAATTGCTTCGCATACCGATTTTTCGCATTGCTTGGAGACACCTTCGCTCGTAAAGATAAGATCAGGGTTGTATCCTCTCTTCCATCTGCCACTATTGAAGGACGGTGGTAACTTGGGATCGTGGATCAGCGAGACCCCGCATGAGTCAGCCCATTCCTCTACTCTGTCGCCGTTTTCGTCTCCTTTGCGGTAGCCCCAACTCTCACTATGGCTGTTGAAGTCTCCTAGCACAAGTTTAACGGGCCGCGAGTCAAAATTCAGTGGTTTGTCGAACTGGAAGATTTCGTTAGGTGGCTTGTACACAGATGTTACAGTGCAGTTGCTGAGTTCCGCAGTAATAATTTCGATGTTGTTTGTGTGGGTTTTCTGTATAGACGTGATGTTGAGATCAGGTCTGACAAAAAGAGCACTTCCGTATTGCCGGTGCTCTATTTCCGCAATAAGCTTCATCCCCTCGATGGTCGGGCGGCAATTGTCAGGGCTTCTGTGCGTTTCTTGGATGCAGAGGATGACACATTTGTTGTTCATGCACATATTTGAGAGGATAAATTCTTTCTTAGCGGATATTCCTTCTATATTGATGGATATTATTGTCATACTAGGCCCTAGAGGGGGCGAGTCTTTTGATAGCATGAGTGGCGTAGTTGATAGTATGAGTGGCATACTTGGCATTTTTGATCACCTTCGGTGTGCAGCAATTGGTTTCGCGACTGGTGGGTCGCTAATCACAGGGAGGGCCCGAGCAGTTATTCTGGCTGTAAGCTCTGCTCTTCGGGAAGGCTTGCTGCATCCCCCCCCCCCATGGTACGGTACAGTTTTAGTATTAGGAGGTGTAGGCACATTCACATATGTGACCTAACATCAGTTAGGGCGCTAGTCCTTTAAAGATTTACTGATATGGCCGTCGGCAGTGGCCTCGCCATTTCACCAAATAAGTCGTGCAGAGTTGGGTCATAATTCGGAAAACTCACAATTTCGAGATCATTATTCTTTCCGAACTTTACTATAACGAAACCTATATTGCGCTGAAATAATAATATTTATTTTCCTTTACGTTCGGAATTATCTTTGAAGTTTCTAGGCGTTTCCCTTATCGGCGTGTCTATAATATTAATTGAAGAGTTCCCTCGATCTTTTCAAGATTCTAAAAGATCCTGCCCTCTGGTGACAATGGAACCACATGGCACGTTCACGTGGAGATGCGACTCACCTAACACACTGCTACTAGACATGTGTAGCGAGTGAGTGAGTGATTCAAAAGAGCTACCTATACCAGGTCTAGCTCACCGGCTCACTTAACGCAGTTCCGATTCAAACAACTCAGTATATCTTTCAATTCACTCGTTCGGAGCATGGAAATTCTTGTTTTTTTTTATGTAAACGCACGAGAGTACAATGTTATACTCTCTATCTCGCAGCGTGATTGCTAGCTGATATCCCCTCTGTTGTCTGCCCCCGCCCCCCTCTCCCGTCTCTGTATCTACACCTTTTTAAAGCCGAATCCTTATGTGTCCTCGTCTTGTCCCCAGCGTGATTGGATTTGAGACAGCAGTAAACTGGAGCGCGGCGGCGCTGGGCAGGCCCGAGCCCCCGCGCGCCGAGCGCCGCGCCGAGCCGCGCGCGCTGCAGGCTCCGCCCAATCGGAACCCGGACTGCACCAAGGTATGGCATCGGTACCTGTCTTGCCCCAGTCGCCCCAGTGTGATAGGTCAAGACAGCACTAAACTCGAGCGCGGCGGCGCTGGGCAGGCCCGAGCCCCAGCGCGCCGAGCCATGCGCGCTGCAGGCTCCGCCCAATCGGAACCCGGACTGCACCATGGTATGGCATCGGTACCTGTCCTGCCCCAGTTGGGTGGAGATGGCAGTAAACTGGAGCGCGGTGGCACTAGGAAGGCCAGAGCTTTGCTTTGATGTATTCCGATTGCTTATAGAATAACATGTAAATAAAACTGCCTAATTCTTGGTAGAAAATCGCAAACTTTCGTTCATCCAAGTAAAACTTACGTCACCTTCTTCTTCACGTGAAAAAGACTAAAATCTCTAGATTACTTTCAGAATGTAAAATTTTTGGCGTTTTTAAGTTCACGCCTGGCCAAGTTGATGTTGGCTCACACTATCTAATAGTCAGAGTATTGCCTTTCAGACAGCGTCGTATACGGTGGAGGCAGGGGCAGTGAAATTTGGCGACGCACCCTGGAGCCACGCGACTCTTCGCTTACCTGCGCGCGCGCGCGAGTTAGCGCTGTCGCTGCAATTCCGAACTTTCTCACCTGACGGGCTCATTCTGCTGGCGCCGGTGAGTGTATTGTATTCTACGCTTTCCTTTATCACGCATTCTTTTATTAACGATTCAAATCTTAGCGTAAATGAAATCCACAGTTGGTATTGAGGTTGCCATATCTCTAAAAGATCGCCGAAACAATCTCCTCACTTTTGCAGGGTTCAAAAACGAAACCAAAGCATTACCTGGCGCTATTGGTCCGCGAGGGTCGCCTGCGACTGTACGTGCGCGGGCGCCGCCGCAAGGAGCTGTCATTAGCCATGCCCGTGGCCGATGGCGAGTGGCGGGAGGTATGTAGCTGCGGCATGATCGTCATAATCATAATACACATCAATAAAATCAAAATCATTTATTTCTGCAAGTAGGCCCTCAAGGCTTTACATGTCTGATTCTATTCTTTTCTTTTGGGAGGTGTAGCGATCCAGCCGCGCGTTTCATGAACGCGCTACTGCATCGCGACAGTCGCCTCCTTGTCGCATTTGCAACGCGCAACAGAAGCGATGCAGTAGCGATAGAAACACGCGACATCGCTACAAATAGTCGCCGTGTGCCACCCCCCTAACGTCCACAAACATTCTACAGCTCACGATTGCATCGATGCTGCATCGCGACTGTATCGAGGCTGAATCGCGGCTGTATCGATACTGTATCGCGACTGTAGCGATACTGTATCGCGACTGTAGCGATGCTGTACCGCGATAGTAGCAATGCAGAATCGTTTTTACGTGTGCGAGGGTATATGACCAGCGACATCATCGTAACTGTATCGCGACTGCATCACGACTGCATCGCTACAAAAAGTCGCCGTGCCGCTCCTTATGGCAACTTCACCAGACGTTCGCTGCTGTCAATCGACCGTCAAACAATCTGACCAATTACGGAACGCTACGCGTACGGAAAAAGCCGCTTTCTGGCCAAGTGTAGACATACAATTATGTAAACAACACAACACAGGAGGAATAAAGAAAGCCCTCGATTGCATATTTACGTCCCTCGCTTGCAGCTCGGGCCGCAAACATCTGCGATCTCGGCCTTTCTTTGTCTTACCACCCTAGTTGTCTAATGTACTACTACCTTATGACACATCTACTAAATCTGCACCGGTGGTATTTCAGGTGACGATCCGCATCTCCCGGAACCGGCTAGTGTTGTCCAGTGGTGGCGCGGCGAGCACTGCGCACGCGCCGCCCGCGCAGCGCTCCTCGCGCCTCTACGTGGGCGGCGTGCAGCCCGCCATGCCCGCCATACCCGCCTCGGTGAGTGACATCAGCGCGACATGTTGTAGCAGTTAGACATGCGCAAAATTTGTCACTAAAGGCTCAACGGCTCACGAGCTCTTATGGCTCAGTAGCTCCAAATCCGAATATTTCCGAACGAAAGAGAGAGCATTTAGGTGACAAGACAGGTGACGAACAGTTCGTGTTTATCGTGTCTTTTCTTGTAGCTCACGGCTCAATAGAGCTACTTGAGAGCGAGTGAACGAGTGAATTGAAAGATATACTGAGTTGTTTGAATCGGAACTGCGTTAAGTGAGCCGGTGAGCTAAACCTACTGGTATAGGTACCTAGCTCTTTTGAATCACTCACTCGCGAGCTACACATGTCTAGTAGCAGTGTGTTAGGTGAGTCGCATCTCCACGTGAACGTGCGATGTGGTTCCATTGTCACCAGAGGGCAGGATCTTTTAGAATCTTGAAAAGATCGAGGGAACTCTTCAATTAATATTATAGACACGCCGATAAGGGAAACGCCTAGAAACTTCAAAGATAATTCCGAACGTAAAGGAAAATAAATATTATTATTTCAGCGCAATATAGGTTTCGTTAAACTTCGGAAAGAATAGTGATGTCGAAAATGTGAGTTTTCGGAATTATGGCCCAACTCTGCGCGACTTATTTGGCGAAATGGCGAGGCCACTGCCGACGGCCATGACAGTAAATCTTTCGGAGAGGTAGGAAGGGGATGCAGGATTAAATAACACGTTGAAAAGCAATGACAGAACATGCACAATTGCACATCCGTACAATTACGGGTCGGAAGTCAACCGAGCTGTGATCGGAAGTGAGATGAGTTCCATTAAATTTTGTTAGAATATTCATAATGCAATAAGGTCGAAACTTTAGTCCGATAGTGTTGAATGTCAAGTCACGTCAAGTTAAGACATATAATGTCTTATCGAATCGACCCTTGAAATGATAACCTCTTTGCAAAAAGCTATCACTACGGTTTTCTAATTACGAACATAATATGCCAGTCAAGAATAATGTTGACATATTCACAAAATAGATTGGTTTGCTAGCTTTTATATATTAGGTATAATTGACAATTTTATTATTGTTCTTTTTTTATTTGCGTATCAAGAACAATAAAATTAATATTGCCAGATAGATAGAAGACAGGGCGAAAAACCGGAGTAACAATTACCCGGAAAACATCGGAAATGATCGTTTGCTCTCGCTCCAGTTGCCCCTAGAAACGTAAAGTTGTCGATGGTATACATTATGACATTTACATTGCGTTAAAATATAGGTAATTTCACGAAAGTGTGGCACACAACAATACTGTCATGTAATGACAGCGGGATTTTGAAATTACTGTTCTTTTTTCGTACCGATAGCAGGTTCAACAGTGAATTGCAAGATAGACCAAATAGTTTGTTTAAACTATATAGCCTTGTGTTTATTACTCACTCATTCATCTCATTCATTCACTTTTTTTGCAATTAGTACTTCAAGTAGCTGTGTGTGTGTAATCATTCACCTCAACTCTCGTGAAATTACCTGCTCTTAATAGCGTAAGTTTGCTACACGATATTCAAAATTAAAACTCGTGACTGTATCTTATGCAAACATTTAGCAATCGCTCTAACTTGTCATTAACCATTTAATTAGTGGTGATTGTTGGTCAGATCCTCCGCTTGGGCGGGTTCCTGGGCTGCATCCGCCGCGTGGTGGTGAACGAGCGCGCCGAGGACCTGGTGCGCACGGCCGCGGCGCACCACCGCGTGGGCCAGTGCTTCCCCAACGTCGAGCGGGGCGCCTACTTCGGAGGTTACTAGCATCCTTCAATCATATGCCACTATAGCTTGGCAACTTCGTTGGTGACACTCACATGTGTGCTTTTTGTTATGGGGGCCTCCGAAGGCTGCCTTCGTCGGTCGTCGTTCGTGTTGGCGGTAACTTGTGTGAGTAGTTACGGCTGCACATAACAAAAAGCATTCATGTGAGTGTCACCAACGAAGTTGCCAAGCTATAACTACAGTTATTTTTTTTACCTATAAAGTACTAAAGCTGAATACGACACGCTCATTGGTTCATTCAAATTAAGTCCGTGGAGGCGGCTTTCACGGCGTGGAAGATATTATGTGAACGCCGGCTTGTAACCAATAAGAACGATCGTCACCCCAGTACTTTACAAATAAAAAAATAGACCTCCTATAGGTTCATTTAGGTACAGGAATCTTCGAAATCGACCTCTGCGAAAAATACGTGTTCGATAGACTTTTCTGTTTAACTATATGTTTCAAAATAAGTTCGCTCGATCGTAAATAACCTCGAAAACAATTTTAATGACTTTTGCTATTGGGTTTGGTTTGGGAGTGTCCGAGGCACGCCGGCCTACGTGACTCCCGCTGATCATATCTGAGCTGACGTAGCGTTTAGGTACAGTAACAGCGTCATTTTGGCATGGGTTCTGATCCCAACGTTCATGAAAACTTAATTTATGCCACACCTGGGGCCCGTTTCACGAAGCTACAAGTTACAAATTACAAGCGGAAGTCTCTTTCTATCAAAAGGTATTGAAAAGAGACTTCCGCTTGTAATTTGTAACTTGTAGCTTCGTGAAACGGGCCCCTGGCCATAAAGTGTCTTTTCCCGCACGCTGCGCGTACGGAAAAAGCCGCTTTCTGGCCAAGTGTAGACATAAAATGATGTACACAACACGGGTAATCAACCACCCTATTTCTATATATCAATCAACAACCACCCTAGTTATGTACTGTACTTTTTTTCTGGGACACATTTATTTTACCACCCTTGTAACTTGTAAGTAAATATTCCTACTATTCCAAGCTTCTAGAAAGAGTTTTGTCTACAAAATATGTGTATACGTTCCAGGCGACGCGTACGCACTATGGTCATCATCCTGGCAAGCGGGCGGCGCGTCGGAGGTGTCGGCCGAGCTGCGCCTGCGCTTCCGCAGCGCCGAGCCCGCCGGCGTGCTGCTCGCCGCGCCCACCATCCTGCTCGAGATCAGAGATGGCGCTGTGAGTATATACTGTATAGACGACTATACACTGTGGCGGCGGAGTGTCGGCCGAGCTGCGCCTGCGCTTCCGCAGCGCCGAGCCCGCCGGCGTGCTGCTCGCCGCGCCCACCATCCTGCTCGAGATCAGAGATGGCGCTGTGAGTATATACTGTATAGACGACTATACACTGTGGCGGCGGAGTGTCGGCCGAGCTGCGCCTGCGCTTCCGCAGCGCCGAGCCCGCCGGCGTGCTGCTCGCCGCGCCCACCATCCTGCTCGAGATCAGAGATGGCGCTGTGAGTATATACTGTATAGACGACTATACACTGTGGCGGCGGAGTGTCGGCCGAGCTGCGCCTGCGCTTCCGCAGCGCCGAGCCCGCCGGCGTGCTGCTCGCCGCGCCCACCATCCTGCTCGAGATCAGAGATGGCGCTGTGAGTATATACTGTATAGACGACTATACACTGTGGCGGCGGAGTGTCGGCCGAGCTGCGCCTGCGCTTCCGCAGCGCCGAGCCCGCCGGCGTGCTGCTCGCCGCGCCCACCATCCTGCTCGAGATCAGAGATGGCGCTGTGAGTATATACTGTATAGACGACTATACACTGTGGCGGCGGAGTGTCGGCCGAGCTGCGCCTGCGCTTCCGCAGCGCCGAGCCCGCCGGCGTGCTGCTCGCCGCGCCCACCATCCTGCTCGAGATCAGAGATGGCGCTGTGAGTATATACTGTATAGACGACTATACACTGTGGCGGCGGAGTGTCGGCCGAGCTGCGCCTGCGCTTCCGCAGCGCCGAGCCCGCCGGCGTGCTGCTCGCCGCGCCCACCATCCTGCTCGAGATCAGAGATGGCGCTGTGAGTATATACTGTATAGACGACTATACACTGTGGCGGCGGAGTGTCGGCCGAGCTGCGCCTGCGCTTCCGCAGCGCCGAGCCCGCCGGCGTGCTGCTCGCCGCGCCCACCATCCTGCTCGAGATCAGAGATGGCGCTGTGAGTATATACTGTATAGACGACTATACACTGTGGCGGCGGAGTGTCGGCCGAGCTGCGCCTGCGCTTCCGCAGCGCCGAGCCCGCCGGCGTGCTGCTCGCCGCGCCCACCATCCTGCTCGAGATCAGAGATGGCGCTGTGAGTATATACTGTATAGACGACTATACACTGTGGCGGCGGAGTGTCGGCCGAGCTGCGCCTGCGCTTCCGCAGCGCCGAGCCCGCCGGCGTGCTGCTCGCCGCGCCCACCATCCTGCTCGAGATCAGAGATGGCGCTGTGAGTATATACTGTATAGACGACTATACACTGTGGCGGCGGAGTGTCGGCCGAGCTGCGCCTGCGCTTCCGCAGCGCCGAGCCCGCCGGCGTGCTGCTCGCCGCGCCCACCATCCTGCTCGAGATCAGAGATGGCGCTGTGAGTATATACTGTATAGACGACTATACACTGTGGCGGCGGAGTGTCGGCCGAGCTGCGCCTGCGCTTCCGCAGCGCCGAGCCCGCCGGCGTGCTGCTCGCCGCGCCCACCATCCTGCTCGAGATCAGAGATGGCGCTGTGAGTATATACTGTATAGACGACTATACACTGTGGCGGCGGAGTGTCGGCCGAGCTGCGCCTGCGCTTCCGCAGCGCCGAGCCCGCCGGCGTGCTGCTCGCCGCGCCCACCATCCTGCTCGAGATCAGAGATGGCGCTGTGAGTATATACTGTATAGACGACTATACACTGTGGCGGCGGAGTGTCGGCCGAGCTGCGCCTGCGCTTCCGCAGCGCCGAGCCCGCCGGCGTGCTGCTCGCCGCGCCCACCATCTTGCTGGAGATCAGAGATGGCGCTGTGAGTTACATGTACAGTGCGTAAGTCTAATACGGGCGAATCTCTTAACGGTGGTTAGTATAGGACAAAGTGAAGGTAATTAGATAACATTTACTTAAAGTTGCAACAATAATTTTGTCCATACAAAATAATTCAGCCCGCAATGTAATGCAAACACACTCACGTTAAACGCTCGTTGACAGTTACGTTGACATTTCGGTACCGCCGTACCGCAACCATATTTACAGTACATTGCTGCTGAGAAATTTAAAAAAAAATATTATGGGGTCGTAATGATTTGCAACTTAAAAAAACCTTTTACTTCATGATCACACTAATGAATACCCCCGCCCGCCACCCGCCCGTATTAGACTTACACGCTGTATACCGTGTAGGCGTATAAGTTTATTGAGAATTTGAGACGTTAGAGTCGGTTAGAAAGACGTACAGAAACAACTTGTCGCGGATTATGCTGTTAAACAAGCCATCGGGAGCTAGGGTGTCTATAAGGTGTGGGGCTCTTCCCACACCCTATAAATCGTCTGCTGACAAGCAAAAGTCACTAAGTAACAAATACCTACTTAAAGTAAAGCTCGTATCTCAGTACATATTGATTTACTAATTAGATACGACCTTTTGACGAGCAGTGACAGAAGTTTTAGTGACTTTTGCTTGTTAGCAGACGAAATACTCTATAGCAACTATGACTCGCCTCATAGCAGGTGGATTACACTCGGTTTTTTGCCGCGCGCGTGGTGGGCTAATTCGAATTCTGGAGTTCCAAACGTTAGAGAGCTCCATATAGAGGCGTGGCTTAGGCGCACGCGTCGAATGATTCTATTGTTTTTGATAGCGTGGGATTTTTTGTATTTTTTTGTATGAATACGCACGAGAGTGAAATATCTGGTTAAGTATATTCTCTAATATGTGCTCATAATCATAGTTCGGAGGCACCTTAGGCACCGCTATTATATTTGGTTTTTTTATTTAAAATGTCCTTTTAACTAGCAGTTAATCATCATCACAAAACTGACAATTAGTGTCAAACTCCATATATTTCGTCACCAACTGACAGGTTAGACGTATTTAAACATACGTAGCTTAAATTTCGCCTATAGCCGGACATTTTAAAATAAAAATGCCCATTTGACGAACAATTTTTTCAGCTTGTGCACAACCCTAGTTTTCCCATAGTGGCCAATATTGACCAAACGGGATACAGACCGACCAAAAAAAAAACATTTTTTTCAGATCGTGCTAACCCGCACGGGAGCGACGTCCTCCCGTGCAGAAACCCGCGGGCCGGGCAACCGGCCGCTGTGCGACAACGCGTGGCACACCGTGGTGGCGCGCGTGGCGCGCGCGCACGTGGCGCTGTCGCTGGACGCGGGCCCCGAGATACGCGGCAGCGGCGACAACACGCTCGTCGACGATGCGGACTCGCCGCCGCCTGCTGCGGCGCTCTACGTTGGGGGGTTGCCAGGTAAACAGTGTTTGTTACACACCTACATTAGTAGACATTAGTGATGTAACGAATATTCGTATTCGCATTCGCGAATATTCGCAAGATTTTCATTATTCGCATTCGTATTCGCAAAAATCGATGCGAATATATATTGCGAATATTTTTGGTGCATTTTAGATCCTAAAATTCATGGAAAAGAAAAAAATACGGCCAAGTCCGAGTTGGATTTCGAAACTATCAATGATTAATTAAAAACTGTTAGATGAGTACCGAAATAAAATGAAAATAAGATATTTATTTCTAACCACCGGTTCCAATTTTTCTACGACATGCATAATCATTATCTTTAGCTAACGAATTATTCCAACTTAAACTTCATTACTAATTTTAATGCAAAACTGAATTAAATTTAAGTTAATTGTAATTGAAAACTAAGTGTTGAATTTTCATAGTTATTAATTTTGTTTATATCTAGTTTTATAAAATTTTATAACCAATATTCGTATTCGCATTCGCGAATATCAACGTTGATTATTCGTATTCGCATTCGCGAATGTTCAAAAACCGATATTCGTTACATCCCTAGTAGACGTCAGTGGCGTGGCGTAAAAGATATCCTCGGGCAAGCCGGTGCAGAGTTGGCGTACATATTCCTTAAGAAGGTAAGTAGAATGAGGTGCTCAAATTCCTGATATTAGGCAAACCGGTAGGAATCGAGTTCTTTGGACGCCACGCCACTGAGACATACACAACACAATAGTAGACACGAAGTGGCACACCGTCGTGGCGCGCGCGCACGTGTCGTTGTCGCTGGACGCGGGCCCGGAGATGGACGATGGGGACTCGGCGGCGCCCGCTGCGGCGCTCTACGTGGGGGGGGGGGGGGGGTGCCAGGTAAATACTTGTATAACGACACCAGCGACATCTAGTGTCAAGTAAACAAACTACTTAGCTTACTCCACTTTTAGGACAATAGATGGCGTGTAATTGATTGAATCAGGCGTTACTTTGCGGAAATCCATGTTATACTATTTTAGTGGGGCATTTGTACGATCCACGTAAAGGAAACAATACTGTTATGTGGTTTTGTACCTCATTATCGTCCGTCATAAAAGAGAAGCGTACTTCATGGATAAAGACTTATTTTTACTTTACACTTTCAAGGTTGACTCTCTGTTAAATATAGCCAAGTTTTAGGTATAATAAGGACATACAAATATCTGAAGTTCATACTTTATTATTTAGCTAAGATATCGGTATCGGTATCGCCGATATTTACTACAATATATCGGTATCGGTATAGTATCGGCAAAACTATGTATCGTTACATCCCTAATAATTACATGCAAATTAATATAACGAACCACTACCAAAAATACAAAACTCGACACTTGTTTCGCCTTTTTTTTCGATATTTTTACGACAATTATTTCAATAATGCTTTTGATGGGATCCATTAGACCAGCGGTCGGCAACCGCTTAGCAGCCAAGAGCTAAGGAACGTGACGCGGACCGCACTTTGTTAATAATTTGTGATTTTAGACTATTCGGAATATATTAACCGGAATATAGGTCCGCAAGTGAGCGGTTCACGCGCCGCATGCGGCCCGCGGGCCGCAGGTTGCCGATCGCTGCATTAGACCACCACTGGGTTTATCATAACGAATGTTTTGTGTTATCAGGGTCATTCTCAAAAAATTATGTCCGTAGTTAGGGCTTTATAAAACAACCTCTTAATCTTGTTCCTTTGTGTAACGAGACATACTTATATGGTTAACTTTCGTTACACAAAGGAACAAGATTAAGAGGTTGTTTTATAAAGCCCTAACTACGGACATAATTTTTTGAGAATGACCCATCAGCGACATCTGTTAGCAACGATCTGTCTATTCTATAGCGAGAGCGTGGCAAATTCGGTCCGCGCGGGGGGCGGGGGACGAAGTACCGAAGTATGGAAGTTTTTTTAGTTAGGGCCGATACAGACGGACTGCAACCCAACTGCAACTCCCTACGATTTGTATGGGAACTGCATCACAACTGCACGCCGACTGCGCAGTTGTGATGCAGTTCCCATACAAATCGTAGGGAGTTGCAGTTGGGTTGCAGTCCGTCTGTATCGGCCCTTACTGCTGGGCAAAGATTTCTCCGTGACATTGTTACCTAAATTTCGATGTTTGTTGGTTCCAGAAGGTTCGTCAGAGTCGGTGGACGCACAGAACTTCAAGGGCTGCATCGATGACGTCACGGTGGGCGGACAGAAGCGCAAGTGGAAGGACATGGAGGCGCTCCACAACGTGCTGCTCGACTCGTGTCCGGTCACGCAGTGATACACCTTCGGTGTATGGGTATAAGGTCTAGATTCCTCAATCACAGTGATTACCACAGACCTATGTAAAAACAGATACGCGGGCGCAAAATCGCGTGTGGACATCTGTTTCGATGTATATCTGTTGTCTGTTAACTAGACCTTCGGTGTATGGGTATAAGGTCTAGATTCCTCAATCACAGTGATTTACACCACAGACCTATGTAAAAACAGATACGTGAACAAAGTCGCGTTGGGACATCTGTTTCGATGTATATATCTGTTGTCTGTTAACTCGACCTTCGGTGTATGGATATAAGGTCTAGATTTCTTAATCACAGTTTAGACCACAGACCGATGTAAACACAGATACGCAAGGTGAGTAAAGTCGCGTTGGGACATCGGTTTCGATGTATATCTGTTATCTTCGGTGTATGAGTTATAAGGTCTAAATTACTCCCACATCACAGTGATTTAGACCACAGACCTATATAAAAAGAGGTTGTTGGCGGCCATTCTCAAGAAGTATGACTGCGTCTAATTACCGCGTCTCCATACATTTAGTATGAAAACAGCGTCGCGGTAATTAGGTGACCGGCGGTCACCTAATTACCGCGACGCTGTTTTCACTCTGTTTTCACTGACCGCAGACATACTTCGTGAGAATGGCCGTTGGAAGAACGCATTGAAGTAAACAGATACACACGGTGAGTCGCGTTGGACCATCTGTTTCGATTTATGTCTGTTATCTAGATCTTCAGTGTATGGGTGGGTATAAGTTCTAGATTCCTTCCACGACACGGTGATTTAGGCCCCAGGTGGCCCGACGAATAAAAATGGAAACCAATGAATAGAAGAGAATTTTTAAAAAAGTTTATCAATTAGGTAACGTATTTTTAAACGATTCTTATTTTG
Organism: Eudemis profundana; assembly: GCA_947034925.1. NCBI lineage: Eukaryota > Metazoa > Arthropoda > Insecta > Lepidoptera > Tortricidae > Eudemis > Eudemis profundana. The sequence continues at coordinate 2,284,723 of OX344799.1, forward strand.
TTACCTACCAATATTATTGATAAAATCATAATTATGAAAAATTATCAAAAATCTAACAAAATAGGAAAGTTAACGACTTTTGTGATGGTTAACTTGACCGTACAAAATTATGTCCGTGCGAACGTTTTTAAGAAATGCTCGGAATTTTCCAAATAAGTGAAGGCAAAATACTTTACCGTCTGCTAAAATGTGCCTTACTACGTTATACTACCAAATGTGGGTCCACATTGCATAAAAATATAAGTCATAATGTTATTTGTCATAATGCATCTTTTGTCGTATATCGTTTTTCTATAACTTACCTATTAGGATTGCTATCCCAACTTAACCTAATGGGCTTTATAAGACTTTTAAAATAAATAAAAAATTGTCCTAGAAAAATAATGACCAACATTAACTATGTATGTACGTCGTGTCCGTCAAGATAGCGTACACCGTAAAGATATTCAGAATCTGATGCAGCCAATAAATAGTACCCAAATAGTACCGACGAAATACCTAGGTCAAAAAAATTGTACCCTTAAACTTTTCGAAATATTAGGCCTGTTCACGGTGTACGCTACCGGCGTCAAGCTGGCGTACACCGTTTGTATCTCTGGAACGGCTTTGTTTTTGGAAACGCTTTATATCTCAAAAAATAGTACCCAAATAGTACCCTAGGGCCCTAAAATTTTATTTCTCTAGCTATCGTAGAAGCCGATTTTTTGAGATATAAAGCGTTTCCAAAAACAAAGCCGTTCCAGAGATACAAACGGTGTACGCCAGCTTGACGCCGGTAGCGTACACCGTGAACAGGCCTTATATTTCGAAAAGATTAAGGGTACTATTTTTTTCATCTAGGTATTTCGTCGGTACTATTTGGGTACTATTTATTGGCTGCATCAGATTCTGAATATCTTTACGGTGTACGCTATCTTGACGGACACTGTACGTCAGACATGCTCCCATCAAATGTGCCATAAAATAGGTACGTTATGAAAGACTAGAAACAACTTTTAAAGAGCTTAACAATGTACTTAAGTTTATGATTAAGTTTAAAGAAAACATTTTATATAGGTAATGTTGAACCTTATCTAAGACTCGGTATTGTCCTGTCTGAATGAGGCTACCTAATATAGAGGCTATTTGAGTGTATATACGTACTTACCTATTTTATTATTAGTATATCATAAATACACTTTATGCCACACCTGGCCATAAATTGGCTTTTTCTGCACGCTGCGCGTACGCAAAAAACTGCTTTCTAACCAAGTGTAGACATAAAATGATGTACACAACACGGGAGGTAATAAAGAAAGCCCTTGATCGCACATTTACGTCCCTCGCTTTCAGCTCGGGCCGCAAACTTCCGCGATCTCGGCCTTTCTGTATATTACCACCCTAGTTATGTAATGTACTATTATGCCACACCTGGCCATAAAGTTACTTTTATGCCACACCTGACCATAAAGTTACTTTTATGCCACACCTGGCCATAAAGTGTTTTTTTCCGCACGCTGCGCCGCTGCGTGCTGAGAAATAGTAATGGTGCCTCGATCGCATATTTACGTCCCTCGCTTGCAGCTCGGGCCGCAAACTTCTGCGATCTCGGCCTTTCTTTGTATTACCACCCTAGTTATGTAATGAACTATTTCTCAGCACACTATAGTTAACACGTTCCCTGTCCCGGTGCCCCAATGTGGGGTCATGAAGGTTATTTTCAGGAGTCCGTGCTTCCACTATGGGTTCACTTCCCCGTACTGATTGCACAGTTGGGACACGGTAGACGGTAGTTTTTGTTCCGATAAAAGGTACATCGGGAGCGCGCATGTGTGCGCGCCGTGTACGGACGCACCACAGACAAGCATCGGCGCGTGCTTAGTCAGGGCTGAGCTCTCGACGCAAGCGGTCGAACGTTCAAAATGTCTGAGGACGAAGCAAAGTATAGAAGACGTATATACTGCAGTGTGTTCGGATGTTTGAAGAATAATGCGCAAAATCCAGAATTGTCATATTTCTGCATTCCTAAGGATCCCGAAAGGTGTGTATTTTATTAGTACCTATATAAATGTTATATTTTAAGTCGTTTATAGAATGTTTGCGAGTTTTGTGATCAAACTACTTTATTTGACAGAAATGAGTAAAATTAACAGATTTTTTAAACGTGTACTAATTAAATAGTAGTTGATTCTATTGATACATAAAATGCCTTAAACACGAGAGTGGTTTTATGAAACAAGCCGAAATATCCTTGCGTTACTTACATGTACACATACCAATACTAATTTATTTAAACTATTATACTTAATAACATTAACATCAGATGTGTGCGATCAGATACTTTCATATTGAAATAAGTAACTTTTACTAGGTTGACCTCGAACGATTGTTCCTTCGATCGAGGTCAACCTAATAAAAGTTACGTTCGTAGTAAGTAGGTATTTTACAGAACCGACGAGCGGCAGCCCTGTGCCTTAGGCACGCTCAGGTGTCGCGCGCTCCTAAACGGCGAAGACGAACTACTTGGTTGTCTTTATACTTTGGTTGGGACTTGTGACATTGTCCGATAGTTTTGTATGAGGACAGTGAACGTGTTAATATGACGACATGCTACTCTAATTTGTAAAATCCACTGTTCAGTCGAGGAAATTGATTTCGTACCTTGTCGCAGTGAAAATCAATATGAAAGCCGATAGAGATTCCATATCAATGTCACGATGACAAGGTACGAAATGGTACATAAATCAAATTCCTTGACCGGTGTCCGTCAAGATAGCGTACACCGTAAAGATATTCAGAATCTGATGCAGCCAATAAATAGTACCCAAATAGTACCGACGAAATACCTAAAACAAAGCCGTTCCAAAGATACAAACGGTGTACGCCAGCTTGACGCCCGGTAGCGTACACCGTGAACCGGCCTTATATTTCAGAAAGTTTAAGGGTATACTATTTTTTTCACCTAGGTATTTCGTCGGTACTATTTGGGTACTATTTATTGGCTGCATCAGATTCTGAATATCTTTACGGTGTACGCCATCTTGACGGTCACCTGATTTTACTCAACAAAGTTTTCAAGAAACAAGGCAATTGTAAATAATATTGACTACCTATCTAGATATTGTATCCTCCGTTCAGTATTTTTGTATTGTACATAATTGACTAGGGTTTGCATTTGCATGTAATCGTACCCAAGTTATATAGTAAAGGAAGTGAGCTTTGACCCTTAAAAGCAGGATGCCAGCGGTGTCGTAGATATTTTGTATCAAAACGCAAGTTTCTTCCAATAGAAAATCCAGTTTTTGATGTTTTATTAAAAATTATACTTAATTAAAATTAAATCCTGCATTTAAGGTTTGTAAGTGGCAAAGAACGCCGATGTCAATTGTAATATCATCATTTATTTGTTAAAATATTGGCGCTAAAATTTGGTCGAAAACGTATACAACTGGGTCATTACGGAGCGTTTCTAATGCAGCTTTATTGTGACGTCAGCATGTCTGAGGTTAATTAAGGTCATCATTGTCAGTCTTGGGATGCACGTGGTTTTCTTGTACCATGCTATTTTAGTGATCCGCTAAAACGCTCTAATATTCACACAGCTGTAATTAGGGTCTCCTCACACCTACCGACGCAGAGTCGGCTAAAGCCGCTCAAAGCTTTCTGTTCACACGAAGTCTTTGTCGCTGTTATTACGAGGACATAAAGCTTTTTATTACCGGCTGTAAACGATTCTGCGTTGGTAGATGTGGAGGGACCCTTAACGTTCCTCCGTTGGACTCCTGGCGGGTCAATTAAAAAAAAAAGCCAGTATATTTGTTGGCATCGTCCGTATATCGTCGACCGTAGGCTCAAGTAGCGTAAGGGACATTGTTTTGCCTGTCCCTTACCCTAATTGAGCCTACGGTCGGCGATATGATGAGAGTACAATTGCTACTAAGTTTCTGCATAATAATAAGCTGCATTTATATCGTGTTAGTCACTAATTGTATCACCCGCTGATCTCGTCCTGACTGGGCCTTTTGATGCTGTAAAAAACATGAAAAGTAGTATATAACATCATCATCATTGGCCAATGGCATCTATAAAGATGACTCAAGCACAGTCTGTAGAGGTACGGCTGTGACCGTCAAGATGGCGTACACCGTAAAGATATCCAAAATCTGATGCTGCCAATAAATAGTAGGTACCCAAATACCTAGGTACTATTTTTTGAGATATAAAGCATTTCCGAAAACAAAGCCTTTCCAGAGATACGAACGGTGTACGCTTGATTGACGGCCCGGTAGAGTACACCGTGAACAGGCTTTATATTTCGAAAAGTTTAAGGATACATTTTTTTTCACCAAGGTATTTCGTCGGTAGAATTCGGGTACTATTTATTGGCAACATCAGATTTTGTGTGATACGTTGCGTACGTACCATATTTTATTTTTGAGAATAAACCATCGCATAAAATTGTACTATTTAAGTAGTACCTTGCATAGAATAATTGTACTTCTTCGCATTATCCTAATATACGAAGTTCAAACTGGTCCGTACTCGTTCCGTACCGACCACCAGCCAAAAATGCAAATTCAAGCAACAAACTTCGATGTAAACATTGTACTCAAAATGTACCTTTAGGTTTAATACAACACTTGAAAAAAAAAAGATTCAGTCGTTATTGATTCTCATTTCAAGTTTGTCGGTACAGAGCGAGTACGTTCCGTACGGACCATGGAGCTTAAATTTGTATTTTTGAATTGTTCTCAGTAGCAAAATTTAGTACTCAATTAGTATTATACTCTGTGCTTTTAGGTAGGTACTTAAAAAAAGGTAAACAAAAAACCACGTGACTCGGGTCGTTCAGCCAATCAAAGTAATGTTTTGTATCTGTGGCACAATAGCACTGGCTGAAAGCTTTAATGTTCAAAATTGACTTTAATGTTCTTGAAATAAGTCGAAGACAGGACGAGATTCGTAATACTGTAAATAATAAGTTAAGGATCAGCTTTAATAGTTAAAAGCCTGGATTCGTCACAATATTTATTAATTACTTATATTCGTGCGTGTTCAATAGTATTACTTGTAAATATAGACCTAAATGTACATACGTATTTATTGTAATTGCTTTATATGGAAAATAAAAGTCGACTGGCAATAAAAAACATTTATTTCTTTTCATTATTACATTCTCTTTCCTCCCCGACCGGCAAAGCAACGCAACGCAAAAAAAAACACGACGCGATATCAAATACAAAGCGCGGTTTATTTTAATTTTGCCGTTGCATTGCCTGTCCGGCCGTATAAGTGACCTTTGGCTACTAACTTGAGCATCAATACGTATAAAGATACAATGGGATAGACGACTAAAAAAAACTGTTTAGTCCGTCAGTTAGATTATTAAAAAATATTGTATACGTATTTTTTCTCGTGTTTGACAAACAAAAAATGACGAAGGAGTGCTTAATTTTCACCTAGGAGTGACGTCACAAGCCCCCACTCCAGAAGTTTGACAACTTTGTCGATGTTTAATATTTTGATAAACCAAAAAACACGTGTCCCATATATTTCCATAATCTAACTGACGGACTAAATAGAATTATATATTTTTAACCCAGTCGTGTTCCCTTTTTTATATGTTCACATAGAACATTATCAAAGCGCCATGATTTTCATTTTTAACTCTTAGGTGCAAAATCTCCAGAAACAATACTACTGAAATGACACAAGTAGAAATCAACTTAACGTCAATTTCAGACTGTGTCAAACTCGTCACGAAAAGATTCGAATTTCACTTGAGACATTTCAGAAACGCACTATACGGTATGCATCTAAGAGTTAACAAAAGGAAACCATATTTCCCGGTTTGTATTCCATCCGTAATTAACCTTTACATTTGAACGAATTTAACCCTAATGAAAGATTAATTCGTAACGGAGTGCAAAGCAATATTAACATAAATGGATGAATATAAAGTTCAATTTCGACTGAACACGCCATGACGAGAACGAAAAATTCTCTCAAGCCAGTGGCCAAAGGTCCTAAGTCTTCGACCTATCATCTCCTTTAAGACATCGGACCGTCACCTTCTAAATTGCACCCCCCTTCCCTTAAGTGGCTTATTGACATCAGTTAAGTTAGTTTCTGGATAACATTCACTTAACCAAGCCTGTTCAAAATCCAACTCAGTATACTATACGCACAGTGGATCCCAATCAATGGCCCGTGAGGGTATCAGAAAGTGGTCCTATAGAGGCTTCTGCATCAGGTATACATTTGTTGGTAAAGAGATACCAACGTTTAAAGTTGTTATTTGGGTTGTCCAAGATACAGAGTAGAGTAGTTGTATCAGAGTTTCTTAAAAAAACTGTTACAGTATATGCTTCTATTGTGCATAAGAGACAGTTCATAAAATGATGGGTGGACTACGACAAGAATGTACGTTGGATGAATTTTCACTGTAGAAAACTGATAGAAAATCATGTTTTTAAAGAGTTGGCCAGGGGACGTAACCATGACAACGAGGTACAAGAAAATGTTGATCGACCCATTTATGATTTGTGTTTAGATTATCTGGGACATTGTGGTCAAGAACAGAGACCAAATGGTCCGTGGTTGTAAAAAGGTTGGGAACCACTGCTGTATTAAGATCTGAAATAAGATGGCTCTAAGATTTAACGGTCAAAATGGCTATAAAATAAAAATCAGCAAATAGAATATTTGATGCATAATTTACGAAACTGTTGGATTTATATTGAAATGCATCCATTATATCTCGTTTTAATAAGAAAGAAAAATACATTTTCTAGGATTTTTGGATTTGAAACAAAAGTCAAACTTTTTTGTATCTTCCAGTATTCTTAAATGATATCTCGAATACACTAGTATTACATCTAAAAGACACTTTTATTTTACTGTGTTCACTTTAAATGGACAGACCGATAGATTAGATTGAATTCAAGCTATACTACAATATAACTGAATGGAAACATGAATCTTTGGATAGAATGTCATTGAACACTAAGACAGGCTTACAAAATCAAATATAATCATTACAAAAATCTTCGTTTTGCTACTACTAAATAACATCACATTATTTATACATATATGTAGTAAACACTCAGTCCAATAAAAATAATAATTCAGTTAGCATTTCTAAGATTTGGAAATTATAAGGATTAATATAAAATCGCTAAAACTCTATTATTATGGCCGAGACTAAGACACTTAATAAATCAATGACGCCACAAAAAACAGTTATAGTTATACATATTTTTATCTGAAATATCAAAACTAGAACTAAAATATGTGTAGTGAAAATTTACCTCTAGCACTGCAGCGTAGGAAAGAGACAAACGTTCGAACGCCTTAAAACGGATTGTGTGTGAAAGAGACACCAATAGCTCCACACACTTGAAAGTAAAACAGTTATTTTTTTTTATATTTCAGCAATTTTTTCTTTAATTTACCTACCGACTTTATCTGGCGCAAATCTATACAGGGTCTATACTTCGAACGTGTTCTTTCGCAGTTCGTCTCATGCCGTCCGTTTCTTTCTCTTGTGGCTGAAGATTTGTGTGAGCGAGACAGAAAACGAATTTAACACGAAGCGTTTTGAAGTATAGACCCTAAACAACTTAAAAGTTGCCATTCAATACCGGGTGTTGCCAGCTTAAAAAATAAAATCCTTGAGCAAATCACATCGCGAAACTTTTTTTTATAATAATGATGAATGAGAATATATTATTATGAAGTTTTACCACAATGAGATGTCTTTAGGGTAGGTAAATGCGGTGATTGTTACCTGTATCTATAAATATTATATTGACTACTTCCTATTTACTCCGGAACACGATCACCTGGAAAAGAAAAAAAAAACTGTTAATATTGTTTGATATTGTAAGGACCAAACCTGATGTATTAATGTTATACCATTGTGTATAAATGTTATACCATTTTAAAACTACAATAAATGCGCTATTTTTTACCCGACTGCGGCGAAGCCCAAAGGAGGGTTATGTGTTTGACCTGCATGTATGTATGTATGTCCGTTCCTGTGTCCGCTCGTAACTACTCAACGGCACATCCGATTTTGATAAATGATACATCATTAGATTCGTCTTGATGGTGCGAGTGTCACTGGGTATGAAGTTCGTTAAAATAAACAAAATGGCGGATTTTATGCAGTTTCAAAGTGCACCGCGGTCGGGTTTTTTTTAGTAAAAATGTGGTTATTTACGTCTTGTGCCAGGTTGTGTTGGTACATTTTTTTTTCACCACCCTCGTTCGAAATCAGAGGTGAAATTTGGAAAAATCTGAAAATTATTTTTTGATATTCTACTATGGCCACAGCATGAATAAATTAACAAAAATAGGAATAACCTCCAATAGCATAGTTATTTGGCTAACAATATCAAGAAACAGATTTGAAAAATACTTGATATTTTAGTCATGACACTCAAATCACCGAGTCAGGGTATTACTTAGCAAGAGTTTTTACTGAAGAAAAATTACTTAACCTGGTGTCTTATGAGCTGGTCTATCAGCCTTTTTCGTATCGACGTTGGTTTTAATCAAATCTCCATACTAAATTAAAAAAAAAAAAATCTTGCCCATACAGCATAATTTTTTTTTTATTATTTTGTAGCGCATACCCCCTAAAAATGTTGGAACTACTAAATATTATGGTGTATAAAATTTCAGCTCTCTGTGATGACGTGAATCCGTGCCGACTTGGCTTCAAAGTTAGTATGGAGATTTGCTTTCTGGGATACCCTACCCTGTATATTGCAATAAGGAAGCCTTGTAACATACCAGGGCACCATACCCGTAGTATCGGTGACTACTGACCTGTTCACATGGAGAGGTAGCCGCGCGCGGCGGAGCGGCGGCGCGCCACGAGGTATGCGATCAGCACCACCACCACCATGCCGCCCAGCGCGAGCCCCACCGCGATAGGGACGGCATCGGGGATGTCGCCGCCGGCGCAGTCGCGAGCTGTAAACACAAACGGTCACAATGACACCACTGACTGTGGAACGAGCTATGCGGTTTGAAACGACGGGCCGTATAACCTTGCGGTAGGTTGCGCTAAAAATCACCCGGAAAAGCGTGTAAAAAGTGAAAATTGTGTGTAACCATAGACTAGAGAATATAACCAAATGTTTCATTCTAGCGCGTTTTCATACACAAAACGAGAATTGCCACGCTCGCAGTGAAACAATAGACCCCTTCGGCGCGCGCGCCGAGGCTCCACCCACAGCCACAGTACGGTAAACTTCGCGCAGTACAGTACGATTACTACTACTCGTACTTTCTTTAGATATCGACGTGAAGATTAGGTGTATTAATTTGCGAAGACTTCGTGTTTAAGCATCCATGGTCTAATAATTTAATGGTATAGTTAATAATGAACTCAAATAATATAGCACTTTGTTTGTACATAAACAAAATTCAGTATAAGTTGTCAGTATTCACTAATCTTTGAAACCAAACGTTACTGATAAATACGTTTCAAGTACGTTATTGATAATTCGCACAGTTCTCGGCGGCGTCGTCAGCCGGCATCAACGGCGTTTGCGTGCTGTCAGGATGATTATATTGTGCCACTGTAACGTTTAGAGCCCCGGAGCTCCGATCGGCTACGCCCACCGCGCGGGCGGCCAAATACGAGTGAAATCCACCTGCTTAAACGTTTTTTACCAATCTAACTGAACCTAGGTTGGGACTGCCCGACAAAATTACCACGATATTCTTGTCATTCAATCAACTTCTAAGCTGTTGTGAGTTGGTTGATACTATCAACATTTTTGTCTTAGGTCCCATTTAGAGGAGACGAGAACTGGTATGCGAGTTTCATTTCATTGCAGCGTTTAATCGATCGAATGAACTCATTGTACGAGAACTGGTATGCGAGTTTCATTTCATTGCAGCGTGTAATCGATCGAATGAACTCATTGTACGAGAACTGGTATGCGAGTTTCATTTCATTGCAGCGTTTAATCGATCGAATGAACTCATTGTACGAGAACTGGTGTCCGTCAAGATAGCGTACACCGTAAAGATATTCAGAATCTGATGCAGCCAATAAATAGTACCCAAATAGTACCGACGAAATACCTAGGTGAAAAAAATAGTACCCTTAAACTTTTCGAAATATAAGGCCTGTTCACGGTGTACGCTACCGGGCGTCAAGCTGGCGTACACCGTTTGTATCTCTGGAACGGCTTTGTTTTTAGAAACGATTTATATCTCAAAAAATAGTACCCAAATAGTACCCTAGGGCCCTAAAATTTTATTTCTCTAGCTATCGTAGAAGCCGAGATATTCCATAACTTAACGGTGTACAAAATTTCACACCGTCAAGCTGGCGTACCCGGGAATTCCTTATAGAAAGAGCTCACTATATCTCGGCTTCTACGATAGCTAGAGAAATAAAATTTTAGGGCCCTAGGGTACTATTTGGGTACTATTTTTTGAGATATAAAGCGTTTCCAAAAACAAAGCCGTTCCAGAGATACAAACGGTGTACGCCAGCTTGACGCCGGTAGCGTACACCGTGAACAGGCCTTATATTTCGAAAAGTTTAAGGGTACTATTTTTTTCACCTAGGTATTTCGTCGGTACTATTTGGGTACTATTTATTGGCTGCATCAGATTCTGAATATCTTTACGGTGTACGCTATCTTGACGGACACGAGAACTGGTATGCGAGTTTCATTTCATTGCAGCGTTTAATCGATCGCATGAACTCTTTGTACGAGAACTGGTATGCGAGTTTCATTTCATTGCAGCGTTTAATCGATCGAATGAACTCATTGTACCTAGAAAACCCGAACCGTAATGAAACTCGCATACGAGTTCTCCCCGTCTAAATGGGGCCTTAGTCCCGATTGAAAACATTTGCCTGTTGCGGATTACTTTTGTTGGTAAGTGTGACGAAGCCTGTTGCCGATTTGAAGGGGTCCATATTGGCTCATATAAAATTGGTATTTCGATTTTTTATACAAATAACGATTTGTGACTATACTCATCATTTCTCCGAAAAATTTTGCTCATAATTTTTTTAAACATTTATTAGTACTACTACTTACATTGCCTATAATAATAAAGAAATCGAATTTTTGTACACATAATGCTATTATTTAGATGTTATCTGTACCTATAATGTTATTGGCAAGAATTACTTAATTAATAAAGTTATTACATATAATTATTTTGCTCATAATGATTATAAGTTATATAATTTGAAATCAACGTGTATCGGAACGCATAATATGCCATCATAATTCAACTTATTTCATAGAATCATTTTGCTCATAATGTTTAGAACTTATATTATTTATTCACAACGTGTATCGTTTCGTTTTGGATCATCAAAAAAAAATAACCCTAACCTACCTATTTTTGGGAGCCGTTTCGTTTTTAGGGTCATCAAAAAAAATAACCCTAACCTACCTATTTTAGGGAGCCGTTTCGGTTTTAGGGTCATCAAAAAAAAATAACCCAAACCTACCTATTTTGGGAGTTGTTTCGTTTTTAGGGTCATTTATAAATAGCAGTATAATTTGAAAAATATATCATACAAAAGCTTATTGCTTAAAAATGCGAACTTGGAAAAATATATACGAATAGATTATGACTAAGCAGCGATATATTTTGAAATATATATTACACCAAATATTATTTCTTGAAAACGTTATATTGAAATATTATATATACATAAATTATAGTAACAAAGTTATTTATGTTGAACAACATTATGATTATAATACATTCGGAGTTCCAATGACTATGACTAATAATAAATATGTACAATGATCATTAGGTTGTAAAATTTTATGAGATACATTTTCGGAGTTCCAATAATCGAATTTGCAATTTTATATGAACTTTGGCGCACCCGATTTGAAGTTGTACCGAACTGACGAAGCCTGCGTTGCGGATTTAATCTTATGTGGTGGTCTTTTATTTTTTCAATTTATTATGTGTTGATTAAATGAATGATTAAATAAAATAAACTTGCAATCGTGCAAATATCTGAGCATTCCACATGAATATCGCTAACCGCATTGAATCAGAGGAGTAATACAATGCAGCGTGTTTACCCTGTATTATATACGTGAGTAACGGAGCACGCTGTAGTGACGCATGCGTAACAGTATCCGATGGCCGACATACGAACAGATGTTGTCATATGTAGGTACTTATTTTTAATACACTTGCTCAAAAAGCGGCACTTTTCTTAGCTGTGTATCGTGCGGAAAGTTATATTTATGCCACACTTAGCCATAAAGTGCCTTTTTCCGCACGCTACGCGTACAGAAAAAGCCGCTTTCTGGCCAAATGTAGACATAAAATGCTGTACACAACACGGGAGGTAATAAAGAAAGCCCTCGATCGCATATTTACGTCCCTCGCTTGCAGCTCGGGCCGCAAACTTCTGCGATCTCGGCCTTTCTTTGTATTACCACCCTAGTTGTGTAATGTACTATTTGCGCACTAGTGCTTTTTACTTTTCAGCTAGATTTCGTAGACTAACGAATACAAATCCTACTAATATTATAAATGCGAAAGTTTGTGAAGATGTTTGTTGTTTGTTACCTAATAACGGGGTAACAACTAGATGGATCATGCTGAAATTTGGCATGCAAGTAGACCAAGTCCTGGATTGAAACATACGGTACTTTATTTCCCGGTAAAGAGTTCCTTTGGGACAATAACGGGAACAACGCGGGCGAAGCCGCGGGAAAATGCTAGTCACCTATAAAGTAATAAAAAATACACAGACAACTCGGGCACAGTATAATAGCAGTAAGTTTTCTTCCCACAAAAGGTACATCGCGCGCTTGTATGTGTGTGCGCGTGAACGAGCGCACTACAAGCAAAGTTGTACGAATGCGTAAGAATGGCCCGGTATGGACCGCACTGTCCGCGCCTCGACCTTGCATACATAACGCGCGCTCTTAAACGGCCGAAGTCCAACTACTTTTCCGTTTTATACTTTGGTAGTGGTTCGTCGTCAGTCAGGCAATTCCGGGAATATTTCCAAATAGGGATGTAACCATACCGATACCAATATATCGGTATCGCCTATATATCGGTATCGCCTATATATCGGTATTAGGGTATGCAGTACCGGTACCATTCCGGAGTACCGGGATTTTCGGTACTGGACGATAATGGAACCGGGATTTCCCGGGATTTTCGGTACTTTCGGGACAGGTCTTCTATAACTTTGTCGGTCGATACTCGATGCTTTAGTCAGATGAGATTTGGTTGGAGTTTTAGTACGTTTTTTAATAAAACGACTACACTTCGCAGCTAAACTACTTTTATTGATATATTTGCTATATAATTCAATTTCTAAATCAAAAGTATCCTTTGTTTCAATCCAGGACTTGTTCTACTTACATGCCAAATTTCAGCTTGATCCATCCGGTTGTTACTCCGTTATTTAGTAACAAACATCTAAACATCTTCACAAACTTTCTCATTTAAGTATAATTTAGGGTGAAGATTTTCGAACGTTAAAAGTTAAAATATACAATTTAATATAACACGTGGTTTTAATACATAGAGTACGCTCTCCAGGACAGTAGTTGACATAGTGCATTTTAAAATAGTCCAGTTGCACGTAAATCAAAAATCCGATAGCAGTAAGCCACAATACATAGTCCAATAATATAACTAGCTTTTGCTCGCGACTTCGTCCGTGTTAAATTTGAATATCGTGTGCCGAATTTGAAGTTACCTGGAACGGCGGTAAAACTTATGATTGTGACTAATGTGAGTGGTTAGTGGTTACAGATGCACATATTTTACCGCAGGCTAATAGTAGTACGCCTATACATTGTTACCTAAGGCACGTTAAAGTGGCCGTGCGCGAGGGAGTCCCCCCTAAGCAATCACGTCTCTTAACCCCGCCTAGGGATGAAATAAAAACAGTGACGGTATTGTAATTAAGAGTCTAAACATGATATTTCAAACATCTTACTTAAAAAGATCGTAGGGTCCCGATACAAATTTTCAACCCCCATTAAAACCCCTTAGAGGATTAATTTTGAAAAACGCTGAAATTGCTTTTCTTGTATACTAATGAAGAGTCTAACCATGATATTTCAAACCACTTACTTAAAAAGATCGTAGAGTCTCAATACAAACTTTCAACGCCCGTTTAAACTACTTAAAACACCTTTTTTTTAATTTATCCAAATAAAAAAAAAAAGGTGAAATTACTTTTCATTTATTTTAATGAAGAGTCATGAAGTTTCAAACCTCTTACTTCAAAAATCGTAGACTCCATACAACTGTTTAACCCCTTAGGAGGTGAATTTTGAAAAATCCTCTCTTAGTGCACCTCTAGACCTTATTAGGATCCCACGTGCCAGATTTGAAATTTCTAGAACCAGCGGTTTGGCCTGTGCGTTGATATATAAACTTTCAACCCCCATTAAAACCCCTTAGAGAATGAATTTCGAAAAACGGTGAAATCACTTTTTTTGTAATCTAATAAAGAGTCTAAACATGAGGTTTCAAACCTCTTACTCCCAAAATCGTAGACTCTCCATATAAACTTTGAACCCCTTAGAGGGTGAATTTTGAAAAATACTTTCTTAGTGCACCCCTAGACCTTATAAGGAACCTACATGCTAAATTTGGAATTCCTAGGACCAGCGGTTTGGGCTGTGCGTTGATATGTCAGTCAGTCAGTCAGTTTCTTCTTTTATATATTTAGATAGATAAGCGTTAATGACTATCAAGGTCTTCGACGATCGAAAAGCGATGACTGAATGACTACCTGGTCTACCTGCGCGGCACGGGGTTGCAGACCCGCGGGGCTGGCGGGGGTGAGTGAGCCGCCGCCGATCGCCGTGACCACGGCTGCTAGCCGTGTTTGGTTAAAAATGAGCAACGCTCTTGTTCGTTTCAAATTATACGTCTTTTGTTCGCGAAAATTAATTAAAAATGCTCCTCTAATGTGTTTCCCGAAAGTCCCGAAAGTACCGGGATTTTTATTTTGACGTCCCGGTTCTTTGCTCGACTGAAAATCCCGGGAAATCCCGGTACTTTCGGTTCCGGTATTTCCCGGGAGCAAACCCTAATCGGTATCGCCGATTATATACAACCGATATTTGAAGAGCGCGAAAATAATTTGCTGTATGAAAAAAAAAACTGCAAATAGTACATTATACAACTAGGGTGGTAATATAAAGAAAGGCCGAGATCGCAGATGTTTGCAGCCCGAGCTGTAAGCGAGGGATGTAAATATGCGATCGAGGGCTTATTACCTCCCGTGTTGTGTACATCATTTTATGTCTACACTTGGCTAGAAAGCGGCTGCGCGTACGGAAAAAGCCACTTTATGGCCAGGTATGGCATAAAAGTAATTTCAATCACTGACTTAATTTATATATTGGTCTATTTATTACCTTGTGCAATAATAATTACTATGTTAATTATATATTTGGTTCATAGTAAAAAAAAATAATTTTGTGTTGACAATTTATTTATTTTTACTTTACACCTTCAAGGTTGACTCTCTGTTAAATATAGCCAAGTTTTAGGTATAATAAGGACATACAATTAATAAATCTGAAGTTCATACTTCATTAGTTAGCTAAGATATCGGTATTGGTATCGCCGATAATTTACTACAAATATCGATATCGGTCTCGTATCGGCAAAATTATGTATCGTTACATCCCTATTTCCAAAGTATTATCATATCCAGTCAAAAGAATGTGTCATAAAATATCAGCAGTGGGTGGAACCGAGAGCTACATGCCGCCATGACGTATCTATGACCTATGCCCAGCAATAACATTAAATACGCATTTCAAATACAAACGAATAATTGACACAGCTCCGATCAAAGGGACGTAAGTGCTGCGTATGCTAGTTTAATATAAATAAGCGTTATTTTGTGCAGAAATGCTTGTACAGTCAGATCCTACTTAACCTTTCAGTAGAGTCTGTGCCGAAAGAGAATAGTCGTGGCGAAAAACGGAACTAACCTAACCAGTATGGCAAATACGGTAGAAAAGCATTACTGCGCCCCCAAATCTAAATCCTATTCTCTTTCCGCACAGACTCTAGTAAATTCTACCTACAAAAAACATTTAGAAAATAATTTAGGCGATTTTGACATGAGAACACTTTATTCACGTGAAACCAAAATTGTTCAGTATAAAAGTGCATTCTGAGGATAGAAACTTGTTTATTACTGAGGCCAATGAAAATCTTGAGCACATTATTACTTTTTTATAATAAACTTGAAACAACGCCGGCTTAATTTTAATCAAAACCGTAATTTGTACGATGAAACTATACTGCTTTAAATAATCAATTTTACTGGTCAACTATGCAGAATGTCGTCTGCTGACAAGCAAAAGTCACTAAAACTTCTGTCACTGCTTTTGAAAAGGTTGTATCTAATTATTAAATCAATACTGAGATACGAGCTTTGCTTTAAGTAGGTATTTGTTACTTAGTGACTTTTGCTTATCAGCAGACGATGTAATCTTTGTGTGTTTACAGGCAATTATGCCGTAAATATATAGGATATTAAAAAACGTTTCATTAATGTCGAAAGTACCTTATCCAATGAGTAAAATCTCATCAATAACTTTTTTAATAAAATAAGAACTAACCAAAATATTAAGTTTTAAAGCCTTGGGAGGCATTTTATCTATTTTTAACACGTCGTGCTCATTGCGTAACGTACTTTCGATGTCAGTTTTAAAGTTTGCTGACACCTGTTATATTAACACAATAATCGCATGTAATCATTTTATTTACACTCTGTGTGTAAAAATAATTAATTAGTGGTGAACGGAGGAGTTTGAGAATATGTGTTACTTACACATATTCTCAAACAGACAAATGATTTAAATATTCCACTTGGTGTATGTTTGTTTCTCTCAATAAATTGGAAAAAAGTGCTCTAAATATGCTTAGTTTTCTTCGGCTGACTGTCATTGATATGAAGTGCGTGACCCGGCCGTGTCGCCGTTATCACACGCGCCGATACCGCGTTCTAATCGTCAGAAATTAAACGCTTATCGCCACGAAATGCACGATTTTTATAAAATCACGTCAACATTCCGACATGTATGATTGTATGACTACGTACAACACTTTTGGTAAATGGGACGATTGCAAAAAGTGTACATTGTGTAACGATGAAATGTCTTCAAACATAAAAAAGCTATAATAAATAAATTATTGGATTCCAGATACATTTTCTTGTAGTGTCATTCATATGCTAATACGATTTATGAGCTTAACTGTGTAAGATTGATAAAAGTACTTAAAAATCATATTAACCAAAAAATCGTATTTCTCCCATACAAAATTAATGTCTATTCACCATACCCCACGATGAATAATAAAATCATAGCTTTGATTTGAATGAACCGACAACTGTTGTTTTTTTTTTCAGTGTACCTACGTTAAATACATATTGTAGTTTGACGAAATGGTTTTTTAGATAAATATAACGTAATTTTGATAACTAAATCTCTTCAAAAAGTCGCGGGACAGATTTCGCGTTTTTGTGGTTTTTGGTTTTGTTCACGCTGTGGACCACTTGCGTTTTTGACCACTTGATACTAACCCGAATTGATAACGTTCTTTTTAGAAAGTCTGTTAATAAATTTGTCCTGTCCATCTCTTAGTATAATGATTATTAAGTTGAATAAATATGTAGCACTAGCATTTGCCTGCGGCTTGGCCCGCGTTATTCCCGTTTATGTCCCAAGGGAACTCTTTACCGGGATATAAAGTATCCTATGTGTCAATCCAGGACCAGGTCTACTTGTATGCCAAATTTTATCGCAGTCCATCCAGTGGTTACCCCGTTATTAAGTAACAAACATCCAAGTCTCGAATGTCGTCCCCTATTGCTCTACAGGCTGGCTTTAACTTTAAATGTAAAGTTCGATTTTTTTTGCAAAACCGGTTTTATTTTGCAATAACTTCAAATGACTTAAGATAGTTAATTCATCTTCAAAGTTCAATTCTGAAAGCAGTATGTTTGTATGAAAAAAAAATGGCGCGTTTTTAAAAAGTTGCGAAACGAAAGTAGCTCAGATTCAGGAGTAGAAACGACTCTTTCATTTAAAACCCCATTGTTAAAGGCACCCTGCATTTGTTCTCATATGTACGTATAGATACTACAAGCCGCTCCTTATAAACAAACATACACGCAAGTAGTCGTGCCCTGCCCTTGCGCGACCGCTAACAATGAAACAGCTGCGCACACGTCGTCCGGGTTAGTCTAAGGTGCTATTGAACTTTATACGTAGGTTATGCTTCAAAAATATATTTCCCTGTCCTGTCATGTTGGCGAAAGCACAGAAAATCCCACCTCGGTACTTTTGATCACAGTCCGGAAGATATTTTTTTTGTTTTGCTTTCTCGTTAAGATTCACCTTATTCCTCTGGCCCTTTTTCATACTAAATGTATAAAATGTATAAATGAGACAGAGGAATGAGTCGCAGACATATTTTCGAAGAATAGCCCATTTGCAAATTACTGTATGGAATTAGTTTGGTATATCGGTATTTGGTAATAAATAGCATTATTTATTTTAGACTTTAATGGCCGGGGGTAAGGCGGGAGGGGGGGAACTTTTTGAATAGGTTTTTGATGGCGAACTTCTGGTGTTTTTTTCCTTTTCTTGTCATGTTTAGTTTGTAATTTGTTTTAATGTTTTTTTATAAATAAGTTAGTTTTATTATATAGTGGAATTATTGCATGTTTGGTAGTTTTAAGTTTGACATTGTATTTTTTTTGGCCTTAGTTGACTGGATTATAAATCTGAATAATAGGTATCTCGACTAAGTACATATGTATATATATCAATAATCACCTTTAAATGTACTTTCTAAGATTACATCTCTATTTTAGACTTTTCCAAAATGTATAAGTACTTATAGGATATTTTTGTTTTGAAATGATCTTTGCGAATTATTGTAAAAATCGTCTATAGTCAAGTCGTGACAAACGTTTCAAAACAACGCGAACTAATGGGCGCTTATCGTTTTCCATATGAAACAATCAACAATAACGTTTAATTATTACTGATAAGTGAAATGGATAAAAACAAAATACATGTGGAAAATAAAAACGTGTGAATAGGTATAATAAATGTGTTATAATTTCTCGACAGAGCTAGAAAGTGATGATTCAATATTAAAACATTCGGAAGGTTAATAAAGACAAAATGTTTAATTTTGAATTTGTTTTTGATAGAAGTAATATTTTTTAAAATATATTTTACTTTAGTTAGGTATGAGGATACCAGCCAGGGAGGCTAATTCGCCTGCGTTATTCCTGGTACTATCCCAAGGGAACTCCCTCCCTACCGGGATATGTTTTAATCCAGGACACCAAATAAGTCAAATTAGATCTCAATCCATACATTTGGACAACAGGTGGACATTGATATATTTAATTGTAGCATTCCTTCTGTGAGGCGAAGTCTTGTCGAGCGTAGTTTCGTTTGAGCATGCTACCTTTTTGTAACATCATGAATTTCATAGTAATATTCTTTATCCTAGTGTTAATTATAAGTATTGTTTTTAACTGTAATAAGTATTGTTCTTAACTGTAAGTGTTGTGTCTGAGTGTCGCACATAGTTTTGGTTTATTCTTGCTATACTGGTGATTATACGTGAGATCCTGTAATTGGCGTCACTGTTTTCTAAACAAACGTTCATACTGTTGTAAAGCTGTTGGTTCTCCTAAAATAAATAAATAAATTTGTTGCCGCGTTATTTAGTAACAAACTCCCAAATTTATTCACAAACTTTCACATTGATAATATTAGTAGGATACTATATCTACGATTTATAACGAAGCTAATCGCGTCGTCAATATCAATACAAAGTGTGTACACTTAGAACACTCAAAGTGTTATAGAATTCATAACCATCCCATTGTTGATAATGCCATCCGGCGGGATATACACCGATACGACGAATTCTCGATAAAAAAACACTATTCAACATATAAATAAATAATACATGTAATACTTGTGGCACTATCATATAATTTTTCCCAACTACTGAATGTTTATGTAATCGTGATAACATTGTTTCTGACAGTGACAGTGACAGTAAACGGCCATAAAGAATGCACATCGGCAATCATCGCATTTCCGAATACAAACGAATACAAATTTCCATGTACATCAATTATTCGATTAATCGTTCATCAGAATTTGAATTTAGAACTAAGTACTTTATTATTGTTTTGTTTTGATTTCACGTGGAATATATAGAGCTGTAAAACACGATGTAATTATATTTAATTACTGCTTGTTGGGGGAAAATACTATACATATATATATATACATATATATATATATATACATATATATATACATATATTCACGCCCATATTCCTAAAAGGGGTTGACTGAGCATTAGCAACTGAAGTTATACTACTAGCATATTTAAATGTGGGTTTAAAGATCGACAAATTCCTATAGATGCCATAGTACAAATTTAATTTTGTAAAAGTTTTAGCAACTCTATATATATATTGACTTGGATATGCGACTGCACTCTCTCGCATTTGAACCACGACTGACAAAACAAACGTCATGGTGTGTGCGACACAGATATCGCTATACGAAGTCGAAATTAGCCGATTGTCTCTTTCCAAAGATCGATGTGCATTCTTTGTCGCCGTTTACTGTACGTATTCATTTTATTTTAACGCAAAATTTCTTAACCGATAGTATAATATCCAAAACACATATTATTTTGTAATCTAGAATAGCATACGCTCACCTCCCTGAATGATAACTTGTCGAAATATATGGACTACTAAACACATTTTTTGGTAACGCAGTGGACACTATATTGTTGGCGTCACGGGGACTGGTACATAACGCAGTGGTAATGCTATAAAAAGCCCAAAATATCGAAATAATTAATGATACATTACACAACTAGGGTGGTAATACAAAGAAAGGCCGAGCTCGCAGAAGTTTGCGGCCCGAGCTGAAAGCGAGGGACGTAAATATGCGATAGAGGGCTTTCTTTGTTACCTCCCGTGTTGTGTACATCATTTTATGTCTACACTTGGTCAGAAAGCGACTTCGCGAAAAAGTCACTTTATAGCCAGGTGTGGCATAAAACATTGAGCCGTTGCATGGTTGAGAACATACGTAAAACTTCATTAAAACTTACGAGACATTTACAATTTTGTAAAAGTTTCTATACATTTTCATCTTTATTTAGGCACTGAAAAGAATTTTGGCCCATTAAAAGAATCCGACTGAAAAGCTCATTATGATTTTTGAAGTGAGTTAAAAATACCTCTCCTCGGAGGTGAAGCGGTCTCGTGTCGCCAATGTCACGTGCATTACGTTTATGGTCACTTATCCACTCAGGCGCACGGAGGTGCATGTTACTATACATACAGCCGTCTCCGTGTTAGATTATCCAGACAATAGCTATGGAACGTAAACGGTTTTCTTGTGGAGTGATTTCGGTTTGAATAAGGGAGGTAGCGCACGGCGACTTTTTGTAGCGATGCAGCGCGCGTCTCGTAGCGCTGTCTCTGTTTATTGTTAGGGTGTAAAAGGGACAGCGCTACGAAGCGCGCGACTGCATCGCTACAAAAAGTCGCCGTGCGCTACCTCCCTAAAATCAAATAGAATCTATTAAGCGCGAGATGAATTCGGGCACCTCGATTTCTCCATGATCCCATCTACTGACGATGGAACCACCCAGAAGGAATAATAACCTCTTAAAACTTTTTAAATCGGTCCCGCAGTCTACATATAAAAACAGAACGTATATAAAAATCCGACGAACTGTTCTCAGTTCCCATCATATCCATAAGTCATTTTCAAAAAAATTGTACATAGTTAAGGGCCTAATAAAAACAAAATCACGATCGCTTCCTTCGTGTTACGAAAGTTAGGCATACAAACTATATGGGTAACTGTCGTAATACAGAGGAATAAATTAAGTATTGTTTTAATTAAATCCCTTAATTGTGTACAATTTTTTTGAAAATGACTCATAAATGTCGATAAAAAGAATCGTCTATCTCTAGTACCTATCAGGCGTTTGCCCCCTAGAATCCGATGTCTGTTTCAGAATCAGAAAATCATTTATTGCCACACACAGTAACTTAAACTAAACAAAAATAATAATATTCATTACAGTAACAAATATACAAAAAAAAATGAGCTAGCTAGAGAATATAAAAAATGTTTATCAGTGGCGCGGCGCAAAAGATATCCTTGGGCAAGCCGATGCGAATTTAGTGTAAATTTTCCTTAAGAGCTGTGGAATAAGGTGGTAAAATCCCTGATAATAGGCAAGCCGGTAGGAATCGAGTTCTTTGCTACGCTACTGCTGTTTATAGTACTGACCGGCGCTGAAGCCGTTGCCGGGCGCGGTGCGGAAGGCCTCCTCCTGCAGGCGGCTGAGCGCGAGCGTGGCGGCCACGCTGGCGCTGTCCGACACCATCTTCAGGTCGGAGGCCGGCGTGCAGCGGTACGACGTCGCCAGCGGCGTCGACCACTCCGCCCCGTGGTACAGCTCCAGGGACACGCCGTCGGCTGGAAAATGGGCTTTATGAGTAAGGCGAAAGGTTTATTTTTGAAGGACTTTTCATCAGTGATTCGGTGGAAATCGAGTTCTGTGGACGGGATATGGACTTGGTTTAACATTACATCTCAAAACTTTTGTTGTAGAAGCGTCATTCCATTGTGACGGGTGGGACATTTATACTCTTTTTTGCCTACACTTTGCTTTATTTCTGCCAAACGGCAACGATTTACGTATTGAATATGACACTATCACATACTTGAATAGTCATTGCATACTGTATAACGCAGTGGTAATGCTATAAAAAGCCCAAAATATCGAAATAATTAATGATATAGTACAATACACAACTAGGGTGGTAATACAAAGAAAGGCCGAGATCGCAGTAGTTTGCGGCCCGAGCTGAAAGCGAGGGACGTAAATATGCGATCGTGGGCTTTCTTTGTTACCTCCCGTGTTGTGTACATCATTCTATGTCCACTTGGCCAGAAAGCGACTTTTTCCGTACGCGCAGCGTGCAGAGTCGGTGGAAATCGAGTTCTGTGGACGGGATATGGACTTGGTTTAACATTACATCTCAAAACTTTTCTTGTAGAAGAACTGCGTTGCGAGAGCATCTTTTTACATGTAATGTTTTTGATGGGATATGATATGACCGGTCTATAAACGATAATCTGAGTCAATGAACAGCATTTTACGGCGGCGTTTATTGTCATTGCCATTCAAGTAGACATCTTTGTAAGAAATGAAGATTAGTTCAGTTTTAAATGGAACGAAGGCTTTATTCGAGAGAATCTGTTTTTATAAATAGTTCTGCTGCTGTCTATAATAACCTTTTTTAGCCTTTTATTTAGAAGATTCCTAAAAATTGTGGTATAACCGGTTTTATCCAGTTATCGGTTATTTTTTGATCATAACCGATCCAATACCCGATTATGAAAATTTACCTGTTATTGCATTCCCTATGCCGTCATTTTATTGAAAACGCTCGAATATTCACCTAGTTGATGTTTTGAGTGGAAATTGACAATTAGCATACGAGTAGTCTGTGCGGAAAGAGAATAGGCGTGGCGAAAAACGGAACTAACCTAAGCAGTATGCCATTTTTTTTGCAAATACGGTAGAAAAGCATTACAGCGCCCCCCCCCATCTAAATCCTATTCTCTTTCCGCACAGACTCTAGCATAGAGGCTCCAAAGTTCTTTACTTTTCAACTGTATCCATTTGGTTACGCCAAAAGAAGAAGAAAGTAACGAAAAGGTAAAATAAAAAGTAAAAGGTAGAAAATCGACAAATATTTTAGTGCACTTACTATCAACGCCATCGTATCTAATCGTTTTATAGACGCGCCAATGGTAAGTACAAACATACAATGCCATGATAATTAATTACATTTCTTAAAAAAATGCAATTTTGTTATTATTTGATTTGCCTTAAGTTATATTATCAGATTTGATAAATACGGCTATCTGTAGCCAAAGTTCGTTATATCTGCTTATAATTTCACGCATCGCTTGCGTAGTAATCTTATCATTATTTGTTGTCTGAACAGAACAGATGTAATCTCATTAGTTTGCGTTCAAGTTGAACACGTACTATTTATACTTTGTTTATATTATAGAATTATCATGTGGTTTCTATTTGATAGATTATTCTGTCTAGGCTTCTTTCATCTTTGTCATTTTTAATCACACAAAGTCATTGTCATAATAAATAAATAATAATAAATAAATATTAGGGGACAATCTTACGCAAATCGAACTAGCCCCATAGTAAGCTCAATAAGGCTTGTGTTATGGATACTAGACGACGATTTATTTAATAGATACAAATACTTAAATACATAGAAAACATCCATAACTCAGGAACAGATATTCGTGCTCATTACACAAATAAATGCCCTTACCGGATTCGAACCCAGGACCTCTTGCTTCGTAGGCAGTGTCACTGCCAACTAAGCTAAAGCGGTCGTCATAAATTTCTACTCTCGGAATCATGACATAGTACATGTATGTGCCAATTAGTTTGGGACTAGGTCGATTTGTGTAAAATTTCACAAATACACATGGTGTTTTGCTAGCATGATTTGATGCGAATATCATATTTTGATAATATCGTGTTTTAAGAATATCATATTTTGCTAATATCGTGTTTTGAGAATATTATATTTTGCTAATATCATGTTTTGAGAATATCATGTTTGCGAATATGATGTTCAGCGACGGAGGGCTGTTAGCCAATAATGAAAAACACGACGATGAATATTGTCCTTTGGCGGCCCACCAGGGCCCGAAATGCTTCGTTCGAAGTTCGCATCCTGCCATCTCGCTTACTTTAATGTTCTATTCTATGCACGAAACGAACTAGGAACGAAGACTCGTAATTGAACCCCTGATGGTAAGGCAGGCAGGCAGGTTTCGGTTGGCTCAGAGGTAGAGAGATGTGCCATTCTCGGAAACGTTCTCCGTTTTGTATGGAGCGAGAACGTTCTCGAGAACATTTCCTATACAAAACTGGGAACGTTTCCGAGAATTCTCGAGAATGGCACAACTCTACTCAGAGGCAATACTCACTGACATTAGGGAACATAGACGGCACCAGCGTGGCGTTCGAGTTCTTGAGCTCGTAGGACTTGGTGGAGTCGTTCTTAGCGAGCACAGCGGTAAGTGTTGTCCTTGTCGACGGTAGCGGGTCAGGAGATGATGATCAATTACTCGGTGCTGGTGCATTTGCCGCTCGCCACTGTGGCGTAGGCTGAGACAATACTCACTGATATTAGGGAACACAGACGGCACCAACGTGGCGTTCAGGTTCTTGAGCTCGTAGGACTTGGTGGGAGTCGTTCTTGGCGGACACGGCGGTGAGCGTGTTGTCCTTGTCGACTGTGGCGGGCCAGGAGATGGTGATCCATTGTTCGGCGCCGGTGCAGTTGCCGCTCGCCACTGTGACGTAGGCTGAGACAATACTCACTGATATTAGGGAACACAGACGGCACCAACGTGGCGTTCAGGTTCTTGAGCTCGTAGGACTTGGTTGAGTCGTTCTTGGCGTACACGGCGGTGAGCGTGTTGTCCTTGTCGACTGTGGCGGGCCAGGAGATGGTGATCCATTGTTCGGCGCCGGTGCAGTTGCCGCTCGCCACTGTGGCGTAGGCTGAGACAATACTCACTGATATTAGGGAACACAGACGGCACCAACGTGGCGTTCAGGTTCTTGAGCTCGTAGGACTTGGTGGGAGTCGTTCTTGGCGGACACGGCGGTGAGCGTGTTGTCCTTGTCGACTGTGGCGGGCCAGGAGATGGTGATCCATTGTTCGGCGCCGGTGCAGTTGCCGCTCGCCACTGTGGCGTAGGCTGAGACAATACTCACTGATATTAGGGAACACAGACGGCACCAACGTGGCGTTCAGGTTTTTGAGTTCGTAAGACTTGGTGGAGTCGTTCTTGGCGAACACGGCGGTGAGCGTGTTGTCCTTGTCGACTGTGGCGGGCCAGGAGATGGTGATCCATTGCTCGGCACCGGTGCAGTTGCCGCCCGCCACTGTGGCGTTGGCCGGCACGTTCACGAGGGCGTGGAGGAGATCCGAGGCTATGGAAAAATAAATGTTTCAGTGATGGTAGCCTTTATCTTAATGGGTTCGCATACTTAACTTAATAACTTTAATTTTACTTTTTTAACTGTTGGTTTTGGATTTTGATCTTAGTCCCATCTGTCTGACGGACAGTGGAGACAAAAAAAGGATCGTTAGAACCAGATATCACGGATATGGGCATTGAGAGCATTGTAACAATTTGGCGCCCATAAACATGGTTGATTTTATTTAAATTTTTTGTTCAATTGATTAGATTAGAGGTCAGGTTTTGTTTTTCTTATTTTTAGATATAACTAGCATTTACCCGCAGCTTCGCCCGCGTTATTCCCGTTAATGTCCCAAGGGAACTCTTTGCCAGGATATAAATTATCTTGTGTTTCAATCCATCCAGTTGCTACCCCGTTATTTAGAAACAAACATTCAAACATCTTCACAAACTTCGCACTTATAATATTAGTATGTATAGTAAGAAGGATTCTTAGCCGGTGTAGGGGGAACAATATGCAGCCTTCCAAGAATTTTTACTCACAATCATAATGTTGTTATTAGGACTTTATAGCAATGTTTTATTTGAATTCAGAGAATTCTAAACTATTGAATCCATAAATGAGTCTGTATGTAATATCAAAAAGTCAACATTTTCAAACCACGAAATGATAAAGATCAGATTCACACGACTGCCACCTGGTCATTATATTTTTGATATCAGAACCACCACATATGCCACACCACATTTTTATGTGTATTCATAACCTGCTTTGTTCTCTTTGTGTAAGAATGTATTAATTTTGTTAGTTTGTCTATCGTCTTCGATGTTGGTTGTTCTTTCTCATTTGCTCAAGGGTTAGCTGGAAGAGATCACTTACAGGGATAAGTTCGCCTTTGTACATAACCATTGATTTCTGTATTGCTTTTGTAAAATTTTATGTGCAATAAAGTGTTTACATACATACATACATATACCTACGAAATCTGAGATCAAAACTTGTTAGTCCGCTCATACCTTTGTAATTTTTTTTATCAAATCACCAATAAAATTGGAGTTTCACCGTTATCTGTGCACTGATTACAATTATTTTTTTCATGCTACCTTTATCTATATATCAATATTACCATTACTTCTGTTTATTGTCACTGCATACAACTGTTTAATAGAACAAACACGAGACACACATCTCGCATTATCGCAGTTAACCGTATCACAAAAAAAAGGAGGAAACGCCAGAAAGTTTCAAAGAACTTACGTCTTTTTAAAGCGTGAGAAGTTGTGCATGTAGTGGTTTATTGTTTGATTTTAGTGTTGGTTCTGTCATGCTTATGACTCAGTGGCAATACACTCATTTTATTGTCGGGTATACAATTGAAAAGACATTATTCATATTGACGAAGTCTTTGCTGGCTTATCCTCCTTTCGTGTCCTTCATGCGTGTGTGCGTGTGAAAATGTAAACATCCGTAATTGCAAGTCAGAGCTTCATTATTAAGTTAAATTATCAAATTCATCGAGATTCTCACCGAAATTTGTGCTATGGTATTGAGCAGAACACGGCATTGCAGAAAAACATTTTACTGAAGACCTGGTGAGCCAAATTTTCACTATATTCAACAAAATTGGATTCGAAATCACTATCTGGAGTCACTCACACATAGAAAACATTTCAAAAATTGGAATTAACTGCTAATTAAAATAAATAAAGACACCGAAAAACACGGTACTCATCAGCTGATTTTGACGTTTGACACTTGACGTTTCATAGACACTTTCGTTCAACTCAAGAGCAAAGGGTGCGTTCAAGATTTAGTAATAAAAAACGCCCAAAGCGTTTACGAAGTTAGCTACTGCTTACTTCGCTGCAAATTTATATTATTTATATTCAAGAAAACTTGTTAAAATGAATTGCTTGGCGTGTACAAACCGTATTGAAAGAGGAGAGTTGCTGAGCTGTTCGTCTTGCGTGGGAATATACCATTTTAAATGTCTCAATATGACATCGGCATACGTCAGAGAGAAGAGCGTAGAGCTAAAGAACTGGAAATGTCCAACTTGTGATATGGCTACACGGAGACCACGAAATGACGACACGCCAGCATCCCCTGCAGGGATGAATAGAAATATAATTCCCACACCAGCATTCGATGTCACAAATATGTCCTACGAGGAAATCGACGCCTCAAATGAAGTGGGCAATACAGTGATGCTAACACCGTCATTACCACAAACTCCATGTACAAATGGCCACGCAGAAAACAGAGTCTTGGTTCCCGCAATAAATACAAGCACGCAATATTCCATTCAAGGACGCGATACTGTAACGTTAGAGAACATAAGTCAATTATTGGACAAAAAACTTGAAAATATTGAAAGATCGCTTCTGACAAGCATGAAGAGCACCATACAAAATGAAATAAGTGCAGCAATCAGTAAATTTAAACAGGAAGTAACACAGAATTTTAACAAGATATCAGTAGACCATGAAAAATTAAAAACAGATATTTCACGAGAAAATGAAAAATTCAAAATAGATATTGATACAACAGGTAAAAAAATCGAAACTTTAGAATTAGAAAACGCCAAACTTAAATCACAGATCAAAGAAATTGAGAACTGCATTAGCCAAGGAAAATCTCAGCATGAAAACAACGACTATAAAATTGTTATATATGGGCTAGAAGAATTTTATCACGAAAGCAACTATGAACTTTATGATCGAGTGACAAACTTATTCTACGAAATACTAGGTATAAATGTAAACAGCTATATTGAAAGTATAAAAAGAATTGGTAGAGGATTTAAACGACCTCTAATCGTGGAATTTATTAGCAAAAGAGTTACACAACATCTGCTTCAAAACTCTTTGGCTTTTAAGAATACCGGTCTTTTTATTTCACCGTATCTAGACAAACATACCCTAAATACAAGAAAAGAACTTCGAGCTAAACTTATTTCAGCACGCCAAGCTGGAAATCATGCAATTATTAAAAATAACAAATTGATAATAAATGGCCAAGTACAAGTAGTAGAATCAAAAGATGAACATCCTGGAAATATGACAGCAGATAACCAGGTGGAAACAATATCGACTCCCGTTCAGCAGATTTTTCGTGAATCATAAAGACTTGGATAGCCCAAACCAGACCACTATAAATGGAAAAAATAAAAATAAAGTTCAGGGAAACAACAACATTATCGGTATTTTACATCAAAATATTTCAGGAATAATAAATAAGCAGGATGAATTATTATGCCAGATTGTTAATTTAGAAGAAAAAGGTACTCAAATTGATGCTATATGCCTATGTGAAACTAATATGCAAAGTGGATGTGAAAACAATTTAAACTTAAATAATTTTAAAAATGCAGCATGGTTTTCTAGAGAAAATAAAAATAAAGGCGGCGTAGCTATTTTGTTAAACAAGAAACTAGAGTTTAAAAGACTAGAAAATGTTGACAAACTAGCCAAACCGTATGTTTTTGAGTGCTGTGGAATAGAGCTAACGGCACAAAATATTATTTTACTCTGTATTTACACGAATAAAACACCATCATCACCAAATTCGGACTTTTTTCATAAAATGAATGAATTACTGCATGAAACGTGCAAAAATAAAAGGAAAAGAGTAATTATCTGCGGTGACTTGAACATCGACATTTTGAAGCAAACTAGAATTACAAAAACTCTGAAAGACGCATTCGAAAACTATAACATACACGTACTTGTAAAGACCCCTACAAGGATAACAGATTCTTCAAAAACTTGCATTGACTTGATTTGTGCAAATAAAAATGAAGGCAAAGCTGAGGTCCACGATCTTGGTCTTTCGGATCATACAGCACAAACATACCAGGTCGCAGTACAGGATCGAAAAGACCATGAAATGAGGTGGTGGTACGATTATAAAAGAGATTATTCGAAAGAGAACAAAAAATTGTTTTTACAATCCCTATCGAAATTGTCATTTAGTGAAGTATATGCTAATTCATTCGCAAACGACGCATTTAATGAATTCCATACCATGTTTAGTCTTATATACAATTTATGTTTTCCAATTATAAAAATTAAAGTATTTGAAAAGAAGTTGCGACCGAAGTGGCTTACAAAAAATTTAATGAAATGTTGTAGTAAAAAAAGAGAGTTGTACTTAAAGTATAGACACGAAAAAAAAGGAAAGGAATCGTATTTAAATTATTGTCAGGTGCTGAAAAAATGCTTGAGGTCTTCTCAAAAATGTAACAACTCAAAATACATTAGTGAAACAAAAAATAAATGTAAGGCAGTTTGGTCCGTAATAAAAAAATACACTAATTCACTGGACTGTAATAAAAGTATAACTAAGATTAAGATGAACAATGTAGAAACAGAAGATCCACAGCAAATTGCTGAGATGTTTAACGATCATTTTATTAATACCATAAGAGAGAACTGTAAATTAGATGATCAGCTACCTGGGATAAATTATATAAAGTCGATAGAACATTCCATTTTCATGAGGCCAGTAGATCTTAAGGAGCTAACTAAAGTTATTTTGTCATTAAAAAATTCAAATGCTGTTGGTATCGATGATATTCGTACGGATATTGTAAAACTATCGATAAATATTATAGCTGAACCTCTGCTCTATGCAATAAATTTATCAATTTTGCAAGGAACCTTTCCAGAAAATTTGAAAAAGTCTGTAATAAAACCACTATATAAGAAAGGTGACAAAAGTAAACTGGATAATTATAGACCCATAACTCTTATACCTATATTCGCTAAGATATATGAAAAATGTATTAATCAAAGATTTGTTCATTTTTTTGATAAAAATAATGTAATTAAAGAGGAACAAAATGGTTTTAGAAAATGTAAGAACACAACACTAGCTACCTTTAACTTATTAAAAAAGGTTCATGATAGCGTAAATAATAAAATTCCGGTATCAGTTCTTTTCATGGACATGAGTAAAGCGTTCGACTTTGTGTGTCACAAGCGTTTGCTTGCCAAATTATATAAGAGCGGTATTCGTGGTCCAGCATTAGAGTTGATTAAATCGTATTTAAATAATAGGACGCAATGTGTCCAGACTCGAAAATTCTCTCCTACTAGTAAGAGTATCGAAACATACTGTTCTACGTTAAAACAAAATGAATATGGTGTACCTCAGGGTAGCATATTGGGGCCGTTGCTATTCTTAGTGTACATTAACGACTTACCAGATGCTATATCCCATGACTGTATCTTGTTTGCAGATGATTCCAGTATTATTATAAATGCAGAAAATATTCATGTTTACGAAAAAGAAATTACTTTAACACTAGAAAAAATTGTTAATTGGCTGAATTTAAATAATCTAATGGTAAATATAGGCAAAACAAAACTAATGCAGTTTCTTACTTATAAAGGAAATCCAAGTCCCATGTGCATCAAGTTTGAAGACAAAGTAATTGAAGAAGTACTGAAAACTAACTTTCTAGGTATAACGATCGACCGCTGTTGTAACTGGAAGGACCACATGCACATTATTTGCTCGAAACTAAATAGCTTTGTTTATGCTCTTTATAGAGTAAGCCGCGTAGTATCACAAGAGGCAGCAATTACAGCTTACCATGGATACGTCGCATCTATATTACGTTATGGCATTGTGTTATGGGGTAATGGCACGGATATAAATAAGGTATTTCTGAAACAGAAACGTTGTCTTAGAGCGATATTTGGTTTAAAACCATCATCATCATGCAAGCCACTATTTCTATCTCACAAAATATTAACATTGTCATGCTTATACATATTAGAGGTATGCCTATTTGTTTGCAAATATAAGAAACTATTCGTTCTTAAAAGTGATACGCGAAGTAGGTATGCTGTGCGATCACAGCATAGCAATGTATTGCACAAGCCAATTTCTAGACTCGCACTAGTATCAAAAAATAGTTATTTCATGTGTATACAAATATATAACCACGTTCCGGAGAGATTAAAAGATGACAATTATAAAATATTTAAGTCGAAACTAAGTACCTGGTTAATAGAACAGTGTTTTTACAGCCTAGGAGAGTTTCTTAATGAGAAACACACATGAATAAATTAAATGTTGTGACTTGTGCCTATTTAAAATGATGATAGGTAATTGTTTAACTGTGTTAGTTATAAGGTTAGTTATAAGTTACAGTGTGTACACCTGAAAAGGTAGGGTTTGGTGAAACTTATCTTTAACTACTGCAATTGTAACTGCAAATGTAACCCAATTCCCACATACTTGAATAAATGATTTGATTTGATTTGATTTCACGCTAGAACGGGGAAAAATAACCTTTTTTAGGGTTCCGTACCCAAAGGGTGCCAACGGAACCCCATTACTAAGCTTCCGCTGTCTGTCTGTCTGTCACAGGGCTCTATCTTTTGAACCGTAATAATTAGAGACTTGAATTTTTCAAAGAATGCGTATTTCTGTTGTCTTATTTGTTGTTATAGAACAACAAATAATAAAAACAAATAAAAAGAAAAGGGGGTCCCCATACAAAAAACGTGTCGGCCAGTTACATGGTTCTTAAGCCATAATAGATCTCTATCTACAACATATGTATTTCTATTTCTACTATAAGATAAAATAATGAAAACAAAATAATTAAAATACTTTTTGGTAGAATATTAAACATTTACCGTTATTGATATAAACAAGGAAAATAACGTTCAATTAATACACGAAACAGAACATGTTTCTGATAAAAAAAATATAGGTAGACAAAGTGTTTCCTCTCTAGAGCGAGAGACGTATATACCTAATCTCCGCATCCATTACATTACAAAATCTTAAAACTACATTTTTAGAGATGTAAAGGGTCAAAACACGATAAAAAATATAGAAAATAAGCAGACTAAAATTAATGGAGATGTAAGGAGTCTCCGTTGTCAAAACACAGGGTGACCACTATTTACAACAATCAAAATTCCCTGACTTTTCCCGGTTTTCCAGCCGATTTTTCTAGTTTTTCCCTGACTATAATCTTAACCCTTAAAGGCATGGTTTTTTTTATCGTTACTAAAAAAAATATGTGGATACCTAATGGCGTAATAAACACTAGAAAAATATAAAAAAAAATTTAGTAAACTTGTAATCTTCATGATATGTGCTACAACATTATACTAAAAAAATAATTACTTATTTTGTTAAAAACCGTTATAAACACACTCAACGAAAACCTTAAATATTTAACTTTTTCAAAATTGCCGCCATTTTGCTCAAATAATCTAATAACTTTTTTTTAAATACAATTTTGCCAAAAATATTTATGGATGTATTCGGAATCTAACACGTAAATGTCACATTTATTAAAAAAAGTAATAAATGTGATTTTGGATAGCTGCATATTGCTGCACTGGCCATCAAATATACGATGCAGATATACATCATTATGACATGTCATGTATAATTTATCATGTAATTTTGTATTATGAAATAAATAAATCTATCTATCTATCTATCTATCTATCTATGCATTTAAGAGTTAAATGTAATAAGGATGAAATATACAGGGTGTTTGGTCCATCGTTTGCCAAATTCAAATGGCGGATAGGTGGGGTTATTTTCTATCCCTCTACGCTCTCTAAAAAAATTTTTGGGCCACGTGTATTTTTTTCTTTCTTTTGTTGTTGTTAAAGAATTAACAGGGCCGACGCGTTTAAATTTGAATTAAAAAAAAGTAAGTGCAAAAGAGATGAAATGTTTATTGCATCGTGATGTGTAACGTTTCACGGTTGTATCAGAGTTAAAATTGCTGACATGTTACTGCTAGTTTTTTTTATTGACCTTCAAATGTTTTACAACATGTAAAAATTTAGTCAAAGATGAAGTTTGATTTGCAATAAAAAAAACTAAATGAGACCCACGTTCTTAAAATTGTTTTAAAAAATTCTGTGCTCTATCCTCTTTCTAATGATGTACAATAATCCCAAAGAACCTTTCATGAACTTTATTTTTTCCCGATTTTTTGTAACGGACGCAACAGGCAAATTAACGATGCCCAAACATTGACGCTGTATCTTCGCGGGTTTTCATTTTTCGGCGACCAGGCTTGCAGGTTGTGAAGATGTAAATTCCCTGACCTTCAATAAATTTCCCTGACAATTCCCTGACTTTTCCATGACTAGTGAAATTCCCTGACATTTCCCGGTTTTCCAGAAAGTGGCCACCCTGAAAACATTATGTTTTGGACGTGTAAAGGACCTCCAAACGTCGAAATACAAAATGGGAAACGTATGTTTCGAGTCGAGAAATAGACTGTTAAAGCTACGCTAGCAGTATACGTAACAGGTATGTATTCAGTATGCAAATAATTAAATAGAATTAAATAAAAATTAAATAAATGAAACGATGGCACCATACAGCCCGTAGCAGCAACGCCATCTGTAGGCATCATGTAACTCTCCGGGACACTGCCCTATTTCGGCGACTGATGCTTTGATCATGGTTCTTTGTCATCCAAGTAATCATGGACCTTATAGTAACCTCTTTTCAAAGGCACATATTTTATATAATTTTTAAGCGAACTATAAGGCATCTAGGGCCTAAGGTACTAGGGGTACCTTATTGTAGAATCTAACACAATTGCCCCATAGTGTTCGAGCTCCCGAAGTGTTGTGGTACCGCCCCGTGCAACCCGAACTGCGCCAACTTGACCTTGGGATTTGGGCTGACCAAGGAAATAGGGGCGAGGGGGTGAAAAAAAAATTGTCGCGTGGCAAACAATCGTTTTCGACCCGTCAGAATTGGAAACCTTCTTCCTTCCATCGAATAAATATTAATTTATTTCGTTACTCAACGAGATAATACACTTTAAGTTATAATATTTATGCCACACCTGGCCATAAAGTGGCGCTTTCTGGCCAAGTGTAGACATAAAATGATGTACACAACACGGGAGATAATAAAGAAAGCCCTCGATCGTATATTTACGTCCCTGGGTTGCAGCTCGGGTCGCAAACATCTGCGATCTCGGGCTTTCTTTGTATTACCACCCTAATTGTGTAATGTACTATTATTAGTTCTAGTAATATTTGCTCTCGAGTGTATTATTAAGAATCAGGAGAAGTTCGAAATGTCAGTCCGTTAGAATGTAGCGAGTCGTCTATTCTGCGAAAACCTATTCATGTACAAATAATATGAAACCGCTTTGCTACGAGGATGCGTCATTCTAAATGCAATGTATCATACAATTGTAAGTAGGTACCTATATGTATCTAACTATGCAATTTTTCATAGAATAATCAAGAACAACAGTTCTGTGTAGAACAATCTCTTCGTACACCTACATCTTGACTAGAGTAGACGATTTTTCTTCCCTCATCTCATAGGAGCGATCAATGGTATCTACTTTTTCTCATAGTTGGCGTCATGTTTTTCTCATAGTTGGCGTGGAAAGCAGTGTGTCACACATCAGCAAAATTATTTTCATCTTGAAACTTGAAATTCTCGGTACGCTTAGGATTTCACTTTAAAATACCCTACTACGCTCAATATTGTATTGTAGAATCCTTCGTTTCGCTCGGTATTCAAAGTACCGTCGCCGTAAATACATAATTTTCTCCCGTATGACGGCGTATGGTGTACAAAGAAACAAAATGACGTATCTACGGCATTGCGGCAACACTTGATGATGATGACAGATACAAGAAAAGTTAGTTCGCTTACAACACAGAAATATATCAGGTAGAAGGAAAGTGTACGTACCTCGCGTGCTAAAAAGAAGTGGCGGCGAGTGGCGACCTACTTTGCACGCCGTTAACTTCAGTAGCCGTCAATATTAATACCAGATTTGAAAATCTCATACTGGTATGAAAATATGTTCAAATATGACCAAATGAAATGGAAAATTTATGTTTTCCACCACTAATTTACACTTTTTGCGTCAAACGCCAAGTGAAAAACGTTACACGCTTGGTTACCATACAAATCGACGAACTGTTTCCTTATATCTTGATATATTTCTGTGGCTTACAACTAGGGATGTAACGATACCGATACCGATATATCGGTATCGCCGATAATATACAACCGATATTTGAAGAACGCGAAAAGAAGTTGCTGTATGAAAAAAAAACTGCAAAAAGTAATTTCAATTACTGACTTATTTTATGTATTGGTCTATTACCTTGTGCAATGACAATTACTATGTCAATTAAATCTTTGGTTCTTTCTAAAAATAAATTTGAATTTTGAGTTGACAATCTATATTTTTCTAATATTTTTACTTTACACTTTCAAGGTTGACTCTCTGTTAAATATAGCTAAGTTTTAGGTATAATAAGGACATACAAATATCTGAAGTTCATACTTCATTATTTAGCTAAGATATCGGTATCGGTATCGGTATCGCCGATATTTACTACAATATATCGGTATCGGTATCGTATCGGCAAAACTATATATCGTTACATCCCTACTTACAACCAAAGTTTAATTCCTCCGTCTATTGTCATTCGAGTTTCCCATTCATGCCGCTCTGAAAGGCGGTTTTGTAAAATGATTACAAAAGGCGCGAGCGATGGAAACTGGGCCGCATTTCACTTGCATCAGTCACTCTGTCATCGAGACGCAACTTTTGCACGTTCACTTCAATCGCGCAACCATGTTTTTAACTTCACTGAACTTCCTTTAATTTCGAGAGATAAATGCCAACTATAATTTTTTTACCCGACTGCGGCGAAGCCCAAATAACCCGCCTGCGGCGAAGCCCAAAGGAGGGTTATGTGTTTGGCCTGTATGTATGTATGTAAGTATGTCCGTTCCTATGTCCGCTCGTAACTACTCAACGGCACAACCGATTTTGATAAATGATACATCATTAGATTCGTCTTGATGGTGCGAGTGTCACTGGATATGAAGTTCGTTAAAATAAACAAAATGGCGGATTTTATGCAGTTTCAAAGTGCACCGCGGTTGGTTTTTTTTTTATAAAAATGTGGTTATTGTCATTTTAAAATCGTGAAAGGCTAGAAAACTGAATTTTATCACAAAGGCTGTCACATAAAATTACTATTGTGTATCCTAAGCTAAAACCAAAAGACTGACATCAAATTCTCTGGCCAATTTGTGTCACACATGACATTAGAGATGACTCATATAGCTACTTGAGTTTTGGGTCGGTAACCACGGTCAACCTTTATTCCTATACTATACCTAGACAATGCAACTCATTTTTTTTAATGAAAAATCTCGGTTTCGATTAAAACTCGAGTTTTTTCCATACTAAAAATATCCGATTGCAATCACTAACTATACTTACTACCTTCCCCACAGTATTAAGTTTTATTTGAATCTGGTTTACCCGCGATAAGGAAATCGCATCTCTTGGCGCGACCCGCTGTCTCTCGGGCGACCTTGACGTCTAGAGCCACAATCAATACATACGCTTGTTACCGGATATTTGCTATTTTCCCCTATATTTATGAACAAAGCGATTAAGGGCTCGTCCAGAAATCATGTGATCAAATTTGGCCTGTTTTTGACTGGCTAGGGAAGGCAACTGGGGTACTCGAAAACCCGGGTACCTGAGTAACCGACTTTATTTAGAATCGGGTAAAACCCGGGTATTTAGACTCAGAAACCGGGTTAACAAAAGTTCATTGTAGGTAATGTAACTCGGGTACCCGTAATCCGAAAATCCGGGTAACAGGCCTACTCTTTTTTTTGTTATTCTTTAATTTTGTAAAATGGCAAAGAGTTGTTGGTGTGACTTAGACCTTCGGCGGATATTTC
Source organism: Eudemis profundana (assembly GCA_947034925.1). Taxonomy (NCBI): domain Eukaryota; kingdom Metazoa; phylum Arthropoda; class Insecta; order Lepidoptera; family Tortricidae; genus Eudemis; species Eudemis profundana. The sequence goes on from OX344799.1 coordinate 2,322,592, forward strand.
GAGGAGGATTTTAAAATTATCAAGATGGAAACAAAGTAATAATTTTGAGCCAAATAATCAATTCAGAATTCACAGGCAGATCCTTTGTCCGCTCGCATTGACAAGCATCGGGTTACGTCTGCGCTTGCGCAGGCCGTGAGTCACGAGTCACCTCGATGGTCGAGCCAAGTGGTAGCTCAACTTTATCAAATTCATTTATCTTATGAGTGAAATATTGGGTCAGTAAAACCTTAAGAAACAACCCTAAATCGCGGACACCAGTATAAAGGTAAAACCCAAATTTCACCGAACACAATAGAAATGATTCACCATGCAGTCTGACCCCGATTGGTTTTCATCCGGATTCTTTGAGCCAAACGCCCGGACTTTCTACAGAGTAGGTATGCCAAACTTGGAAAATGCCGGAGTGCTAGGCCAAGTACTAACTTCGGAATTAATAAGTTATTTAAAACAACAAAGAATGTGTTCAAACCAATATTTACTACAAACATTTTGATTATTTAGAATTCAATGCAAAAACACTACAATCTTTATTACGACTATTAATACAAAGACATAACATTAAAAAAATAAACGTGACCAACTATTGTCCCGGCAAGGCAGAGACACCGGTTCGAATCCGGCCTTGACTACAGGTCACGTTTAATTGTTCAATGTATTTGGGTGAATCAACTTTTTTTTGCCTTATGCAAAGATTGCCTTTTCTCCTTATTTGTTCACCTTTTGCATGTTTTAACATGATTTAAATGGAACAAAATCTTACATCTAGAAATAGATTAGGTAAAAATAAAAATTAAACTCGTTTTTAATAAATAAATAGGGTGACCCAGCGGACGAACCCTTATTTTCATACAAAAGTGGGGGACAGCTATGTCCGCTGGGTCACTGCTTAGAAACAAGTTATAATAAACAAATTATAATGAAAAATATTTGTATTACGTAGCTTCATTATCTGTCATTTAAATCAGCATACACTTTATTCAAAAAATATCCCAATAAAGATTTCCTTTCAATTTTAGTCGAAGGTGAAATTTTGTTGACAAAGAAAAGTTGATTCAACCATTTGGTCTTAGTATTGATAATCGTAACAACAAGCTAAACGTTCGGAGGCGATAAGTATAAACTCAGCACAAGATAATTGATAAGTCAAGTTGAATTGTGCCCACCCGCATACTACGGGCCAAACGCCCGCCGCACTGTCCAAATTAAGACGGACGGGAAATCCGGGACAGGTGACAACACTAGGCGCACTAACCTCAGAGTTAGTGGGTTTTTTGCAACAACAAACAAGATTCACGTTTCTATGCGACAAGGACCAAACTCAGCATAAGATAATTGATAAGTCAAGTTGAATTGTGCCCACCCGCATACTTCGGGCCAAACGCCCGCCGCACTGTCCAAATTAAGACGGACGGGAAATCCAACGATTTTCATCATGCCTAAGTCGGCGGTAGGTCGAAAAAGTTTGGGAACCTATGATCTAATCGATTGAACGGATATAAGGATAAAACTCAGCACAATATTAATGTTAGGTCAAGCGGAACTATGCCCATCCGGATACTTCGGGCCGAACACCCCCCGGACTGTCCAAATTAAGACGGCGGGAAAAAATCCCGAACAAATGACAACCCTAGGCGTATTAAGCTGAAGTTAATTTAAGAATTCGTACCCTTGGTCAAATAACGTCGCATGTGACTTTACGTTGAAAGTTTTTTTATTGCTCTAAACTCATACAAATCATACGAACTACATGATACACACAGATCCTGAAAATTTGTCATTTTGCAGATACGACGTTATTTGACCAAGGGTACGAATTCGTGGGTTTTTTACAAGAACAAATAAGATTCACGTTGGGATGCGATAAGGATAACTTTGCACAATAAAATTAAAAGGTCAAGGTAGGAATCTGCATTTTTCAAATTCCATTCGTGTTGCATCAGCAAAGTATAGATGAACAAGTAGTCCAACTTCTGCCGTTTAGGAGCGCGCGACACGTATTCACACAGACGCGCGATAGCACGTCTGTGTGAGTGCGATTAATACTGGAGCATTCTTACGCATTCTTAAACTTTGCTCGTACACGGCGCGCACACATTCAAGCGCGCGATGTACCTTTTATAGGAAGAATAACTAAATATTTTTACTAAAAAAAACCCGAACGCGGTGCACTTTAAAAGTGCATAAAATCCGCCATTTTTTTAACAAATTTCATACCCAGTGACACTCGCGCCATCAAGACGAACCTAATGATGTATCATTTATCAAAATCGGTTGTGCCGTTGAGTAGTTACGAGCGGACACAGGAACGGATACATACATACAGGTCAAACACATAACCCTCCTTTGGGCTACGCCGCAGTCGGGTAAAAATTACTCCTACTGTGTCCAAGGGCAGTCATGTATAAATAATAAATAAATAAATATTAGGGGACAATCTTACACACATCGAACTAGCCCCATAGTAAGCTCAATAAGGCTTGTGTTATGGATACTAGACGACGATATATTTAATAGATACAAATACTTAAATAAATAGAAAACATCCATGACTCAGGAACAAATATTCGCGCTCAACACACAAATAAATGCCCTTACCGGGATTCGAACCCAGGACCTCCTGCTTCGTAGGCAGGGTTACTACCAACTAAGCTAAAGGGGTCGTGTATGAGTTGTTTAACATCAGAATAGGTATTAAAAATAATCAAACATGTTTTTTATAAACGACACAGATTACATCGCGTGTCTTTCGATTTTCATAAACCGATAGGTAGGTATTAACTTAATTTTTCACGCAGTGATAAAGATTTAAGTCTTCTTTTCGGCATTTTTCAATAATTCCAATTTAATTTAAACCTTCGTTACAGCATTTATCAATTACCTAAACATCCGGACTATAGCAAAACTAAACTAAAACTTGAAGTAATTTAGGCACGATTGCGAAATTGGTGGGTAGACTAAAAATTAGTAACCAAAACCGAAATTTATCTGCAATGAATTCTGAGTAAGAGAGTAAAAAATGATGTTGTCTTAGTTACAGAGGTCAATGCTTATAAAATTCAAAGAAGTCCCAATTATAGAGGTAAATAAAACAATAAAATCGATAAAACTAATCCCAGATATAGAGGTCTGTTGTGTCCCACTAACTTGAGGAAAAAGGTTCCAAATAAATTTCCTACTGCGCACAATCCGAATGTGGAATGAGCTCCCTACCGCGGTTTTCCCGGAAGGCTACAGTATGGAGTTCTTCAAGAGGGGAGTGAATAGGTTCTTAAAGGGTCGGCAACGCGCACGTAATGCCCCTGGTGTTGCAAGCGTCCATAGGCTGCGGTGACTGCTTACCGTCAGGCAGGGCGTACGCTTGTTTGCCACCCTAGTGGTATAAAAAAAAACCTCAGCACGAGTTCCAGAAGTTTCTCACTTATCCAGGTTTCACTGTACATGTAAACCGAGTCCTATCAAAGCACATAACTAAGTAGGTAGCAACTACGTAGGTGCAGGTGTCAAGTCGAGGGTCGTCGCTATAGGCATGTAACACGAGCGAACTTAATTATCGAGATAAGTTCCAGACTTCCCAGTACCGAAACAGTAACCAAAGAAAGTGATCTATCACATTTAGACTTAACTAACTGGTATTAGAATTCAAAAGCGGTAGGCTACTTTTTTGGCTGAGTGTACTAAGTGGGCGTAAAGGAGCGTTTTCCAAAATAAATACCGGGGTAGCTTTAGCTACTTTCTCAAAATATGGACTTTTGAAGTTTTCTGGCTCAGAATCGTTAGTACTTTCGAACCTTATACATGAAAAATATTGTTAAACAATATGTGGAATATGTTACATGTTACAGTGTCAGTTAGTTTAATAATGTTAAACAATATGTGGAATATGTTAATTATCATTATCTATTTTAAATCCCCATTTAGTTATTTATTTATTCCTACATGAACCCAGCTTATTAAGCACACATGGCTAAACCGAAATTCCCCATTGCATAAAGTGAAAATTATCCGTAAAAACAACCTAACAACCAACACAACGAATTGCCTTAACTTTGATGAAACTTGAGTACTTCTGACGCGTAGGCGGCAAGCCATTGAATTTATTCCGGTCCACACCTCTCGCAATAGCGTTCAGGATTTCGGCTAAATATAGAGGAAACTGCGTCACATTGAAATTCAATTATGTCCGTTCATAACTGCGAAGACACCCAGATGAAAAATACCCTATTATAACCGTATTTCTGCGACAAGTGATTGTGGGAACCAAACAGGGGCGACTCGTTCGACATTAATGTATTGTTTTTATTAGAACCTGACTTGACCTGTGAGCCTTACTACCTCTTTGATAGGAATTTCAAATACTGGTAAGGGCAAATATTTGTGTGATGAGCACGAGCATTTGTTCTTGAGTCATGGATGTTTTCTATTTCAGTATGTATTTATCTATTTAAGTATGTATCGTCGTTTAGTACCCATAGTACAAGCATTGCTTACAAGGAAGGGTACCAAACACCCTCAAAGGGTTCAAACTTTGAAGGGTGTTTTTTTTAGGAAAATGAGTTTGAGGTGAAATGACAAAACACGTGTCTATTCTTTTTTCATGTTCTCCAACATATCGTCGACCGTCGGCTGAATTACGGTAAGGGACATTGTTTTGCCTGTCCCTTACCGTAATTCAGCCTACGGTCGAAGATATAATGAAACCAGTAATTAACTAAAAACTTGCTTGAATTTTTTTTCTGTATAAGTTGGATGGTTTAGTCACTTTTCAGTACTTTGAAGGACAATATCTCCTAAAAAGTTGAACTTGGGCAGCTAAAAAAAATACGTGTCTTCTGTTTTAGACTACTCTATGACATGTCTCAAAATGAATCAAATCGGAGTCGGACAGTTGGGTACCCTTCCTTGTTAGTTTGGGACTAGCTCGATTTGTGTAAGGTTATCCCCCGATAAAAAAAATAATCTGACCAATTGGGGGGCTTACAAACCTGCAAGTAGGTTCGCTTACCGCTGCCACTAGTGACGTTTCGCTAACCGCTCAAATTGGGACCCATACCGTCGTTGTCCGGTTCAAATAAGTCCAATTTGCACACATCGCAAATCGTATGCAACGCTATATCATACGCCCCTCCTCGGCCGGTGATAACAACCGTGATAGCGGTCACGGGCAGGCCACGTCACGGAGCGAGCGGGCCGTGACGTCACAACAACTGGCATTGAGTTTTTGCGCACATAACATGTACGAACCCGCATAAAGCACTGAACATCGACTGGGATTAACAATACCAGGCGACCGACCCATAGTTCTTCCTACCTCACAGCAAAGCAAATCTCGTGAGCTCTGCTCTTTACCGCGCACAATTTTTAACGCAGTCTGTATGACTAGCAACACTGCTAGTCATACAGATTTTGAAGAAATTACAGATAACAGATTTAACATGTGTTTTATACAGATTTCTACGATTCATAAGATTTGCGTTAGAGATGCAGCGAATAGTGATTTGATCGAATACCGAATATTCAGAAATGTTATAGGTACCTACTGTGCTTCTGACCTTACGATTTTTCACTCTCGTGGACGATAACTGGAAACTTAACACAGACAGCCCTGTTACGATTTGACTACATGTATAATACACGCTATCTGATGCCAAGGCGTGGCTTTACCTAGCTGTTACTTTACACATGTGAGGCGCGGCAAAAACAACGCTGACTCGAACACCATGCCAGTTTAATGTTACATTTCAGTCCGATAACTATAGTACACGACCAAATAGTCGTATAATCGCACGCGGTATTCTCTCATATGCGTTAGACGATTAACGATTACGGTAGATTAGGACCCGAAGCAAAAAATAAACACTTAACTCATTTAAGTCCGCAAACGGAGTTGCGAGTGGGTCCACTAGTGTACAGAACGATTCACAAGAGCTGGCACGAATGGATTGACCGAAAGTAATGTCACTGATGAGTGACGTTCTTATACGGGTAGCACCAAATCCATGCCAGCTCTTGTGAATCGAATTGTACGAATAAATTTTTAACGACGGACGGGAGACGGGACAACATTGCCAGTTTAGCCATAACACACAGCACAGCGATTATCATTGTCAACCGTCTGTAGATAAGGGGATAAGTAAATAAACACTTCCTTAAGTAGACTGGTCGGCCATATTAATGTGCTAAACGACTTTTTGTGATTTTTTTTATAATGACTTAAGTTGCAATTAAATTATAAGATTTGCAATTAAAACAATGTTATAATTTAGTAATAGGTTGTTTATTATAGAGTAGTTAATGAGTTGAGTTTTTTAATTTGTTTTCAAGTTACTATTTTTTTTAATTAACTTACATTTTCTACACGCATTCATTTGTGACAATAGGAATGACAAGGGATTCATTCAACAGATATTCATAGGCTCTCGGTTTTTGGCTTTTATGAAGGATTTATAATATAATTGTTTCCTCACATACTCATTTATTTTCATTAAATTTTGGAAGAGGTTGATTTTTACCGGTTAGACCACTTGTTCTTAAATGTGTTTCTTTTCTTTAGGTTTTGCAATAAAGTACCGTCTTTACTATAAGGGCACACGGTGCTCCGAAAACCCGATTTTCTTACACATACATGCTGTGTTCGTCATTTCAGTTAATTTAAAAAGTATCTGTTGGACCCCAAACTTGTGTTGCTAAAGGGCCCAGCCACGGCCCCGAGATATTGAGCATTAAATAATATAATAGCTTATGTACTCACAGTTCTGCTTGGGGTAAGTGACGTTCAACTGCGCAGCAAACTGCACGATGATGCACGTCACATTGTTACTGTCGGTGTAGTTCCAGAGCCCCTGGTCCGGGGGCCCGACGGGCTTGGGCGGGGCAGGCGTCGGCGCGGGCGTCGGCGCGGGGGTCGGCGCGGGCGTCGTTGTGGTTGTAGTTGTGGATGTTGAGGTTGTCGTTGAGGTGGTTGTTGGGGGCTCTGTGGTTGTGGTTGTTGAGGTGGTCGTTGGAGGCTTTGCGGTTGTGGTTGCATCAGTGTCGGTTGCTTCTGTGGTGATGCTCGATGTTGAGATGTCGCCGATATCGATGATGCTTGTGGGCTGCGTTGTGGGGGGTTCAACAGGGGAACCTGGTACGGGATTGAATATTTATGATTTCAACAAGTAAAAACCTAACATGAAATATGATACCAAGATGTCAATTGTACCCTTTCACAGTCTATTATGAAAGCCATTTTTGTTGCATGGCTTTTTTATTGCAGAAATCATTTCCGTATACCATTCTAAGCACTATACTAAAACTCAGCCATTGATACAATGTGTAGTTTTTGAGAAATAAAATTCTAATATCGCCTGGATAATGGGTCACTAGAATCACAAAAAAAAACATAAAAATCAAACTGGGCTACTTATTGAAATTCTATTAAACAATTATTTATTTAAACTTTATTGCATAATAATAGAAAAGTACAATAGGCGGACTTAATGCCTTAAGGCATTCTTTACCAGTCAACCATCGGGTAAAACAGAGACTTACATCATGTCTACACCCTTAATCACACATTCTAGTGACCCATCCTCTGCCTAACTTTAGAATTTAATTTCTCAAAAACTACACATTGTATCGATGGCAGAGTTTTAGTTGCTCATTCCCGAAATACCACATTAATAAAATACCAGGTTTTTAAAATACCAGATTCTCGACGTATCAGATTCCCCATATACCAGATTCCCAAAACATACACCAAAATGATTTAGATCCTTGAGTAACTTACAATTTTATAATCAAGTGTAACAGGAATGTGGTAAAACGGAATCTTATAAATCGAGAATCTAGTATTTTGAAAAATCTGGTATTTTAGGAATGCGGTATTTCGGGAATAAGCGGTTTTAGTATAGTGCTTAGAATGGTATAAGGAAACAATCTCTGTCAGAAAAAAGCCATGCAACAAAAGTGGCTTTCATAAAAGACTGCGATTTTCAGATGGCTATAATAGGTATAGTGTTAACAGAAGTCCTAGAATACATGAACCAAGTCAAAGTTGGACACAGCAGAATTTCTATGAATGCTTGATAATAAAATTTCATGTTTGTTTGCACATCACGCAACAACTACCGGACCCATCTTCATGAAATTTGGTGTACGGATAGATTATGACCCTGGTTAACACATAGGATACTTTTAAACAGCTATTTCACCTCCGCGAAGTTGCGGGCGGGTTCACTAGTAACAAAATATAAAGTAAAAGAATAGTACAACATGAATCAAGGTCAGTATTTCTTCTCTGAATATGATTTTTATATGTAAGATACTCATTAAATTATTAACAATATGATAAAGTTAATGACAAGCAAGGTTATTTGCTTAAAACATTATCTCGCTTTGTAGACAGATTGCAAGGTGAAAAGTAATTTTAATGTTCAATTGAAGGTAGAATACTTTTTGAAGTACTCATGAAAAATTATTGTCTTGTCTATTTCACAATCTATGTAATGAGCTTAGTAATATCGAATATATAGATAGACCCACAATTTGCCCACAATCTAATTACTGAAGAAATCTTTTCTAGAAACCGATAGAAATAAATTGAAGGTATTCGCAGATTCATAGCAGCAGATTGCGCAAATAGGACCAGAATAATACCGACATGGAGTGCAATGAGCTAAAAACTCGACGCCCCGTTTACTATTCACGCGATAAAAAGCAACAAAGACACTACCTTATTCTACGTTGCGAAATGAATCTCGAGATAAAACGGTACTTACCAAGAACCACGCCACAAATCAATGCCGAAAGAAAGTAAAATTTAAACGATGCCATATTCACGAATAGCGTCGCGACAGCAACAAATAGAAATTGCGTTTAACAAGCAATAATAGGAACTGCGAGGCAAAAAGGAATCAGTGATAATCCGGTAGTGAAATTAACGTCAGTCACTGCCTGCGCTAGTTGGACAGCTGAGCGGTGTTGCCACAATGCGTGTGGTGTTGACCAGTAAAAATGTAGTGCGGCTCCTGTATAAAAATAAACCGGTAACGTCGAACAGTCGTAGCTTGTGGCGTGCGTCATACGGTTCTAAAGGCATGCCACAATAGTAGAAAACATTTTTATCACGCTTCAACAAGTTTCGAAGTTACATAAAATAATAAAAATACTTATTTCTTTGTGACCCAAGAACATTAATCCACTTAACAATTATAGCTGGAGTAATAAAGATCATTATGATTTATTAAATACAAAATTATTATGTTTAAATTATCCTTTAATTACTATGGCCCAATTATAAAAAGGCCATTGCAGTCTACGCCCGTGGCTGAACAGTTGTGCCAGTGCAATGGGACTTGAAAAAAGAACTATCAAAATAATTGTCATTGTTGTTGTCAGTCTGATTGTTATTGGTAAGTTTTTAATTTATTTGGCGCTTATTTGAAATTTTACTATTATTTTCTTAATTCAGTACGAGATCAAAGTTTACATCGCATTTATTTTTGTCCCTGTTGTAGAGTTTACGAGTCCTACTTCTTAAATTCCAAATTTAAAGTGATGTGATATAAAATAATGTGCGTGTTTACTTTAAAAGCTTGTATTGCCTTATATATGTGTGTGTTCGCCTGTTTGTGTGTGTGGATTTATTTTGTAAATAAAATATGAATATTTTACAAGCTATCACTCATTCCGCACGGTAGTGTATGAGCCAAGTTCATGTTGTACGAATCGGTAATTTTTACCTTTGTTTAATTAGGTATTATATTATAATCTCCGAACGTGATCGCATCACACGTTGCTGTCGTAATTATTACAATACAAAACTTTATGTTTGTAACTTGTTGTCGTTGTGTCGTGTGTTCTGATATAATGTACTTAATGTACTCTACCTACCTACTAAACTACTGTTATGAGATCTGTTATTACAAATTATACTTAATTAAGTATGGACTAATTTATGCTCAGAAATAAAATACTTCAATATTAATTAAATCAAAATATGGTGTTAATTTATTACTTATACTTTAATTTTAAATTTTAACACCGAGAATAACTCGTAAACAATTAATAAGTACCTATTATAGGGTTTGCTAAAGGGTTCGCGTTATGTCTATTGGTCATGAGGTCACTGAGTAATTTCGTTCAATTAGATAGTTGGCACACTAATGAACAAATTTTCACATGACCTCATAACAAAATAAGTGTTACTCATTTACGCATAATTGGTATACGTAAGGTGCATTAGAATAAATTCAAACAGGAGGTAATTCCGAATCCGAAGGCAGGTCAAATGTAAATATTCAAAATATTGTTATTTCACCATGAAAATAATAGTATTTAAAAAATACGTGACACTTTCGTTACATTTACGTTACATTTTTACAAAATTTAATGTAAACGTAACGAAAGTATTTTATTTTTAGCCACTAAAAACTCAATTATATTAATAATATGTATTTTTTTCAGCTACCTTATCTAATGAGAATATTTACTAGTATGATCAAAGCTTTACGACACTCATGTAACGTTTTATAATAACGTCACGTATATTTTTTATGTTACTTCTCTGTCACATTCACATTGGTCAAAATCCGCGGCCTTGCCCTTATTACTTTCCAAAACTACCATAATCTTTTATTTTTAAATAATTTACAAAAATGAAATATTGAAGAATAACAAAAGGCTTTTTGTCCAAAACTACCCGGTGCATGTGGGGTAAACGCGGATACTAATTGGAGTTATTGCGATTATTTTGATAATATCCTACATATTTAATAGAACTACTTAGTAGCAGTTATCCACATATCAGTAGAAGTTGTAACAATAGGAGTTATGATAACTGTTTATTTAAGGATCTCTGTATTTTTTTGGTGTGCAATAAAGAGTATTGTATTGTATAACTCCAAAACGGCATTACTTTCAAAAAGTGTATTTGGTATGGCTCCTAAATTATACAATAAATTGCCAAATTCTGTAAGAGAGTATGATATGCCACAATTTAAAAGGGCGTTATTTGATTTTTTAGTAGATAAGGCATTTTATTCTATAAAAGAATTCTTGGAAAGTTATTAAGTAGGACTAAATAATATAATATAATTAGCATGTTGCATGCTTGAACATTTGTATGCCGATTGGCCGAACATAGTGATACCTTATTAATATCTGTACCACCTTTGTAACCTGTGCTTCACAAATAAAATATACTTTACTTTACTTTACTTTACCTACTACTTAGGTAGTTGGAGTTATTTACATAACATCGTATTGTATAATTCCTACTACTTAGTTGGAGTCACACAAAATCGTATACATGGCACTAAATATAGATGAGAATTATAAGAAGACGCGTGAAAAAAATCTTTGCTACATACTTATTTTGAAATGCGTGTGCGGCTTTTCTTCTTGTAGACCATCCACGCACTACGGTTGGTGCAAGTCAAAAGATCCATGATAGTGGGGCACGGCGAGCTAGAATTCTAGAAAAGGTTGTGTCTGGGATTACCCCGCGTCCGTATTTACCCCACTCTCCCCTATCGGCCTACATGTGTCTACACTGCACCACATTTTTTATCGTAAATGTCCGTTATCACTACACGTAATTACCTTTCCTTAAACCACCAAGGTGGCAATATAAAAATGTAACTAATTTATTTCAGGAGGCTTGCTCGGATTACTCGGTATCTTATTATACCAGCAACCATATATAGGTAAGGATAATAACCCATAATGAATTAAACACATAATACCACTTCTAACGCTTGCGTGTTAAGTATGTCGGTGATGTCCGGTGATAACTAGAAAGACTAGGCCCAAGATGCAGCCCTTTTTAAATATCTTACTTTCATATTTCTTTCTGTAACTTAGTAAATGTTATATTAACTTTACTTAACAACAGAACTGGAGTTGTGGCCGAGAATAGCTGACGATGAGCAGCGTCTGATCTCTTTTAGTACCACGGAACCTGGGAGTTGGCACCCGTGGGTCCGACGCATTAACGACTTTATTAGCGGTAAGAATCTTTCCTACTAATAAATAAAAATAAAATAACATAATTTATTTCTGCAAGTAGGCCCTCAAGGGCTCGCTTGGGTGGATTTTCGTCCGCGACATTTGTATGCCAAACTAAATGAATGGCATACAAATTTGTATAGCGAAAATCCACCCTTTTACATGTCTGATTTTATTCTTTCCTCTCCTTTTGGCGCTTCGGGTAATGACCTTCTGGTGAGAAGAAGCGCCGGATAATATTATAAATTCGAAACTTTGTGAAGATGATTGGATGTTCTAGAATACGAGACATCAGTCCCCGAGGACCCCCCACACGCGCCGTGCTCGACGCATCCCCACCATGAGGAGTTACAGCGCTCAGGGCGCTGCGAGCACGCCATGCGATACTGGAAGCCTTGTACTGTTGACACACTATATGGGTACATCACGGGGACCCCCTGCGTGTTCCTTAAGTTGATGCATGTAAGTATCCATATGACCACCCGAATCTCTATAATACGAGACATCAGTCCCCGAGGACCCCCCACACGCGCCGTGCTCGATGCATCCCCACCATGAGGAGTTACAGCGTTCAGGGCGCTGCGACCACGCCATGGGATACTGGAAGCCTTGTACCGTTGGCAGACTATATGGGTACATCACGGGGACCCCTTGCGTGTTCCTTAAGTTGAAGTGAAATTTACTGATTCCGAATATGTATAGAACTCAGTGTCGGAAAAAAATGTTAGATGTGCCTTTTTGCGTTATGGCGGCAGACTTACATGCGTCAACTTAAGGAACACGCAGGGGGTCTGCTATACTGGAAGCCTTGTACCGCTGACACACTATATGGGTTCATCACGGGTACACCCTGCGTATTCCTCATGCTGACGCATGTAAGTATAAGTATCCAGATGACCCCTCGGAGCACTACAATCCTGCGATTAGGGCTTCCCTAACAAATACCAGGAACCCGTTATCATACATATCAAAAATACCGGGGACCTGGTATTGTTGCCCATATTAAAAATACCGGGATTGAAAGCCTTACCTGTAACTATTTCCCAGGTATACATACGTAAGAATCAGACGACCTACTACCAGTACTACCAGTGTAATCAGTGGACAAAGTGGAAAGGTAGAGAATGTGGATGAAATTAACTCAAACGTATTTATTTTGTATTTCGGCAGATTGACCAATGGACGCCCCATCCATACAATGTATCGGTCAACCTACCTATACCGCCTGACATGCCGGAACATGTGAAACAAGGATTGGTAAGTGTTTATTTTGTACTGTACTTCAAAATTTCAATCGTGCGCGAGTTCGGGTCAGAAACACCTTTTTATATTATTCTTTATTACAGAGATTATATAGACTCAAGATTTAGATTTCTCGTAAAATAAAAAAAATTACTCGACTTGGCGGGGGCACTACCGTGCCCCAGATAAATGTCTATGTCATGGACAAGGATATTCGGAAATGATAATTTCCTGCACAAGAACCTTAAAATAAATAGGACCTTTTTTTATTAATTCATGGTCCTGCATAAGTAATCATTGATTTTTAAGCTTTAGTGCACCTACTGTGAAGTAGTCATTAAATAATGATTTATGAATATGATAGTGTATATACTGTTTTGGAAAAAAATATACCTCTCCGAGCTTCTTACGCCGGATCTTCTCGGGGCAAAGGTTCCACACTAGAACCGGAGGTAAATCTTGACATTCATAGGTGCATTCGATATGCCTAAATTTAAGAATACAGAACTTTGAGTCTTTGTTGCCATTTTAGCTGTGTGATGTATATTTTGAGTCATCCCTCAGAAACACCCGTCAGCCGCTCTCGAAGATTACGTATGGGTGTCCTGTAAGGGGGAATCCCCGGTCGACGACGAGAACATAGGTCGAGTGCAGTACATTCCAGAAAGCTTGCCCCCTGGGTTCCCGATAAGGCGGTTGCACACTGCAGACCGAACTGCCGACGACTGCGAAGAACTGCCCCATAGAGATGGGGGGCCGTTGCTTGCTGTGTTCTTTCCGAACTTGATACGTGAGTGTTTTTTATGTACCCAAAGTCCTACCAATTCAGTCCACCAGTCTGATCAGAATGACGAGAGAATTATCGTGTAACCCTTGGACTTATGGCGACACCGCCACCTAGTACGAGTAGTAGGTACATAGGTTAGAAGCAGTGGACTTCAACATCGACAATCGATAGATGGCGCTTACATCAACGTCCATACAAAGCGTCATCTCCATTCTGTTCTACATCGCGCTATCGAAGTGTTGTAAATAAGTTGGAAGTGTTATACATATATTAAAAGTGTTTACAATTCAGACCGAATCACCGGGGAATGAAAATTAAACATTTTTAATAATATTCGTCAGTCCATAGTCCGACCCAGCCAATAAATGTTGAATCTGCTTAGGTTGTTTACCTATACTTTTTAATTATCTTCTGAATATTGCATTCTGTAGGTACTTATCGATATGCATATGTATAGTCGATGAATGAGAAGACCCTATGTGACAGCTCAAAAGTGCCACGAGAATTCCGGCCTCTGCTAATTACCATTTATTTTCGATAGGTGGCGTGATTATCAGCGTGGAATGCCGGATTTGGACTCGCGACGTCGTCTACGATGCCAGCAAAAACATCGGTCGTACGCGCTTTGAAATTCTCATAGATTAAGAACCTCTTAGCTAAGTACTTGTGTCGACATCAGTCCATTTTAAGCCCTAGCAAACTAGTCTAAGCTATGGGTTAGGAAAAGTAACTGTTTGCGCATTACTGAAAGCCAAAGATGCCCAATAAGTAGTAACCGAGATGCATACGTGTGACATTGGAAAGACATATTGCTGACTCAGATCCAAAAGAAATGTAATATGAGTGCTACAGAAAAGGCAGCTTCAGAAGCCGCTGGTAATTTATAAATAGTAATTAACACATTCAGTACCGAGATCCTGAACTATCGGGTTCATTTTGTATCAACTTTTGGGAGCTTGACACTGAATGTGGGAAAATAAAACGTATATTTATTTAGAATTATTTTATTGCATAACTCGTCAAGAATTACATTTCAAGCAACGTGATCTCGCTTACACCAAACATTTAAAATTGACAATTACAACATGAAATATTACATCTATACCAAGGACCATTAAAACAAGAGGACTGTCGTTCTCCATACAAAAAGCTGTTCTCCGAATTTACAACGCCATCTATGTATAAGCTTGGTATAAGAATTATATTATTTACAATTATTCAACTTTGCAAACGTGACACAGTATTTAAATGTTAGAATTTATTTATTATTAGCTGTTTACGAACTAATTGTTACTATACTATGTGATGTGAACATCGTTAAATGTTAAGTTTTTTAGCGCCCTCTAGTTTTTGCCTGGATATCTCCTTGCGGTCGGGTTACGATCCAAAGTATGGAGAATGACAGTCAGAGGACTGTCATTCAAACAAGAGTGTTTTAATGTGTGTGTTTTATGTTTAAAAGCGAACTTAAAAAATGGTTAATTGAACAATGTTTTTATTGCATTGACGAATATTTCAATTATTATAAAGACTGACTGATTATTAGATTTAAGTAGCTTTAGCCAATTTTGATTCGGGATAGTTCTGACATTTAATATTTATAATCCTGGCATTTACATTTATAATCCTGACATTGAATTTATACTGATCATGTAGAATAGCTGTCATTGTATTTATTTATTGTATTTTAGTTAATTAAGAGTAATCAAACATTGAACCATAATTGTATTGTTACCGTTGACATTTTAATTATTTAATCGTTTTGACATTGTTACTCATTATTGCTATGTTGGTTTTGTCTGTCACAGGAACCTTTATATTTTATTTTATGTTTGCATGCCAGCTGCTGGTGAAATGTGCGTGTTCCCGATTATATATTTGTAAGATACCATCCATTGTACCACATTTTAAGCAAATAAAGACATTTGATTTGATTTGATTTGATTTGAATGGTCCTTGTCTATACTAAATATTCTATGATAGTAGATGTTTATATTTACAAAATAGGTAAAAAGAAATATACTGCACTAGATAGCCGAATAAATTAGGTTTATGTATAGTTATTTCTGACTGAACATATCAAGCTAGTGTATCCTTTAAAGTCGTAGGAACTACCCGCATCTTTCGCGCATTTTGAACTTTTAAAAACATCAAAACTAATAAAAACGTATGTAACTGGACGTTTTCCAAAATAAATGCCGGGGTAGCTACTTTCTCAAAATATGGACTTTTGAGGTTTTTCTGGCTCAAAATCGTTAGTACTTTCGAACCTTATACGTAAAAAAAAGTGTCCCGAATTTATTTTCCCATTACGTCACTATTTTGCATTTTGTTTGTATGAACGTGACGTAGTGGAAGAAAAAAATTCCATACAAATTTTGGGACACCTTTTTTACGTATAAGGTTCGAAAGTACTAACGATTCTGAGCCAGAAAAACCTCAAAAGTCCATATTTTGAGAAAGTAGCTACCCCGGGATTTATTTTGGAAAACGCTCAACTATGTAACTAGGTGTAATAATAGTGAACATTCAAGTACCGTCAAACCCTCCAATTTCGCCCACCGTCCAATCTTTGCCCAGGATGAAAATATACTATTTTCTTCCTGGGCAAAGATTGGGCGGTGGGCAAAGTTGGAGGGTTTGACTGTATCTAAGTTAGGCACTCATGTGCCTCATTCATCATGTGTTTCTAAGATCTTAGATAGCTTAAAATAATTTGCAAGGAAGAAAGAAATAATTTATTTTATTATAAATAATTTATTTTAATAATTAGGGGTTTTGACCCAGAATAAATAATTTTTAGTCGTCTGTAAATAAAATATCTTTGAATTACTTAAAACAGTTCATTTGATAAAATAATTTCCGTAAAAGAACCCCTTAAAACCAATTTTAAAAATACGTATTTGAACTTTTAAATCAATATAAGGCGGACTTATCAACGTGTCACTAAACATTTCATTATATTATAGTACATTACATAACTAGGGTGGTAATACGAAGAAAGGCCGAGATCGCAGAAGTTTGCGGCCCGAGCTGTAAGCGAGGGGCGTAAATATGCGATCGAGGGCTTTCTTTATTACCTCCCGTGTTGTGTACATCATTTTATGTCTACACTTGGCTAGAAAGCGGCTTTTTCCGTACGCGCAGCGTGCGGAAAAAGTCACTTTATGGCTAGGTGTGGCATAAAAGACTTAAAATTTACAGAACATCAACATTATTCTAAACATAAATAATTTAACATTAAATATTAAACGTCTTAACGGTAATGCTCACATATTGTATGTTTAAAACAAAAGTGACATTATTTGAAACTGAACGCAAGTAGTGACACTTTCCAACTTGGCCCGTACTACCGTGCACGCAAATCTGTTATGTTTATTTAAGTTAGTAATTCAAGTATTGTCACTTTCGATATAAAAGAGCGGAAGTATTTTATGAAAATGCAAAAATACAGCCACTAAGTTTTTATTTTAAAGTAGGTACCTAGTAATGTTATAAAAGGCATAAGATTCTGAAAAAAAAACCTATGAAAGGAAATATGTTATATATAGGTATTTAACATCAAACACTTTCTGGTTATATTTGAGGCTTCAATAATAAAGAAAATGAATATTCAAGCCACGGCCACGGCTAAATAGGTACTTGTTTGTTTGAGATTCCTTTGTACATTTTGTATTCAGTATAATCATAGGTAGGCTTTTTCTTTTGAGACTTTATTTCCCTTCACATGCCCTTCACCCTTTCAGAGCTGTATAAATCGAAAGATTTTACACATTTGCCTTATTCCTAATTACAAGTTTGATTTAAAAGGTAAGTAGAGTCTGTGCGGAAAGAGAATAGGCGTGGCGAAAAATGGAACTAACCTAACCAGTATGGCATTTTTTTTTTTGCAAATACGGTAGAAAAGCGTTACAGCGCCCCCCATCTAAATCCTATTCTCTTTCCACACAGACTCTACCCTGCGAAAAGAAAGACGTTTTACCTAATATTGGTACATACCGAATTTCTCGTTTTTTATTTCCTGCCAGTTCAAAATTGGAATCAACGCCACTCGCTTGCTATTTTCCTTTCAACTCTTATTTTATCTTGCTTTAGACGTAAGGGCATTGAGCTTGAAAGTTGTTACAGATGGCGACACTGTCTACAACCTGTCAAGAATTTTACGAGTATTGTAGCAAAATCTGTAGTTTTTTAGCCCATATTCACCACAGATCAGTAATTTATAACTATGGATAAATTTATATGTGATATTCCGCGGGTAAAGGACGTTGTCGCTTGCGTCAGGACCGGATTTGGAGGAGGAGGGCAAGCGGGGCTACTGCCCCGGGCCTCCACAACACTTCCCTAATAAGTAGGGGCCTCCACTAGTCCGTTGGGGGCCTACGCTCCTTCGTTGCCCCAGGGCCTTCACACACACAAATCCGGCCCTGGCTTGCGTTGCGTCCTTCTATCTTGATGTCCTATAGTAACGGAGTCGGATAGGACGCCAGCGACATGTCCTTAAGGTTCCTCTACCCGTGGAATGTCACAATATTATAAGGAAATCTATAAACCATCCATCGACCCATGGTTCTTCCTGCTTCACGGAATACGAACCGATCTTGGGAGGTTGGCCTATTCTCCGAAACATTCAGTTCAAAGCACGTGTCCTGCTGTTTCGCTCACCCAAATGTTCTATAAGGATAGAGTGAAAGAGACGGCATGACACATACTTCGAACGAAAACGTTCGTTCTATAGGGAACGTGCACGAACTATAGGTGGCAGCACTAAACGACAAAAGAGACACGGGCGGACAATAAAGGAAACTATCCCCCCTGTCAAATCAAGCTGTCAGTGTCAACGATAATATGTAAACTGGTGTCAACGTCAAATATAGTAAGTCGTAGCTACACTGACGTTAATCGTCTTTCAACGCGATAAATTAACGTTACCTATTAACGGCGTTTTCGTCATGTGGCCCCAGCATGAGAGGGTATATTATTTAGACAGGCGGCACCAGTTGGCAGCACCTTCGTCGTGCACGTTCCCTATAGTACTTGCGAGTGCTCTTTTCCGCAGAAAGAAGTTATAAAAAGGAAAGTTAATAATTTGCTTGTCACATAATACCGGTTATAACTAGAAATAACCTGAAACTCTTGTCTACTGGACGAATATCTCGAAGCGAGCGCGTCCCGTGCGTCCCGTCCCGTCGTAATAGATGTCCCGCGCCCAGATGCGGCATTCCACGTTGATTACAACGCCAGCTGTCGAACAAAAATAGCAGTTAGAAATATCCATGTCTGACGACAAGTTTCCATATAATTATGTTGCATCCAGTCATCCTCATCCGGAGGTCCGTTTCACGAAACCAACAGAGCTCGCTAGGTAGGTTTGTGAAGCCATAAGTGTGGAACGCAAAATCGGTCAGTATCTGAGCAAAACTTACGAGCGCCTACTAGGCGGGATGTTGACACAGTTCGACGGGGCGTGAACTCGTATGTGAGTTTGTTTACATTGCGGGCTACCTAGGTACAATGAGTATAGTTGATCGATTAATCGCCGCAATGAAATGAAAAACGCATACGAGTTCTCGCCTCGTCTACCTAAACGGAGCCTAAAGACACTGTTGGGGATACTCACGAGTGGGATTCCTGAAGAACAAAGCGACCAGCGGTCCCGGATCCTTCTCGGGCAGATGCCGGTTCGCATACGGGATCCGGTCGGCCGTGTGCAGCCGGCTGAGCGGGAAGCCCGGCGGCAGACCGCCCGTGATGTACTCCACGATGCCGATGTTCTCCTTGTCGGCCTGGAACTCGCCCTGGCAGGACACCCAGATGTAGTCGTAGCCGCGGGCTAGGCGCTGCAAACGTCATTGACGGTGTTCAAATAATTTACGTAGTGTGGCGAGGCGTCAAACTTTATAGTCATAGCATTTATTGCAATCTATAGTTGTACAGACAGATCTTAATAAATAGGTAGTATTATAGTACATTCAGTTTCATATGGGCCCTGGGCCCTTATATCTTAATAGATCAGGTGAGCTGGCCGTGAGCTCCTGAGGAGTTCTGTTCTGACCTACATTGGACGTGCAGCAACGGCCCGCGAAAGCAGGCCCCGCTGCAGAGGCCATAGTTAAAACAAAGTTTTCTAGATTTTTAAAGAGTCAGCAAGACGCAGGCAATGCGTTCTTAGGCTACCACTAAGTATAAAAATACCTGTTATCACGAGAAAAATATATGTGGGTCTAGTGAAAAGGGTAAGTACAAGTCAAATTTATACCAGGTCACATCACAACTCTATTTTATGACTTAAGCTCTTTTGCTCCTAAGTTATATGCGACTTGTAACCCTTTTCACTAGACCCACAGAATTATATTTATATCTTCAATCCAGTACCTTCAGTACGAGAGATACGGGTAGTGACGACGTGATAGGTGATATTTAATGCTTTATCTCAAAGACCATTAAGTACCTAGGATAAAGAACATGGAAAAGTGTACAAAACTTTGATTTCGTAAAAATAGCTTCCGAAAAGTTTCTCAATTCTTACCATTCCTTCTTTGATGTGTTCAGGCATCTCTGGTGGGACGTGGAGGTTCATAGAATAGTTGTACGGATGAGGCGTCCAGTAGGTCACCTGCGGCAAAAAGATGATGTATCCATTATGTTCGTTATGATCTCTAGACTCATGAACTCACTCAGAAATCTAATGACTTATGTAAAAACCGGTCAAGTGCGAGTCGGACTCACGCACCGAGGGTTCCTTACAAAATCGACAATAGATAGGGGAATAATTCAAGAAAAAACTGTATGGTGGCGCAAACTTAACTTTGCTCTTGTAAAACTGTTGTCCCCATACATCGGCATATGCCGCGGTTAGTTTAGTAGGAGCAAATAAGGTTCAAGGGTCAAGTTAGGAAAACCGTTTTATTTTTCCTGTAATATTTAGGATAATATTAATAATTGCTAATTATTACAGATTTTTCTGTTCAGTAACTTCAGAGATAATAGGGGGGAATGGTATTTTTTTCAACGTTTTTTTATCTTAAATCAAAAACTACATGTCTAAGAAAAAAAATAAAAATGGTTTTGGAATCTACATATTAGGCCCTTACATTTGATATCTCACTCGATATATTAGCTCAACTTTTGATTTTCGACATCCCATTTCAGTCCCCTTTAAAAAAAAAGTAAAACAGGTATAAGATTTTTTTTCTGTCCCATAGGCTCGGATTAGTGGTTTTTAACACTATTCGAAATTTCAAGTCGATAGCATCAGTAGATCCTGAGATATCTTGCTGTGACAGACGGACAGACAGACAAACAGAGTCGCACCATAAGTCCTTTTTTACCATTTTGGTACGGAACCCTAAAAATTGATAATTCGTCATCTGCAGTGTCATTACGATGATTCTTATGAGTGTTGTAAGAAAACGTACTTAAGTGTGCCAATAAAAACTGAATTTCGCTGATCACATTCGTGACATGGGATAGTCGGAGGAAGACGCGCAGCTTGCCTATAGGGTGCCCCTAGCCGATGTCAATGTTGATCTGCATCGAATAAGCGATGTAGCTGCGTCAACGCCAGATTTTCGCCTAGGCCTACAAGGCCCCGGCCAGCCTAAAGAGGTGTGGAGAACAGCTATGGACCCTTCATATAAGCTCAAACGTATGGCTTGCCTTCTCAATACCAAGTGCCTAGGGGCCCTGAACTCAAGCTCTAAATACAGGCCTGGGCTACGGACTACGGACTACGTATACTATGGACAGTAGCTCTAGATATGGTACTAGAGCTAGCAGTAGCGTGGCGTCCATAGAACTCGATTCCTACCGGCTTGCCTAATATCAGGCATTTGAGCACCTCATTCTACAGCTCTTAAGGAAAATCTACGCCAAATTTGCACCGGCTTCCCCAAGGATATCTTTTACGCCACGCCACTGAGAGCTAGTATAAGCCGAGTCTAAATTTACCTTACATGGGGCAATTGAAGGAAGACTCAGGGTTTGTCCATGGGGTATCCGTAATAGTCAATGATTAGTAAGTATGCAGTTGGATGAACGGCGTGGCAGCGTGTCATGTGCTATGATGTCTTGTGTGCGTGTCATGTGCTATGATGTCATGTGTGTTATGTGTGTGTGACTTAGATTCCCATAGTGAACGGAGATATAGATTCCTTACATGTGCCAGGCGGAGGAAGACGCACGGCTTGCCCATGGGGTACCCGTAGCCGGTGTCGATGTTGCAGGGCTCCCACAGCTGCATGGCCGTGTCGCAGTCGGGCGAGCGCGGCATCGTGGGCATGCGCGGCCGCGTCGTGCACGGCGCGCGCGGCTGCGGCTCCGGGACCGTCGTCTCGTAAACTAGATGGTAGAAAGGAAGGAAATGTTAAGCTACGACCAAACTGCTGCTAAAACACTTTGACGTACCGTAAACACAGTGACACAGTGACGTGATTTATACGTCACGTTTTTGACGCGTACCGTCAAAACCGGTGCTCAAAATACGCCTAGATAATACGTGAACACTACGTTTTTTATTAGGCACCGGTTTAAAAGGTGCGACGCATGTGTCACGTTAATGCGTTTACGGTACGTCAACGTTTTTCTGAGCAGTGACTCCCACAAGTTGGGGGTGACGTTGCATAGTGAGTTGGCTTATGCTAATGTGACTTGTAATTAAAACAAAAAATAAAAACCGACTTCCAAAAACTTTAACTAAAAACCAAAAAATAATATGTTAATCACCCCAAAGAAATGGATAATCAACGATTCATATATACATATACAGATATTTATAGTTTTTAACCTGTTATTTTTGAAGTCGGTGCCTGCCACTGCCACGCAAAGCTGGCTATGCTGAGCTCCTTAGCTGGCACCGACTTCAAAAATAACAGGTTAAAAACTATAAATATCTGTATATGTATATATGAATCGTTGATTATCCATTTCTTTGGGGTGATTAACATATTATTTTTTGGTTTTTAGTTAAAGTTTTTGGAAGTCGGTTTTTATTTCTTGTTTTAAAAATTTACTTTATTTTTTAATTTTTAGTGGTAATTAATATTGTTTTGACCAAATAGACTTAAGTCTATTTAGTTAAAAGAAAAAATTCCAAATCGGTCTAGCCGTTTTCAAGTAATCGGGGAACAAACCTACATAAAAATTGCTCTTTTTTTGAAGTCGGTTAACACTAAAAACTTGTTGCTAATAAGAAATGGACGAGAAACTAAGAAAAATACCAAAATCGCTATATGTGTGCCTATGATATCTGAAGAGTTCCCTCGATTTCTTCAAGATACCATCATCAGATCCTGATTTGGTTGCAATGGGACCACCTCGGAGGTTATACCCTTTAAAACAAAAAAAGAATTTTCCAAATAGGTTCAGCCATCTTCAAGTAATCGGGGAAGAAACCTAGATACAAATTTACCCTTTGTTTTGAAGTCGGTTAACACTAGAAACTCGTTGCTAATAAGAAATGGACGAGAAATTACGAAAAATACCGAAATCGCTATATGTGTGCCTATAATATTTGAAGAGTTCCCTCGATTTCTCCAAGATTCCATCATCAGATCCTCATTTGGTTACGATGGGACCACCTCGGAAGTCTACCCTTTCAAACAAAAAAAGAATTTTCCAAATCGGTCCAGCCGTCTTCAAGTAATCGGTGAACAAACACACAAAAAAAAAAGTAAAAAAAATAAAAAAAAACATACAGACGAATTGAGAACCGTCCTTCTTTTGGAAGTCGGTTAAAAATAAGATGGATGCATTATCAAAGAATCAGTGAGCAACCATATCACGATTTGCGCCCTGCAGTGTCACTGGAGGAACATTCGTCTGAAAAACGAGTTTTTGCACTAGATCCTAGAATGAAAACATTAAGAATCTCTTGGACTCAGGATCGGTAATACCTACTCTCATATTTTTAGAGTAACGCAAAGCTTTGCTGTGTGTAAGCTGTGATTTCAGGAATCCTACTAGCTAGTATTATAAATGTGAAAGTTTGTTAAATTATCGGATGTTTGTTACTAAATAACAGGGTAGCAACTGCATGGATTAAGATGAAATTTGGGATGCAAGTAGACCTCTACAAACATAGGATACCTACTTTATATCCAGGTAAACGGATCTATGTAGTTCCCTTGGAACAAAAACGGGAATAACGCGGGCGAAGCCGCGGGTATATGGTAGTAAATAACATATCCACTTACCGCTGAGGAACTCATTGATGCGCTGTATCCAGGGATGGTAGCTGCCAGGGTCCTGGGGTCTGAACTGGATGAGCGGTTGCTCCCATCTGTAGTCGTCAGCAGAGCGTGGCCAAACCTCCAGCTCTGTCACATCAGAACACATTATTACTTAGGGTGGCGGTAGACTAGGCCCTAGCCCAAGTATAAAGACAAACAAGTAGTCAAAATTCGGTCGTTTTGGAGCGCGCGATAAACTAAGTATTCTAGATCGAGATGCAGACTGTGCAATTCGTACTGGGGCATTCTTATGTATTCGTAAAACTTTGCTTGTAGTGCGTTCGTTTACAGCGCGCACACACACAAAGCGCGCCTTGTAGCTTTCCAGGAAGAAACATTACTGCTATTATAGGAACTGTTACTGTGCCCCAGGGTTACCAAACCGACGACTATAACTGCCACTTGCTCGATCACACACACAATAAGCTTAAGATGAGCTATTTCAACCAATGGTCAGAACACTCACTTTGATCGATAAGCGAACCCACAACTAAAACTCCTAGTACCAAGGACCTTAAAATAAATAGCCGGACGGAGCATCACTAACAAAGAACTGAAGCAAGAGCAAGTCTAATCGGCCGGCTACCTATCTGTGTGTGCTGCTCGCTGAAACTAGTTGATGTGTGCGTGCGGCTCGTAAGTACAAGCAGCCGGCGTATTAGAAACGGCTTCAGTTCTCTGTTGGCGAGCCTCCGTCCGGCTATTTATTTGAAGGTCCTTGCCTAGTACCTAGCTCGAACACACACTCTACATAAGTACTGGTTGAACCGTTTCAACCATTCCCGCTGGTCCGTTGCTCACTTTGAGCAATCACCAAAAAGTTAAAGGTGCTAAGCCCCCCGATTCAAACCCCAGAGTCAGTAGGACTCGTAGGTCAAGAGTCAAGTGTTAAAAAAATCATCATCAGGCCATGTAGTACTAGCCGCCCCTTTCTCAGCATTTTTTTTATCACGATTGGCCCCCCCTAATATCAGGACGCCCTAGGCCTGGGTCTAATTGGCGTTAGGTCAAAACCGCCACTGCTAGGAGAGGAAACAGGAGGGCAGTTTTTCCATACGTAGTCCCCTGTTTCCTCCCTGGATAATGCCAGTAGAGCAGTAATTTTTTGTCCAAAAATCTATGGCTACTATTGATATGTTCCTATGCTTTCCTTTTTACAATAAATTGATTCTCAAAAGAGATATTAACCTTCAAAAACCTAAAAAAATTGCCAGATTTTCCGCTGTGTTCACACATCCAGAAAACAAATTTGACTAGATTATTAAAAAAAAAGAAAACATAGGAACATGGCCAAAGCCTTTTTTTAATGTTTAATGAAAAAATTTGTTAAATAGGTTAAGTTTTGGGAAAGAAATCAGGGGACTACGAAACGTTGTTTTCATGAAATTTTAAAAGGTATTTTCGGTCCAAGCTGCAGTTGTCTCTATCGCGCTCTGCGGGGGACAGCGACACATTTTACAAATACTATTTGTAAATAACCTAATGTAATACCTATTAATGTAATACCTAATTTTCAATTATCTCGACCTTACTGTTTCCTCTTAATGCCGTGACGAGCAACGTACGCCTCGCGGGCAATCTCCGGCCCGCGGGAGCGATATTCCGAACTATTTAGGTTTGTGGCATGTGGTACCATATTTTGACGGTCCCGAAGTACACAGATGTTAAAACAAAATTAATTTTTGCTATAACTCTGACCTCCCCCTTAAATTTGTAATAAATTCTGGGTCCCCGTGAAGAAAAATTTCCCCCCACTGTCGATCGAAGCAGTGGTTCACTCACCTACATAATGTGGGTACAGCAAGAGCCCAAGCAGCAACCCCAGCAGGCCACCTGTAAAGAAAACACTTTTGTAACATTCACGCAAATCCCGCGCAGGCACAATAATATCAATTTACAAAAATGTTGTCTGTCCTCCGGCCGGAAAGCGTCACCTTGCGACCGCTGCGCTAAACGAAGATGCCGCTTTCTGGCTCCGTCGAACAGATAAATAGTATACAAACCTTGGCCAGTAAATAAGAAAGCCTCAGATCACATGTTTGTCGTCCTCGGCTTAGCCTCGGCCGACAATTTACATGTGATCTGAGCCATTTCTTACTTTACGGGCTTCGGTATGTAATGTACTATTATTTTGTAAATTGATACTGAACTTAAAATAAGACAATACCTACCTACTACGCCAAGTCTTCGGGACTGACCTACTTACATAAAAATTCACCCCTAAAATAAGAAATTCGCAAAACGACTAACTTCATTGTACTTCTACTACGAGTATTGTCTAGCTCTAACATCATAACGGAAAAAGGTAAAATATCCACGAACCAAACAAACCAACAAACTCCATCTATCTATTCTATACATATACTCACGGACAATGAATTCGGCTCATTTTCTTTATAAATGTTCATAGAAAATTACCCGAATTCATTGAACGTGAGTGTATAATAAAATCGTTGAAAGACTGTGTTTGTATATTACAAGTATATTAAAGTTTATTCGAAAAAAGTTACTGGGGAGTGTCAAGTATAAATAATTAATAAAACGTAAATAGTTTTTAAATCTTTTTCTGATTGTTTATTCATGCATTACGTAACAACTGCCGGGCCGATTTTCATGAAATTTGGTATACACGTAGATGATGACCCCGATTAACATATGGCATACTTTTTATCCGCCTCAGACGAAGCAAAAAGACACGTTCAACTTATTTCACCTCCAAACGAAGTCGCGAGCGGGTCGACTAGTTTTTATAGTACATTACACAACTAGGGTGGTAAAATAAAGAAAGGCCGAAATCGCAGATGTTTGCGGCCCGAGCTGCAAGCGAGGGACGTAATTATGCGATCGAGGGCTTTCTTTATTACCTCCCGTGTTGTGTAGGTACATAATTTTTAACACTTGGCCAGAAAGCGGTTTTTCCGTACACGAAGAAAGCCCTCGATCGCATAATTACGTCCCTCGCTTGCAGCTCGGGCCGCAAATATTTGTCTTTGTTTTACCACGCTTGTGTAATGTACTATTTAATTCCTTCAAAAATTTTATCAAATTTTAAACCAATCCGAACACTGGAAGTTGATGGAAATCGCGTTCCAACATTTAACTTGACTAGGTAATTGCAAAAGTTGCAAACAAAGAAATAAACACATCACATTAAATAAAACTTATTATCGCTCGTCCTTTATAACTAGTACAGAAACTATAAACAAAAAAAACTCACCAATAAGAATTAGGGTGACCACAACAATGACGATGATCTTAATGGTGCGTTTCTCGAGACCCATGGCGGCAGCGTGCAGCCGCGACCGGGATGCGACTGGCTGGATGGAGGGAACTAGGGTTGTGCGGAAATTTCATTACGCATACATTGCTGCTTTTTTTATTTGCAAACGCTTTGCGATGCTGATCCGATTCGATGCCCTTTTGGTCGCTCAAATATGTTCTTTTTGGCGGTCGATCCTCTTCCATTCTCTGTAGGGGACCGAGATAACAGAGGATAAGGGACTTTGTTGCTTCCATAATATTGGACTCCGACCAACTCTTCAGTCTCACCATTTCTCCAGATAGTTATATAATGAGGGCTAAATATTTATAAAACTCGCTAGGTGTCGCTTTACTTAAATGAGGGAACTGACTCTTTCCTATGACTTCGTCCTATTTGTCAGTGTTGCTACAAATAGGGCGTATGTTGTGAATAGAGTTTGATTTTAATTGACTTCAAAAAATGGTCCCTACCTAGTTAGTCGGGTTTTTCACACTTTTTAATGTTTCTTCCCCAATTATACGAAAACTGCTCGACCGATTGATACCGGTTCGTTACGGCTTAATTTCATAATGATAATGACTTATTTATTAATGAGGGTATTTAGAAATCGGAAATCCACCAGCTGGCAGCAGGGTGGCGAAAGGTCTATTTGGCAGTAGATGTCAAAATCAGGTGGTGTGATTGGTGGATCTTGACGCCTAATGTCAAAAAGACCTTTCGCCACCCTGCTGCCAGCTGGTGGTTTTATGATTTCTAAACACCCTCATTGGACTAAAATAGATTATTTGCCATAACGTCTAGGTGATTTTTTTTTTCTAAAAAGTAAGGATATGATCAGTCCTTTTCTTAGTACTGCCATCATAGTGGTAAACTAATATCGATGATCTAGTTCACGTTCACACTAGTACTAATTATTTTTTTTTGCCAATGAAATTGCAACTTTAAGATTTGTGCACTAACGTGCTAATTACGATTTTTTAATCACGTAATTAGTACAAGTGTGAACTAGACCATCGATATTTTAACAGCCTTCATATAGGGAACGTGCACAACGAAGGTGCTGCCAACTGGTGCCGCCAAACTAAATCATGTACCCTCTCATGCTGGGGCCACATTGACAAAAACGCCGTTAAAGATTAACGTCAGTGTAGCTACGACTTAATATATTTGACATTGACTTTAAGATATTGTCATTGATATTGACAGCTTGATTGACAAGGCTGATACCTACCTAGTTTCCTTTATTGTCCGCCCGTGTCTCTTTTGTCGTTTAGTGCTGCCACCTATAGTTCGTGTACGTTTCCTATTAATGTTTTCAACGCAGCAATGTACTCGCACCACCCGACGCGACCCCGGAGACGCGTCCGCCGCCGCTGCGCGACTCGCGCGCCGCGCTGGCGCCGCCATCATAGTACTCTAACAAATCTAATATCTACTATGTGTGACAGTACCCGCGGACCTCTGCCGAATCTGCGGAACTGTGTCAATGACCTTTCCCGATTTGCTTTGTAAGTCAAATAAGTCAGGTTTTAATAAAGAAGAGATCAATTAAAAAGCCTCCGCATTCAAAGGAACACCAATACTACCGTAGATAATCTGGGGAGCATCTTTTGTTTATATGTTAGGTACTTTAATTCTAATTTTATGTTGTTTATACAAAGCTTGTCTAGTGTATAATATTTTAGTAATTAACAACAATTAGACATGGAAGAGAGAGTCAAAATAGAGGTTTAAGGAGTTAAGTTACAAACTCTTAAATTCTAATTAATCTTTCATTGTTTCACTTAAGCTCTTAGTAGATTATAATAAAGAAAACATTGTAAGTACAATCGTACCCTTGGTCAAATAACGTCTTATCTGCGAAATGACAAATTTTCAGGATCTGTGTGTATCATGTAGTTCGTATGATTTGTATGACTTTAGAGCAATAAAAAAACTTTGGACGTAAAGTCACATGCGACGTTATTTGACCAAAGGTACGTAATACTAAGTATTATACTCAGATCACACTCCTGCTGTGACTTTAACAGGAGTGTAGACTGGATTGTGTATCACACTATTATTATTTACTGCCTCAGAAATCTACCACGTGCAACGCGGTTATTTCGCCTTTTACCTTTCGTATATGCAAAGCTTCTAGATTGTGCCTGTTTATTGATCAAATAAAAAAAAACCTTTAATAATGTTCAAGATTACGTACCTACTTACGTAGAGTTTCAGGCATATACATTTTCCATACGCAGATATTTATTGCGACCCACTGCCAATTAACATCTTTGACATGTATTTTGCTACTTTATAAATAGGTGTTGTACCTATGTTGGAGACGTTCATCCAACGTCCTTCGTAGAAAAACAAACGTTTTTCGTTTCGCGGACAATCACATTTCTTTACTTTCCTATAGCCAAACACTAATCAAATATTTTCATGCTTATGTTTAGTGCCTTGTCGGTTTCTTTTGCGCAACCTGTTTAACGTGATATTTTGCAACAAGATAAAATCTAGAGCGAACAGGTCACTTTTTATCCTGGAAGAGAAAAAGTACGCAAAATACCTACCATCACGCGGGCGAAGCGGCGTTTGTGATAATGGTATAATTCATTGTTCAAATACCACCAAATGAAATGGAAAATGTATGTTTTCCATCACTAAATTTCACTTTTGGCGTCAAACGCCAGGCGAAAAACGTTACACGCTTGGTTTCCATACAAATCGACGAACTATTTCATTACATTATATCTCGATATAGAGCTGCCATTATCGTTACACAGGTTACACCTGGGTGATGTCATGCTCTTTTATTAGAGTGCAAGGTAATAGGGTGTAAAACGGGGTGACGCAGTTACCTTGATGGGGCTTATATACATGTTACCTGGTTAGGTATAGGTACGCTTTCACAGGTTGTCTTTACGGTTTCAACAACGGAATTTGCGGGTTTGGTTGTTTTGGCATCTGGGTGCGAATATTTTGAGACCCACATCAGCAGCTGATGAAAAATCTTTTTCATCACACTTGCTCGAAAATGGTGTCATTACACGTAGGTTTTGCGGGCCGTAAGTGGCCTATTACGCCCTAGGGCGTAATGGTTTTCTTTTTAAATTTGAAACGCTGGTTCTGTTTTACTCTTATTTGTCATTTTCAAAGGAAACACAACTTACTTTTTTAACATTTATTACTGAAATATTTATTAAAAGAGAACTGTTATTGCAAATACATGTAAACACATATTTCTGTAACATTAATTAAATGTTTAAATATAGTATTTCAGTATTTTGCAAATATAAAATAAACCATTTTTAGTCTTTATCGCTATGGTTTCCGAACGTGACTTGACGTTCGCATTGTCTATGGAATATGTCACTAATGTCACTGTCGGTTTTACAATTTTGTTTAGGTTAAGTAAGGTTATTTTAATCAGATTTCCTCACAAGTGTGATGAAAAACATTGTGTGTGCCACGGGCGGTAAAGGAATTACAAACTCGTGTTATTAAAGCCCTCGGCTTCGCCTCGGCCTTGTAACAATCACTCGTTTGTAATTCTTTACTTACCGCCCTTGATACACAATGTACTATTAAATAGTAGTAATTCCTTTACCGCCCGTGGCACACACAATGTTTTTCATCACACTTGTGAGGAAATATGATTAAAATAACCTTACTTAACCTAAATAAAATTGTAAAACTGACAGTGACATTAGTGACATTATCCACAGACAATGCGAAGACAGTCACGTTCGGAAACCTAGCGGTAAAGACTTAAAATGGTTTATTTTATTTTTGCAAAATACTGAAATGCACTATTTGAACATTTAATTAATGTTACAGAAATATGTGTTTACATGTATTTGCAATAACAGTTCTCTTTGAATAAATATTTCAGTAATAAAAGTTAAAAAAGTACGTTAGCTTTTCCTTTGAACATGACAAATAAGACTTATAAGAGTAAAACAGAACCAGTGTTTCAAATTTAAAAAGAAAACCATTACGCCCTAGGGCGTAATAGGTCATTTACGGCCCGCGAAACCTACGTGTAATGACACCATTTTCGAGCAAGTGTGATGAAAAGATTTTTTACCAACATCAGCAATTTCGGGATATTACCTAAATGAATGAAAAATACTAGAGATGTAACGATACCGATACCGATATATCGGCCGATACATCGGTATAGCCGATTATATACAACCGATATTTGAAGAGCGCGAAAAGAATTGGTTGTACTTATGAAAAAACATCTGCAAAAAGTTATTTCAATTACTGACTTAATTTATATATTGGTCTATTACCTTGTGCAATAATAATTAAATTACCTACTATGTTAATTATATATTTTTGTTTCATAATAAAAAAAATGTGTTGACAATTTATTTATTTTTACTTTACACCTTCAAGGTTGACTCTCTTTTAAATATAGCCAAGTTTTAGGTATAATAAGGACATACAATTAATAAATCTGAAGTTCATACTTCATTAGTTAGCTAAGATATCGGTATCGTATCGGTATCGCTGATAATTTACTATAATTATCGGTATCGGTATCGTATCGGCAAAATTATAAAATACTACAGTCAGTCAATTGGAGTATTAAAAATTGGACCCCTGAAGAAACGAATTGGTGATCCCTGTCCTAAAGTAATTCAGATAGCAAGATGAAAGCAACACATGTTCTTTAAGGATCGTAGATGTGTATAAGAAAATTTCTCGAAGTTCGACCCCTAATGGACTGAAGCGGGCGATGAAACTTTGTATCAACACGTCTGAAATTCACGCGGAAAATCGCAGACGGCATCTCGTATTTTAATTCGTTACACCACAATTTGTACCTAGAATTATCCTACAAGGATGTACAATGAACTCTTCATTTAATTCTATCATATGAAATTTTGAGCTGGAATCTAACTTTGTCTAGTCACCTTGCCGCCAAAACGTCGTACACAAAATACTTAAAAATTTTCTCACATTCACTCCTTAACAGAACCCATAATGGGGACAGAGACAGCGCTATGCAGATAGGGGTTGTTGACATTATGGTATTAGTCTACAAACTTACGTTTGCTGCTTATAACATCGCTACCTTCCTTGTGTAACCAAGATATTTGTATTAGGGAATGTTGGCTCTAGTTTTCGCCACCCGCAAAGTTAAGTTTGCAAAGCCATAACTATACATGTAGTATGTAATGTCTGCAAAGCGGATTTAATGTCGGCAGGGGGCACAGTTATGTATGTATAGATATAAAACGCTTAGTATGTTAATGAAATAATGAGATAATGACAATGCGAGTTGCTTAACGGTTTTTCTCGTAAGTGTACGTATTTATGTCTTGATATTAAAATGTTTTGAGTCACCCGGTTCTCCATACAAACAACATACATAACCCTCCTTTTTGCTTCGCGTAGTCGGGTAAAGAAGCGAGTCAATATCGTCTTCGGTTTCCGCGATTATCACTCATTGTAATTAAACAATGGATTAGGATTATTCTTTGGAAATATGTCTGCGGTCACCTTATTCCTCTGGCCCTTTTTCATACTAAACGTATGGAGACAGAGGAATAAATCGCAGACATATTTCTGAAGAATAACCCATTAAATCCCGTATATTACTTATCCAGCACAACGTTTTGTAACCCTTTAGAGCGTTTATGGTCGTGAGTCATGCACAACTACCGTATACAATACAATACAATATTCTTTATTGTGCACCAAAACAAAAGATTACAAAAACTTAAATCTAAAACAGCATAAATGGTAAACAACAGGCGGTCTTATCGCTAATAAGCGATCTCTTCCAGACAACCTTAGGGTAGTAGAGTGGGCGCAAAATAAAATCAGATGTGATGTATACTTGAATCAGTTAGTTGATTTCTTTATAAAGGCAAAGATAGCTAATAGTATAGACAAAAATAAAACCGTTGGTACAAATTAACTAAAGCTAGATTAAAATTAAAGCACTAATATTATAAATGTGAAAGTTTGTGAAAATGTTTGGATGTTTAGATATTTGGATATTGGATGTTTGTTACTAAATAACGGGGTAGCAACTGGATGGATTGAGCTGAAATTTGGCATGCCAGTAGACCAAGTCCTGTAGGCTTATGGTGCTACGCTTTGTCGCGCGATAAATAAATGATAAAGCATCCGTCACTCTCACACACTATTTGTCAGAACGTGACGGATGCTTTATCATTTACTTATCGCGCGACGAAGCGTAACATCATCAGCCTACTGGATTGAAACATAGTATATATCCCGGTAAAGATTTGCCTTGGGACAGTAACGGGAATGGGACAGCTAGTAACCTATATCCTAATTATAGTATAAAATAAGAATTGCATGAATATTATGATTATGATTACTCCCAGTAGGAGATCACCTTTTTAATTTGTAATGTTTGGTAAACAAAGTAATAGGACCTTCATAATACACAGGGTGTTTTACCGAATAAGACGCAATCAGTGTCGGCGCCAGTATAGGGCAGCCGGGAAGTAGGTTGGGGGCCCGACAGCTTGGCGCCAGGGGGTCGATCTGGCGCCAAAATACCTCCCCAATGCTGGGGTGACTCTGCCGATACGGGCCCTTTTATTTATTACACTAATTAGTTCATTTATGTAAATTAACCTACTTGTGACCATGGTCTTACTTAGAAAATCAGAGTGAGACGCAAACATATTGAAATAATAAAAACGGATCACTCACGTTATGCACACACGTTATACATACAGGTTATAGACTGTAGAAACGAGATAACGTTTCCTACCCGAGTCAGCGCCAACTCCTCTACTGCGCTCGACCATGCGTATACTAATATCGATAAAGGCTCGATATCAGTGTCCCCCGTCGTCACTAACCTAGGGGATCATCATGCGGTGCGCATTGAGGTGTCGAGTCTGCGCAAGACACCGACTACAAATACTCGCATAGTCAGAGATTACTCGGAAATGAATCGGATAAATTTTATCATGTCAATAGAATGTGTAGATTGGGCAACGGTTATATCGCACAGTTGTTATTCAGCCGAGGTAATGGCAGACCGCTTGAGTGAGATATTATCAAGTAAAATTAACATTTGTTTCCCTTTAAAAAAAAGGCTTTCCTCCAGGAATATCGACTCGTGGGTAACGCGAGATATTCTAGATATTAAAGCGTTACTATCCGAGTGTATTGCACTAGCTAAGAAGTTCCCAGACAATGACTCTGTAAAAAAACGGATCGAAGAGTTAAATACAGGGTGAAATTAAAATCACTGGCCAAATTTTTTCCTGACACTAGGTTACACTTAAGGAATCTATTTAGCGAAAAAAAAAGAATTTTTATTCTTCAATTTTCATTTTTCAATTTTTTTATATTTTCCACGAGTCGTGGTCACCCTATTACTACAAATGTAAACATACCTAGTAGTATGTTTTAATAACAACATCAACAAAACCCTTATCTAACCTACACTAAACCTTATATCGTAGCAATAGGGTCCACTATAGCACAACACTATTGCTATGGTAGGCAATTTTATCAATCTTATAAACGAGGGTAGTCTTAAACCATGCTAGAGGTAAACATAGCAAATGATTAGTCACTCGTCACTCGCCAACCGTAAAATAATAGTCGCGCGCGTACTAAGATTTAAAAAATGTATTCGAACCGGGAATATTACGAAATGGTGCGGTGTTATTTACTAAGTGGTGAATGTTTACGTGGTGCACAAAGATTATACCAGTTGGGTTGGTTGGTTGGTGAAATAAAAAGACGCGTCTACGTGAACGAAGCCGAAAGTCTGGACGATTTAAAGCGTAAAATTGTGCGTGCCTTTGACGAAGTGCGTAACAACGTTGTAGTGCTTCGCAAATTAAAAAACAATGTGCATAAGCGTGCCGAACTTTGTTTGGAGGTGCGTGGATTACAGTTTGAACATCTATTGCAGTATAACTAATACTTGCTTCAGTAAGTACCGAGGGTGATTATGTAAATAGTTTAATTGTGTCGCTTTTTAATCAAATGTACATAAGTTGATTCAATTTTTTAAATACGCCTGAATGCAAAGATTCCCGACTTAAAATTTACTCATTGTTTTAAACCACGGACCTTTTGTTAATTATCTATTAGTCAGATTTATCATTTTAGATTTAAAAAATGCCTTTGCATTTTGACGGTCCTAAGCCCGTTAAAGTATGAAGGAAAAATTAGCAACTTATGTAGGTAAGCGTCTTATCTCGCTGCAATAGGGTTCATAATATGGTGGCATGATTGCAAGCTGTGGGAGGGGCGGGTTGTCAATGACCTTAACTGATAAGGAAAGCGGGTGTAGTGGGTAGTTTGACGGTTCACCATAACGTACGAGATTTTAAGGACAACTTGATGATGATTTTTTTCAAAAAAAATGTACTGAGCGGTATTAAAACAAAAAACACGTGTTTAATATTTTTTCGAGTTCTTTCGGGTGTTTCAATTTGGCCAGTGAATTTAATTTCACCCTGTATAAAATACAACTCTGCGATTAGACAGAGTAAGACTCAATTCTATGCTAATCAAATGACTTCTACACTAAATTCTAGCAAAGCCATGTGGAATGTTGTCAATAAGGAGAGAGGAAAAACTGGCAAACTCAGCACAGATTTCACAGAAATCATAGAAGATACCAATGGTGTTAAATACTCCTCAAAGAAATGTGTCGTTAATGCCATGAACATTAGGTTCGTGAGCGCAGCCAGGGCGTGCGGGGCGCCCCCCGCAGATCTTGAGGGCGCGCGCGCTCAGCTGCGCGCGGCACGAGAATCGGCAGACCGCTCCATTAGACTTGCTCCCTTTACTGGAGATGAGGTCTACTCCATAATTACAGCTCGCATTCAGCACAAAAAAACAAAGGATATCTATGATGTGTCCATGGATTTGTTAAATATTGTTGCTCGAACCATATCACCTGCTCTATCGAATTTGTATAACCTGTGCATTAAGGAAGGTTCCTTTCCAAAGAAATTAAAAATTAGTAAAATCTCTCCCCTTTTCAAAGGAAAAGGGAAAAGAGAAAATATAGACGGGTATAGACCGGTTTCTATTATACCCTGCATCGCTAAGATCTTGGAATACGGGTTATGCCGTCGACTAACTGTATTTTTAACGTCATCGATCTCACTATCCGACCGACAATACGCTTACAGGTCCGGCCGCTGCACCACCGATCTAGCGCGTGAAACACTGCGCAAAGTCGTCGAAGCTCTGGAGAACAGGCAGCAGGTGGCTATGCTTTGCTGCGACCTCTCCAAAGCTTTCGACGTAGCCGACCATAATGTTATTGCAGACAAGTTACAACACTACGGCATACGCGGTAACGCACATAGGCTTCTGACGGACATGCTGCACGACCGATCGCAAGTTGTGGTCGGCGAAGGAGGAAAAACCAAATCCGAGCCGTTGACTACGTCGATAGGCGTAGCTCAAGGATCGTCGGTTTCGAATATTATTTTCTCCCTATTGCTGAACGACCTGCCGGAAGCGATTACTGCTGCCGACATCTTGATGTACGCGGACGATGTAGCCGGCATTGTAACTGCCCTTAACGTGGACGACTTGGAGTGCCGCCTCAACGAGGCGGCAAACCAACTGGCTCGATGGTTCAGAATGAACGGCTTGTCCCTCAATCTTAGCAAAACTCACTTCGTACATTTTTATTTAGGAGGACGTACACCACGACAACTTAGGGTTCAAACAGGCGGTGTAACTATCGAGCAAGTTGAAGTGACCACCTTCTTGGGGTTTCAAATTGACCGAAAACTGACTTGGGCGTGTCATATAGATAAACTTTGTGGCAGATTAGGCAGCGCCTGCTTTGCGCTGCGCCGCCTTGCCCGAGTCGTGCCGCGACATGTCGTGCGAACTTGTTACTTCGCGACCATACACTCGTTGTTGCAGTACGGTGTGGAGATGTGGGGTCGCGCCGCAGACTGGCAACGTGCCTTTCGCCTACAAAAAAGAGCCGTGAGAGCCATAGTCCTCGTCACGCGAGATACATCAGTAAGGCCGTTTTTTAAGGAGTTGGGTATTTTGACTTTGCCGTCAATGGTTATACTTCAGGTAGCCATATATGTGCACGGCAACCTATGCAACTATAAAAAGCGCGCAGACTCTGCAACGCACTCGCTACGAGACCCAAATAGGCTACTTCCAGTTGACCGTCGACTCGCAAAGTCCGACAAAGTCACGCACGTGATGGGCCCGGCGGTATACAATAGGCTACCAGAGACAGTTACTTCTGCATCCTCTTTACAGTTATTCAAAATCCGACTGAAAAATTGGCTCCTCGAGCACACATTCTATAGTTATAGTGAATTTTTAAATGTAAAAAAGTGATTATTTATGATTATTATTTTTAATGAATTTAATATTTTTACATGTAATATTGACATATAATATTGTATATTATGAATAAATTGATATGATATGATATATACGTTTAAAAGACGAGACATCCACTCGACATGGTTCGGGAGCATTCGGCATTCCCTTATGATAAGTGCCTAGTGTTCGCGAACGCTGCCCGGCGACTACTGTAGTCGCTTTTGTATAATGTGAGTGATTCGTTTTTATTTCAATATGTTATGACCATGGTACAAGAAAACTAGGTACTCGTATGACTTCTTTCCGAAACAACTGAGACGATCTTGGGCATATGTCGCAAGCTGCTGTTGCCGTTTTCTGCAATTAAATTATCTGAGCAAAATGAGTGGCCCGAGCTGCAAGCAAGGGACGTAAATATGCGATCGAGGGCTTTTTTTTTACCTCCCGTATTGTGTACATCATTTTATGTCTATACTTGTCCAGAAAGTGGCTTTTTCCGTACGTGTAGCATTTAAGTTATTAATCAATGGCAATATTATCGTGACGTAACGATGTCTCATCTCAGATATGACATAAGGTATACCTGATTTTCTTGTAGCATGCTTATGGCCAGGAATACTGATAGTTACTTGATTATTTTAATTGTCGATGTTTGTTTTTACACTTCGTATGTAACTATCTATTTAAGAAGGCCTTTTTAAACCAACTGATATGTTGGACTGTATAATACATCGCTTAAGTTTCACCTAATGGTACTTACATTTTAAAATAAATGCTCATAATCATAATCTTGATTGAAAACATGAAATTTTCTAAGACCTTTCAAACTCGATATAGTTCTTTCGGAAGATTCACCCGGGCACTAACTTTCGCACAAAAGTGTGTCAGCTAAAAGGACACTGACGCCACTGTGCACCTACTCACAAGTTAAAGGCACTAACTCTCTATAAACTCCATTCAATGTTACAGCGTTACGGAGGGGACGGGTCGGGTTACAGGATGTCAATACAAGTAGGTCGCATAAGGCTTCATTGCTTGGTAAATAGATAGTGTTGGCTGCTTATTGTCATTCATATTATAATACTTATTGCGGATTCATAGTAGTTATTGATTTTTGTTATTCGCTCAATGCACTACTAATGGCTTCTTCGCATGCTTCTACTGAGCTGGTCGCCCGAATTTTGAATTGCAGTACGGAGAATCTCCATATATCATACTTGGAGGAGGGCTTGGCGGAATGGTCGGTGCGTTGTGTTAGTGCAACTCAGCCCGATGATCTCACGGTTCAGCGATTATGGGATGATATACTGTGCAAGCAGACGTATGATGGTTTGCTGGCGAGGGCTTCTGGGGTTGAGTTGGCTCGTCTTAAGGCTGTGGTCGCGCCTGAGTCTGGAGCCTGGTTACATGCGTTGCCGTCGTCGCATTTGGGGACGTTATTGGACAATGACTCTCTTAGGATTGGGGCTGCGATAAGACTTGGTTGTCGAGTGTGTGAGCCACATCATTGCGTTTGTGGCGCGATGGTGGAGGGGAATGGTTACCATGGGCTCGATTGTGCACGATGTGCTGGTAGGTTTTCGCGACATCATGCAATTAATGATATAGTGCGTCGGGCTATGGTGTCGGCAAACATACCGTGCGTTTTGGAGCCCCAAGGTCTCAGCCGGACTGACGGGAAGAGGCCGGATGGTCTCACTTTGGTGCCGTGGGCGAAAGGGCGGAGCTTGTTGTGGGATGCCACTTGTGTAAGCACTTTTGCTGCGTCTCACCTTGCGCAGACAATGCGGTCGGTTGGTGGAGCAGCGGAAAATGCGGCTAGACACAAGCACGCCAAATATGCGGGTCTCAAACCTGTCTACGATTTCATTCCCCTTGCTGTTGAGACGGCTGGCCCTTGGGGTTTGGAGGCAAAGCTGTTTGTACAAGCCTTGGGAAAACGCTTGCGTGAGCGTGGTTGTGACCCAAGGTCTGGTTCGTACCTAGTTCAGCGTATCTCTTTGGCTATCCAACGCGGGAACGCGGCGGGTATCCTGGGGACGTTTGAGCCGGGTACGTATCAGACAAGGCGCTAGGCGTGGGGCTCTGCTATGTGTTTATTTATTTGTTATGACGATGCGTGTTGCGGGAATATTTTTTTTTTGTAATTGCTTGACGAAGCATGTTGTGAATAATATTTTGTTCTCCATATTGACGAAACCTGTGGTGGATACAAATTTTGTTTATGGACGAAGCCTGCGTAGTGGATTTGTGAGGTATGTATGCTTTTTTTTTACTGTGTTTTTTGAATAAATACTTTCAAAAATGCACTAAATATACCTACTTACAGATTAGACTACTGTGAAGATCAGAATAAATATTCGCAAGTAGTTATAAATATTTGAGTTGGTATTTTATGAATCAAATCTAATACAAATCTAGAAATGATGTTACCTGGCCAGAAAGCGGCTTTTTCCGTACGCGTAGAAACACGGGAGCACGGGAGCCATGTTTGCGGCCCGAGCTGCAAGCGAGGGACGTAAATATGCAATCGAGGGCTTTCTTTATTACCTCCCGTGTTGTGTACATCATTTTATGTCTACACTTGTGTGTCTACGCTTTTTCCGTGTGCCAATTTATGGCCAGGTGTGGCATAAAATAAGTTGTTTTCATTTGCAAATCTTGTTTCTTACTAAAGTTCGTCTAATAGAGGCTACGTCGCGTAGCTTAGGGTCATTTGTAGAGGCTCTACGGCGTAGCATAGTCGTAGCGTCTAGGGTAGCTCGTAGGCATAGGCGCAGCTTAATTGATGACAGGGCAGGAATGAGGCAAGTATGCCGGCCGAGTACATATTTAGATGGCTGCCAGATAGTTACGACGCTGGCAAGCCCTTTTCACGCCGAGGTATGTGTAGTGCTTTTCTTAAATATGCAATGAAATAAATTAAATACACTCCAAAAAAAAAACTTTATTTTCTAGATAAAAAATAGAATTAAGTACAGAATGAAAAAGGAAAGTAATTTTTTGGTCAGCCGTTATTAAAATTGATCCGCAAAAAAAATAAGCAGTTAAATCATTTGGGCAGCATACAAAGATTTGACTGGCAATAAATAAAAATCGGGCGGCAACTCTTGTTCAGCAAATAATTTGAAAATGGTTAACATTTTAACCAATATTAATCTGCTTTATTTATCATTTGTCTGCCTAATAAACAGTCGCGCTGCAAAATAATTACTTGGCCGGCAAGATTTAACAATTGGTTAGCAGAGAAAACGTGCGTGGATTGCGTTTAGTTTGAAAAAACCGGTCAAGTGCGAGTCGGACTCGCGCACCGAGGGTTCCGTACAAATTTGTCAGTAGATACGTGAATAATTCAAGAAAAACTGTATGGTGGGACAAACTTAACTTTGCTCTTGTGAAACTGTTGTGCCCATACATCGACATATGCCGCGGTTAGTTTAGTAGGAGCAAATAAGGTTGTCTTACGATTTTTGCGAATTTCTAAAAAACGCAGCAAGTTAGTAAAACCATTTTATTTTTCCTGTTATATTTAGGATAATATTAATAATCGGTAATTATTGCAGATTTTTCTGTTCAGTATCTTCGGAGATAATAGGGGGGGAACGGTATTCTTTTTAACGGTTTTTGTCTTCAATCAAAAACTACATGTCTAAGAAAAAAAATAAAAACTGTTTTGGAATCTACATATTAAGTCCTTTCATTTGATATCCCACTCGATATATTAGCTCAACTTTCGATTTATGACATCCCATTTCGGTCCCCTTTAAAAAAAAAGTAAAAAAGGTATAAGATTCTTTTTCTGTCCCATAGGCTCGGATTAGCAGTTTTTAACACTATTCCAAATTTCAAGTCGATAGCATCAGTAGATCCTGAGATATCTTGCTGTGACAGACGGACAGACAGACAGACAGACAGACAGACAGACAGACAGAGTCGCACCATAAGGGTTCCTTTTTTACCATTTTGGTACGGAACCCTAAAAATCAGCCGTACTGTGGGCAGAGCGAAACAGACCACGTGACGCGAGCAGCCAATCGTGGGCGTGTTTGTTTTGTCATTCGGTGATTGTCAGCTGTCAGAAGTGTGAAGTCGAATATCTCGGTTACACAGATTAAGTATATTACTAGATTACTTTTATTAAGTTGAACATTGTTCTTGATTATCTATACTCTTCCCTACAAGGTGATTTAAAAAAAATAAACAGACGACAAAAAGAGACAGAGCTAGGTAGCCAACCGCGTCTTCATAGTCTGCGCGCTATAAATCATAGACAGCCATTGTTGTTTGTTAACCAGCTGGATACCAAAAGACTCTCAGTAATTTTCAAAAATATTTGATAGATATAAATGAAAAATAAAATTTCATGAATAAAGATCTAAAATAAATGAAAAATGGCGTGTGTTGTGCCGGGATGTAGCCACCGCATGGGGGTTTTGACGCAAAATAATGAAAAATTATCTTTCCATCGGTAAGTAATCTGCTCATTTACCAGTCAATACAAAGTTGTTTCACACCGTTACACATAAAACTTTATTGGAAGTGCAATATTAGACATGTATAAGCATGCTTTTGTATCATCAATACACATTTATGTACGAAATCTTATGTTTTAATACCACAAGCCTATGGGTTTGACAATACGAGTACTCAATAGCGTTGGGACATTGTAACTCATGGAAGTCGATAAGTTTAAGGTAATTGTATATGGTATAATCAAGGACCTTAAAATAAATAGCTGGACGGAGCCTCGCCAACAGAGAACTGAAACCATTTTTAATAAGCCGGTCGCTTGTACTTACCAGCCGCACGCACAGCACACATCAACTAGTTTTTTCCTATTGCGAGCAGCACGCACACATTGGTAACCGGCTTATTAGACATGCTGCAGTTTTTTGTTAGTGAAGCTCCGTCCGGCTATTTATTTAAAGCTCCTTGGGTACAATATATCAATTGCAGAAAATATTCAAAATGGAAGTGTCAATTACATATGTATGTTTGCACAGGTTTCCCGTCGACAAAGATTTGGCCAAAGTTTGGGTGAAAAGTTTGGGTGCGGATATGATTCCCGCGCAGCGCCGCCGGCACCAGTCCGCCACCTCGTGCCTGTCCATGAGCGCGCACTACGCAGCTACCACACGACGCGGTGACGGTAGACGCGGATAGATAAACCACTAAATAAATATGTACAAAACAGAAATTCTAAATGACAAGTATTATTTTTTATTCGCAAGTGTGTTGAAAAACGTCGTATGACACTCGTGGGCATTGGTCATTACAGTCTCGGCTATGCAGCCCTCGCCTGACGGCTCGGGCTATGCAACACAGCCTCGACTGTAATGACCAACTTCGCCCACTCGTACCATAATGTACTATTATAACTATCTGTAAACTTACCAAGAAACTCAAGCTGCAATAGGGCCAATTTTTATTTTGTTGACATTTTTTTATTTCTTCTGA
The DNA here is from genome assembly GCA_947034925.1 of Eudemis profundana. Lineage (NCBI taxonomy): Eukaryota > Metazoa > Arthropoda > Insecta > Lepidoptera > Tortricidae > Eudemis > Eudemis profundana. Next base: position 2,365,883 of record OX344799.1, read on the forward strand.
TTTTAGTGAAAATTGGTAATTATATTGTTTTCAGCCTTCTTTGTAAGAAAAACATTTTCCTGATGTATCCTACAAACTATGATATCTAATGAGTTACGGAAATCCCATATCTTTTTGCTAACTCAGGGGAAGATTTCATACAAACTTTTTGGGACACATTGGAAAATTGAATTTTTCTTGTAAATGTACAATTTTTTAAATTAAAAGAAAAAAACTGATACGCCTTAATCTTAATAAGTGCCTCATTAAGCGTTAATTTGTAAAACATGAAATGTAAAAAGTTTTTGTTTAAAAATTAACGTTTATTGGTATTCATAAGAAACTATCAAATTCTCTGGGTAGGTAATTGTAAGAATAAAAATGTTGAAAAACACCTCCGCTCTCACCGCCTTACGTGCAAAGCTTCGAGGTGTAGGTACTTTGTTTTTTTTTTTAATATTTGTTAAATATTTCTTACTTGTTTCATTAGTTTCATTTTCGTATATATTTATTTACCTACTTAGGTTAGGATCCTTAATGTAGTCAAATATATTGATACCTTTAGACTCAAAGGACGTAAACGCCGTAGGTTCTAATGGAGCTTACGCCCTTTGAGTCTAAAGGTATCGATATGGCAACTCCTCCATTTAAAAGTCAAATTTCTATGAAAATGGGACGTACATGGTGGTGTTAACAAATTATTCCACTGCAAAGTTATTTAAGACGCACTCTATTCATATTGTTTATCTATAATAGGGAATATGCATTATATTTTTTATTTACTTTAATACAACCTCATTCATATAAAAAACAGTAGGGAAAAATATATCTTCCGTATTTCTCGGTCGATTTCAATTTTATTTTGACTGTATGTCATCTTTTTTACGGTATTTTCAAATTTTGTTAAGAAATCTGTAAAAAAAATCATGCATATTCCCTATTGCTTAGAATGCATTCAAGCTAATTTTGCAATGAAATAATTTGGTAAACGTTTAAACGCATTGACAAATATTTCAAAGCAAATGCTATGTTAGCTTGGATTGGAAGCACTGTACGATGAAAGGTCGATAAATCGATATGTATGACAAACAAAACATTGCACATCACTATTTACGATTATGTCGACCTTGTCAAATATGTGTCAAATCTTGATCAAAATGGAGACATTCAGCCGTTCTATACCCAAGAGAATAGCATGTTTGTCTCGTTCTTTCTTAAGACTACTTTTCACATGAGTGTAAAAGACAAAGATAACTTCACAGATACGTTTAATATGCTACATCTAGGGATACTTAATCTGTGCTCGGTTATTTTTGATTTCAGAGAAAAGTTCTTTCCATAAAACATGCTTATTTTAGCGAATTCTATACGATAAAACAATAATAAATAGGTGTTATAATGACACCAACATCCATCGAAATTTTTACGTCTTAAAAATTTGTCAACTTTGAAGTCGAATGTCTCGGACATTTTTTATTTTAGAAATAGAAGTTTTTCTAATAAAATATGCTTATTTTATTGTAAACTCGAAAATTTCTTTATTATCTCCCGTGTTGTGTTTCAATGCACGCCCTCGCCGTAAATTACATAATTTTTCTCCCTTGTGAAGTTGTGACATAATCTACTATTACTTCATTCATTAAATTTTAATGAGGTGACAGACGCTCGTTCCATAGTAGGTACCGTTAATTAGTGGTACTTGTAAGCGACGACGATGGTTATTTTTATCATGCACGCTTCAAGAATAGCCTTCCTCTTATTTATTTCTTTCAGAATAATATGCCGGTGCTGATCAAACAATATTGATGGCCCAATACAAAGTTTTTACTTTTTACTATAATGCCAATAGCAATAGAGTAAGCCAACCTCAGAAGCTGGATATTTCAGTATTGTACTAAATTTACCGATAACGATACCGCCTAACAAAACTGACGTTGAAATTCACCCCATTATGCCCACTTTTTAAAATCAATAACCATCAAGGACCATTAAAACAAGAGGACTGTCATTCTCCATACTTTGGATCGTACCCCGACCGCAAGGGGATTTCCAGGCAAAAACTAGATGGCGCTAAAATACTAAACATTTAATTGAACAAAGAAACAGAGTATAGTAACAATTAATTCGTAAACAGCTAATAATAAATAAATTCTAACATTTAAATACTGTGTCACGCTTGCAAAGTTGAATAATTGTAAATAATATAATTCTTATACCAAGCTTATACATAGATGGCGTTGTAAATATCGGGAACAGCTTTTTGTATGGAGAATGACAGTCCTCTTGTTTTAATGGTCCTTGGTCTTATCTATAAAGTGGTGTTAATAACCAACTTAATGTTTACTATGTTTGAGTTTTAAGTAATTTATGACAGATATTCATATAAGTTCACGTTGGTTATAATGTGTCTACGATATATTTGGATACTTACCACAGTTTGTTAAACATAAGCTTTCCAGTGAATGAAAAACATCGTGAGGAAACCTGTATACATCCGCAAAGTCATTCAAAGGTGTATGTGAAGTCCCCAATCCGCAGTGGGCCAGCGTGGGGACCACAGCCCATCCACTCTCGTTTATGAGAGTTGGCGTATGCTCAGGAGTGGTACGTATCAGTAGCGTGGCGTCCAAAGAAGTCGGTTCCCACCGGCTTGCCTAATATTAGACTTTTGAGCACTTTATTCTACAGCTCTTAAGGAAAATGTACGCCAAATCTGCACCGGCTTGCCCGAGGATATCTTTTACGCCACGCCACTGATACGTATATAGGTAAGGTGCTAACAAATTAGCCACGGATATTTTAAGAGAAGATAATTCAAGTTCCTGCCATGCGACCAGTAATTAGGAGCTTCTCCAGACTATCTGGACTTGACCTGACCAGATGCCCGAAAAAGCTTTGGATACGCTGTGTACAGATGGTGGAGAGTCTCGTGTTAATGTTGAGCTCGCCGAGAATAGACTCATTTGTGCGTCGCTCAGTCCATTATACTCGGAGCATTCTGCACCAGCACCACATCTCAAATGCATCTATCCTGCGACGAGTACGAGCTAAGGAATAGGGGCCGAATGCCTATGCGATGGACGGACACGATTACATCTGCAACTGGAGCCACATTACAGGCTAGCATTCATCAAGCCCAAAACCGTGCAGCTTGGAGAGCGTTGATGAAGAGTTCCCGCAGCCATGAGGATACGACGAAGAAGAAGAGACTTTAAGTTATGATAATTAATATTACCTAGAAATTAAGAAAACGTTTCATATAATTTTTTGGTTTTCATTTACCGAACAAAATTAATAAATTAAATTTCCTACCCGAACTTAATCATACTGTTAATTTAACTGACAAGAACATTTTCTGTCAAATGGACGTTGTTTTCTGTTAAGTGGCCAGTTCATTCATATTGAAAAATTAGTAATTCTTGATGGTATTACAAGTAAATAACGTTAAATCAACATAGGTCGAATTTTGTTATTTTACACTAATAGTCTTATGGAACAAAACAAATCAATAAATTCAGTCCCTCGTTATAAACATGTCCTTTCTGGAGGAATAAGCTAAAATGGAAACGAAAGGTCAATATTTTGGCTTTGTAATCGCTTACTATCTAATACTGCGAAGGTTAATCGCTGTTTAGTTAAAGGATTTTAAAAAATCATTAAAAGTATCTTAGTCACATTTATTAGGGCTTGTTACACACTTGGGAGTTTTTATTTTAAAAATTATGAATATCTCGGAAAGTAAGCGTTAATCGACTATACGTCACATAACTTTTTTTACTTCTAATAGTTGTTAGAATCTATGGTTAAAGTTGGTCGGGTTATACGGGCCCACGTTGTAGGTATAATCACTGATTATTGTTTACCTCATTAACTGGATGCTTTACGTAGCAAACTTACTTCCCTAATTTTCTCCAAAAAACCCACATAATTTGTTTATTATTTTATACATAAATAAACTCAGAAAGTTTAGTACTATCTGTTACGAACTCTTTACATTTACTATATTATTTTTATGTCATTTTATTTTCCTATATTTTTTATTTAGTTTGAATTGTTAGTATGTCATTCTGTCTTGTCGTGAACTGTGGAAATTGGTAAATCTCGTTGAAAACATATTAAAATACATCTCTATATCAGGTAACAGTCCTTTTCATTTGCTTACCACATCCCTCCGCTTCACTATCAGCCCTAAAAATATCCGTGACTATTTGTTTGTGATGTTGGTGAACCTTAATCCCTTTGGCGTGGTTGCCTTGTCACAGAGGTTAGGCGATCGATAATCTCCTACTCTCCGCTCAGACTATAGCCTATAGGGAAAGTATAGAGACAAACAAGTAATACAACTTCGGCAGTTTAGGAGCGCGCGACACGTATTCACACAGACGCGCGATAGCACGTCTGTGTGAGCGCGATCCATGCTGGAGCATTACGTATTCTTGAAACTTTGCTTGTAGTGCGTTCGTACACGGCGCGCACACATTCAAGCGCTCGATGTATCTTTTGTAGGAATAAAAATTACCTACTGCTATTATACTGTGCTATATATAGGCTATAGTATCTGTTTTTTTTCTGCCCTTCTTCCTATCGAACAAAGAAATCATCTGCTGAGACATTGTTTCTTAAGACATTTATCGCTCTCATCTGCGCGGTCTATCTCTGGCTTTCATGTATGTATACTTGAATGAGACGCAGGAACTGATTATTAAGAATGGTTAGGTTTTAAATAAAACAAGACTAAACCACTAAATTGGAACCAACTATTGCGTGTTTATTGACTGTCCGTCCAGAATTTACATATTAATAATAATAAATATCAATAAAACTTTTATCTTACTTGAAGCGTGACAAACAAACTGAAACGCCCTCTGGCTTATTCTAAAACGAATATAAATAAACGCCAACTATGGCTATTGCTAACAGCGGGCTGCGGCGCTTGGTTGTGACCTACAGACTCGACTTGACCCTCCTGTGGCCGTCAACCAACCCACTGTGCTCCTGGTTGCCCGGGCCGCTGCGCACTGGGTCGCCGCCCGGCGGCTCGGGCAACCACACCGCACCGGTTTGAATGGCGAACACTAACAAACGTTGACAACACTGGCAACCCGTCCACAAACCTGTCCCATCGATAACCGATTATATTTAAAATGGAATTACGTTGGCACGAAAGTGCGCTTAAAATCTACCAATCTTAACAATCAATACACCGATTAACACTAAAAGTTAAATTTTGCAACAGCAGCAGATTAACCACTAGGCTTGCACCTCGCTAATGGCAGTTTTAGGCAGCAAGTTTAGCAATTTTATTTACGCAACACATCTCTCATACTTAACCCAAAAAAATTACCTTAAAAAGTGGTTAATCCACCACCGTTCAAACGGTAACCTCATCCACTCAAAAGTAACCCATTCATTCGTAACATCGGGCTGTGCAACAGGTTGCCCTCTGTAATAGTGGTTGCCAGCGGGGCCAGGGTTGTGAACAGGTTGCCGCCCCCGACTGCGTGGCAGTGGCAGTCGCGCGCCGGCGCGAGCGCTTAGCCGCGGTCCACCATCAGCTCGAAGTGAACCGACCCACGCCGCTCGTAGCGGTCGTAGAAAATGTTCTTCGCCCACGCCTTGCACTCGATATTGATGAGGACGCCCGCTGTAAATTATGAAAATATGATGAGTAAGTGTTGATTGTTCAGCAGTGAACGCCTCAAGGTTGATATAGTGAAGTACACCAACGAGCCAGAAAACTTAGGGTAGGATCCGCCGAACTGGTACATAATTTGTCACCTCGTGGAATCGATATCTTTTGGGATTTTACTAGCCCATTGACGTCTTCGCGTTTATAATCAGTAGGAAGATCAAAGTCAGTGATAGAAGCGTGACCGATTGAAGTTTCTAGAGAAATTATCAATAAGCTAGAAGGGGGGTCAGCTGCCTCTAAAAAGTGTAGGTGACTTCGTGTAATGTATATGACAAAACAAGCGCGGAGGATCCGACCTAAAACAAATGTGATTTGCCCCTGATCAGAAGTTACCATTTTTAACATTTAGTTATCAAAGGCTAAATCTGATAATATAACCACTTACGCCTGGGCTTTTCAAAGAGCACGGCGACCAGCGGGCTGAGGTAGCCCTCCTTATTGGTGAAGGGGTAGTAGTATGAGGGGAAGCCGCGGCGAGGGATGTACTGCACCGGCCCGATGTTCTCCACGTCGGCGGGGTTCTCGCCCTCGCATGACACCCACACCATGTTCGCGTCCTGCTTGCCTGACTGAAAGGACAACGTTCGATGGTGTATATAACCTAGCATTTGATTTCATTCGAAGATTCTGAAAGACAGTATTATCTTTTCATTTGTACAATCATTCCCACGAAATGACTGGTTCACCAGCTGTATAAATCGTATAGCAATTCCAGTGTCCTTAAATTCTCTGTTATGGTACTAGCTACATAATACAGGTATCTCATATAGTTAAAAAGAGGCACCAGTCCAGTAATGTTAAATTAGTCTAAGTTACTGAATAAATCATTTTTCATTTTCATTTTCATTTTTCGAGATAACCATTACATTATCTTTATAACTAAGAGTCGGTCATTGGGAGCGTTATACGAGAAGAATAAGCGACGCATAAATGTGGAAATGCATAAAAAAACTAAGATTACTAACACCGCTATCATCCCAGAGTAAGCATGTGAAGTAGAAGGCTGAGAGCATCAATAACTGCCAGCGCAAACCAGAAACAAGAACGCATAAGTGAGAAGGCTGCGCAAAAGATGGACTGATGACCTAGTTTTATCAGAAGTCAGCGGCATCAGAACACGTATATTTGTTCGTTACGGAAATCCTTATAATATTTATGGTTGTTAGGTAGCTGTCTTTAAATAAGTGTCTAAGTAAGACAGGTTATCACAATAATACATTCTCTATTCTGTCTGTTTCGGTCCCTCAAACGCGCAGCGCACAATATATTGGGCACTGGTGATTATGGTTTTTATTTCCTGATCCACTGTATCTGCAACAATGTTCAGTAATAGATGCTAACGAATGATGATGATGCTTACCACTGTCTTGATGTACTGCTTCAAGTCTTCTGGCATGTTACCGGGCAGATCCTCCGTCGTGTTGTATGCCTTAGGCTTCCAGTTGAAGATCTGAAAATTAGAGACAACTTCTTTAGCATATGATGCCTTAGTTAACATCAATGTACGCCCACTTTCACTCCACGGCCCACTATAGAGCTATTTATTGCACCTTGGGAAATTGTAAGTTAGCGCAGGGGAATAAAACAAGATGTGTATAAAAAAAATACAAAAATGTGTTCTGAAATAGCCCGGTCTGAATCGCTTTAGAAAATAACATTCGAAGAGAAAAGCAAAGGGCGCTGCAACAGGAATAAGTGCAGGTGAGGTTCTTTAGTATTTACTCTTGACACCAAGTCAGCATTCTTCTCTGAGAGCTGATTTAGGAAGAGAAAGATTTACTTAAAAAGAGAACATCAACTGCAGCTAAATCTAATCTGTGTCATAGGTGTTCTTCTTCATCGTTCCCTCATTACTGAGGATCGCGACCACATTTTGTTAGTCTCCAAAGGGTGCGGTCATAGGCCGTATGGACCATATTCTGCATGCTGCCGCCAACGAACGTCTTAATGAAGTCAGACCGCTGGTGCTCTTCCCTGAGCACGCCTCCCATTTATAAGGTCCAAAAGTAGGGTGCAATTTATTGAGCTTTAAGTTCTATTCGTTTTTTGGGCTTTCATAGGTGCAGCAAGAAAACAGCTACAGTAGCAGCGTCCGAGAAATGTGTTTTCGGATGGTGCATGCGGGCCTAGCCGGATACTTGTAGCATTTTTACACCGCAATGTTCGTAAGTGTTTGTCATCAGTTATGAAGGAATCCTCACCTTATTGAGCTTCAAGAACACGCAGGGCGCGGCCTCCTCGTAGTTGTATTGGTTATTGGGGGTGCAGGGGTGGAAGTCCTCGACGGGCACGTCGCAGACCTGCTTCTCGCCCAGCGGGCCCGAGTTGAAGTTGCAGGCCACGCGGTTCTCAGCACCGTGGGCCTCGCCGCTGCCGCTGCCTTTCTTGCGGTACTCTGGACATTGAGGGTAAATTACACAGGGTAACAAAAAATCAAACTTTTTTGCGGCCGTAATAGTATATTACACACGTAGCCTAGAGCGTTATAATAACGAATGGCCCAGGACGCAGGTCTTTGTCATTACCGGCTGAGGTTTGTATGTGAACACAATTTTACGTCTTTCCTTCCCGTGGCCAGGAAGCGAGATTTTTTCTCGTGTAGCGGGTGGAAAATGCTACTTACGGCCTAGGATGACGTAATAGACACCTAGGATGTTAGTTTTTTGCAATAAACATTACCATTAGATAGCTCTTATTCAATTATTGGTAGGTTATAATAAGGAATTGCCTAGATTGCGAGATCGCTTATGAAAAGTGACAAAACGCCTAGCAATATGGAAACAGCAAAAGGCTATGAGAATGTATCTAAAACGTTTACGGAAATTCCTGAGACAAAGATGTGTCGACAGAAGTGAGGCGGTTTAAACGCTCCATTTATGACCCGGCTACCGCCGGATGCTCGAGCGTCCGCTGCCACATTACGGCCAGGGGCGTACTTACCCTAGGGCCAAGGGGGCCATGGCCCGGGGCGGTGGGCACGGGTTAATGAATACCGTCAAATCGGCCAACATTGCCCGCTTTTTTTAGAAAAATATGAATTTCTCTTTTTTTTTCTATAGTATGATAGTGTTTTTTTTTGTATTCTACAACAAACGTGATCATGGGTATGTGCTTATTATAAAGTACATTTTTTAAAAACATTTTAAAACTGTTTTTCGGCCAAATTTGAAGGCGGGCAAAATTATCCGCATTTTTAGCCAACATTGCCCACGTCGTTTATGTACAGAAAAATAGACCTTAAAATTATGAAATAAAGACTACAATCAGAATATGGGCAATTTTAGCGTTTACTTCAAGTATCTTCTCAATATGAATAAACATTTCGTCAAAAATGGGGTGGGCAATGTTGTCCTAGCATTTTGACTAGTTTCCATACAAAACGCAAACTGCAATTTCAAACTGCTAGGGTTGTCAAATTAAAGTTAATTTTCGTTTGATGTTGTTTTTGTTCAAGATATGTGGTACTATATTGTTGTAAATAAAACAAAATTCAAAGTAAATCTTTAATTAAAAAGTTTCGTTGTAAAAAATCTTACGAAATCGTATAGGTAAACAAAATGGTGAGGCGAGTGTAGAATAGAAGTACGCAAATCAATCAATAATACATAGCTGCAATACCACTTATTTCTGTAGATAGAATTGATCTCCGAGAAGGAGTCCTACTGGAGTGGGGACTTGTATATGGGGGTATAGGGGGCCGCCCCGAGACTCCGGGAAAAATCTGACTTTTTAGTCTACCGAGGAGTAAAGTTTTGGATTCAATGAACGGCCCGCCTAAGCTATAATAGTTAGCCCAGGGGTGCTCGACCAAATGTCATACAGATTTGCAAGACAAAGTGGCATTTGTTTTTTTTTCAAGAGGGCGACTTCAAATGGCGCCCGAATTTCAAATTGGTCCAAGGGGGCCTAAATTCGGTATCAGGGGGTTTTTGAGGCCTATAAGTCGTAATCTGAAATAAGATTCTTTTCGTTCATATAAAAAAATTTTTTTTCATACAATTAAATAAGTAAATTTTGCGAGCCCGAAGGGCGAGCTCCCGTTGAGGGCCGCAGGCCCGACGCGTTGTCCCTTTGCCGAGCTCTCCCCATCCCCAAGTAAGCTAAAGCGAGGCCGAAGGCCAAGCTTCGCGTAGGGCCGAAGGCCCAAAGCGTCCGAATAGTACCAATATTCACTATATCCAAGTAAATTTAAGCTCACCCCGAGGACCACAGGCCCTCGGGGGAGCATCAGCGACGCGATGCCGAAGGCCGAGCTCCGCGTAGCACCGAAGGTGCGGAGTAGGGTTTGCAATATTCGTTGAATTTTAGTATTCGAATAATACGAATACTTAGATTTCCAATATTCGGATATTCGAATAATTCGAATATTATCGAATATTAACCAAAAAACTTATTTCGAGCGTTTGAAATCACGTAAATAGTATCACAATAAACTAACAAGTTATCTACGATGAATAAACAGAGTTCAGAGAGACAGGATAGCTGTTTCCATTACATGTTATATTCCATTCATAAGGCCCATAGCGAAAAACCACTCTTCTACTCGGTATACTTACTTACTGGTCAAACACACTGGTCTCGAAATATTCCGGAATTTCAGATTCCGATTCCCACCGGCTTGCTCATTTTGAAGCATATGAACGGAGTATGAGGAGCAGATTTGGATTGCTTTTTCTTCAGGAGTACTTAGTAGTATTCCTGAAGAAAAAGTAGTCCAAATCTGCTCCGGCTTTACTAAGTATATATTTAACGCCACGCTACTGGTTTGTAGCCAGTACGAACCAGTACGACGATATACGAAGTAGAAGCGTAGTCTCTCACTATGAGCATAATGAAACGAGGACCACATGGCGCTCACAAACAATGACCAAGCTTAAAGCCTCAGTGTTTGAAAACAACACCCTATGCATGCCCACTGATGATATGAATGTTGTGTGTAACTTCACAAAAATATACTCGGTGGAAATACCCTCTAGAGACGAATGGGCAAATGAACAAACGTCCTTCGAAGAGGGCAGCCTAATCTGGTTCACGGATGGCTCAAAAAAAGGTGATGACGTAGGATGTGGAGTCTATGGACGAAGGCCAAAACTCAGGGTACGCGTCAGCATAGGTAAAGAGGCCTCAATCTTTCAAGCGGAGGTTTTCGCCATCAACAAATGTGCGGAACTCATCCTTGAAAAGAACCCTAGACACAGTTGCATCAACTCGGACAGCCAAGCTGCTCTGATAGCTCTAGATTCACTTGAGTTAAATTCTAAACTTGTCCAAAACTGTAAGGACAACCTGAACACTCTGGCCATATCCAACAAAGTTACACTTAGATGGGTACCAGGACACTCCGATATACACGGAAACGAACAAGCAGATGAACTTGCAAGGAAAGGAGCCGAAAAACCCCACGTCGGCCCGGAACCGTTTTGTGGTACCACCAAGCAAAAAGCCTACTCTCTGCTAGACAACCTTTACAAAGGTAGGGCAATCGAGCACTGGAAGTCCGTAAAAGGACAACAGCACTCGAAAACCCTTATTGAAGGGTTCAACAGCAAAAAATCTACAGAGTTATTATCACTCAAAAGATTTAAAATTTGCTCAGTGACCAGAATCCTCACTGGCCACTGCAAACTGAACAAACATCTGTTTCAAATGGGTATGAAACAAGATCCAGCGTGCAGGTTCTGCCAAGAGTCAGAAGAGACTGCCATGCACATCCTTTGCTCATGTGCAAACGCAGTATCCGTCTAGGGCGACACATTTTGTTTCCGGATGAGATACAACTACTCACTGCCCAATGAATCTGGAATTTCCTAGACTCAACGGGCCTCTGCAGTGAAATATAACAAAAGGGCTACCACAATAGATCAGCAATGGTCGAAGCGGCATATAAAAGGCCCAAAACCTTCAACAATAACAATAATGAACTGCCTCAGAGTCGCTCAACGTGCTATGGAGAGAACTATAATCTTGATCGGAGTCCTTTTAAGTATCAAATCAGAAATCTGTAGAAGAACTAAGGTGAGCGATAAAGCGGTCAGAGTTAAAAAGTTGAAGTGACAATGGGCTTGGCACAAGCCACCGGTTTTTCGAGCTAGATTACTCGATAAACCGATGCGCGATGGGATCTAAAGGTTCTCGAATGAAGATCATGAACCGGAAAACGCAGCGTGCTCACAAAATGACGTCCAGGTTAGGATCACCAGCAGTTGATGGGGGCAATAAACGTCGTTCATTTTATTGTTAAAGTCTTTAGGGGATGTTTATATTCAGCAGTGGACACCTCCGTGTTAAAATGAATGACAAAACTACAAAACCCAGCAAATAGTAATTAAACGAGGCACAAAAATGCAATTTTAATAATCGCTTGAGCTAAGACTGCACTATTTGCGCCTTTGTATGGTCCTAGTGCTGGGCCGTGGGCCTGCTCCATGGATACCAGGGGCAACTGCGTTTGTTACACCGGTACAGGACCCTAGTTTGTTTAGTAGCTTTTAAATTACGGATTAGACAAAGTCAAAGTTTTCCCTGAGACCTCTTTCGAATTCTACGCCACGAACTGCTAACGGTTCGAGATTGATCTTAATACTTCACGAAAATATTGTTTTATTGTCTAACTTATCAGGTGGGCTTAATCTTTACGTAAAGAATAATGAACCCTAGAGATTTTTAAAGAAAAATTAATGAATTCATCCATCATTTTTAGTATTCGAAATATTCGTTTTATTCAAATAATTAATACTTTAATATTCGAATATTATTTCCGGCGAATGTTCGAATATTTCGAATATTCGAATTGCAAACCCTAGTCCCAAGAGCGAGCCCACCCATATCCTTACTACCCCCTAAGTGTCTTTCAGCTCATCCGAGGGCCGCAGACCCTCGGGGGAGCGTCAACGACGCGAAGCCGAAGGCAAAGCTCCGCGTAGCACCGAAGGTGCGGAGCGTCACAGTGCCGCTCCCACTTACGCGAGCCCAAGGGCCGCAGGCCCGAAAGGCGAGCCCACCCAGATCCTTACTACTCCCCAAGTGTCTTTGCGGCCTTCGGGGGAGCGTCACAGTGCCGCTCCCACCCACGCGAGCCTGCGGGCCTGCGGCCCCTGGGCCGCAGGAACGCACGGCGAGCCCACCCAGACAATTACTCTCGCTTTCCTTCGCAAGCAAAATTCATTGCATGCAGATTCTTCACCAAACTCTCCCTCCCTTTCCCTTCCCACGGCAAATTTATAACTTGAAAAACAAAACCGCTCTCCCCCTCCCACGCATACCCCTACCGCTACTCCCTCTATGATGAAAAGTACAACACCAGAAGTACGAATCCTATTCATCAATAAAAACATTACCGTTATCTTATGCTTGCGCAGTTAGTAAAGAAACTCGTAGGTGACAACCCTAAGTCGTTTTGAATGGTGGGCAATGTTGGCTTCGGCCGGGTTGAACATTTCAAGGTTATTTTGCCCGGCGTCACATTTTCTTATTTATTACGATAATACTACTCAAAATATTATTGAAATAATGCACAATTCATATTCAATAACAAGTATTAAGATATACTCGCTTTTGGCTTCACCATTTTGCACGATTCACTTGTATTCAACTCCTTGATTTGGCCCGCGAAAATACACTTCAAACTTGACGAGTTCTGACAGACTACTGAGTGAACATAGAAGCAAGTCCGACACGCAGTGTGGCCACAAATATAATCTATTTTCTACTAAAAATAGTAGTGTTGCCATAAAATGTGCCCACCACTCGGCTCCATAAAATAAAAACATCATTCATGGGTAATTGTGTAAGGTTTTATAATAAGCTGCCAAGGAATATAACTGAATTATCTATTAACAAATTTAAGAATTGTGTAAAGCGTAAACTCATGTCTAAGGCTTATTACAGCACACAAGACTACATGAATGATGAAACACCGTGGGATTAACTGCGACTGGAAATAGATATATTTTAAAAACAATGTTTGATTAGTTGTCTTTTTCTGTTTTTGTACTTGCCAATTGTTTTGACACTTAGAGACCATTTACATCTCTAAGAAAAAATGGACTTAATTTAGTAAATAAGTATTTTCAATTTGTATTTTGACGTTTGGAGATCCTTTACACCTCCAAAACATAATATTTTGACAACGGAGACTCTTTACATCTCCATTAATTCTAGTATCAATTTATTTTCTATTTTTTATTTGTCTTGTTTGGACGCATAGAGAGACCCTTTACATCTCTATAAATGTAGTTTTTAAGGTAATGTAATGTATATTAAATTATTAAAAGAGAAACTGGTGAGTTTCTTCCGGCGCTTCTTCTCACCAGAAGGTCATTACCCGAAGCGCCAAAAAAAAAAGAAAAGAAGACAAAGAATGTAAGACATGTAAAAGAGCCCTTGAGGGCCTACTTACAGAAATAAATTATTTTATTTTTTATTTTATTTATTTTAATCTCTTAAAGTTTACCTCACAAATGAATATGTTTACGAATCGATTTTTGGGCAAAGATACCCTTGTGGGCAATGTTGGCCGATTTGACGGTATTTTTTGTATTTTGATCATTAAGGGCTGTGATTATCTTTTTAAATTGATTTTTAGTTATAAGATTTTGCATGCCAGAAGCTGGTGAAATATGTGTTTTAATATTTATTGTCTGACCATCTTTTATACCATGTTTCAAGCAAAATAAAGTTATTTGTATTTATTTTTATTTCATGAGAGGCACCGCGAGCCTGCACCACGCTCAATTTAAAGCACGAGATCGAGAGTCGGATGCGGGTGAGCTCCGTCCGGGCCTCAGACCCGAACGACAGTTTTGTTAGAGAAAGAAGCTTCTATACCAGGGTTTCTTAATCACAGTTTAAGAAACCTTGTTCTACGTAGTACTAATATTCTGGGGCGAGGCTACGTCCGGCTATAAATTTTAAGGTTAGGATACTCACCATCTAGGAATTCGTCAATGACTTTGGACCACTTGAGCACAGAGCCCTTATCGTTGGCCCTGTAGTAGATCAGGGTGCTCTCCACGTTTGCCGTGTCGGGCGTCGGCCGGAACCCGAGACCTGAGGACAAAATATAACTATTCTGTTGAGAAATGTTTAATAGTACATTACACAACTAGGGTGGTAAAACAAAGAAAGGCCGAGATCGCAAATGTTTGCAGCCCGAGCTGCAAGCGAGGGACGTAAATATGCGATCGAGGGCTTTCTTTATTACCTCCCGTGTTGTGTACATCATTTTATGTCTACACTACCGTACGCGCAGCGTGCGGAAAAAGCCACTTTATGGCCAGGTGTGGCATAAAAATTTGTATAATTTTAAATCCTTATTCTAATCAACAATATTTTGTCATTCAAATTATTAATTTTTTTTTAATTTTATAATGATAAATTAAGTAATTTCTTACCAGGGTTACTGCCAATCAGGGAGCTGTCGAGCTGCCATTTGGGCACCTTGCTGTCCAGGGTCTGGTAGAACACGGCCAGCAGCCCCGCGAAGAAGCCCACCAGGCAGGCGTAGAAGATCACGTAGAATAGGAGGATTTTAGCTGTGAACAAAAGATGAAAATGTTTAATGGCTTACACCATAGGTTTCTAAACATTTTTGACTTGTCTCCCACTTAGGCATGATACAAATCTTTTAGCCCCCCCCCCCCATTTTTTTTTTACAATGGGGGGGGGGGCTGCAAATGGAGGCTGACGTCATTTGGGGATAGTTAGTACCATTGCCATCTATTGCCGAGCCTACATCGGTAACGACTAACGATGTTCCTGTCCATACGTGGTCACCCGAAGCGTCAAAAGAAAAGAATAGAATCAGACATGTAAAAGGCCCCTATCCTATTTAACCGTGGAGGAACCCATTTTATAGTTCTCAAATAAAGACTCCTTCACGGATAAATAATAGTCAAGTTAATGGAAATCGAGTTCTGTTGACATCCCCCCGGTACTGACTTGGTTTAACATTCCTTCTCAAAACTTTTTCTTTTTCTGATCTGAGAACTGCGTTGCGAGACTTGCATCTTTTTACATGTAATGTTTTTGATTTATTACATTTCCTTTATTTATTACATTCCAATCCATTCTATTTCCAATTTGGACTACAAAACTAACTTTGTAATCGGATATATAGGATTACAAACTTACATATGCAGTTTGTATTGAAAATGCAATATTTTTAGGTTTTGCCTGACATGCTCGGCTAACAGCTAATTATGTATAAAATTTGGAGCTTGTCGGTCTGATAGAAGTAGTTACCTTAGAATTATGATGATCATCAGTCAGTCAGTCAGTCAGTCAGTGACAAAATTGAATGTTATTGAGAATATATCTAAGTCTTATTATGCACTATATATCCCTGAAAATTCAGGGTTCTAGCTTTAGCCAGCACCAGTGGCGTGGCGTCCAAAGAAATCGATTCCTACTGGCTTGCGTAATATCAAGCATTTGTCCACCTTATTCTACAGCTCTTAAGGAAAATGTACGTCAAATCTGCACCGGCTTGCCCAAGGATATCTTTACGCCACGCTACTGCAGCACATCATTACGGGAGGTTGAAAATGGCCTGAATGGCTTCGAGAACAGCATGGTACGGCCGTGCCTTTGTTTTGCTCGACTTGGCGGGGGCACTGCCGTGCCCCCAGATAAGTCCTTTTAGGTGGACTACAAATATGCAAATAGCCCAAACGACCGGGTTTGGTGCAAGTGGCACACGTCGGCTAGGAAACTGCCAATAACGCCACTTGCGATCAATTATGAAATCGATCTTGACCCAACTTCTGTCGATGCAGTGATGCACGTTGTGCAGACGAAATACGAAAGGGACGAAACACTCCATGGCACTAATGGGTAGTTCTCTGCGAGTTTTTACCGTTTTGCTTGCTTCATTACCATCGCCACTATTATGGTAAAAATAGCAGAAGCACGCGACTTCTACAAGATAACCGAAAACGACTATAGTTTATAGGGAGCTCATCCATAATGTGGCGATGGTAATGATGCTATTGGTGCCACTGTTTAGTCGCAGAGAACTACCCACTTACTGGCAATAATTTTTGGGACTTCTCATGTTGTGTTGCCAGAGCTCCGAAGGCACCCGAAGGGGCTCAGCCAGCGGCCAAAAAGAGCACGCGTTAATGCGATAGAGAGACGGTGGGATCCAGTGCGTTCCGTCCGGTGGTCGGACCCGAACGTCTGTTTAGTTGGAAAGAGAAACTTCTGTAGTACTTTTACTTATTCTGTGGTTTAGCGCAGACAAAATGTATCAAGCTCTACTACGAAACGAAACAAAATCAAGTAAATTTGGTGTTCGTAAAATTGATTGTTAACCTCTTTTTATTCGTAGGGAGGACCGGGCAACTCGAATCTTCTTAATGACGAAAATAATACTCGTAGCTATGATTTATGAAAAATATAGGCAACGTGCAGGAACAATAAACAAAAGAGACTATAGGGACCGTGCACGAACTGTAGGCGGCAGCACTGTCAATGTCAAATATAGGGCAGAACCTTTAGATTGGCGTCACCAGTTGGCAGCACCTTCGTCGTGCACGGTCCCTATACCATCATGACTATACGGATCAGGCCTGAAAAAATGTTAGGTATTCTAGTTATAAATGTCAAGTATAGTAAGTCGTGGCTACACTAACGTTAATCGCAATAATAACGGCGTTTCCCGTTAATGTGGCCCCAGCATGATAGAGTACAAGATTTGGATTGACGGCACCGGTCGTTGTACACGACTATAATTATGACTCGCATCGGTCATCTACATCTTAATTTTAGGCAGTTAACACGGTGTCGTTACATCGTCTAATGGAGGGTGCGAATTGACGTTCATTATCGATGCAACAGGCACACGGCCGTGCGCGGGAGTGGCGATAAGTGACAGTTAAGGGTGAAGCCAGACGTGCGTAATTTTGTGAGTTGTGAGCTGCGTAATAGGGTATTTGCCTGTAGTCAATATAAATTACTACACAGCCATTAAATCAGCTTTTGAAAATTTGCAAAAATGAACTAAACATCACCTATTTATTATTAGCATTTTAAACGATTTTAAAAAAATCAAAACCTATAAATAAGAAGATGATTAGATGTTGGAGTAAAATGACGTCATTTCACTTTTATTCCATACAAGCTTCATACTATCTGAGCGTTTTGACACTTTATAATAAGTAGCTAGCTACTTTCCTGACAGATCAAATCAGTGATCTGTCAGGAAAGTAGCCTATTTCAGCTGCAGTTCAATACATTTTGACAACTCATTTTGCGTCGCCGTGTGAACCAAACAGGAGTTTGGTATGAAACCGAATGTAACAGAAATTACACAACTCAAAAAATTACGCGTCTGGCTTTACCATAAAAGCCCGACCGACCCATTAGGGTTTATTTAAAATAAATAAAACCGATCAAGGTGCGAGTCGGACTCGCGCACCGAGGGTTCCGTACTAACTCATAAGTAGATACATAAAGAGTGTTCCGTTCAAACTCATAAGTAGATACATAGATAGTTCAAGAAAAACTGTATGGCAATTAGTTTAGTAGGAGCAAATAAGTATGTGTTACGATCTTTGCAAATTTCTAAAAAACGGTGCAAGTTAGGAAAACCGTTATATTTTTCCTGTAATATTTAGGGCGACATTAATAATTGGTAATTATTACAGATTTTTCTGTTCCGTAACTTCGATGATAATAGGGGAAATGGTATTTATTTACGTTTTTCATCATAAATCAAAAACTACTTATTTAAGAAAAAAAAATAAAAACGGTGTTTTAATCTACAAATCAAGCCCTTTCATTTGCTACTCCATTCAATATGATGCCCTACTTTAAATTTTCAAAGTCCCATTACAGAGCCCATAAAAAAAAGGAAAAAAGGTACAAGATTTTTTTTTATGTCCAATAAGCTTGGGTTGATAAGCAAAACTTACTTAGGTATGTACAGAGTAACGCATGAATTTGTATAGGATTACAAACTTACTTATGCAGTTCGTATCGAAATTGCACAATTTTAAGTTTTGCATGACTTGATTGGCTAAAAACTAATTGTGTTTAAAATTTGGAGCTTGTGGGTCTGCTAGAAGTACCTTATCATTTTGATGATCATCAGTTAGTGAGTCAGTCAGTCAGTGACAAAACTAATGAACTTTGACGTGCAATAGTTCTTAAACTACTAGTTCAAATTGGATATTATTGTGAATATGGCGAAGTCATATTACGCCCTATATTTCCATGAAATCTCTAGAACAGCTTTAGCCTGCACAAAATTACACGAGGTTGAAAATGGCCTGAATGGCTTCGAGAAAAGGATGGTATGGCCGTGCCTTTGTTTTGCTCGACTTGCCGGGGGCACTGCCGTGCCCCTAGATATCCAATGGGCTAACTCCTCTAGTCTCCGTGGGATCCCTACGCCCCTCTATGCGGGTTATGCCTGGGAACATGATTCCAATTGTGTTCTTTGACCGCCATATTGCCGTCTAGAAATAGTTGAGTCCTTAAGAGGGCGCAATACGCTTGCTTCTCCGTAAAAAATGTAGCTTATTTCTTGTGTTTAACCGACTTAAAAAAAAAGGTTCTAGTTCGTTACATTTTTTGTATGTTCCCCGATTACTCGAAATTATTAAAATATTATAGGCCCTACGAAACTCTACTAACACATAGGGAACCTGCACGACGAAGGTGCTGCCAACTGGTGCCGCCAATCTAAATCATATACCTTCTCATGCTGGGGCCACATTGACGAAAACGCCGTTAATAACGTTAATTTATCGCGTTGAAGGACGATTAACGTCAGTGTAGCTACGACTTACTATACTTGACATTGACACTTACATATTATCATTGACATTGACGGCTTGATTTGACAGGGGCGATAGTTTCCTTTATTGTCCGCCCGTGTCTCTTTTGTCGTTTACTGCACGTTCCCTATAGATCGATTTCAAGTAACGTGCTAGATTTGTCAAAATTGTTTGTAGGCAATTGACATTTCATTTTAAACAAAATCGGTCAAGTGCGAGTCGGATTCGCATACAAAGGGTTCCGGATCACCGTCGAGAAAATCCAAACGAGTTACTGGTGATTAGACATGTTATTTTCGTGTACCCTTCAATTCCCCATGCAGCGAAGTCCCCTGCACCATGCCCGATAATTGTGCTATTATCGACTGGCACTAATGGCGCTAGGGTAGGTCACGGGATGCGCGGCGGCGTGCGCAGAGCCTCGGAACCGGAGCTTATAGGGAACGTGCACCACGAAGGTGCTGCCAACTGGTGCCGCCAATCTAAATCAAGTACCATCTCATGCTGGGGCCACATTGACGGAAACGCCGTTAATTTATAGCGATCAAGGACGATTAACGTCAGTGTAGCTACGACTTACTATATTTGACATGAGCCAGTCAGTCAGGACATCTTCTTTTATATTGTGACACTTAGATATTGTCATTGACATTGACAGCTTGATTTGACAGGGGTGATAGTTTCCTTTATAGTCCACCCGTGTCTCTTTGTCGTTTAGTGCTGCCACCTATAGTTCGTGCACGTTCCCTATTGCTTCCGTTCTGAAAGCTTCGTAAACGAGCTTTAAAACACTTATCAACTGGAACATTTTTAGGGTTCCGTACCTCAAAAGGAAAACACGGAACCCTTATAAGATTACTTTGTTGCCCATCTGTCTGTCAAGCCCTTTATCTCGTGACTGCGTGGAGGTATCGAGTTGAAAATGAAACCATATCCTCAAGTCTACGGTCCCTAGAAGTATGAAATGTGGCAAGTAACCGTCTTATACTACAAGTAAAGCTTACTGCCATACCCTTGCCAAGAGTCATTTCGAGAAGGCAGCAAACTCTAGGAATAGACTCATCCGCGAGACCATACATTATGATGCCTTTCAAACCAGTTCCACAGATTAGAGAATATAAACAGATATTTCACTGTCGCGCGTTTCCATACAAAAAAAAAGAATTCCCACGCTCGAGTTGAAACAATATACCCCCACAACCACAGCCACAGCACGGTAAACTTCGCACAGTACAGTACGTTCTCGCACAGTTTTTGGCAGCGGCCACCGCGCGGGAGGCCAAAATCGAGTTAAGTACACCTGCTGGTGCTTAAAATACGTAGTGTTCACGTACTATCCTTGCGTATTTTGAGCACCGGGATTGTGACGTGACGGCTGAGGTGCGTCACTGCGTATACGCCACGTCAGCGTCTTTTGAGCCGCGGTTTGCTTGCGGCTTATTCGTAACACAAAGATGATACTTATATTTTTGGCCAGTACTGTAGACTACTTACTTACAGTCACAAACAACGAATTCGAGTTATTTTATTTTCTATATAATAGTTCATAGAAAATGACCCGAATGCATTGTCCGTGAGTGTATTTACCCGACTACAGCGAAATGAAAAAGATACATTCACCTCCGCGAACAAAGTTAACTATTTAGCGAGAGTCTAGTTTATAATAGATATTATAATTATTTCTACCCATATTTACAATTTTAATAAGCTAGACGTCAGACTATTTGTCGTTTTAATTTCGTCTGTACGTTCATTGAAATCACGACGCTCAATTATTGATCGACTAGGGCTGTCAAAGCCACCCAACCGTTTGCTATTTTATGCCACACCTGGCCATAAAGTGTTTTTTTCCGCACGCTGCGCGTACAGAAAAAAACGCTTTCTGGCCAAGTGTAGACATAAAATGATGTACACAACACGGGAGGTAATAAAGAAAGACCGAGATTGCAGAAGTTTGCGGGCCGAGCTGCAAGCGAGGGACGTAAATATGCGATCGAGGGTACCACCCTGGGGTTACCACCGGGTTGGGGTATCTATGTGTCTGTAATCAAATCTTGCAAGGTTAATTTGACCCACTTCCCGGTTTCCGATTGAGTTGAAATTTTGCAAGGATATGCAATTCAGAAGGCTTATAATGCTATGCTTTGTCGCGCAATAAATTAACGATAAAGCATCCGTCACGTTCTGACAAACAGTGTGTGAGAGTGACGTATGTTTTATCATTTATTTATCGCGCGACAAAGCGTAGCATCATAAGCCTACTGATAACAATGCAGTATGATAAGGCATTTTTTTTAAAGTACTACCACATTTTTTTTTTAATTTCATGAATTTTATGTAATTTCTTTTCGGGTAAGCAAACTGAAGTGGCAATTGGCTGGGCACATAGCTCGAACAACCGATGGCCGTTGGGGCAGAAAGGTACCCGAGTGGAGACCACGTACTGGCAAGCGCAGCGTAGGACGGCTAACGGTGGTCGGATGACCTGGTTAGGGTTGCGGGGACTCGGTGGATGCGGGTCGCTTCTATCCATGTGGAAATCTATTAAGGAGGCCTGTGTCCAGCAGTGGACATCCTATGGCTGAAATGATGATGATGATGATGATGTGATTTCTAATCAGAATCACGAGTAAGTACTATCAACTCTGATAGAAGAAAAAAAGAGGCTACAGACCGGCAATGAAAAAAATAATAATTTGTGCCCGGCACTAAGTGGCCAAAGGTCAGCCCATTTGTGGCAGCCCTAGGCGCTGCGCCCGCGCCGCTCGTGATGAGCTTGCATCATATGACAAAACAATTCATTCGTTCCATTCACATATTGAGAACAACACTGATTGGAACTTTTTACCCTCTTTGATATCTGAGTATGATATATGTAACGTAGGTATAAAAGTAGGTACTGATTTTTTATTGTAGCATTAACCACTGCCAACGAATTTTAAATATTTTATTAGAAGCGAAAAAATTAAAAATTATATGTCGCGGGCAGTATTCGAACCTGCATCTCCTACGGCTATCCGGGCCAACACAGGCGCTACCAACTACGCAACCGAAACTTTGCCCAAGTCATCCAATTTTTCAACCAGTCTCCTCCTTTGTTTGTGACTTCATCCTGGGTGACGGATGTACGAGTAGCATCATCTACCATTGAGTCCGGTACTAGGTACCAATGTAATATATTAAACATGACAAAATCAAGGACCTTAAAATAAATAGCCGTACGTAGCCTCGCTAACAGATAACTGAAGAACCGCTAGTGAGCCGGTCGCATAATGCTGGTTAGTCAGGTTAATGTCGATACCTTCGATGATTAAATATCATTTATCAACTTTAAAACGTCAATAATAAATATCAAAAAATGACACGTGATCTTGGGTTGGGAGGGGGGGTAGCGTTATAATTACCAAATAGCACCAAGGAGGAGGGGGGAGGGGTCAAAAATAGGCCAAATTTGATCACATGATTTCTGGACGAGCCCTTAGCGAGGCTACGTCCGGCTATTTATTTTAAAGTCCGTGGACAAAGTCAACAGGATTGTTTAAACCAATATTATGTAGTTCCTGCACGTTCCATTACAGGCCAAATTATATTACAGACGAAGTTGCCAGCAAGGTTGTGAATAACTCCACTAATTTTATTTACGGTTACATAACGTTTAGAAACTATCAAGTATCCTCAGCGAAATGACTAGTTCTTTATGCATTATAATATTATGCTTTAGGTACATCTATCGTTTATTCAACAGAATATCATTGATGTGGTCTGAAACTGCGGTTTTATGCTTCACACACTATATTTTCCTTTTAAATAGCGCGAAATTATGTAAAGTATATTATTAATATCTAATGAGTATGTTTAGAACACACTTAGTCTTGTAGGTAGTTAAGGATTTTAATTTTTGACAACCTATTTTATTACTTTGTAACAACTCTTTTAACAACCTATGAAGTGGTTGCTCCTGGCAAAGGCCTCTTTTTTTTTCCACTCGGCCCTAAGCTGATCTGATATCTATACACAAGGAATGTAGAAGAATAATATGGGTATAGCATTGCACTATTCCTGCATAACATAAAATTATATCGCCTTTTTATGCACCCTTGTATAATTCAGGTCTACTCAGTAAATGGTGTGGCCAAACTTTTAGAGGGTGCACTATATTGCATTTCTGGAACATCCATTGCATAAGTGGGGTGAAGTATCATTCGGAAGAGACTGCCCTGACAGAATTTCGAATAATGGACGGCTTTATGCAATTTGGAGCTTTAGCAAATAGCAATAAAATTCAGCTTGAAATTTGCGATTCGATACGACACGTAAGAAGTTCATACAATATAGAACTGTAATACTATACTAATAAATTTCCTTGTAGGTACCGTAAAACGGGGTAAGTAGGGACAAAACTGATATTCAAACCTCGTTAAAATTTTATTTTTACATATGCAAACTGAATTGTATATATAATAAATGTTTCGGCCGTTTGTATTTTAGTTTTTTTTATGATTTTGGGTAGTTCCAATTTATAACTTTGACAATAAACACAAAATCCCTCCTCACCCCTAGTCCCTCATAGTTGGGGTGAGAAGGGATTTCATACTAAGGTGAGTTGGGCAAATTGTTGGATCGACACTTTTGGATTATGAATATTACCTACAGTCAGAGCTCCATTTGCAATAAGAATGCATTATTTAGGTAGCAGTAGCCTTTAAAAACCACCTCACCCCTCTGTCATCAATACTGTCCCCATTCGTAACCCAACTGTCCTCGCAATCCCTTCTCACCCCATTTTACGGTACATAATATATTTTCTCGTACTTTTTTTACTTAATAAGTATTTGGTTTAAAATTTTATCTCTCAGAGTATAAAATATGTCTCTGGTCTGACTTTATCGAATTCGCCTCGAATTTTAACTTTTAGTTTTTTACCAGTAATGTCATCTCAGTTTTTTCTGCTAATAACAGTATCTTGAACGATCAATAAGTGATCCATCATAATAGGATGTTAGCGCCATTGAGGTTTTATGCAGGTCTTACAAATATTAAGTATACCATATTTAGCTAGTAAGCAATTACATCAATGGTTGACTATGACTATTTTCCATCGGTGCCATCGACGTGTGGTTTTTCCACTTCTACTCCATTACCAGATGATGCTGCAGCTGATAGGGAGTTGTGGAGATGTAATGGAAAGGCCTTTGGCAAGCAGTGGGACACTGTTAAAGGCTAAGTAACAAAGACTCCTCATAGTCTCGTTCTCGTTCGCAATGTCATGAAGCTTAGCTTATCGATTGTGGCAGGAGAGCTTATCCTGATTTGTCCTTTCTCTGCGCTTTCTTAATACCTCTAACTCCCTTGTTTTCAGATCTAGATCATCTTCTAGACCTCATTTTCTATTAAAAATATAGAAGAACATAAAATCTTTTAGTTTCTTCCCTTAGGGTGTAAGAGGTAATTAATATCCATAAATATCCAGACGTCCTTGGATCGATGGTACGAAGGACGATGCGCGCGCAGCCTTCGCTGACCAATCAGGGCCCAGGAAACAGTCACAGACCCGGAACGTCGTAAGATCGGATAATCACGTTCAAAAGTCGACCTTGTGCGATTCGGAACATGATTTAAAGTGAACTTAAAATATTTAAGCCGGTAGGATCGTTTGAGAATTGCTAAGATGTCTACTTTCAGACAAATATGAACTTTATATGCTTTGGAAGAGGGTGTATGTTTCTTTGAAGTCAGATAGATAAGATCGCGCGAAAATTGATAATTTTCAGTTAATTAACAAATGATGCAGGTTTCAATTGGTTTAGATAGGAAAGCCGTTAACAGTTAGTTTAAATTAAGATCCTCGATCTCAACGGATATAGATCCGAACTTCGAGTTCATATCCGAAAGTTTCGATTTTTCCCGAAAAATGACGATTGGTTACGAAATAAAATAAAATCATTACAGTTATAATATTAAAATCTGTCATGAAATCATTATAGTATTACGTTTTATGTTTACTTTTAGAAAGTATGACTTTTATTTGGTGATAAGTGCACAATAAAGTTCACTGGATTGGTTTATTTAGAGTACATGAACCAGTAATTTATCATGAAACGTTTAAAGATATTTATATCGCGGTAAGATTTACAATAGTGAATTTTTAAATGCAAATTTAAATTCTATACTAAGTGAAATTGATGTGACCTATAGGTATACCTATACATGCTGAAATAAATGTAGGTCCCTGAAAATGGGTCACTTTGGTCCAACAACGTCCAAGCGACTGGGCGTATATTACATAACACCATCCTCAAATTCGAAGTAAAATAAATATTAAAAACAAATTAATCAGTGCTGTAACCGCAACTAACATTCGTTCGAACGTTAAAAACAAAAGAGTCGGTTCTATCTAGGTTTGAATTTTAAATTTGAAAATGGAACTTACCCCAGCTCGAGCCCGTGCGTCCGAGGAACTGGCCGGTCTCTGAGTTCCACAGGAAAATCCTGAATCCCTCCCATTTTCCAAGCTCTGGCGGCGGCGCGTAATACTGCTCCACAACCTTAGTTTTGTCCGCCATGTTCGCTCGCCAAATCCGACTGCGGTACGGAATCGATTCCGCCGTCCGCCCCAGCCGCGCGCCCCGCGCGCTCCGCGCACCCTGCAACCCCCTGCAACCCTCTTACGTAACGATTACGTAAAGCGCGGCGCGCGCATGATTTCAGCCCTAGTTTTCCCCCGACCAGCGTCTAAGACCTGTGTAGTTTGTACCAACCCTTCTATACGATCTGTAATGTGAGTCGAACGCGGTGCGCGGGAGACCTACCTAGCCTGGTTTCTCTATAGGGTTGTGAAACGACAGTCTTTACTTGCGCGGTCGCTGTAACCTTATTCAGTGGAGTTAAAGTCTGTTTTCGTTTGTGTAATGGGGCAGTTACGTTGGTTAGGTTTAGTCTGGTCATTGTGTCAGGTTGTTGGTCTGAGGAATTGATTTAGGCAGTACGCGCCATGTCTATAGACTAGGTTTTTCCTATTACGTTACCTGTTTACTCGACTGTGACGTAAATATGTATAGTTATGAAATATTTTCAGAGCTCTATAAAATAAGGGTCGAAAAGGAGTTACATTAAGTCGCAATGGGCTCCGTACGTACCTGTATTAATTTCGATTTTTATGGTATGAATCTACCGCTCGTGAATTTTTACAAAATGTTTGCCTAAACTTGAGAAGAATGAGGAAAAAAATCATGACTTTTTTCATATCTTTTGTATTGCTTAGCTTAATTGTAGAATACATTTGACACCAATAAAAGATACAATTTGCATAACATTCCTGTAAGTATACCCATTTTTATGTTTGCTTGTTTTGATGTAAGTACCAATCCTACATTGTAATATTAGAAGTGGAAATAGGATAAATGCTAATTTATTATAGTAGGCAAAGTGCCAAAATATGGAAGGGAGCTCTGGTTAGGGTATGTATAGCCAATCACCTATCACATCTGACATGATAAAGTGCTCAAAAATATCTGATTCAGCTCTAATTCTCAAACCGATGGAGCGTTTCGATTTATTAAGCGATTTTTCTTGCGGATATTTATTATTTATTATACTATATTA
The DNA here is from genome assembly GCA_947034925.1 of Eudemis profundana. NCBI lineage: Eukaryota > Metazoa > Arthropoda > Insecta > Lepidoptera > Tortricidae > Eudemis > Eudemis profundana. Next base: position 2,392,937 of record OX344799.1, read on the forward strand.
TAATATTGGTTTGATTGAGCAATTCGTTCAAAAATATCTGCGAACAATTACAGCATACAAGAGTGTTGTGTTCTGTCTGCGGGTGGTTTATTGCAAAATAAATACAGACATCAAAAATAAATAATAGATGCACAACAAAAATAAATGAATACACACAGTTGATAGTTCGGTTACACAAAAACCAAGCAAGGGTCTCACAAACATCTGAACACGACTCTATTTTTAAGGTGTTAATATGTATGTCCAGATATTTCTAAAACGTTTTACGCTTTAGAAATTGAAGAAATATGCATTTTATTACATTTAAAAAAATGCTAATTTCTTCGTTTTCTGCCAATTTTATGTTATACATCTATTTGGAATTAATACGAGCTCTTTCCACCCCAATAGAAGAAAAAAAATGAAACTTTCCTTTTGTTACCGTTATACAAAGTATACGGAAAATGATAACACAAAAAATGGGTATTTTTTTGTTCCATTGGAATTGTAAAAGCCCGTAATTTTAAGTAGAAATAACATAAAATTGGCAGGAAATTGCACAATTCAAAATTGCATAAGTATTTTTGGGTTATTCCCACCTGTTACCACCAAATTGATTGGTGGGAATTTTTTCCTACTTGTTACCACTAAATGTATGGTTTTAGTGGTAACCGATGGGAAAAATATTCCCAGCTGTTACCACTAAATCAATTTGCTGGTAACAGGTGGGAATAACCCGAATTTTTAGATTTGCTCACTTAAGATAGAGTCCACAGACAGAGTCCCTTTCATTGAATAAATTAATTATATAAAGTGGGAAATGCCGGAGGGTCGGTGTCCCGCGGTTTTCCCCTGAAGGAAAACGTGGGAAAAAAATCAATAAAAACCAGTTACTGTGAATAATTTGTAAATTCATTTAAACGTTAAAAATATCGACAAAATAAATAAAACTTAACAACTAGGGAATAAATAAGTAGTTTTAAGTAAGTACAGAGGGTGAAACGACATTTAGACCACACTTTTGATGTCTCTGGCGTTACCGAAAATGTCTCTGGAGTTACCAAGGAATCGTACTTCTAAAGGATATTTTTCTATATATTAGGTTTATGAGACGGGGCATTCAACGTCCTAACATACACCATCAATTTAAACATAGACAAACCATTAATAATAATAATAATGTTGTAAATTAACGCCTTTAAATAAAGGCGTTAATTTACAACGAAAATCAAAAGTTGCGGACGGCGCCTAGTACCTAAGTAAAAAAGTTGATTGACCCTTAAACATGAGCAGAGCAAGGACTTAAAACTATTATCAATGAAAAAAAAAGTACAGATTTTACTTATAGTAAAAATTCAATAAAGTGGGATTTATAATTATAACAGAAATTATAATAGCAGTATTATCAATGTAGTAATTATTTCGATAACATAATTTTTTCAGGCCAAACCAGATGTGTACATTTATGGCATGTGCGAGAGATCTTAGAAATGTGGAGAGACAATTAAAAACTATTTATAAATCTGATGGCAAACATGGTAAACTCTTATCTTTACTGTAACATATTGTAAACGCAACGTTATGAGTCTAAGCAAAATTGTCGGGTCAAATCAGTTCAAATGCTGCTGGCGCTAGGAGATTCCTTAAACCTTTAAAAATACAGAAGGTCCGTTGGGGCCGTGGGGATCCAGTGCGTTCGCACTGTACAAATAAATTGCCCACAGGCTTCATCAGGTATCTGGTGATCAGAGGGCTGGCTCATTAGCTCAGATAATCGGCATTGCCATTCAGCGTGGCAATGCGGCCAGCCTTCTGGGCACCCTACCGCCCGGGAGAGACATAGGGGAGTTATTCTATCTTTATGGTCTATTAGGCTTTACTTTAATTTTATATGTTATTGAATAAATAATATCGCTAACACCTGATATCTGGGCCATTTCTAATTAATACAAAAATTTAAAAGAAGAAGACCTAAAATTGTGTACTTGCACATCACGGGCAGTAATGAAGGTTCATAATTCAAGCCTCGCCGAGATTCAATAGTAATATGCGAGTGGATGAAGAAAAAATATAAAAAGATGGTCAGAGTTTGATAGTAGTTATCTTGTTAAGCTAAGGGTTAGCGCAAAGTACATACGATTCTAGAAGATTCTTAAAGTAAATTCATGGACGATGATTTCGTCCATGAATTTTCCAATTTCTCGGGTTTCTTCTAGTTTACAGTAAAATGACAGTAATTATCACAGCACCACGAATATAGCACCACTATTTTAAGAAAATTAAGTAACATTTTCGTCAGGTGAGTTGATTAGTTGACATTGTCTTCAAGACATTTTCCACGTGAACAGCAGATTTTCTTAATGATTTCCGTTAAATAAAGAGATCAAAAGAACAGTAAAAACAGAACGAACGGTAAATGTCCCAATGCTCCACACGCTAATGCACAATATTGGTAAAAAACGTAACTAAAGCACCTGTTGCATGTAGTAGTAACCTGTCCGTATAGACGTTTAACGTTCCATTTTAGAAAAAAGGACATAAGTTCCATATACATTCCGTACACTACTACACGAAATAGGAGTTTAAGTTAAACTTAATTTTTACCTATACCTATTCAGCAACCAGCTGTTTACTTTATTGCTAATGATTTAACGTTCAAGATAGCGACCATTGCGATCGTCGCACTCGGACTTTTACCTTACATCATAATTTTCAGAGAAAATAACACATCCCTGAAACAAAATTCAATAAATTACACCACATAATTATCCTACAATTTAACTAAAAGCAATTGTCTCCAACAATATTTTGCTATTACATCCTATCAGGCGTTTCTTCTATCTTCTCGGTTTTCTCCAATGTGGCTCCCGTTTCGATCTTCGAAGCATTAGGTTTCGTCCAGGCCTGGCACACACACGCGGGACCCTGGTTACCGGTGTGACCTCCAGTTACTTGGAAACCACTTGTTTGTGTGCCAGATCCTTGGACGGCCTGGAACTGGCCTGAACTCACCTCCTGACCATTGAACTGCCCAGTAGCTTGAGTTTGTCCTTGGTACTGTCCAGTTTGACCTGTAGTTTGAGTTTGCCCTTGGAACTGTCCAGTGTGACTGGGATACTGACCCTGGAAGCCCTGCTGCGTTTGTCCTTGATATTGACCCTGATTTTGTCCCTGGAACTGTCCTTGAGGGTACTGGTACTGTCCTTGCGCCTGGTTCTGGGCATTTTGTACTGGATATTGTGTATTAGCAGGGTACTGCGGATATGTTGGCGCGTTATTCTGATAGGTCGGTTGGTAGTACTGTCCTTGATTTTGGCCTTGGACCTGCCCTTGGACTTGTCCCTGCTGTTGCCCCTGTTGTCCCTGGTACTGCGCCTGGCCTTGTCCCTGATAGTTCCCCTGGCCCCATTGGTACTGTGGGTAGGGGTAGCTCTGCCCGGGAGGGTACTGTGGGGCCTGTCCGGGGGGGTACTGGGGGTTCTGGCCGGGTTTATTCTTGTGGCTGTGTACTATGTCTATGACTCCACCGATGATCTTCTCCGGGATGTGCAAGGCTGTTCGGGGGTCCATATGCGAGGCCGCCAGCCGCAGTGTCGCCACTATGATCAACTGGAAATAAAGCATAATCTTCATTAGTGATATTCAACGCAATTGGCAATTTGGTAAAAAAAAATACCGTTCATATTTTATTCTAAAAATCTTTATGTTGACTATAAGTAAATAATGCTTATTAAACTGTGTTACAGATGATCTCACGTGTTCTATTTTTTTACACATTTATTGTGTAGGGCATAAGACCCTCGAAACCCTACCAAAACATCACACACACACACAACAAATAAACGTAACACTACTGAAGCAAAAAAAATGGCTCATGTTAGTTTAACAGATGTTGATAGTTTTTATTCGTCTCTTGAATTTGTGAAAGAGACACAACTTTAACTACTGTACTTAAGTGTTCAAATTTACAAATAAGAGATTAAAAAAAGCCTCTGGTAACTTACAATCACGGAGATCTTGCGCAATCCCTCCATCTCTGATGAGTGTAGTTCTCAGTATCCTGATTCCTGAGTGCCTTCGTTAGTGCAGTGTTGAGCCTGAGTGCACTGTGTCAGTAGCAGTCCTGAGTGCGATTGCCGAAAACGTATCCCGGTGCGGTCTTTATACCGCGCGGAAACAGGGCTGTCACAAGAAATTACAATCATGTCGCCTGTCAGCCGCGAACGGATTTAGGGTTGCCACGAAATAATAATTCACACATATTTAAATTATTTTAAAAATAAATCTTAATGACATTTAAGTTTACGTGTGGAAATCATGTAATTTTTTAACTAAAGTACCTAGTCAACTAGTAGTACGCGCCTTCGCTTCCTTACAGAAATTTGATTAAATGGCATCAACGGCACTCAAGTTATCATCATCCGATAAATAAAAATATAAATACTCGGTCAATTATGAGACTGACCAGTCAAACATACCATTAGTAATTACAGGCGTAAACTTACACCTAAAACTCTTTGCTTGGCTTACTACTCTCATAAATATTTACCTCAAAATGTGAATAAAATATCACCCCATTTTTTTATTTACTTACTTAGCATAATATTATGATATAAAAGCTGATTCATATAATAATTTGATTTCAATACATAATATTACCTCAGTATAAACTGTATTAATCCTCGCTTACATAACATAACTACGAGTACTAATTATGACAACATTTAAAAAAATAATTAATCTTAAAGTAATAAACGAGTGATGAATTAAAAATAAATCTTTTTTCAAGTAAATTACCTATGCGACAACCCTATTCCAGGGTGCGCGTGCGCGTGTGATGGAGGATGCTGCGCGAGTTATCTCGCCCTTTGACAGGGCCCGCTATCCCGGGCCTAACGGGATAGCGCCTCTTTCGCTTACGTACGCATTTCGCTTCATGTTCGCTTTTTTCCACCTTACCGGACATTGCCGCACGTCCATCAATTTTAGAAGTGCCTAATCTAAAATAAGACTGACAGAAAATGTGAGGCAGGCTTTTTATTGCTCACTGTCTCTACCTTTTTTTTGTATAATCGCAAACTGCTTGTCAAGACCAATTAAACGACTGCAAAAATACGAGTAACATAGTGAGTCCGAAAATTATCGGCTTATTTAATTTAAATGACCCTGTTTGCTACCCTCCGTGTCCATTATCAGATCAGTTCGATGGTACAGTAATATTGCATTGCCATCGAAATAGAACCAAAGTATAAAAATTTAACTACTTAGGTACGAGTAAAAGAGGATATTTTTCAAATTCAGTTCGCATTGTTCGCAAGTTTGACTCGAACTAACACAACACAATACAATATTCTTTAAAAGAAAAGATCATAAAAACTTAAATCTTAGACAGCATATTAAGTGGTCAACATGCGGTCTTATCGCTAATAAGCGATCTCTTCCAGACAACCTTAGGATAGTAGACATACAACCGAACCACAGTCGAACACACTGTTAACTACCTATACATTTGTAAACGAATGTGAACTTTATTGCAACATGTTATAGTCTACGGGTGGCCAGTTGACAGTGGCTTGGTTTGTTTGTACATGCAGTAGGTATCGTTATCGAAAATGAGAACTTTCACAGAACGATCGAAACGAATCGAAACGCGCCCCGCTGGGCCCGTCCGCGCACGATTGACTGCGCACACGCATCGCGCGAATTGTGTTCCGCGAGCTTTTGTTTATTTTTCTTTAAGGGGCCTCCGTCTGGAGCCCAATTATTCAATGACAAAAAAATAGATTTTTCAACGCATAATAATACTTCCTTAGGAATTCCATACAAGTCGGCTATTATTATTCTCGTTTAGACACGTTGCGTTGAGTGGCCACGAATTTTTTATTCAGTCGAGTTCATCATTATCTGAGCAAAGAACGGATCAAAAATATCTTATCTAGTTCTTATGCTTCTGACAATAGGGTCTTGTTCAGATGTTTTTGGTCCAATTTTTGCTCAGATAATGATGAAATCGACTGTTTTCATTGTCTGTGCATTCTGTCAACTGGTGGCACGATCCACGAAGCTACAAGTTACAAAGTGTTCGAACTAATATATTTAAGAACTAGACCAGGGTTTCTTAAGCTGTGGTCCATGGACCCCTTAGGAGTTCGTGATACGAGAGCCGGGGGTCCGTGGCTATGCATACAACACAAACTTTCATGTGCCCTTGATTTTCTTTTTCTCTGGTCTATTTGGAAAGGGTCTGTAAGATTTTCGAAATAATCAATTGTGTCTGTGACCAAAAAAGATTAAGAAACTGAACTACATAGTTTTAATTCTTTACAGTTTTTCAAGTGATAACAACAATCTTTTATTACGATTACACACAAATACCAAATACTTACATTAAACAATTAAATGTGATACTTTAGATAAGTCCGGATCCGAACTCGCGAAGACTTTCAGACAAAAATAATAATGAATGCTGTCTTGAAACCATTTTGACCGTAGCGTCTTCTGCCCTTACATTATTCATACAAAATGACCCGTAGGCTTATGATGCTACGCTTTGTCACGTGATAAATAAATGACAAAGCATTCGTCACGTTCGCCACTGTTACATACCTACAAGTCGAATTGATATTGTTTTTTGAAGTCGGTTAATATTGAGGAAAAGCGCAATACGCCCTCTTAAGCTATCAGTAAGCAGGTAATCGAAGTCGAAACGTTTCTCGGAAGCGATCCGTTTACCCGCGAATTTATTTAAATCGATACAATGCTTTATCGCATTGTCCGAGTGTGATGGATGGGGGGGCCGGATTAACTGTTGTTTTATAATATTTATTTTATTAATGCACTGAAATATAGATAGGCCTATAAAAGTGACCATATTCGTTGTTGATGGGTCATCACGTATGTACCCTCAGTCAACGTCAAATAGTCTGTAGCATCCAGAGCGCCATATAATTATGTACAAACGAAGACACAGTTACAAGTAACTATAATTATGTGTATTCAAATAAATACTTTTCTATTCTACCTTACCTATACATACGGCACGGCAGTGCCCCCGCCAAGTTAAGCAAAACAAAGGCACGGCCGTATCATCATTTTCTTGGAGTCATTCAGGCCATTTTCATTCAACCTTCTGTAATTTCGTTCCAAAAATAGAACCCTGAATTTTCAGCGACATATAGGGCATAATATGGCTTAGATATATTATAGTTTAAGAATTATTGCGTCAAAGCTCCTTACCTTACTAACACACTCACTGACTCACGATCATCATAATTCCAAAGTACTTCTAGCAGATCCACAAGCTCCAAATTTTAAACATAATTATAATAAAATTACATAGTTTAGCCTATCAAGTCATAAAGATATTGCAATATCTGTCAAGTTATTCTATGTATTTATTGAGAGTGTACCTAATATTGATGGGGTCATACATAAGTTAGCCAACTTGGTTTTTTATACTATATTTCACAACTTTTTGCTGTAGTACAGGTTGAGAGTCTTGAAATTTTTTTACTTGTTATGTTTTTGATGGGATTCTATTATTTTCCAGTTGTGCTTGGCCAGGTGGACATCCACAATATACAGAGTATACTCTGTTCTCTGGAGGTACCTTACCTTACCTATACCTACTGCCGTCCTAATTCAAAAGGACGCATCTCAGTTTTACAGGTTTTGAGAAACAAGCAATTTTAGTTGTGGAAATGGCATGACTTTGGAGGTGTGCTAAATTTTCTTAATGATGACTTTTAGGAAAATTTCATGAACTAAGATATCTTTTTGGAAATGTCATATGATGCATTGTTATATTTTCTATACACTTGTACAAATGTAGTTTTAAGTTTAATGTAATTTAATTAATGAAATCTGTACTTATGCAAAAAACGTTTTTTTTTGAGATGCGTCCTTTTGAATTAGGACGGCAGTATAGGTACCTTGGCACTCATTGGATACGGTATCCAAATTCTAAACCTGTAAGCTTATGATGCTACGCTTTCTCCCGCGATAAATAAATGATAAAGCATCCGTCACTCTCACACACTATTTGTCAGAACGTGACAAACGCTTTATCATTTATTTATAGCGCGACAAAGCGTAGCATCACAAGTCTACTGATTTAATCTTTGAAAACGTAGTGATTATGATTGCTCTTAATAGATATTCGGCTGTATCCAGTTTCCATGCCGACGCGAGGCCAGACGTAGAGGAAACGCACAAATGCCACAATCAACGTTTCCTCCACGAACACGATCCAAAATGGCCGCCTGTGTGATTCAAAAGTCTTTGTGTAGTTTAACATATAGGTATGCGTCTTACTAATGCTTTCTATGTGACGGCCTTATGAAATAACTAAATTTTTTACTAAAAAAAAACCCGACCGCGGTGCACTTTAAAAGTGCATAAAATCCCCGCCATTTTGTTTATTTTAACGAACTTCATACCCAGTGACACTCGCGCCATCAAGACGAATCTAATGATGTATCATTTATCAAAATCAGTTGTCCCGTTGAGTAGTTACAAGCGGACATAGGAACGGACATACATACATACAGGTCAAACACATAACCCTCCTTTGGGCTTCGCCGCAGTCGGGTACAAAAACCGGACAAGTGCTAGTCGGACTCGCTCACCGAGGGTTCTGTACAAATACTTTAAATAATTACTATATTTTTTAGGATTTAATTAAAAATTTATAGTTTTCAGATTTTTCCCTATACTTGTAGTATAAGACGGTATTACTTGCCAAATTTCATAGTTCTAGGTCAACGAAGTGTACCCAATAAATATTGGTTTCCTTGAGTGTCGAGATCTACGTCTTTTGCGGCCTAAACGGCCATATCTTTTTTTTTCCGTCGACCTAGAAATTTGACTTTTTAACAGCTTTAAGGACCCTTAAATTTCATCTCGATACCACGCGTTCCCGAAATAAAGGGTCTTGACAGACAGACGGACCACAAAATGATCTTATAAGGGTTCCATATTTCCTTTTAAGGTTAGGAACCTTAAAAACATGAAAATTTTACGATTTTACAAAACGAATCATCGATAAAATGAGATTTCGATAAAACTATTATTGATAAAATGACAGGCACCATGATTTTAACTATGTATGTTTATATTTGCGTATGTTCCACCAACCATCTCTAATGCAAGACTGTGGGAGACGACTGGGCAAAACCCTACAGACAAGGAGATAAAGCTGGATAGGACATGTGTTGCGGAGGCCTGACAACCATCGGTCTAAGTAAGCTGACGTGGAAAGTTCCCGGGAAAAAAAACCCGGTCGCCCTCGTACCACCTGGAGGCGCACAGAGGAGAAGGGGCTGCACCAAACTGGCCTTGGATGGAAGGAGCTGGAGGAGGTCGCACAGGATCGTGCCAAGTGAAAGTCCTCCGATAATTATTTTTTTATTTACCTACATAAGTACATAAAACATACATATAATACATCTAAATATCAAATCATTTAATGTAGGTAGGTGTACCTAAGGACCTATTTTAAAACATTAAAAATAATGTATTCATTCAATCATATAAATAACTAGGTAAAAACTCCATTGCTCTCTATGTCCAAACTGCCACGAAAAGTCCTAACCCTAATGAGTGAAAATCGTGAAAGTTTAAATTCATACACACAATACTATCGCGTGTATATACAATACGAGAATGGTGCGAGATAATGGTTATAGCAAATCAACAGCACTTGTACCAGTAATTCGACTGATTCTCTCTGGGCAGGTACCGCGCGAGGGGGCGGCGGACGGCGTTATGCATAATGCATCATTCTATCATTTTCGTACGCCCGTCTTCCTGAAATAATGTTTGGACAAAAGCTTTTTCGCTAAACGTGAATAAATAATTTAGATTTGTTTTACAATAGCAGCTTAGAGTAAGAGTAAGTCAAACAGCAAAAAGTCTACAGAGTTATTATCACTCAAAAGATTTAAAATTTGCTCAGTGACTCAGATTTTGAAGAAATCGAGAGAATTCTTCAAACATTATAAGCACACATACCTTAATTTGGGTATTTTTTGACAGTAACTCATGCATTGTAAGTGGAATAGCTTTGTTTGAAATTAGTTATCTTAAAAAAATCGTATTATTTATGTTAGATGGTCGAATTTGAAGATTCAACTGACATTATGTATCGATATTTTGGAAGAAGAAACTTACTCCTTTCCTTCGCAGGGTGAACAACTAGTAGAATAGAAGTTACGTTAGTAGAAGCTTTGCTTAGTTTAAAACTGTACCCTAATATTTATTTATACAAAGTTGGGTCAATCAGGCCAACTAGTTATGTAAATGTATAAGGTCCTGCCTGGTTCTCTCCGGCACTAGCCATCCCATTATCCTGCCGCGCGCTCCCGCTGCCTCGCTCGCAGTCGCGGCGTGGAGCTGTCTGGAGGAGCTCCTCACTCTCAGACATAGCGTCAGGTAAGTCATTCCACTGCATACCAGCACAACTATGTCTCGCAACTGTTACGAAAACAAATATTCTTCTTCTTTAGCCTTTTTCAACCATTATGGTGTAGTAGGCCTTCAACTTTGTCCATTCCTTTCTGTGTTGTACCCTTCGTATCCAATTCGAGCCAGCAACTCACATCTTTCCAGCGCATTTGTGATCGTCCTTGAGGGCGCTTTTCTCCCCACGGTTTCCAGGATACGCTTGCACCAACACATCTCATTTCGAGCCACGTCTCCAGCCCACTTCCATTTGACGACAAATACTACCTATCCGTTGCCATTAAATATAGAGAACGTGCACAACGAAGGTGCCGCCAACTGGTGCCTCCAATCCGAATCTTGTACCCTCTCATGCTGGGGCCACATTAACGTGAAACGCCGTTATTATCGCGATGAAGGACGATTAACGTCAGTGCAGTTACGATTCTATACTTGACATTGACATTTGTAACCCGTTCATGTATTCAGGCCTAATAAGTTTCCTTTGCCGTGCGCACAGTGTCTCTTTTGCGACTACGATAACTCTGCAGTAGGATACATAGCAACACCTCAATTTAAAAGTCAAAATTCTATGAAAATGTGACTTTTAAATGTGACTTGTAAAGTGACGTGTATGATAGCTCTACCAAGAGTTATCATAGACGCACTCTAGAATAGTGTTCACTTGCGTCAGAGACCAAGAATCTCTGTGGTCATCGGGCCAATTATTAGAGCTCCGTACCCAAAGGTTGCAAGCAGAACCCTGTTAGTAAGCCTGCGTTGTCTGTCCATTTGTCACAGGGCTCTATCTTTTGAACTGTAATAGATAGACTTAAAATTTTCACAAAGTATGTATTTCTATTTCCATTATAAAATCAAATAATAGAAACAAAATAAAGTCAAAAATAAAAGGGGAACCTTTATGGTGCGACTCTGTCTGTCTGTCTGTCTGTCCGTCTGTCACAGCCAGATATCTCAGGATCTACTGGCGCTATTGTAACACTCTGGAGGGGGTTTTATAGGGCCAATATGTACGAATGTATAAAAGTCCTTTAATACAATAAATAAAAAAAAAATATCCTAATAGCACTTTGATCTTTGTATCTTATTCTTTTGAGATACAGCGTATTGTATTGATATTTTGGTAAATCATCGGTTTTGCAATGATGTTACTACAGAAAAGTATTCTAAAACTCGTTAGATAGACACTGCATCATTGTCAATTGATTGATTACCTATTGATAGTGGACGATCGACTTAAAAACAATTAGAATAGAATAGAATAGAATATGTTTATTTCTGCGAATATGGTACAATTGGTGACATATAACTTACATTGGCTCAGCATATCCTGCCGATGTCGGCGTAGAAATATTATTTCGTTTTACATTTTAATTAATACATATTGGAATTAGAATTATCCGGTCATGCAATTATTATTTAAATAAATTATACAAATTATTAAATAACAAGAATAATTAAATCAGTATTTACTTATTTTCTAATATTATTATAAAAATGTATTCAATGTTCTAAAAAATCATTAATGGAATAAAAGCACATGTCAAGCAGCCACTTAAATAATTTCTTTTCAAAATTAGGAGATTTTAAGGATTTCATATCATTAGGTAATTTATTATACAATTTGATAGTCATTATGTACACATTTTTGCTAAAAACTTTTATCCTTTGTTTAGGAATGTACAAATTGTGAGGATATCTCCCATTTGTTTTATTATAAACAGTGTCATGCAGGGGAAATAGATGTGGGTACTTTTTTACGAATTTTGCTGCCTCATATATATATAAGCACGGTAAAGGCAAAATGTTCAGCTCTTTGAATATTGGTCGGCAGTGGGCCAGGTAATGAGCTCCGTAAACCGCTCTGAGACATTTTTTTTGCGTTACAAATGCTCTCTGTATATCTACTGAGTTTCCCCATATTATCAGACCGTAGCGTAGCACAGATGATACATATCCATGATATGAGGAGAGAGCGGCTTCCCTGGACGCAACCATCTTAAGTCGTCTCAACGCAAACACAAACCTGTCTAGTCTATTGCATATGCTATCTACATGCAATTTCCAATTTAGATGTTTGTCAATTGTTAGGCCAAGGAAAGTAGCTGAATTAACAGGGTCTATTGTGGTGTTATTTAAATGTATTTTAATGTCTACCGTAGGTGAATTATATGTCTGAAAGTGGATTATTTTTGTTTTGTCCGTATTTAATTTTAAATTATTATTCCCCAGCCAAGTAATAGCGTTTTGCAATTCGTTATTGGCTTCTAATTCCAGCTCGTTTCTATGCTTGCACTTAATTATTAAGGTAGTATCATCGGCAAACAAGATACAGTTATGTTTCAGGTTTGTCGGTAAATCGTTAATGTAGAGCAAGAACAAGAGTGGACCTAAAATACTGCCCTGTGGTACACCGCTTTTATTGATTTTAGATGTAGATTGATATGCATCTTTCTTATTATTCACTATTTTTGTTATTTCAACGTATTGTTTACGTCCACTTAAATAACTCTGTAGCCAGCGATGTGCATTGCCTCTTATGCCGTATTTGTCAAGTTTATTAAGTAGTGTACTGTGACAAACCAGGTCAAAAGCTTTGCTCATGTCCAAAAATACGGCTAATATAGATTCTTTGTTATTAAGGCATTTTGTGATCTGTTCGACCAAAGAAAAACATGCAAGAGATGTTGAACTGTTTTTCTTAAAACCAAATTGGTTTGGATTTAAAGCTTCTGACTTCTTCAAAAAGGCTTCTAGCTTGCTATACATGGCCTTTTCAAATACTTTTGATAGTACAGGTATTAGGGCAATTGGTCTATAGTTATTCAATAATTTTGGGTCACTTTTTTTAAATAGTGGCTTAACTATAGAAAGTTTTAACCTTTCAGGAAAGTAGCCTTGCTCAAAAGTCTGGTTAATAATGTGGCAAAGGGGTGCTGCGATTTGATTAGCACATAATTTGATGATTTTTGTGGGTATTTCGTCATAACCAGTTGACTGAGTATTATTCAAGGATTGAATAAGTTTGATAATTTCTAATTCATTTAACGGGGAAAGAAATATACTATTTAAAGTGGGGTGTATATCGGAGCTTTTGTTACACTGAGTGCTTTCTTGAGTCTGATGTATAAAGAAGTCATTAAAGAGTTCACAAATCTCAACGGGGTCGTTATGGGTAAAACCGTTTACTTCTATTTCATCAGGATAGTTATTTTTTGAATTTGCTAAGTTTAAGTTATTTTTAATGACATTCCATGCTGCTCGGCTCTTGTTGGTAGATTTATTTATGTATTTAATGTTATTTATCTTTTGAGAGTGTAGTATGCATTTCCTCAAGAGTTTAGAGTAGGTGTCATATATGGTTTTATTATGTTTTCGATTTGAATGTTCGTTATGATATTTAAAATATAGTATTCTCTTCTTATGGCAACATTTCCTCAATCCTCTTGTAATCCATTTATTTTTAATAGGTTTATTTCTTAATTTTACTTTAATAAGTGGAAAACACAGTTTAAACAAGAGTATTAGCAGTTCGTGAAACACTTCAAAAGATTTGTTGCAGTTTGTTTCCTCATACACTTCATTAAAAGTTAGACTTGACATATATTTACTGAATTTAGCTATATTTTGCTGGCTATAGTCACGCCTTTCTTCGATCCAGTATTTGATTTGTTTTGTACTTTAACATGGCTCTGGGATAGAGAATAATATAGATTGTCCGGTATCGTGGTCGGATAAGGCAAGCTTATGGATATCACCTTTCACGCAGGAGAGATCCATATTTGAGGCTATCAAATCTAAACATGAATCTTTTCGTGTTGCCTTGTTTATGTGAATATTAAAATTAAAATTATTCAAGACCGATTTCAATTCTTTTACATGGGAGCTAGTTTTTAGTATATCGATGTTCCAGTCCCCACAGAGAATAATATGTTTATTATTATTATGTGTTATTTTACGTAGAATTTTTGTTAATTTGTACAAAAATAACTGTGTATTTGGGCCCGGAACTCTATAAATGCAGATTATTATTAAATTATGATTATTTAGTTCGATGCCACAGCATTCGAAATAGTAGGGAGTAGATAATTCACGACAGATTCGTAAAGGTGTAAATTCTAGCCCATGCCTCACCAGTATACAAGAACCACCTCTTCTATGATGTTTCCTAGAAAAGAACGCTGCAAGTTTATGTGTAGACAATTTCAAATTACTTTCTGATCCATATTTTAGAAAAGTTTCACACATACAAATGAAATCAATAGCGCCAATTTTTGTAGAAAGCTCCGACATTGTTAATTCGACCAATTCGCTTTTATTAAGTATTCCAGCAATGTTTTGATGAAGTAATTGTAAAGTTATCATCTGTTCATTATGATCGAAAAAACGTTTTCGTCGTATCAACAACACATTCGCTTGTTTGATTGGTCATATTTTTGTTACATGCGCTTAAATATGAGTTTCGGGATTTGTTTATTAGTTCTTTCAGGCTTAAGAAAATTTGCTTGATACCGTACCTCGTAATTTTTCCAGAGTAATAAGAAAACATATCTAGTGTTAGATCACGATTTGTGTCAAATATAGAGGCATAGTTATTTGTTTGCATGTCCATTGTTAATAAATTATTGAACATTTCAACTTTGTAATTATATATGAGAGCTCCGCATACGTATGTAGGAACACAGATAATTTTATTAGTGTGAGTTATTTTTTGGAGTGACTCTCTTATACGATTCACTAAGTTGATGCCGTTCTCTGACTCATTAAAATCTCTTTCACCTAAAAATATAATACAATAATCGTTCATAGTAAAGTTCTCTAGCTTAGTCCCTAAAGAGTTTAAGAGTTCATTTATCCCACCGTCCGGTACGGTGTAGTGACAGTACTCGGTATTGCTCTCGAACGCGTTTTCTATTGCTTGAAGTGTTCCCATCTTCTTGTGACTACTGAGTACACATATTTTAATTTTTCCTTGACAAATGTCCATGGCACCGGACTTGTGAGATTCATGGGTTTGTGTTAATATCGTATTATTTTCCGGTGTTTTTGGAGAGCTGGAGCGATGTTCTCGAGGACTCATGCTCATAGAACTTAAATTATGCTGATCAGTTTGCTTCTCGAGTTTATTTATTTCATCGTTAGCTGTTATTTCAGATTTACTGAGCTCTGTTCTGGTTTTATTGAGGGTTTTTCTCCGTTTTTTATTTTTCGATGTTGCGGATGGTGTTGTACATATGCGAGTAAGTGTTTTAATGGTTTGTTCCTTTTCGTCTAATTGTTTTTGTAGTGTCCCATTTTCCAAAATTAAATTCTGAATTTCGTTCTCTGCTGACTGTAGCTTTGTTTTTAAATCGGTAATTAGATCTTTGTATTCTCTATGTGATTCCTCTGCGGCGTTTCCTAAATCGGGGCAGCTTCTGTTGCAGGTGTCCGATGTCTTGTCAACGTCGGTATCTTCAGACAATATAGACTCAAACGATAAATCAGTTGATAATTCGGTGTCCGATGATTCTTTTATCATTAGACGTTTATTTTTAACAGGTTTTCGAACCGTTATGTGATCTTTGGAAGGCGTGCCCTTTGGATTGGGAGAGGGTTTACACGAAGTGCTGGGTATTGCATTTGTGTTCGATGCTCCTTTATTTGTTAGACACGTGTTGCACGTCCATGTGGATTTCCTTTCCATCAAGTCAAATAATTTTGAACTAGTGGTAGTGCAACTTTGGTGGTATACTTTCTTGCATTTAGAACATTTCAGCAAGTCCTTATTTGCTACTTGTTTTTTGCACTTAAAACATGCTGATGTTTTAGATTTTGAAGCCATTTTTGTGCTAAATTAATGTAAGCCAAAATATAAATGTGGAGAACGAAAAAAAAAATGCAAAAAGATTTCACTATAGCCCGGAATCGATCATGGGACTAACGTGCGCTTGAGAAGATTTCTCTGCAGTTGGCCGCGACGCCAAATTAACACTTAGAATAGCTGGCGAAATTATGCACTTGTTGTTCTTATATTGTTATCTGTGCGTGTCAAGTGAAGTCGATGACCTCTGCGATGACTGAACTCCGAACTTTGCCGAGGGCACCCGAAACGTAATCACTGCACTCTCAACGGACAATGTATGCATAAATTTTAAATGGTTTAACGTTCAAATTTATAATTGTTTTCACTTTTATTGTAGTATTTCACTTGTTTTTAGATGCACTTTTTTCACTAAATCACAGGTTGTTTATTTGTTTTGCGTAACTTAACGTTTTTCGCCGTGTATCGTTAGTATTTGGTCACATTATGATTTATTGCTAAGGAGACAAACTCGTATACGATCTCTTTGCGCTAGCGCTCGACGACGAATAGGAATTGACCATGCAATGGAAATTAAGCTCGTAACTAGGGATGTAACGTATACATGTACATGATTTTGCCGATACGATACCGATACCGATTATTTTAATAAACCGGGTGTGGCCTGTAATACGAGCGCCGTAGATTCTATTCCTCAAATAATAAAACTTTTGTTCAACCACTTTTAAAAATATGTAGTCCTTAGATTGTCTCTTTTTCATACAAAGTAATTAGTATTTTCAATGTACATCAAAATCTGTCTAATTGACATTGCTTGTCAATCTTGTCACCCTACAGACGTAATCAATTTCGCAATACATTGCGTGTTCGGATAAACTTTAAAGTGTGCTAAAAATCAAACCACAAGTTATTTTTAAAAGTCGCCGAATAAAAGTTGTCTAGTTTGAGGAGTAGACATCACATAATGAAGTACACATCTTATAATGAAGTGTCCACCTCAGACATAGCCATAGCCAATACCACATAGACATAGCCCTTATTATACCTAAAACTTGGCTATTTGATATATTTAACAGAGACTCAACCTTGAAAGTGTAAAGTAAAAATATGTAAATTGTCAACTCAAAATTCAAAGAAAATAATTATGAAACAAATACATAATTAACAAAGTAATACATCAGTCAACTCGTGCTTTGGCCGGCGCTGCGGCTGATCAGGCCCAAATCCTCAAGCGCCGCAAGTACTCTGGTTTATTAGAAAACTTTGAATTTGCGGCGCTTGCTGTGGAAACTTTGGGGCGCTGGTCAGCCGACATGAAATCCTTTATGAGGAACCCGTCGTCCCGGCTGGTCCGCGCCTCGGGAGACCCCAGGGCTGGCGCCTACCTGTCCCAGCGGATCGCTATTGCGGTCCAACGTAGAAACGCTGCCAGCGTCATGGGGTCGATGCCGCAGGCGGACATGTTAGAAGGGGTTTTCTTTTTATAGTTTTATTTTGTTTATTTTAATGTTCAATTAAATGTTTTTATTATAATTAATATATAAATAAAAAAGAACTTATAAACAAAGTAATTATCATTGCACAAGGTAATAAACCGATACATAAATTAAGTCAGTAATTAAAATTACTTTTTGCAGAGTTTTTCCAGACAGCAATTCCTTTTCGCTCTCTTCAAATATCGGTTGTATGACGATTATATCGGCCGATATATCGGTATCGGAATCGTTACATGCCTACTCACAACGATTCAATTGTCGCATGTAACGATTATAATGATTTGCATAATAAATAATAAATAAATAAATAAATATTAGGGGACAATCTTACACAAATCGAACTCAAGCTAAGCTCAATAAGGCTTGTGTTATGGATACTAGACGACGATATATTTAATAGATACAAATACTTAAATACATAGAAAACATCCATGACTCAGGAACAAATATTCGTGCTCATCGCACAAATAAATGCCCTTACCGGGATTCGCACCCAGGACCTCCTGCTTCGTAGGCAGGGTCACTACCAACTAAGCTAAAGCGGTCGTCATTATATAATTCTGTGATTAGTTTCACGTGAAGATATTCTTTTTGCCACACCTGGACACGGGAGGTAATAAAGAAAGCATATCGCATATTTACGTCCCTCGCTTGCAGTTTGGGCCGCAAACATCTGCGATCTCGGCCTTTCCTTATTTTACCACCCTAGTTGTGTAATGTACTATTATTTGCTGTACAAACCTTAATTGGGTCAATTGCAGAAAAAATGTACCTTTTACTTTTTTTGTCTGATCATGGTGTGTCTTATACCATTTTACTCAGAATCACGAGCACTTTTCTGTTATGAAATAAAAAAGTGGTCCAAAATGGCCCAACTTTTCCATACAAAATTTAAATTTCTCAGTTTCGTTACGCCCAAACTAAATATAGGGGAAAATCATAACGAAACTGAGTTTTTATTTCTCAGGTTTGGCCCAATTAATTGATTGGAGTCGCTCGGTTTTTCATATAAACCAAACGAGGGTCATTGTTTACTTTTGCATCTATTATGTTTTATTTCATTGTTTGATACATTTCGTCCACGCGAAATGACATGAGAGGAGTTACACGACTTGACTCCATCATCGCCGTTTCATCAACGGACATCCAGGCGTGGGGAGCGACTTCATCCTTTTGTTGTCAATATTCCATTTCTTCGCACGAAGCGACTTGCTTCAACGTTTTTAATGCGTACCGCCAAGGAATGGAACTCGCTCCCGGCGTCCGTATTCTGATAAATACAATTTAGGACTCTTCACGACACGAGTACATCTTCGCCTTCGTAGTCGCTTACGATCAGGCACTACTGAGGCCAATCGCAATTAAAAATACGGTGCTAAAATCATAACCCTCCTTTTTGCTTCGCCGTAGTCGGGTAAAAAAGAGAAGTCTCAAAAAGTCAAAATTAATATGCAATTTGGAGTTTAAAGTCATCGCCATCTATCAGCATCCAAATGATGCTGATAGACTGACGTCTAACTAAACTTTTTAGTACCTCTACCTACATCATGTACTTTCAGATTCATCAGATGAGAACTGATTCTTATGTATTTTTTTTAATCAATATTTGTATATTCTATCAGGACCCAAACCTCTAAGATGACTGTAAAGAAACGGCCCTCAGACCTGAACAGTCTGGAGAGGTTCAACCTTTACTACAAGGATAAAGAACCCACGCTCACCACAGGACAGAAGGTCAAGAGGTTCATCTGGAACTCCAAGACGCGGCAGTTCTGTGGGAGGACTGGAGGCAGCTGGTGTGAGTATTATTTGTTCCTTTAACTTCACACCGGAATAGACAGAAGTATCAAACAAAGGAACCCATGGTGACCACTGGACTCGGTCAAATGATTCTCTTGGACCTCGGAGACAGACAATCCTGTCGCTTATTGCACTATGTTGAATGGAAAGGGGAAGTAAGTGGGTCAAAAATATTTTTTCATCACACTTGCTCGAAAATGGTGTCACTACACGTAGGTTCTGCGGGCCGTAAATGACCTATTACGCCCTAGGGCGTAATGGTTTTCTTTTTAAATTTGAAACGATGGTTTTGTTTTACTCTTATTTGTCGTGTTCAAAGGAAATGCCAATTTACTTTTTTAACTTTTATCACTGAAATATTTATTTAAAGAGAACTGTTATTGCAAATACATATAAACACATATTTCTGTTACATTAATTTAATGTTTAAATAGTATATTTCAGTATTTTGCAAATATAAAATCAACCGTTTTAGGTCTTTACAGTTATGGGTTCCGAACGTGTCTTGACTTTCGCATTGTCTATGGATATGTCACTGTCAGTTTTACAATTTTATTTAGGTTAAGTAAGGTTATTTTAATTAGATTTCCTCACAAGTGTGATGAAAAACATTGTGTGTGCCACGGGCGGTAAAGGAATTACAAACTCGTGTTATTAAAGCCCTCGACTTCGTCTCGGCCTTGTAACAAACACTCGTTTGTAATTCCTTACTTACCGCCCTTGATACACAATGTACTATTAGTATGAGTTAAGGTTACGTCTTTCCTGTGGACATTATAAAATTTTTAGGCTTTAAAGCCTAATTTTCTTACTGGATCCACAGAGACTTATACTTACAAACCGTATTTTTCTTAAAACCTGTACGATAAAAGCATAAGTAAAATGTACCCAAGTCGTTAACTTTTGTACTGTCCACAGAAAAGACACCCGTTTTCCTGAACGTGTATGACCCATAGTCGCGGCAATATGCCGCAATATGCAATATTGTGAGCTCAGTATTGATAGCAATGCCTGTGCACGGTTCTGTTTCCCTGTTCCCCGGCGTGCGCATATAACACCATTTCTTAATAGACACGACATGTTGAATATGGATGCCCGGCGCACTCTACACTTGGCGTCTTTATTGTTTGGGGTGATAGTAAATAAACAACCAACATATTTATACGAAAAGCTTGCATTCTCCCAACGCCACGTTAGACACGCGCCACGACTTGTGTGCCACGCTCACCGTACCGCTGCTTTTCGTGGCAGCTTCCGCTTCGCTGCCACGAAGTGTTGGAATGACTTGCCACCGCCAATAAGAAACTCCGGCAGCTTAGTGACTTTTAAACTGCGTATCAAGAAGTACTTAATAGACAAGCAGAAGTCCCAACACTAGCAGCGCGCGCGCACTCATACGTACACACATTCGCGCACACACACACACACACACACACACACAGTCACGCACTCACACACACTCTTTAACGCCATCATTATAATGTATTTTAATAAACGTAAATGTAATTGTTTGTTTGTTTGTTTAGGTAAAGATATCTGATTGATTTGTTTAGTTAAAAAACACTGTATGTATACTGTTCTTATATAATATTTGCTAATGAGAGACCTACAGGCGTCACTGAAAATCAGCGTCGCGAAGTAAGTAATTTACTTTGTGGCATTAAGCTGAGTGGCGACCTTTTTAGCATAATTCTATATTTTATTAATTTTGTAATTGTTTTAATAAGTTTGTGCTAAATAAACGTATTTCTTTCTTCTTTCTTTCTTTCAATAACCTAACTTAAGTTTGTTCGGCTGTTTTGTTAAATAAGAGATCCTGCAAAGGTAAACAGCGATAGTTGATTGTTTGAAAAGCCAAAAAAGAATCATTTCATTAGGTATGAATAAAGTTACAATGAGTGAGAGTAGTAAAAATAAACCTGAGTGTCATAAATTACTTTTAGCACATTTTAAACACTATTTTACATGCCGATTGTGTGTGCGTACTCGTAGAACACAAAGGGGCATTCCACCAGAATGTCGGGCACGTGACGCCATTTTTTCATACTTCTAACGAAGTTAGGGAGTACATTTTCGGTATGTCAAGATCCTATAACTTGGAATTGATAATGTTATTTAGGACTTTTTATTTGTTTTTAAGGTAGCTGCCATAGCCGTCACGTGTCCGACAAAGTAGACGTTTTCGTGGAATGCCACCAAACCATTACTAAATCTTCAATCATATTATGAGTCATTTCGTAATCTAGAAATAATCAATCAGTTCATAAAGTTTTTAGTAAGTGGTAAAAAAAATCTTAGAGATCTCTTAAGAAAATATATTTACTACTGTTATTAATAACATTGGTGGTAAAAAAATAATAAATCAATAAACGTGACAAAGACAACAAACGCAGCGCTCAACGGTCGTGGCTAGGGAATGAATTCCCCATAACGTATTACATATATGGGCCAATACCTCTATGAGTATTGTTGCGGTCTGATTTTTTCTGCTTTTCGGTAGCCATTCGCAGAACTGTTCTTTTGTCTGGTGACTAATCTGTACCACTTAAGGGCAGGATTTCCGAAATCGACCTCCGGGAGAATCAAAATTAAGTAACGAAATATTCATATTTTTGGATCGAAAAAGAAATATATTATAGTTCAAGAGTGCTTCTGTGTTTCTGTGCGGTTCAAAACACGATACTTTCAACTTCGCTCGATCATAATTCGTCACGAAAACAGGTAATTTTTTAGCAGTTTTTCCAGTTTTACTCGAGTTCTATCACATTTATATCACTAAAAAACATGTCAATCGATAGATAATGACATTTTACCGGGACCTGTGCGGTTCAGTTTTTTTTAAATTACTTATTTTTTAGTAGCTCAGTACTATATAACAAAGTAGCCCACGCGCTGTGGCTTCAGATGCCCGCCGGGCGTGTCCGAGGCCGGACCTGTGTCGCTTTCGAGCTCGTGACAGCTCTCCTCACTCAACGGACAAAATAAACGTCACGCTAGAATCACAGCGTATACACTCTAACAGTAATCCAACGCCTTTGATATCGAATGATTAGCTGAATATTAAAATGATAGGTTATTTAACTTATCACTATTATTTCTTCATCATGATTAGTAAATTTTAGTCTTGTGCAAAACATAAGCTTCTTCAACTGTATACCATTGCACACATTTGTTTTATTTTTAACCGACTTCCAAAAGAAGGACGGTTCTCTATTCGTCTGTATGTTTTTTTTTGTATGTTTGTTACGCGATTACTCGAAGACTGCTGGACTGATTTGGGAAAACTCTTTTTTTGTTTGAAAGGGTATACTTCCGAGGTGGTCCCATTGCAACCAAATCAGGATCTGATGATGGGATCTTGGAGAAACCGAGGGAACTCTTCAAATATTAGAGGCACACATATAGCGATTTCGGTATTTTTCGTAGTTTCTCGTCCATTTCTTATTAGAAATAAGTTTCCAGTTTTAACCGACTTCAAAACAAAGAGCAATTTTTATGTAGGTTTGTTCCCCGATTACTTGAAAACGGCTAGACCGATTCTGAAAATTTTTCTTTTAACTAAATAGACTGAAGTCTATTTGGTTAAAACAATATTTTTCCAGCGCTACTAAAAATTTAAAAATAAAGTAAATTTTTAAAACAAAAAATAAAAACCGACTTCCAAAAACTGTTAGTAAATTAGGCCTTATTCCTTAAGATACGGCTGTCAAAATCTCTATTGTATGACAAGAGACACTGCTGAGTTTTCCGTTTCATAGGGTAAGGTTAGGGTTAGTACCTTATGACGTTGTCACGTTCAACTATCGTCAGTAAACCGACTTTACAGACAATCGAATATGTCAAAGTCGAAGTCAAAGTTGAAGTCAAAGTCAAAGTTGAAGTCAAAGTCAAAGTTGAAGTCAAAGTCAGTCAGAGTCCGAGTCCGAGTCCGAGTCCGAGTCCGAGTCCGAGTCCGAGTCCGAGTCCGAGACCGAGTCCGAGTCCGAGTCCGAGTCCGAGACCGAGTCCGAGTCCGAGACCGTGTCCGAGTCCGAGACCGAGTCCGAGTCCGAGTCCGAGTCCGAGTCCGAGTCCGAGTCCGAGTCTGAGACCGAGTCCGAGTCCAAGTCCGAGTCCGAGTCCGAGACCGAGTCCGAGTCCGAGACCGAGTCCGAGTCCGAGCCCGAGTCCGAGTCCGAGTCCGAGTCCGAGTCCGAGTCCGAGTCAGAGTCAGAGTCAGAATCAGAGTCAGAGTCAAAGTCAAAGTTTGATCCTTATATGTGTGCCTATGATATTTGAAGAGTTCCCTCGATTTCTCCAAGATCCCATCATCAGATTCTGAATTGGTTGCAATAGGACCACCTCGGAGGTATAAACCCTTTAACACAAAAAAGAATAGGTTCAGCCGTCTTCAAGTAATCGGGGAAGAAACCTAGATATAAATTTACTCTTTGTTTTGAAGTCGGCTAACACTAGAAACTTGTTGCTAATAAGACATGGACGAGAAAAAATTACGAAAAATACCGAAATCGCTATATGTGTGCCTATAATATTTGAAGAGTTCCTTCGATTTCTCCAAGATTCCATCATCAGATCCTGATTTGGTTGCAATGGGACCACCTCGGAACTCTACCCTTTCAAACAAAAAAAGAATTTTCCAAATCGGTCCAGCCGTCTTCAAGTAATCGGTGAACAAACACACAAAAAAAAACAGACGAATAGAGAACCGTCCTTTTTTTGGAAGTCGGTTAAAAACTAACTATGTTTAAAATTTGGAGCCTGTGAGTCTGCTAGAAGTACTTTAGAATTATGATGATCATCAGTCAGTGAATCAGTGAATCAGTCAGTCAGTCAGTGACAAAACTAAGGAACTTTGACATGCAATAGTTCTTAAACTACACGTTCAATTTGAATGATATTGAGAATATATATGTCTTATTGTGTATATATCCCTGAAATTTCAGGATTGTAGCTTTAGCCAGTACAAAATTACAGGAGGCTGAAATTAGCTTGAAAAGGATGGTATGGCCGTGCCGTGCCTTTGTTTTGCTCGACTTGGCGGGGGCACTGCCGTGCCCCCAGATGAAATATGTACCTACCTTTCACATTGTACGACACGATGCCTGTTGGTCTAATTTATTTATAAGTAAATAATAAATCTACAATATCTCCCAACTGTAACCGGCAGTGATAATATTATCATGTTTAGTTTAAGTTTATTTATTAACTAAACGTTAGGTACCTATTAGAAAAACAACCGCTTTCTTTTCTAACATTACGATGATCCTTTTATTTTAAGTGTTTCGATGTCATAGATAGGTATATCTACCTGATATAAACTTAACCAGAGAGTACGTAAGGTAGTAGACCTACTGTTACAATTTCGCTGCGGCATAAGTTGACACATTTACACAGGTTGGGGTCACGAAAAGTTCATTTCGAACGGGATCGCGCCGCTTGTTCGTCTAAGGGGGGCGGGGAGCTCGAATTGCTTGTCGTCTTCGAACATCCCCGCCTTAAAACTAGCCTTGACCGGTAAATACATTCATTGGTATCTTGACACTACCAGTTAAGTAGCCCCGAGCGTTGAATGGACATCCTGGCCAGTCAACGTATTCAGATTTCTTTATTACTTAACTAGCGACCAGCCCAGCGGTTACGGTTAGCGCGTCGATATTAAACCAAATGCTCTACATTATACTGAAACAATCCTCAAGGGTCACAAATTACAAATGGGTCATTCCACGGTATGTGGTAACGTGAATCACTTTTCATTAAGTTTTCTTCATTAAATCATCATAATGCAAATTAAAGTGTTAATATATCTCTAAAGAAGTGTTACTTAACATCCCTAGATATACTAACACTAAAACTTGTATCTTTAATGAAAAAAAAAAACACGCAATGAAATTGTGATGTGACCCACGTTACTTTTACGCGGTTTTATGAAAACCGCATGAAAACATATTGATTTAAACTTTTACCATTCTCACTAATTATTATAACAAAACGAGATTTAATAATGGGACGGGTAATAGCTCGATCATTGTATAGTAACGAAATCGGCAAGATTACTTGTAACTAAAGTGTCAGTATTATATGACGTTTACTCATCCGACCACTACCCTATGTTAATTGAATGTAATATTGACACGATTGAGCGTAAGGCATTATCAATTAATACAGCCTGTAACAAAGTAATCTGGGGTCGAAGAGACCATTCTCAAATTGATATGTTTATGAATTATTGTAATAATGAATTTAAATCAATAGACTTCATGCCTGAGTTTACTGAGTGTGCGCATAAAACATGCGTAAATGCTCACCACTTTAAATTACTGGATATTATGTACCACAATATTGTTTCGATTCTTATGGAAGGCGCGAAAAATTCTTACTCGGGCCCGGATCGTAATAAAAAACGAAAGGGTGTACCGGGGTGGAATAGGCACGTCAGAGAAGCGCATCAGGAGGCTAGACTGTGGTATAGGACATGGTTAGAACACGGGAAGCCTGCGGTTGGACCTATTTTTGTTCAAATGCGTGAAACCAGGCGAACTTTCAAATCCAAACTCAAATACTGCTTAGATAATCAGCAACAAATTAAAATGGATATGCTAGCGAATAATCATGCTAAAAAACAGTTTGATAGGTTTTGGAAGTCAACCAACAAACTTAACCACAAGTCGGGCCTCCCGGTGAGTGTCGGTGGTCTGCACGAGCCCAAGGAGATAGCGAACGAATTTCGTAAACATTTCAAGGTCGAGTCACCGTTAGCATCGGCGCCCGCTGTACGCGAGGCCGGGGCCGTCTATGGTTCGGACTTCACTGTTAAGTTTTCTGTCAAAGAAGTTGCTGCAGTAATTAAAAAAATGGTGCGTGGGAAGTCGCCGGGCCATGACGGCCTCAGCATCGAGCACCTTAAAAATGCAGGTATACACTTTCCGAGAGTACTTGCAATGTTTTTTAATTTGTGTTTGAGCCATGGATACCTGCCGAAAGACCTTATGTATACTGTCGTAGTACCCATAGTTAAAAACAGAACTGGGGATGCCTCTGACATGTCCAACTACAGGCCCATTTCCCTGGCTAATGTTATAGCCAAGGTCCTGGACAGTTTGCTTGATAAACAACTTGCCGAGCATATTAACTTGCATGACTCGCAATTTGGATTCAGGCCTGGCCTGTCCACGGAAAGTGCAATTTTGTGCCTCAAGCAAACTGTTCAGTACTATACCGACCGGAAAACTCCTGTGTTTGCCTGTTTTTTGGACCTGTCAAAGGCATTTGACCTTGTATCCTATGACGTGCTATGGCAGAAAATGCTAAATGAAACTTCTGTACCGTCTGAGGTTATTACACTGCTCCGTTATTGGTATTCCAAGCAGAGAAATATTGTGAAGTGGGGGTCGATGCACTCGGAAGAGTACAGATTGGAGTGCGGGGTGAGACAGGGGGGCTTGAGCTCGCCCCGCCTCTTTAATCTGTACATGAACCACCTGATTGGTGAACTGATTAGCACCAGGATTGGTTGTCATATTGACGGTGTATGCGTCAATAATATAAGTTATGCCGATGATATGGTGCTACTCAGTCCATCAATCAGGGCGTTAAGAAAACTCTTGGCTGTTTGCGAGTCCTATGCGGTGGCCCATGGACTCAAATATAATGCCAAAAAAAGCGAGATGTTAGTATTCAAGGCAGCTTGTAAAACATACACAGAAGTGCCTGACATCTTGCTCGAAGGTACTCCTATTAAGCGAGTTAGCAAATTTAAATATTTGGGTCACTGGGTCACCGAGGATCTAAAAGACAATTGTGATATTGAGAGAGAGCGCAGGGCGCTGGCTGTCCGCTGCAATATGTTGGCCCGCCGTTTCTCACGCTGCACACAAGAGGTAAAAACGACGCTCTTTAAAGCGTATTGCCAATCGTTTTATACCTGCAGTATGTGGGTCAACTTTACGAAGCGGACATACAGTGACCTGCGAGTACAATATAACAACGCGTTCAGGGTGCTGATGGGGCTGCCGTGGCGCTGCAGCGCGTCGGGCATGTTCGCGGAGGCGCGCACCGATGGCTTCGCAGCCATTATGAGGAAACGGTGCGCGTCGATGCTCGCGCGGCTCCGCGGCACTTCCAACAGGGTCCTGAGCGTGTTCGTTGATCGCTGGGACTCTCAATTATTGCAATGGTGGATACGGATACAGAAGATCCGTTAATGTAATAAATATAAAGTTTTGTTTGTTTTCTTTCTTTGTGTACTAACATTATTTATAAGTTTATGTTTGTTACTAACACTTATGGGCTTAAAGCCTGAAATAAACTATTTGAATTTGAATTTGAATTTGAATTTGAATAGCATGTTTTTATGCGATTAAGTCCCGTTTTGTTATAATAATGACGCGTGAAAATCGTTCAATAATTCGTAGGTAGCCAGTAGTCGGGACGTTTTTTTGGGGTTGGGATGATAACGACTACATTGTTAAAACGACCAAATCATCATAAGGTCCAGATATCTATAGGACCACCTCTTTAGAAAGCCCAAATCTCCGAATGACTAGGTAGCAAAACGACTACTTCTTGAGAAGACCACATCGTTAATAGTCCACATAATATCACAAAGACAAGGGAGCAAAACGACTAGTTCGTGAAAAGACTATTTCGTTAATAGACAACATCTCAATAAGTCGAGGTAGCAATTCGACTTACTGAAATAGGCTACTTGACAGGTTTCTGAAAAGTAACTCAGATTGTTTAATGATGTCTATTGAGCACTCAGAAAGTGGTTATTTTAATTCTTTTGTGTATTTTTTCTGAAAAAAGCAAATAAAAATGCTCTTTTAAAATTAGGCGCCAAAACGCTTTCTCG
Source organism: Eudemis profundana (assembly GCA_947034925.1). Classification (NCBI taxonomy): domain Eukaryota; kingdom Metazoa; phylum Arthropoda; class Insecta; order Lepidoptera; family Tortricidae; genus Eudemis; species Eudemis profundana. Next base: position 2,421,327 of record OX344799.1, read on the forward strand.
GACAATATGGCGTCTATGACGTAACACGATAATAAACCGACAAACGTCAACGAGGATCGCATAACGTTCTGAATGACAGAATTACGAACGAATAGGATTGACAGATGCTGTCGATGCCGTTTACAATGATGTGACGTCATCGGCCAATACAAACCGTTTTCGATAAAATGGCGACAGATAAAAAATAATCAATTTTCATCCGGGTTTTATAAATAAATTACCCATTTATTTTTAGTAATATTAGTGTAAATTGGTTTTAATATTTACAATTAATACATATATCCATAATTCTTCCATTATTTTTCACACTGTCAAGTAGCCTATTGTGTCAGTGCAAGTACAGTTTTAGTGCATATTTTTTATTCATAACATAGAAACGCAGAAAACAGTAAAAATTATTTTTTCATTAATATAAACTTACAGGTAAATTAAATTATATGTATATATTCTTAGGTTGGTTAGGTCGCTTGCGTCCCTTAGAAAGAAATAGAAGCTCCGCGCAGCGGGGCTTCGTCGACTTGGTCACAGCCCTTTGAGGTTGAAGCGACGCTAAGGGAAATTAACCACAGCCCAGTTAGGTTAATAGGTCAGTTTAGCTAGATCTAAGGCCTATTCTCCCACTTTTATTGAGTCGCAAATTTTATTGTTCGATGTATTGAATTTCGGAATTTTGAAAATCGGTATATTGACTATCGGAATTCGTATTTTTGATGTATCGGGTTATCATAGATTCGGACTTTTCATTGTTCGGTGTATAGGTTAGGTTACGTTAGAACTGCGACCCCCACAAACACGACATGTCACCAGAAAAGTAGGTTAGGTTAGGTTAGAACTGCGAGCCCCACAGACACGACATGTCACCAAAAAAATAGGTTAGGTTAGGTTAAAACTGTGACCCCCACAGACACGATTTGTCACCAGAAACATAGGTTAGGTTAGAACTGCGACCCTCCATAGAAAAAAATGGGTACACTACGTAGTGTACCCGTACAAGTTAAGTTTATTTATACAAATAATTTGCGATATGTTATATATGCGAAACATTGGTTTGCCATCAGATGATTCTGCGAAATGAAACTATGGGAAAAATAGTTTGCGAAGTGATAATTTGCCTTATAATTTTCGGCCACATATTAGTAAACCCCATAAAGTGACTTTTTCCAAACGCTGCGCGTACGGAAAAAGCCGCTTTCTGGCCAAGTGTAGGCATAAAATGATGTATACAACACGGGAGGTAATAAAGAAAGCCCTCGATCGCATATTTATGTCCCTCGCTTGCAGCTCGGGCCGCAAACTTCTGCGATCTCGGCATTTCTTTGTATTACCACCCTAGTTATGTAATGTACTATTATTCCTGCAAGTAGGCCCTCAAGGGCTATTTAACATGTCTGATTCTATTCTTTTCTTTTGGCGCTTCGGGTAAGGCTGCTGAGAAGAAGCGCCGGAAGAAATTCTCCAGTTTCTCTTTTTAATCATATTACAAGTATTACAAACAAGGGCTTAGGTAAGTTTTTTACCTATACTCCTATTAGAATGCGTTTCCACTAGAGCTGTGTGAGGTAGCCTAAAGTGGTATTTGTGTCGCGTGAAAGTTATGCTATTGGCACAGCTTCTAACTTTTTTCTTAGGACACTATAAGAGCTATTACTAAAGTTTGCCAAGATTACTCCGGTCCCTACTCTTTTACTCCTTGAGGTAAACTCCGTCCCACGACGCACGCGCCGGACGACTGCCAATTGAGCCAATGAGATCATTGCTTCCTGCCGCCGTCCAACCGGACAAGACAATGCAACCGGCACATGCGCGATGGAGAATTGGACATTTCATTTTGTTATGCTTTGTTAGTTTTGACGTTTTCATCATTGGAAGTTAGTTTCCGAATCCGAATGTGGAATGAGCTCCCTGCCGCGGTTTTCCCGGAAGGCTACAGTATAGAGTTCTCAAGAGGGGAGTGAATAGGTTCTTAAAGGTCGGCAACGCGCACGTAATGTCCCTGGTGTTGCAAGCGTCCATAGGCTGCGGTGACTGCTTACCATCAGGCAGGCCGTACGCTTGTTTGCCACCCTAGTTATATAAAAAAAGTTTCTGTACAAGGCTCTCGTACCTCGTACACATAAAACCCCTACAAAAATGCATCGGATAAAGTTCACTTTAACAGTACAGGATTTTGTGAAATATCAATTAAACACACATGAATACCACTTCAAATGCGCAAACATTGATGAGCTATGAGAAAATTTCAGTAATTTTCTTGAACTTAATATCCTAGTCTAAAGTACCATGCACGGTGGAAATGGCATCAGAAAACTTTTAAGGTGAGGTTACGATTACAATTACAACACCTTTACCTATCTATACATAGTGTATACCTAGAATATTTGTTTGCATATAGGTATCCAACAATGGCGTGGTGTAAAAGATATCCTTGGGCAAGCCGGTGCAGATTTGGCGTAGGTACGTTTTCAGTAAGAGCTGTAGAATAAGGTGATCAAATACTTGATATTAGGCAAGCAAGTTGTTAGGACGCCACGCCACTGGTATCCAACCAGAGACAATGATTATGCACAAGGACTTATCCCGGGATTTTGTTGTATGGTCAATACCGATAACCTAAATTGAAGAACGTTTCATGTAAAGGACTCTCAACTATAAAGTACCTGACTTATCACTAATACATGTATTAATAGGTTGGTTGATGAGGTTTTAATTTCTGTTACAGCCAAAATAGTCCTTTTCTACTTCATCTTCTACTCCGCGCTGGCGATCCTCGTGGCCATCTGCATGTGGACGTTCCTGCAACTCTTGGACGCGCGGCAGCCCATGTGGCAGCTGGATAAGAGCATCATCGGCACTAATCCTGGCCTGGGCTTCAGACCCACACCATCGGATGTCGCTAGCAGTGTGATCTGGTACAAGGGCGACGATATGGGCAGTCAGCAGTTCTGGGTCATCGAGCTTAAGAAGTTTCTCGAAAGTGAGTCCTTGAATGTAGCTCATAGTCTAAGTCTTCTTCATAGTCTAAGTTATTGGGTACTGCTGGACACAGCAGCCCTTGTGGCAGCTGGAGAAGAGCATCATTGGCACTAATCCTGGCCTAGGCTTCTAATTCACACCCTCGGTGGTCGCTAGCAGTATCATCTGGTACAAGGACAACGATAAGGGCAGCCAGCAGTTCTGGATCGGCGAGCTCAAAAGGTTTCTCGAAAGTGAGTCCTTTAATGTAGCTCATAATCTAAGTTAGGTACTACTGGACACAGCAGCCCATGTGGCAGCTGAAGAAGAGCATCATTGGCACTATCCTGGCCTGGGCTGCTGGTCCACAAACTAGCAGCGTCATCTGTTACAAGGGCAATGATAGGGACAACCAGCAGTTCTGAGTGGGTGAGCTCAAAAAGTTTCTCGAAAGTGAGTACTTTTATGTAGGTCATACTGCTAGACGCGGCAGTCCATCTGGCAGGTCGAGAAAAGCTGCATCGGCACCTGGACCGGCGACCGTGAGATTCTCGCGCGCCGATAGTCTGTACCGAGTCAAGACGTTGCCGTTCCGATGCCGATAAGTGTGGATTACAGTATAGAGTTAGTTTCTTAATTAGAAAACCAGCGTTCCGGTGGCGAGCTGTTATAGATTAGATTAGATTGGATTTATTTATTTCATAATATAAAAATACAGTATAAATTACACAATGTCAATTTACATGATTTTATACTATGATCGTCAAAATAAAAATAAAAATATAATATAAGTAATCACAATAAAAATATAACATATAGATGTGTGCTTTAACCCTATGGCATATATTATTCACTGAAATACATGTGCTCTTTTCAGCTTACAGGAGAGACAACAAGAAGGTGGGAGCGGGACGCAACACGCACACCTGCGACAAACAACCCCCACCCGCCGGAAAGGTAGATAATTATTAGAAGAAAAGAAATACAATTTTGGGAATACATATAATGAGATTGATTCATCATATTAATGTAGGACATCAGTATGATGGATCAATCTTATTATATCTGCCGTCCGATATCTAAAACTAGACTAACCTCTATACAACTCCATAGGGGTTAGTTTTAGTCATAGGACGGCAGAATATTCACGGTGTCAATGTAGCATTTCACGAAAACGTTACGTAAACGACACTACCTTTTTAATACTTTTGACATGTAAAATTAGGAAGCTAGGTTTAAGATTGTAGTGTTTCTTAGCAGCTAATACATTTTATTAGGTTGGCTACCATAGCGTTACGTAAGCGACAAAAAGTAGATGTTTTCATGGAATGCTCCCGATATCCGCTAATGTAGATTATTTAACATCAGAGTACAAGACATCTGCCTACCAACAGACTCGGAGCAAACCTGGGTATTTGTCTATATTGCGCAGAACATTGTTGCTTTTTACGATTCTGTACTATCAGGAATCTGTACTCGAATCTTGTGTGTATTGCAATGACTATAAATAAACAATTATTATTACAAAATATAATAAAGACAACTACACATTATATTAAAAGCACATTTATTAATATTATAATTTAATTAACAATCACTATTTTACGGACCAGTGGGACAGGCGGGGATGAGTCGCCGCCGATCGCCATTACCTCTGTCGCCGTTCCGAATTATGTCTTTTCGCCATTTCTCTAAGTGTTTGAATTACGATAGACAGAAGAGTCATTTTAAAAAAAATTGTACACAATTAAGGGATTTAATTAAAACAAAACTAATTTTTTCCTTTGTGTTACGAAAGTTACCCATATAGTGTATGCCTAACTTTCGTAACACAGAGGAAGCGATCGTGATTTTGTTTTTATTAGCCCCTTAACTATGTTATTTTTTTTTGAAAATGACTCAGAACTCAATATAGTACACCAGAAAACATAAATTAAATGAAAAATGCTGCTTAAATAAAATATGTTTCTCAAAAGTTCCGAAAGTACTGGGACTTTTATTTTCACGTCCCAGTTCTTGGTTCGCCTCAAAATACCGGGAAATTCCGGTACTTTCGGTCCCGGTATTTCCCGGGAACAAATCCCACTTGCCTCATATATAACTGTAATGATGTGTTAGTTACAACAGTAATAAATATCCACCAGGTCTGTGACGTGGACATAAACGCAGCGAGCTGGTTCCCATGTGTCGAGAGCAACAGCTTCGCGTACAACAAGTCCACGCCGTGCGTCTTCCTCAAGCTGAACAAGATCTACGGCTGGCGGCCGCTGTACTACAACAGCTCGGACCACCTGCCTCGCGACATGCCGCAGGACTTGAAGGATCACGTCAAGAATGAGACGGCGTTTGATAAGCAAAATGTGAGTACCGGCCATGATCCTCATGGCAGTTTTACAACAGCTCCCACGATATGACGCAAGTCTTGAACGATCACGCCGTTGATGCTTTTTGCTGCACTGCAACAGGTCCGACGACATGCTGCTAGACTTGAAGGATCACATCAAGAATGAACCGGCGTTTGGTAAGCAGAATGTAAGTACATTAGTTAACACTCCCACTATTATCCCAGTGGCAGTACTGCACTGTAACAGCTCGGACCACCTGTCGAGAGCAACAACTTCGCGTACAGCAAGTCCGCGCCCTGTGTCTTCCTCAAGCTGAACAAGATCTTTGGCTGGCGGCCGCTGTACTACAACAGCTCGGACCACCTGCCTCGCGACATGCCGCAGGACTTGAAGGATCACGTCAAGAATGAGACGGCGTTTGATAAGCAAAATGTGAGTACCGGCCATGATCCTCATGGCAGTTTTACAACAGCTCCCACGATATGACGCAAGTCTTGAACGATCACGCCGTTGATGCTTTTTGCTGCACTGCAACAGGTCCGACGACATGCTGCTAGACTTGAAGGATCACATCAAGAATGAACCGGCGTTTGGTAAGCAGAATGTAAGTACATTAGTTAACACTCCCACTATTATCCCAGTGGCAGTACTGCACTGTAACAGCTCGGACCACCTGTCGAGAGCAACAACTTCGCGTACAGCAAGTCCGCGCCCTGTGTCTTCCTCAAGCTGAACAAGATCTTTGGCTGGCGGCCGCTGTACTACAACAGCTCGGACCACCTGCCCCGCGACATGCCGCAGGACTTGAAGGATCACGTCAAGAATGAGACGGCGTTTGATAAGCAAAATGTGAGTACCGGTCATGATCCTCATGGCAGTTTTACAACAGCTCCGACGATATGACGCAACTCTTGAACGATCACGTCAAGAACGAGTCGGTGTTTGATAAGCAGAATGTAAGTATGACCGGTCGTGACAGTTAGTAATATTTTCTATAAATACAAGAGGGTTGCGTACAAACGCATAAGTAGATACGCGAATAGTTCAAGAAAAACTGTATGTCGATTTGTTTACTAGGAGCAAATAAGTTATGTTATGATTTTTGCAAATTTTTAAAATGATTGTATTTAATAGATATTTTTTCTGTAATCTGAAACAGGCCATCGCTTAGTTTTGCTACTCTCCGCTAGATGGATTTTAAGTTTTTGTAAATTTCTAAAAAAAATATTAAAGTTAAGAAGACCGTTATATTTTTCCTGTAATATTCAGGTTGATATTAATAATTGGTAATTATTACAGATTTTTCTGTTCAGTAACTTCGAAGATAATAGGGGGAATGGTATTTTTTAACGTTTTTGGTCATAAATCAAAAAGTACATGATTAACAAAAAAAATTAAAATGGGTTTGGAATTTACAAATCAAGCCCTTTCATTTGATACCCCATTTGATACAATAGCACAACATTAAATTTTCAAACTCCCATTACGGCCCCCTTTAAAAAAAAGTAAAAAGATACAAGATTTTTTTTTATGTAAAATAGGGTCGGGTTTGCGATTTTTAAAACTATTCCAAATTTTATATCGATAGCAGCAGTAGTTCCTGAGATATCTAGCTGTGACAGACAGACAGACAGAGTCGCACCATAAGGGTTCCTTTTTTACCATTTTGGTACGGAACCCTAAAAATAATTTGTTACCATACTAGGTGTCTTTTTTGCAATTTAGACTTGAACTCTTACATTTTAAAATATTAAATCCCACCAAAAACATTCTGTAAAAAACTAGCCAAGTCTCGATGCAGCTGCTTGTTTATCTCTAAAAAGTAATGAAATCTAGATAAAGTCGTGCCAAGTCTAAGGTTCCTTACTGCGATTTCTTTATTATTATAGTTAATGTTGTGTGACTTGGCCGTTGAACATTCTTACACGTAATGTTATACAGGGTGATTGGTAATTCGACCTATTCCTTGAAAGGGGTTATTCTAGAGCTTATTTGCAATGATTTAAGTCCAATCAACTGGGGGTCAAAACTCAATGGTTATCAAGTTATTTGAGTTTAAACTTATTTTTTTAAAAACCAGCCTTTCGATCTAAAACTGCTAATTGTGAAGAAACTACTTAAATCAGGAATAAAAAAAAAGCCGTCATCTAATAGCCAATAAACGGCTGATTACGAAAAATTCAAAAAACATGCCAAAACCTTTCAAAATGTTACCAATAAAACAATTTTAATTCAAAAGTTTTTGGATTTTGTTCAACATTTTGTAGTTCTTTGAGGCATTACTAAAAATAAAGTTACAACACTTCGCGTAAAAAATACAGAAATTAATTTGTCAGTTCATTAGCTTTCTAAAAAAGTACAATTATTGACACTTTTTGCATGATTTTTAAAAATAATAACAACAATAACCGAGCAGGTAGGGGATTTGACCTAGCGTACCTGACTCTTAATCAGTTTGTTTGTGTCACTTTAGTTTCTCCGTGGGCTTTGTTTGTCTTCGGTGTCTTATTTTATCTCATCTTCTTAGGATAGGAGTCACTAAAAGTGTCCTTAAGTGATATTTCGATAAGTAATTTATCAGTAAGTTCCCGGTTGCGTTAAGTTTGCACCTGGTTTCATTGATGTCACTTACAAATTAGGTGCAAACTTAACGCAATCGGGAACTGATTGATAAATTACTTATTGAAATATCACCGAAGGCAACTTTTAGTGATTCAAATCCTAAGAAGATGAGATAAAATAAGAAACCGAAGACAAACAAAACCCACGGAGAAACTAAAGTGACACAAATAAACTGATTAAGAGTCAGGTACGCTAGGTCAAATCCCCTACCTGCTCGGTTATTATTGTTATTATTTTTAAAAATCATGCAAAAAGTGTCAATAATTGTACTTTTTTAGAAAGCTAATGAACTGACAAATTAATTTCTGTATTTTTTACGCGAAGTGTTGTAACTTTATTTTTAGTAATGCCTCAAAGAACTACAAAATGTTGAACAAAATCCAAAAACTTTTGAATTAAAATTGTTTTATTGGTAACATTTTGAAAGGTTTTGGCATGTTTTTTGAATTTTTCGTAATCAGCCGTTTATTGGCTATTAGATGACGGCTTTTTTTTATTCCTGATTTAAGTAGTTTCTTCACAATTAGCAGTTTTAGATCGAAAGGCTGGTTTTTAAAAAAATAAGTTTAAACTCAAATAACTTGATAACCATTGAGTTTTGACCCCCAGTTGATTGGACTTAAATCATTGCAAGTAATCTCTAGAATAACCCCTTTCAAGGAATAGGTCGAATTACCAATCACCCTGTATCTGTTGTAACTACCTATGTTTGTTAAGCGAGGGCTATTAAGCCCATACTGGTATTGGTAATTGGACGCTAGTGTCTCATTTTAGGCTGTTGTTGATTGTGCCCACTAACGTATAAAGAATGTTCAACGGCCAAGTCACACAACATTAACTATAATAATAAAGAAATCGCAGTAAGGAACCTTAGACTTGGCACGACTTTGTCTAGATTTCATTACTTTTTAGAGATAAACAAGCAGTTCCATCGAGACTTGGCTAGTTTTTTACAGAATGTTTTTGGTGGGATTTCACTTCTTTTTGTAGAATTGTGGGCATATTGATTTATTTTATTAGATTTTTTTATTTGACACAGTTTTTTATCATTTTATTTTTGGTTGGGCTCTTGTGTTTTCTAATCAGGGTCACCAGGTACTCCAGATCTTCGATTATCCTAGTTTTTATAGTTTTCCCTTTATGTGGTCATTAAACCCTAACTTTGTACCAAATTTCAGCTCTCTAAGTTTATAGGAAGTACTAGTTCTATTCTGATGATCATGAGTGAGTGAGTGAGTGTCATAAATGCGAAACTTTGCTTTCGCTTAACTTCGGAACTAAATGACCTACAGACTTGAAATTTTGGATTTTAAGTATGTGATTATAGCTTACTGGATGGTGAAAATTTCTGCGTTCTGGTCTTATCCAGAGGTTCTCAAATAGGGGCCTGAAAATGCGGCGAAATGGTTCCACTAAAGGATGGTACGGCAGTGTTTGCTTCGCGCTCGACTTGGCGGGGGCACTGCCGTGCCCCCAGATATAGGCGGGGTGTTGCCTGTAACAGGAGCAAATAATTAAAACGTAGATTCTACTCATCAAACAATAAAACTTTTGTTCAACAACTATTAAAAAATATTAAAAAATAAGTTATTTTTAAATGTCGCTGAACAAAATGTTGAACGGCATTCAGTTTGAGGAGTACAAACTACTTTTTAATTACTTGCTCCTAGTACAGGCAGTACCTTATATAAGTATGTACTAATAAATGAAGTATTGTAAGTTCTGTGTGAAGAATTCTAGAGTAATTCACTGAACAGCGTGCTAAGAGATGTATTAAAAGAAGAACAGCAAGAACGATACAGACATTAGAGACACTAGAAGAAAGAAAATCTTAAAAACTCAGACCATTGTTCTAACCATCTTTCACGAGATCGGTGTGAGAGCATCACGCTCTCATGAAAGATGATTGGGATGATGGGCCTGATGATCATCCTGCCAACGAACTGGATACAGCTGGATTAATGAAATGAAAATCGATCGATCTTAGATGTAAACCACTCTCTTCTCTTAGGTTATGTTTTATAATTTTTTGTCTATGGATCCACTAAAAATCAGCGTCGTCGGCACTCTGTGCCTCGACACATGCTGAGTTTCCTCCTTTTTGGACACACCTCAATATTGTACACGCTTCCATAGACCTACTTAGTGCAACTTATACTGTTCGATATTGTTGAAATTGATTTGATTCAAATAAAATGTATTTCTTTCTTCTTTCTAATCCATTTTTAATTAGGTATCTCTTTAATAAGCAAATTAGATACTTTCGACTTCATATTGTTATGTGGGATTGTTTAGTTCAAGATGTCTGTAATGGTGAATATGTATTTAATTGTTCTGTGTCCAATTTTATTGACTGTCTTGATCATTGTACTCGTATCGACAGATAATTCATATAGTCGTTATCCACAGCTGAACATGGTGTGGGTGTCGTGCCAGGGAGAGAACCCGGCTGACCGGGAGAACATCGGTCCCATCCAGTACCTGCCCAAGCGCGGGTTCCCAGGGTATTACTTCCCGTATACCAACCAGGAGGGATACCTCAGCCCGCTCGTTGCCGTGCACTTCCAGAGGCCTAAGAGTAAGTACAGCCAGAGGTCACTCCGACCACAGTCGGGTCCACCTAAGTTTCTTGTTGGAGTCTCCTTAGCTGGGTGGTTAGCGAGCTGGCGACTAAAACGATGATACACACCATTCTGTTAAATTGTGCAAATTTGTGTGACAGGCCTCTGGGTTCGTCCAGAAATCATGTGGTTAAATTTGGCCTATTTTTGACCCCCCCTCCCCCTTGGTGATATTTGGTGGTCGTAACCCCCCCCCCCCATCCAAGATCACGTGTAATTTTTTGTAAGTATTATGAGCCAGGTATAATACACTTAGAACCCTTCCCCCCCTCCCATAGACACATGATTTCTGGACGGGCCCTCTATATCAATTAAGTTTAAGTTAACTCTTTAGCGGCTACCTCTGTGATTCCAACCAGGCCTTGCGATCTCAAGTTTAGTCTATAGCCACTAACGCTCAGATAGTGTAGATAAACAATGTATGTTTGGTTGCAGCGGGCATGCTGATCAACGTGGAATGCCGCGCGTGGGCGCGCAACATCATGTACGACCGCCACGAGGGGATGGGTTCCGTGCACATCGAGATCATGATCGAATAGCTGGCCCCTCGAGGGTCATACACAGACTGAAGAGCCAACGCTGCCCCTATCCAATCATACGGGATGTTACGCTTTTGACGCTGCGATTACCATTACAGAGAACAATGTTGCCCAAATATGTGATAGTCACAGGTCATAGGTCTGCCGATGGAAAATTTTAGAAATTGCGTAACTTTCCACACGCAAAAATCTCGGCGAGTTCTCAAAATGTTCTATCGGGTAATTTTTGAAAATTGAACCTTTCTTAGTTTTTTTCTGAAAGTTTCCAGAAAATTTTAGCATGATGTTTATAAATGTAGACTGGATTTAAAACGTTGACCTAAATCATGTCATTTTCCTTACTATACTTAAAAAAAAGGACAATGTTGAACTTAAACCTGTGTATGACCCACAGACTAACCTGTATTGTCTATTATACACACTAGATGGTTCCGATTGTCATTTTCAATGATTTATATCATTTGGCTTTGACTTTTAGTTTCAGTTTTGCGATTTATATCATACATCGCAAAACTGAAACTAAAAGTCAAAGCCAAAAAAACTTATGACTTATGACCTACTTTTGTAATTTTAGATAGCAATTTCTTAAATAGGCTCCTGAAATATCTACACTCTTTCCAGTGTATGGAATAGATAATACAGATTAGTACCTAGGTACCTTATTCTATGAGTCACCAAATAGTTTGCAATGGTTGCAACTGCTGGTTGTAGGAGGTTTCTTTCTTATCCAGTATGAGAGTATGGATGCATATAATGGTAATGGTGTAAATACTGTTGTTAATTTAGACTTGATAATAAATGTGTTCATTTGTCCACAGACACAGATTGTTCGCTATTAGTTGTAGTTCTTTGACATCCGCAGGTTTTAAGTCGTGATGTCTCCAGAAGCGAAGAAGAATTTTATTTCGAGCAAATTTGTATTAATAAAGTAAAACTAAGAAGGATTGGCGAATGAACATTAAACATGCATTGTTGTCGTAGGCGTTAGATTTTATCTGCCAAAAGACATTCTGTTGATACAGGTTTTCCTCATATGATATCGCAGTGGACTCGCACGATCCTCACTATGTCTTCAATACACTATGGAGAAAGCCTGGGAATAGGGTTTTCCGGAGGCCACTTATAAACTTCTCGGTCTTTCTGGCTACCAGATGTTTCCTAAAAATACCACAGCAACTCGTGCGGTCTTTACTATATCATCAGTATACCTTACATACATAGTATAAAACAAAGTCGCTTCCCGCTGTCTCTCTGTCCCTATATGTAGGTATGCTTGATCTTTAAAACTACGCAACGTATGTTGATGCTGTTTTTTTAATAGATAGAGTGATTCAAGAAGATGGTTTATTGTATAATACATGCATTTAGTATCAACATTGCACCCGTGCGAAGCCGGGGTGGATCGTACCTTATAAAGGAGGCTTAGGATTGGATCTTCCTGTCTATTCAAGAACATCTTGGCCTCCGTGGCTATCAGTTTTAGACAAGTAGGCTCCTGTCATATAATATTTATTTGGGTTACTTATCTCTTTAGCTGATTGTGTCTAAACATGTGCCTTAATAATTACATAAATGTCGTGCCTTAAAACTGTAACTTCTAGTCTATAGAAATTCATTCGCGAGAAAGAATTTTCTACATCGAGACCAAATGCTGAGTGTGATTAATTTGTTATGTAAATTATTGAATTAAATTTAGTTTCCAAATATTACGTTTGTTTTATTCTAACCTAAGTATGTCTTTCAAAATATATAGGTCTTTTGTCTGATCACGTATTCCTTTACATTATTTATGTACAACTTTGTTTCTTAATAAAAAAAAAGTCCCCTCGCCCGTTCCAACCCGGAGGCGTCCACTGTTAAACATAGATCTCCTTTAAACACAAGGGTACCACACTTATTGACCGTAATTTCATTTTGTGGAGGTCCTCCCACCTTGGGTCTTCCGATTCGTGGTTTCTATTCAAGAACTATTGTGCCACACTTCCGATCCCCTTGTACATATAAACTATGTGTACCTATGTTAAATAATATGTAGTACAGTCGCTATCAGATACCTACATCCACAGAAATATATCGAAATATTTAGAAGGAAGTAGTTCGTCGATTTGTATGAGAATCAAGCGCGTAACGTTTTTCGCTTGGCGTGTGACGCCAAAAGTTTAATTTAGTCATAGAATACCTACATAAATTTTCTATTAAATTTTTTGGTATTTGAACAATTAATTATCCATTCAAATCTGATAATAACATTGACGGCAACTGAAGTTAACGGCGTGCAAAGTAGGTCGTTGCCTCTTCTTTTTAGCACGCGAGGTACATACACTTTTTCCTTTACCTCAATATATTTATGTGCCTACACTTCAGGATGCTCAAAAATATCTGAACATGCACTCTATAGCACTCGTGTTGAGATGTATGTTTTTTGTGTCAGAGTTTTTATTTTATGTGTTTTATGTCTATGCAAAACAAAATGAGAAGTTTCAAAATGCCAAGCTCTTAGATGACGCTAACACATAAATGGCCTTTTTTGTGGTGTTTGAGAGTTGTTGGATGAATACAGTAAGTATAATAAAACAATGGTTTTGTCAATTCCTTATATTTTCATCTATTCAGTATAAGACATGTAATAAGTACCAGAATAGCTTCTAACATCGTTACAACATCAACATCGATACACATTTGGTCAAAAATACGGTTTAAAACCGTTAAAATTGCTATAAACATTTAGTAGGCACATTTTCTATATTAAATTAAGTACATAGATATGACGTGTAAGAATCAATTCAATTACATTGAATTTAAAATGGTGGCAAAAATTTGGCCCCTTTAAGATGGAAGGCTATAAAATTCGAAGAATGTTCATTGAAGCATACATTATGGCAGTACATACAGGAAAAATATATTGTTAGTGTCAGGTGAGGTAAAAGACCAGAGCCATATAGTATATTTTTAACCGGCCTTCATTAAGTAAATAATATACACAGCTTAAAGACAGTGTCTCACAGGGCTTGTTATAGGTTAGTAATATATTTTATGCCCTCGATCGCATATTTACGTCCCTCGCTTTCAGCTCGGGCCGCAAACTTCTGCGATCTCAGCCTTTCTTTGTATTACCACCCTCTTTATGTAATGTACTATGACATATCTCCCTAAAAAGATGTCCGTTTTGCAGTCCGTATTTTACCATTTTTATTTACTTATACCTTCCAAACGTTAGAAGGTACCTATTTGAAGTATTATTATTAATGTATACATCTTTAATTAACGATCACTTTACGAATAGTAATGTAAACTTTAATATGATATGTGAAATTTGTAGGTAATTTGAAAATGTATAAAGTAAACTAGTAGGTGTTTAGTATCAAATACTGACTTTTAAGTTATTTTTGTTAGTTTTAGTTTTTCTCATTTTAAAATCGTTGGCGGCACGAAAATTAGTGTAGGTAATTGATTTTAACCGAGCCGTTTTGGAAACATAATTTTATTTATTTTGATTGTTGTCTAATACCCTATTATTACAAGAACAATAAAACCGTCAAAACCACAAATAGGTAACCGAAATCGCTAACCGGTTAAGCCCTGGCTTATTTTCCCTGACGCTCTCTTACTTTTGCCCCACCTCGTATAACTTTTAAATTCATGAAAATGTTACTGATCCCTGTTTATTTCAAAGCTACCTATGCAACAACTATAAGGCCAGTGCTTGCAGCTAATTGCTCACTACTTACAGATAAACACGTCGACTCAGCTGAGGCGGTGCCAAAGGGCCTTGTCACACTTGCGAGTTTGCGAGTTTTCGCGAGTTGCGAGTTTGCGAGCGACATTTGTATGGAACTTCGCTTCTAACTCGCCCACAGCTCGCTCGCAAATGTGTGGGTCTAGTGAAAAGGGGTACAAGTCGCATATAACCTAGGAGCAAAAGAGCTTAAGTCATACAATAGACTCTATTGTATGACTTAAGCTCTTTTGAATAGAGTTATGACATTTTGCTCCTGGTATAAATGTGACATGTACACCTTTTCACTAAGACCCACAGAAATCGCAAGTGTATGTGTGTGTGTGTGGTAAGGTCATAAGGCTCGAAAACCTGTCCGGCGAGCACCGATGGCGAGACAGCATCTCATCTCAGTTCAGCCAACGTCTGTAGACGTTGGCTGAAAAGCACCAATGGCGAGGCGTCCATATAACTACTCAAAATGGCTACGTATTAAGGTAATTTGATTACTTTAAATATTTCACCAGGCGCTATTGAATTCAAAGGACCAAACCCACGGAAGGCCCGAAACGAAGCACTTGTGGGGTCTTGACAATTTTGCATTTGTTATTGTCCTGCCACTGGGCAAGCAGCTTAGACTTCGACTACTCCCCATTGGCTGCCTCTTCCGATCAGTTGTTTAGGGAAGCACCCATTTGGCTGCCCAATCTCTGTCGCCCGCAAGGACCTTAAAATAAATAGCCGGACGGAGCCTCGCTAACAAAGAACTGAAGCATGTCTAGTCCGCCGGCTATCTATGTGTGCGTGCTGCTCGCATTAGGAAAACACTAGTTGATGGTGTGCATGTGGTTCGTAAGTACAAGCAGCCAAGCTTAGGTACTAAAGTAAAATCCACAGACCTACGGACTACATTGACAAGTAAATATGAACAAATGTTGCCACAGTTTGTCCAGTGTCGTTCTCATCGATATTAAAATTATTGTTACATCGTAGGTTTAAGGTCCACCCAGACGCGACAATCAAATTGGCAATTTGATCGGCTAATCTATATACCAACTTTTTCCAGTGATTTCGACGGATTAAAAGGTCTGTAGACCCCTAATTAGAGATAAAAATTTTATGTCAAACCAGCAATAATGTACATTAAAATTATATATTTATGATAGTTTATTGAATACATACATTCAATTAATTGAATTAATAAAATTATTGTTCTTTATTTTCAAATTCCGAACAATGTGGTCTATCTTTTTAACAAAAAAAGCGGGTATCTTCAGAAATAGTTGACCACTATTTACAAACTACTTTTATCTATCTAACGATATACGTTGTCATTGCTATTACGAGTGTTTATTGAAATTGTTACGTGTTATTATGGATTCGCAAGATTCGGGACCAGAGCCATGTTCATCAAAATGTTCGCCTCCAACAAAAAGGAGAAAAAAATCTATTAGTGAAACTGAAAAAGAGATGATTCATCGAGTTTACGTGTATATTTATAATGAGATGGTAGACAGATTGCAGGACGAACAAGATATCCCAGAGGACATTCATGTCAATAAAAACGAGTGTGTGTGATAAAAACACCTCTTATTTGAAACTAATATACTTATTTTTGATTTAAATTCGTCTGTTATTTGTCTTTACAATTTGTCGATATATTGTTATCGACATATACCCTTCACTAATTTTATTTTGCTGTTCCTGGTATCATTTTACCTGTCAGTCATTTGTCAATTCAGTCCGTAGGTCTGTGGATTTTAGTTTAGAAATGGCTTCAGTTCGAGGCGAGGCTCTATCCGGCTATTTATTTTAAGGTCTTTAGTCGCCCTTAAGTGTTTATGGAGCATTCCACGAAAACGTTACGTGAGCGACACTACCTATTAATACTTTTGACCTGTAAAATCAGGAAGCTGAATTAGCTGAATATCGGTATGCTAATATCATAACTTGGCTTTAAGATTGCTGTTTCCTAGCAGCTAATAAGTTGTATTAGGGTAGCTACCACAGCATTACGTACGCGACAAAAAGTATACGTTTTCATGGAATGCTCCTTAAACCCAAATAAAAAACTCTTCTTTTGTTGGTTATTTGGGTGTGCAAAACAAATGGGATGTAGCCTCGCCATTGTAAGGCACGGCTTAACCTAGCCGTTCAGTCGATCATGATCTCCAGATGCGTGGAGCCGAGGCGCTCCTTCAGGCTCTCCGTGAACTGGATGTTGCGCGCCCAGGCGCGGCAGCGGATGTTGATTATCTGGTTTACTGGAAACACGAGTTGAAGGTTCAGCCAGAATTCATAAGAAACAATGTGATACCGTTGTTTCCCATAGAGTTATACCTAAGTCACAATTATCCAACGTCACAAAGTATTTGTTTTTCTATTACGGTCATATTTTCAGGGTATTTTAAAACGCTACCGTATGGAAAACAATAGGTTAGGTTAGGTTAGGTTTGTTATTTAAACATTCTGAAAAATTAGGTAACGGTTTCATAAAAAAAAGGTTATTGTATGACTTTCGATTATTATGACTAACAATATGAGTTCAGCGGGACTTTAAAAAAATTATGGGAGACAATATAGACCCGAAACAATGACTACTTTCTCAATTAACAAGAAGAAAAAGTTGTAGACTAATTCCTAAGGGCGTTATTCCACAGCTGCTGGCCGCAGTTGTATAACTGCGCCATATTCAAATAATCATCATTCTGGGGCTCTTTGAAGTTTTTTCGGGGTACGTGTTTGTGACCATAGCTTGTACACTCAGGAGAGAGTGGGAACTTGGAACAATAAAATTCATATCTAAGTATACGTAGCAGCGTGTCAAGCCAAGTTCAAGCAAAACTGGCTAGCCAGCGCCGAGTGTAATATTACACGAACCACTTGGTGCCACTTTTGACCCTACTATAACTCAAAACCGCTTTAACGTATACACATAAAACTACGTGTGTTTAATTATATCCATAAGGACATCTAGAAGCCCAAATTTCATGAAACTAGCTCAAACGGTTATAAAGATATGAAGTCGTACATTTTAGCACTGACTGACTGACTGACATATAGTACCTAAACCTAACCTACTTCCAGATGACCTAGAAGGATGAAATTTGGAATCCAGCTCGGTAATTGTGTGTAAGCGTAGGAAAAAATCTAAAAATAAAAAAAGTTAAAAAATAGGGGGGGTCCCCATACAATTTTTTTTTAATTGTATCGTTGGAACCGTTTCAAGCAGATATTTGAAACTATCCCAATATATGTACCTATTATTATATTTGCTTTATAACAGAAATATAAAAATGCTTTGCAAAAAGTAATTATATCCCACCAAAAACATAAATGTAAATAACCACATTTTTATTTAAAAAAAACCCGACTGCGGTGCACTTTGAAACTGCATAAAATCCGCCATTTTGTTTATTTTAACGAACTTCATACCCAGTGACACTCGCACCATCAATACGAATCTAATGATGTATCATTTATCAAAATCAGATGTGCCGTTGAGTAGTTACGAGCGGACATAGGAACGGACATACATACATACATACAGGTCAAACACATAACCCTCCTTTGGGCTTCGCCGCAGTCGGGTAAAAAGGAGAACCAACTTCAATACAAATATTATGCTTGGCTGTGGGCTTCGCCGCAAGATCTAAATGAGTGCCAAGTTGTATGCAAAATCCAAATATGTATTTAAAATAACATTATGAACAAGTATTAAACTCTATTTCTTTGCTTTATTAACAATTGCTGTTATTTAAAAATGTGAGATCTTTAAGTAGGTTAGATTTGACTTGGCCAGTTTGTATCAGAAATAAAAAATATATATGTATGTTGAATAACTTTATAAAATGACTGATGTAATGAAAACTGGCCAAGTCAAATCTACCTACTTTAAGATCTCACATTTTTTCACCCTTGCGGTCGGGGTACGATCCAAAGTAGGGTAAAATGACAGTCCTCTTGTTTTAATGGTCATTGATACTAAGTACCTAGTATCTGCGCGGCGAAATTACAGAATGAGCCATTCCTGTTGTTAGTTAGAGTGGAACAAATTTAAAGAAATTAGTGTGAT
Organism: Eudemis profundana; assembly: GCA_947034925.1. NCBI lineage: Eukaryota > Metazoa > Arthropoda > Insecta > Lepidoptera > Tortricidae > Eudemis > Eudemis profundana. The sequence continues at coordinate 2,440,196 of OX344799.1, forward strand.
ATCTTTTTGATAATAGTCTGAAATAGATATATTTTAAAACAATGTTTGATTTTGTCTTTTTCTGTTTTTGTACTTGCCAATTGTTTTGACACTTAGAGACCATTTACATCTCTAAGAAAAAATGTTGTTTTTTTTAGTTAGGTACATCATGTGAGTCACAGATTTTTTTACATTTCTATAAGATATTTAGTAAATAAGTATTCTCAATTTGTATTTTGACGTTTGGAGATCCTTTACACCTCCAAAACATAATATTTTGACAACGGAGACTCTTTACATCTCCATTAATTTTAGTATCAATTTATTTTTTATTTGTCTTGTATGGACGCATAGAGAGACCCTTTACATCTCTATAAATGTAGTTTTAAGTTAATGTAATGTATTAATGAAATCTCATGTATGAAAAGAGAAACTGGTGAGTTTCTTCCGGCGCTTCTTCTCACCAGAAGGTCATTACCCGAAGCGCCAAAAGAAAAGAAAAGGAAAAAAAGAAGATAAAAGAATGTAAGAAAGACATGTAAAAGAGCCCTTGAGGGCCTACTTACAGAAATAAAAAAAAAAAAAAAAGAAAGAACGAAGTTCTCACATTTCGGCTTCGTCAGCTGCACGGCGACCACCGGGCTGAGGTACCCCGGGGTGTTGTCGTAGGGGAAGAAGGTCTCGTCCAGCCCGGGGTACGGGTAGTAGCGGAGTGGACCCAGCGCCTCCACGTCCGCCGGCCGCTCGCCCATACACGACACCCACACCTTGCGACGCTAGGAACGGAAGAGAAGAGAAGAAAGAAAGAGAGAAAAAACATTGATTCAGTAACGCACACAAAAACAGGACTTGGGGCAGATACACAGAAACAGATCACATAACATATGCGTTCAGGGGTATCGGTGTAACATGAGGAAACCGAATAATTTTAACAACGTATTCCTGAGGTCATAAGAAGCAAAAAATGTTATATGAACCCAGGTCGAAATATGATTTTAATTTTTCTTAATGTTTTCATACATAATTAATTTTCCTTCACCAGTAAAACAAAACCTTAGGATAAGAATGAATTTTCCTTGCCAGAAAATTGTTTCAAAGCAGGATTTACGTAAAAGTGCAATCATAAGGGTGCTTTGTACTGGAGATTTCATTACAACTTGTTTAAACAAAAACGCAAATATCTCAAAAACCAAGCTGAATCCAGCAAAGATTATACGACATTTTTAACTTCAAATACGGTCATGAATACGCTGTTAAAATTATTCGGTTTCCTCATGTTACGTTAAGTTGCCTCATGGGTGTATTTTTAAGGTTCCGTACCGCTAAAGGAAAAAAATAGGTTAAAAAAACTTTTTAAGTTAAACGGTTTTATCTTATGTTAAAAAATGTACCAAAAAGTAGAAAATAAATTTAGGATACAAAACTGGATCTTTTCGAGATTTTGACATCTGTTAGGTGGAAAATCGTCCAATAAGCGGAATAACTAATAATCTGGGACTTAACATACTAAATAAAAACGTGGGGCGCAATTTTTAAATAATATTCCTTTGGACGGGCTTTCAAATACATGATGAGTTTTCCTACTTACATAATTAATAACACCCGCATCATGCCTTACCTGGATTATAACACACAGATAATATACACAGTAAGCAAAGTACCTATGTTCTAAAACCATCTCAACTCAAAGTATCAAGCAGTTAGTGCAAACCGTATCAACGTAGTCCAGCAGTTTTCATGTTTATACGGACAGACAAATAGATGCGGGCAGATATATTGTTTCATAATATGTAAATAGATATGTAGATAGATGCAAATAAAATGCGCCCCACGTTTTTATTTAGTATGTTAAGTCCCAGATTATTAGTTATTCCGCTTATTGGACGATTTTCCACCTAACAGATGTCAAAATCTCGAAAAGATCCAGTTTTGTATCCTAAATTTATTTTCTACTTTTTGGTACATTTTTTAACATAAGATAAAACCGTTTAACTTAAAAAGTTTTTTTAACCTATTTTTATTTCCTAGTTTTTAGTTTAATATTCAACTTTTGACTAAAAACCATTGCGCAAACTATTCCTTATTTTGAACTATCCTCATTTCATTTTTGTGAGCCCAAAGAAAGTCAGGAGCTGGACAGGAGAATTTTTCAAACATTAGGTACTAGTAACCCTCTCTAGTTTGGTTGGACTCATTTGGTTGGCATTGATGAGCTGATTATAGATAGAACTGATGATTGACTTAGAAAGCGAAAGCAACTAATCAATTTTAAAGGTAAAGTCTCATCTAATTTTTACGAGTACCAATGACGAGTTTCAGGGTGCAAAACCGATGATTGCACGTTCAATACTGCAGAGCTGAAGAGTAACTTTCTGCGTATCACCAACTACGCATATTATCCCAATGTAGCTCGCACCTACGCAAGCATATGGACCGAGTTAAAGGCATTTGGGTGTTTGTAAATACCTGAATGGGCTCGCCTTGCCACACTGTGACGGTGTACGCCTACGGTTTGGGGTTACTAGTAACAGTTCAATATTTTTAATTTCCGTTTTCTCACACCGTCATCAGGCCCTTGGCACTAATTATAACTTACCAGACTTGTCAATACAAACCGAATTACACAAAACTCGTTGGGATTAAGTAACGTCAAAATACTTCCATTTTCTACCTCCAAACTCCCTCATAAAACCTTCATCGCCAAACCGCCGCGCCGCCTCGCTGTCCAATGTAAAGGAATCATCAATACCAACCAAATGAGCCCAAACACGAGGGAGGAGGGAACGTTTGCAAATACATGAACATTGCTACACCCTATCTGGCTACCTATATCTAGGGAAGAGCCACAATCATCGAGCCCTTGTTAGCAAGCATAACGTGTTGGGCTCGTCAGTACCAAACAAAGAGCTCAAACTCGAATGCGTTGTTAGTAACAGTTGAAGATTTCCACATTTTACCTCCTGATTCCATCAGCCGACCGTCAATATCAACCAAAAAACCTAAACTCGAAAGGGTTAATAGTAACGGTTGAGGATTTCGACTTTCCACCTCGTGACTCATCATCATTGCCTTCGTTAGCAAGCGTAATTTGGACTCGATGAGGCTGAATTCGAAGGGGTTACTAAAAACGGTTGACGAGTTAAACTCTCTAGCTCCTGACTCTATCATCAGACCCTCGTCACCATGTATAACGTATTGTGCCCGTCAATACCAAACGACCAACCGTTTGGTTGAAGAGATTAGGTACTTTAAACGGTTGAAGATTATCTTCTCTTCATATCCTGACTCCATCTTCAGACCCTCGGCACCAACATTAACGTATAGGGCTCGTGAATACTAATTAAATGAGACCAAACTTTAAGGGCTTGTTAGCAACGATTGAAGAGTTCCACTCTCTACCTCCTGACTCCAGCATCAGACCGTCGCCATCAAATATAACGCATTGATCTCAACAGTACCAAGCGAATGAGCCCACACTTGGAGTAGTAGCTAGTAACGGTTGAAGAGTTCCACTCTCTACCTCCTGACTCCATCATCAGACCCTCGCCATCAAATTTAACGTAACGGGCTTGCAATACGAAAAAAATGAGTCCACACTCGAAGAAGTTACTAATAACGGTGAAAGAGATGCATTATCCAGCTCCTGGCTCCATAATCAGACCGCTGTCATTAAGTATAACGTATTGAGCTCAATAGTACCAATCGAATGAGCCCACACTCAAAGGAATTACCAGTAACGGTTGAAGAGTTCCACTCTCTACCTCCTGATTCCATCATGAGATCCTAGCCATCAAGTTTAACGTAACGCGCTCGTCAATATCAACCAATTAAGACCAAAGTCGAAGGGGTAACGGGAAGAACGGATAACTGGTAACAGTTAAAGAGTTCCACTCTGTACATCCTGACTCCATCATCAGACCCTTGTCACCAGGTTTAATGAATCGGGCTCGTCAATACCAAGCGAATGAGCTCACGCTCGATGGAGTTAGTAGTAACGGGTGAAGAGTTCCACTCTCTACCTCCTGACTCCATCATCAGACCCTCGTCACCAGGTTTAACGAATCGAGCTCGTCATTACCAAGCGAATGAGCCCACGCTCGATGGAGTTAGTAGTAACGGTTGAAGAGTTCCACTCTCCAGGTCCTGACTCCATCATCAGACCACCTTGAATTTATCATAATGTTGTATTGTCACGGAAACAGAATCTGTGTGCAAAGTTTCATAAAAATCGGTTTAGTAGAAGTAGTTGAAAAAGCTGTTGCAAGATTTGACCCAAACAAACCTGACACAAACACGGTAAGCTAAATAAAAACCGTTTAATAATAAAAACCGTTTAATAATAAAAACGGAACTCTTATAAGATCACTTTGTTGTCCGTCTGTCTGTATGTCTGTCCGTCTGCCTGTCAAGACCCTTTATCTCGGGAACGCGTGGAGGTATCGTATTGAAATTAAACTTTTACCCCTATCTAAGTATGGTCCCATGAAGCTGTGAAAAAATCAAACTTCCAAGCTAGCAATAAATAACATACGACCGTTTATGTTGTAAAAAATGTGTATTTGGACACTCTCAAGGAAACCAAAATTTATAGGGTACCTACCCTTCCCGTTGACCTAGAACAGTGGTTCCGAACCTGGGGGTAATTACCCCTTTAGGGGTAAATTTAAGTTTTCTCAGGGGTGATACTCATATTAAGTCGTTTTTCTTTGAGCACTTTCATATATTTGTCTGTATGGAAACAATAAAATTTAATTTCTTATCCTAGGCTTATGAATTATGCAGAGCAGAATCTGCTCTGCATGATTCATAAGCCTGTCGCATCTGATGCCACATACCTTTTCTGGGCCTTTCAGGCTTAGTTCAAGCCTGAGCAACGCTGGGAAGTAAATTTTTCCAGTCATTGCCGATCTTGTCTTTTACTTCGATATGTATAAATTTATAGGTCTGCTACTAGATCCATAACCACTATATATAATTATAACATTTATAACAATGTTGTCGCACTAATTACTTACTTCTTGGGGAGTTTTGGTGGCGTTGATGTAGTTCTTGATATCAGGCGGCATGTCAGGCGGAAGCTCGTTAGGGTCATCTAAGAACTCGGGGTTCCAGTTGTATATCTACAAAAAAACGCCAATTTTTAATGAGAAACCAAACGCCTCAAGTATCTTTCTATCTGAAAAGACTAGTTGTTGAAGTAGTCAGTCTGTCAATAAGCTACCTAAGGCTTAATTGCGATCGGCCAAAATCAGGTTCATTATAGATTCTACAGAACTGTCTCTGTCATACCATATGCCATACAATCCTACGATAGAGGTGAGTCACGCGAACGACCTAAAATTTTGACGCAGATGTGTGAACGGATTTATGAACTTGTATGTAAGAGTTAAGGCAAGTTAACTGGTCTTAGACCATACTTTGTTCTGGTATGCTCTGGATGGGACACTACTGACCCTGTTGAGTTTGATGATAAGGCACGGCGTCTTGTTGCTGTAGCCGTAACCGTTGGCCGCGGAGCACTCCCCGAGCTGATCGGTGCTGAACGAGCAGACCTCTGCGCGGGGCGGTTTCACAGTGCCGCAGTTGCGCTGGTTCACGCCTCCGTTGACTAATAGGGATCTATTCTCGTATGCTGTAAATAGAAAACCCATGATCACAAGACAGAAAACCACCTACGTTAACTTCGCAGAGAGACACTGGACGTCTCGGGCAGTCGTATTTTGATTTTAAGGCCAATAAAGTTTTCGCCAAACCAAAAAGCGCCTCCTACTTTAAATTGAGTTTCAGGGGCCATTTGTGTGATACCGACTTTGGCCGTCCTTTGTAGTTTTCCACCCCGGGCCATTGCCTATTTGGTCGCAGGGTAAATTAATACGTCCTTTGAGGATGTGTGTGTGTGAATGTGACTTACGTGCGAGAAACTCATTGATGTTGTCTACGTATCGCTTGACCTGGGTTTCATTGTCGGCTTCGTACCAGATGAGAGCGCCTTCCTCGTACAGCAACGGTCGGTGACCCATGCCTGGATTGTCCCCTGAAAATAGTTTACAGAATGTGATAAGAGATGTCTATTTATTTAATATAAATTGGATATTGGAGATATAAGATCGACCGGATTCGAAACACTACACTGCAGTGTTTTAAAACGCGCATTGTTGATGTGGGTGCAAGAACCGCCAGGTTTTAATGAGAATGGGCTGGTTATGTAGGTATGCCGTACGCATCCATAAAGATGTGTTAAAACAGCCACAGAACGGATTTAACAAGACGGACGACGGAGCCATGGTGGTTGAGGGTTATCCTTCAGAAATATGTCTGCGACTTATTCCTCTGTCTCCATACATTTAGTATCAAAAAGGGCCAGAGGAATAAATAAGGTGACCGCAGACATATTTCTGAAGAATAACTCTTGACCCAGTAGGAGATAGCGGAGTGACCGGGACGTATATTTTCACGATTAGTCAGAGGTCGCATTGGACAGGACGACTGGAAGTCTAGGGGCTTTGCCTTAGTGAGACACCTAGCCGGGTGTTGAAAAAAACTGGTGAGTTTCTTCCGGCGCTTCTCACCAGAAGGTCACTATCCGAAGCGCCAAAAGAAAAGAATAGAATCAGACTTGTAAAAGAGCCCTTGAGGGCCTACTTGCAGAAATAAATTATTTTATTTTTATTTTAGTAGAATTACCTATGATGGAGTCAGCGAGTTGGAAGTAGGGCACGCGCTCGTCCACGGTAGCGAGCAGCCCGCACATGCAGATGGAGAAGAAGATGATGATGCAGATGTACATCACCAGGTATATGAGCCCGATCACACCTGAAACATCCCGCCAATCACAATTAGGTAGGTGTTGCATAACATTAGAAGCTATGGAAATGACGAATGGAAATTGAATTGAATAATATTTACCTATTGTTAGCAATGACAATAATATTCCCTCTTGATTATTAAGTGTTTGCTGTGAGTCAAGAGAAAAACAGCGATGTGCAGCTATGCTCACATCATATACTGAGACCTGAGCCTGTTGCCACTAATAAACTCGCATTGTTTTTTTGTATTGTAACTGCCTACTGTTTATCTTTTTTTCTGTGTTTTTGTGGCAATCAATATTTTTTTATTTATTTATTTAAAGATAGTCCAAACTGATATAAAAATGCGCAAGTAATTATATTTGTGGTATGTGGTCCCTTCGTCCACATTCATAACTAAGATTATTACGAAAAAGTAACAGACCATACACGGTTCTGGTTATGAAAATGGAACAGTCAGTCTTATTTAATAACTGGTTATGAAACAGTGAAAAAAAAACCTTATTCATAACATAACCAGTTATGGAATCTTAGTTATGAACATGGTCGAAGGGTCTGTGATTCTGTCTGTTTGTCTATCTCTAAATGTAACATTTTCACGCTTAAACAGCTGAACCTATATTGATAAAATTCGGCATGGAGATATTTTAAGATCCTGAGAAATACATAACTAATAGGATAGTTTTTAATTCGGAAATCATCCGATGAAAAGCGGGAAGTTTGTAGGAACCAATCATCTCTCAAGTTAAATCTCAATTCCTGCGCAGCCTTTTTTGTACAAAACGCGCGTGAAAACTTTCATTATCTCGTCTCGTGATGAACTTTATAGTTATTCCTAAAGCAATTCATTTCATCCTCCCAGCCTCGCAGACATTTTTACGTAAACAAATATAATACGTATAAAACAAACAGAACTGTAACGTAAATCAAATCCCACAGTTTAAATATAATTTACTGCTAGGGATATATTTACATTTACTAAATTTTACACGTAACATGGAAGATGACTGATATTTTATGTACTAGTAGGTACTAACTACACCTACGTAAAGTATACGTCACAACGGATGCGAATTCCTGAGCGCTTTTCGAATTAATTTCGAACGGAAATATATTCATGAGACTCATGAGCAATCAAAACGGGTACCACAGCATTACGGGTTCACCATTATCTGAGCAAAGAACGAATCTAAAATATCTGATCTAGTTCTTATGCTTGTGACAATAGGGTCTTGTTCAGATGTTTTTGGTCCAATTTTTGCTCAGATAATGATGATCTCGACTGTACCTACATTTCATACGATATACCAAAGCGATATACTTTGACGTTACTTCGACGACATTACGTCGACATGACGTCGACGGTAGGAGTCGGACCCGATTCGGGTCACCCGAATGTCAGAGATAAACTTTTTTTTAATATCTTTATTTTAAGGAGCTTCTGTCAGACTGATTATGCCAGCTCCGTTAAGCCTCTACTATACAATCTTCAAAGAAAAAATAAAATAAAAAAAGTAAATAAATACCTAAAAAAATAAAAAGTTTACCAAATTTGTACACTACGTTTAAAAAAAACCGTATAGAAACCTGGCTCTAGCCTAACTCTAGCCTAACTCTAGCTAAATTAGCTCTTTTCTCTAGAGTCCGGACACACTCCATAGAAAGAGAAACTTAGTATTACTTATTAAGTGTTTTCATTACATTACTGATTATTAGGTGCGGTCGTAAAAAAAGCTTTCCCGTAATAGGAAAATTCCCATCAAACATTTACCTAACTTTACCATTACGTACAGGTGTGGTTCAGAATTGATAGGTCTTACCATATACCTTACCTACGTTCATCGCGCGTAGGCGTAGGTAAACAGTCCATTACTCTATTTCAGTGCTGAAATCGATTGAGCGCGGTACTGGTGGTTTTATAGCTGCTGTATAGCTACGTTAAGTTGATGGGCAGAAAAGGTCGGGGCCGCTTTATGACTATTTTAGTTGTATAAGAATAATATTAAGGTGGTTTTCCACCGGCAGCGCGAGACGAGACGTGACGAGGATTGAATTGAAATTTGTATAAAATTTTCAATCCTCTCCTAGCGATTGGATGGGATTGGATTGGATTGAAAATTTCAATTCAATCGGCGTCGCGTCTCGTCTCGCCCTGCTAGTGGAAAACCACCATTAGCCTAGTGGTTAGTGACTCTGCCTACGAAGCTGACGGTCCTGGGTTCGAATCCCGGTAAGAGCAAATATTATCTGTGTGATGATATATTTGTTTCTGAGTCTTCTGTGTTATTACAAAACATAAGTAAAATTGGAAGCTTAAATGATAGAAAGCTATAATGAATAAGAAGCACGAATACCTAACTATCTATATTAAATATCATGCTCATAACAAGCCTTTAAAGTTTAAATCAATTATGTTATATTATATACTTTAATGTGTTATATACTTCAACAAAATCCCAAGTAATTTATCAGGTAATTTCGAAAACCATGCGTAACATTGCACTAAAGAAAATCGAACCAACTACTGGAAATTACTGTTAACCGCTGAGCCACGGCATCTACACACAGCCATGCTATTTTGAGTCTTATACTGTTAATTATAGGGTCGGTATTTCTTTCTTAATTTCCATTGCAGATATAATCTTCATATTCTCAGTTCCCGTAATGACAAACGCACACAGACGGTGTTGCCAGTGATAATGGTACATTATTGAGAATTATCGGGAGCTGGTGCTAATCGGTCGACAAGGCTTTTTTGTAGCCTAATAATACGACAAAAAGTGATGTTTATTCATTTCATTAGCAGCTGGTTCTTGCTCGGTAGTTGAACGGTTTCTAAACTCTGCGAACTGTTACTGCCGCCGTCCTAATTCAAAAGGCATCTCAAAAATATCAAATTTCACTTTTTAACATTTTTCCAAAAATAAATCTTAGTTTATAAAACTTTCCTAAGGGTCATTGAGAAAATGTTCCACATCTCCATAATCATGCCGTTTCCACGCCACGACTGAAAGTAAAAAGCCTATGAAACTGAGATGCGTCCTTTTGAATTAGAACTGTAGACCTCGCGAGTCTCTCAACTCAAACCCTTAGGCTTCGCCATTTTGAAAATGTTCCAAAAACTGAGTCAACAAATTCTACACTCGTATAATATCGACCGTTCTCACAAAATTACACGAGAATCGGTTAAGAAATGCGACCTGTAGGCAGTTTTGCTAAAAGGTGCGATTTAGCACGGTTTTTCGTGCTTTTTTGAGATACGCGTGCTAACATGCCTTGCAGGGTTTCATAGCTGAGCTATGCACATGTAAAACCTATGAAAGCAATAAACGAACTGATAACATGCGCAGCGAAAAAGCGTTTTAAAACCGTCCATTCTGAGGAATCACTTGGTGCCTCAGAAAGTACGTAAACCCGTGCGTTTTAGCACCTAAAACCTGAAAGTTTTGGCAACACTGCGTGTAGGGGAGAACTCCAAGATCTCATTATCAGGTCCTCACCTGGTGACAATGGAACCTGGACAATATATTATTTCCAACAAAAAAAGAATTTTCCAAATCGGTTCAGCCGTCCTCGAGTAATTGGGGTAGTAAGTAATTAAAAAAATATTCCGACGAACTGAAAATCTATTTTTTTTGAAATCGTTTAAAAAAGCCTAAATCTATGAGCGTTTCAGGCGTCTGAGGTATGAGGTTCGTCTTTATACTTTGTCTGAAGCCTCTTAAGTACTGTGAGGTTTGCATCTTGACATGCCACCTCATACCGTCTCCCGAGGCAGTCTGGCGACTTTTGGAGTTCCCATCAGAGCGCCATCAATCCAACATATTGTATTCTTTCGGAAAAATAATACAGTTTAAATTATCAAGTAAATGTATGTTTCTCTTCAATACTCCAACGGCTAGACCCTCACAGTACACATTTAGGTTAATTGGAACTTAATAAAACAGCTCGATATTCTACTAGTCCTAAATCCACTGTCCTAGTTAGGTCTAGCTGGCCTTATTTGCTCGTACAGTATTACAACGAAGGTTGCGTGTTGGAGGTTGTCGGTCGGCGAGAACCGGTTCGCAAGGGTGGCAACCGGTCGGTGGTTGCCCCCCCCCCCCCCCCCCCATAACAAAACTGACGGTCGGAGTCGGAACGCGACGCACCCGACCGTCTCCCTCTATCACGTATCGCGTGCTCTTTCTGGTCGCTGGCTAAGCCCCTTTGGAGGGGCAAAATTTAGCACTAAATAGTAGCCGCGAGGCGAAATCGTGGTGTGAACTACTTCTGGTATAGTACCGTAGAGTTCTGCCAGTAATATCGTCGCTATACTTACTCAACCACGTATCGTACTCGAATAGTTTGATAGAAAACGCACCTGTGTCACGAGTAGAAAAGTGCGATTTTCCTATGAAACTATTGGAGTAGATACGTGGTTGAGTAAGTATAGCGATATTCTTATTTCCTTTGTTGTAAATTCTCCTTTATATCAGCTTTAAAAGTTTTGTTAAGGTTTTGCACCGGTAGTGTCGGTCACTGAGTATGAATCTACGGTTGCTATGGACGCTACGCTTCTAGGATAGCTATATTTCTCGAATTGTAAGCTAGTCCGGAAGCCGTGGTGTTTATATGTGTGTACGAAACTAATGCGAGGCCGCACCTATTTGTGGAAGACGTAAACTGTAGCCATGACGTGCACTTTCCTGTAGGTAGGTACTCCACTCTAATGGTTCCCGAATATACGCCATAAACCCAGCTCCGCTATAGTTTCCACGTCATATTATCACAGTGCCTAATAGCAGTTACACAGTATAATACAGTAATTTTTGTTCCTACAAAAAGCACATCGCGTTGAATGTGTGCGCGCCGTGTACGAACACACTGGGTATAAGCAAGGACCATAAAAACAAGAGGACTGTTATTCTCCATACTTTACCCCGACCGAAAGGGGATATCCAGGCAAAAACTAGATAAAAAACTAAACATTTAACGATATTATAATTGAACAAAGAAACATAGTACAGTAACAATTACTTCTTAAACAGCTAATAATAAATAAATTCTAACATTTAAATACTGTGTCACGCTTGCAAATTTGAATAATTGTAAATGATATCATTCTTATACCAAGCTAATACATAGATGGCGTTGTAATATCGGGGAACAGCTTTTTGTATGGAGAATGACAGTCCTCTTGTTTTAATGGTCCTTGCTATAAGCAAAGATTTAAGAATGCTCCAGTATGGGTCGTGCGTGAAATACGTGTCGCGCTCGCGCGCCCCTAAACGGCGGAAGTTGGACTACTTATTTGTCTTTTACTTTGCTAATAGGTCCTATTCCAATACCCTATTTTCTTGATACTCGTAGATCTAATTCAGCTTCTTTTTATGAAGTATCAAACGCTCAGGTACACTCACGGACAATGAATTCGGGTCATTCTCTATGAACAATTATATATGACCCGAATTCATTCTCCGTGAGTGTACTAGGCAGCAGTAGCGTGGCGTCCAAAGAACTGGATCCCTACCGGCTTGCCTAATATCAGGCATTTGAGCACCTTATTCTACAGCTCTTAAGGAAAATGTACGCCAAATCTGCACCGGCTTGCCCAAGGATATATTTTACGCCACGCCACTGGTAGGCAGGTATGTAGTTTCCGTCGAAATATAAGTATGGAAATGTAACTGACTCTCAAAATAAGCCCCACGGACTATAAGCTAACGGGAGCGGAGCTACTCTTTAGTCTTTAGTTTTGAAGAAAAGCGCCAAATGAATTTTCACACCTCCTATTCAGAAAAAAGTATTTTGATCCCTCATAAGAGGGATCAAAGTGATACTTTTCTGTTCAAGGACAACAGGGTATTTTTAGTTTGATTGAACCTACTTAGAATATGCCATACCCATACCATAGACAGCATTATGAATATATTACACACAGAGGGCGGTATAATAAGGAATGGCCCAGATCACAGGTGTTTGCGGTCCGAGCCGCAGGCGAGGGCCATAAATATAATATGGAAGTGGTAAATTCGTCCCGTCCGTTAAAAATAATAAACGTTTTATAAAATAATAAGAGACTATAAATTTAACAATTTAACATTTCATTTTATTAAAAATGTATGATGCTCTTTGACTAACTATATATTTCGTTATTTTGGTAGGTAGCGTTTGTATTTAAATTTTCCTCATAGTCGGTGTGAAAAGTAGTATGTGTCACAAGGTAGCAAAATTATTTTCACCACGGGCGTTAACACTTGAATCCCTCACTACGCTCCGGATTCTACTTTAGAATCCCTCGCTACGCTCGGGATTCAATTGTAGAATCCTTCGCTTCGTTCAGGATTCAATGTACGCCCTCGCCGTAAATATATCATTTTGCTCCCTTGTGACACAATCTACTATTCTCTCGTCAGTAGGTTTGTAAGCAATCACGGATTTTTGTCATTTAAATGTTGGATGTATGTAGGTCTCCTCACGATGTTTTTCCTTCACCGAAAAGCTAATGGTAAATATCTAAGCACATAAGTTCCGAAAAATTCATTGGTACGAGGGTACAAGCCAGGATTCGAACCCACGCCCCTGCTTGACAGGCGCATGTCCGGACCACTCGGCTACCGTAGCTTCGATAGGTCTGGAAATTACAGTGAAATAACTGGCCAAGAGCATTGACCATACTAAGTTTAGGATTCCATAGCCGTCACTATAATGTAAATAAAAAATACGATGTAAAAAGAGTACAACAACAAAAGAGCGTATCTTCATAGCAATTACGTCCGTTTGTTCAGAAGCGCAGTTTATCGGCAATTACTCAAAAACGGTTAAGCCGATCTTGTGGAAAATAATTTTCGTTGAAAGTATTAATAGTGTCCTCTTTATATTTTTGGATACACGGTTTAGAAGATAGAGGGGGGGGGGGCAATTTTCACAACTTTCGGAGCGATTATTTCCAAAGATATTCACTTAATCAAAAACATTACTTAAAAAAAACCTTAAAATGTTTTTGAAAGAGCTGTCCGAATTATGTATCACACGTTGATAACTCCTGAAAAAGATTTTTTAGCTTCTGTAACATGTATGGAGTGCCCCCCTAAAAAAAATATTTTAGTTGTGTAACTAACAGAAAAATAATCACATATGATTATGCACATTAATTAATAACATGTAAAACTATTATTATATATGATTATCTCTTATAAATAATCAATATTTACCAACATGAAGCCATTTTAGATATTTTTTCCTGAAGACAAATCAATTTAATATACAATACAAAGAATAACAAGATCATAGAAAACGTAAAATAACTTAAAATTTATCCTAAACTAAAATAAAATAATTAAACTACGTATAAGACTAAACTAAACCTCGACAAAAAGGTAAAAATAACTAAAACACCCCGCCCCGCATCGTACCTGGCTCAAAGGTCCCCATAATACCAGCAGCATTCCCTCGCTGAATGGCTAAAGAGACCTGTTGAACCAAGTACGATCCAGAGCGAGGATCACAGCCTCTCTGTCGCAAACGACGCCCTAACTCTATAAAGAGGGCGCGGGCCTCCGAGCCCCAGGGTCCCGCTGTTTCAACCGCGACTGGCACGAAATCGTAGGCTGACTCCAAGGCGGAATATTTGGCGTGCTTCAATTTTGCGGCGGTTGTGTAACTACCAAACTAAGTAGCGGTACATACAATACACCTATATTCCAAATTTCATCAATATCCATCGTGTAGTTTTTTAGTAAAATGCCTGTGACATACGAACAGACGGACGAACGGACAGACGGACGGACATGACGAAACTATAAGGGTTCCGTTTTTGCCATTTTGGCTACGGAACCCTAAAGACGATTCCATCAATCAATGCTACTCGTATATGAAAAGGAAGCCAGCTTTACCTAAAAATTAACTTGACGCCACGTTACTGGCACACTGGTACACGCTAGTGGTTATTACTAGACATAAGAAACTATATTTTTGTGTATTGTTCTATTCCAAATTTATTAGTATTATTATAATTGTTTTTCTTTCTCCTTGGATAACTTTTTATAAATCTCTTATTTTATTATGCACAATGTAACAATCTGAATTTGTAGAGGAGCGGGTCTTTCTGGCACAGGTACTTAATAGGAAGTCGCAACCTTGATGCTTACTTTGTGAAATACTTTGAAAGAATAAATGTATTTTCGTTTTTATTTTCATTTTCATTGCATCAAACTTCGAAGTAGATTGAGACTAGCTTTGATGATGTATTCACTCGCGATTTTTCAGCACGTCCGAATATTTCAGTGCTTTCGGCACTAAATCCATTCAACTCGGTTATGATCTGGTTGAAGTCTAAAATAACCCGCTTAAGCGCGGTTCGCGTAAACCCGACACAATCCATTACTGACTCACCGCACCTCACGTCAAATGTATCTATACAGCTTATTTGTTCAGTTCAGGCTCGGACAAAAAATTGGGATCTTTGTTGGGAGTCCCGGGTTCAAACGAACCCGGGACCTCTGGCTTCGTAGGCGATGTTATTTTGTTTCTATCACAGAATAAGTAGGTAATAGTAGGACCTACTGCGCTCAAAAGTTTATCTTTCTAACAAAACTGACATTCGGGTTCGACCACCAGACGGAACGCACCGGATCCGACCGCCTCTCTCTATTGCATAACGCGTGCTCTTTCTACTCGCTAAGCCCCTCCGGAGGCGCAAAATTTGGTACTATAGCTTGGCCACTAAAAAGGCTACCTCTGTCGGTCACCGTTTGTGTTCGCGGTAACTTGTGTAAGTAGTTACGGCTGCACATAACAAAAAAGCACACAGGTGAGTGTCACCAACGAAGTTGCCGAGCTATAGTAGCCGCGCGGCGAAATCGCGGAGTCAGCCAGCTCCTGTTCCTACTAGCCTAAATATTACCATACTCCATTAACATGCAGATTGCGTGTTTACATTGGCTGTCTTTCTTCCAAGTAAAATTGCCCATTAGTTTTAATTGTTTTTTCCATTATTTCCTTCCCTGGCCTTAGTTATACTAATTCTATTGTAGGTGTAGTCAACTCACACGTATACTCACAACTCTTGACGTCTTAATAGTGTCGTTTACGCTATACTGTCGGTCAGCGGTTCCCAAAGCGTGCGCCGCGGCGCCCTGGTGCGCCGTAGAAAATAAAGAGGGGCGCCGTGAGTCGATCCTCTATCAGTATCTAAAACCACAAATATTCGCGCGGGTACCCAGCAACAATAGGCTACTTGATGACAGTTCAAATCAGCTTCTTCTTATGAAGTGTCAAAACGCTCCGAAAGTATACAGTTTAGTATGAAATACTATCTTGTGACGTCATGCTCAACTTAGTGCTTTATTTTTAGTTCTCGTCATTGTAAAATCGTTGATGGCACGAAAATAAGTTTGAATCATTTTATCCGGGCTGTTTTGGAAGCATAATTTGCTGGTTAGAGTTAATGAATTTATTTTGATTGTTGTCAAATACCCTACCTATACCTATTTTGAGCGAACTAGGGTAGGGCGCCGTGACGAAGTACTAAACTTGTAAGTGCGCCACGGGCTGAAAAAGATTGGGAACCCCTGCTGAAGGTGATTCACAAAGTGGCCGTCAGTCACGTCGCTAATTTGATCCGTGAATAACAGTTTATACCTACAGTGGTCCATCAAAGTCGACGTCGAAGCGGATTTTGACACCCGATTATAGGAAACGCGCAGGAACATAGGTGGCAGCACTAATTCGACAAAAGAGACACTAGACGGACAGTAAAGGAAACTTATCAGGCCTGAAAAAACTGGTTGTAAATGTCAATGTCAAGTAAGTCTAAGTCTAGACTAACTTTAATCGTCCACTATCGCGATATTAATTAACTGCGTTTCTCGTTAATGTGGTTATGTGGACCCAGAATAATAGAGTGCAAAATTCGGATTGGCGGCATCAGTTGGCAGCAGCTTCGTTGTGCGCGTTCCTTAGGTACCTATATTAAATACTACATTGACGGTGAAATTGCGAATTAACCTAGTGGTGCTAATGAAATGCAAAATAACAGGAGCATTGGGTAAGATTTGAATGTCTTATCTTTGTGTATTTGATCGTATAGGCAGGTGTTAGTTACTAACGATTTTCAATATGTTTGTACCTGAATTTAGGGAGCGCCAAGGAAGTTTCATAATAAAATACTCTTTTTGACGTTTTCACTAACATCTGTGGAAATATACATTGGTAATTTCACTGTTGGAATATTATTCCAATATATACCTAGGTACCTACCTGCTAATATTATAAATATGAAAGTTTGTGAATGATGTTTTTTACTAAATAACCGTTGATTTGTCGACTAGTGTGTCTCAGGCTGAAACCCCTTGTCCATATAAGGGGACGCGTGCAAGTTAGTTTCTTGAAGATTTTCTAGGGTGACAAACAAGCATGCGGCCTGCCTGATGGTATAAGCAGTCACCGCAGCCTATGGACGCTTGCAACACCAGGGACATTACGTGCGTGTTGCCGACCCTTTAAAAACCTACTCACTCCTCCCTGGAAGAACTCCATACTGTAGCCTTCCGGGAAAACCGCGGCAGGGAGCTCATTCCACATTCGGATTGTTCGCGGTAGTAAATTACTTTGTAACCGTACGGTGCGCGACCATTTTGGTTCCAACGTTTCTTTATGCGATAAACTAAACTTACTTTCTTGTCCAGCCGTAACACTTCGTGTCTTCTACAGGAACTAACGCTGATAAAATTACAAGTAGAGTAAAGAATAGTTATTAGTTATCAGTTCGTTTATTGCTTTCATAGGTTTACATAGGTCTTACATTTCTAACAGCTCAGCTATGAAACCCTGTAGGGCACTGCAACATGTAATTTATACATTTTATTAGTTGAATGGCAGTGGTAAAAAACTGAGGAGTATCCTCAGTCACCCCTCTGACCTGTTCGGGCCAATAAAGTCCGTTTTTTGGCGTACTAGATAGAGCGACTATAGCGTAGATCTTCCTAAGCAACAGGTGGATCGATTGTCGGCGGCAGTTATAGGGTGGGTTATCCGTCCGGCTCAAAAAGGTACTAACTACTTTGGTAGTACTATATGTAGTAGTTGCACAATACTGAGGTCACTCACTGACTCACCTATCGATTCCGTAGTCAAAAAATAGAAGAGACCACTCGCCGAAGCCATTGCGTAGGTAGGTAAGGTACTTATACAGGTTAGTTCCTACACTAGACTTCATGAAATCTATGACTAAGCAAGCTAGAAGATGCCTATGCACTCTGGTCTTAAAAATGTCTGGATAATGTACTTACCGCTGTGATTTGTCACTTTACTACCATATACAAAGAAAAACCAGCTTACCCCATCAGTGGCTCGCCCAACCCAGTTAGTTCCGCGCCTCAGGGTTCATATCGTGTGCAGGTGGCGTTGGTAGTCGTGGACTAGCTACTATTTTGGTAGCAGTTCCAAAAAATTACTGAAGTGACTCACCTCACTGAGGCCCCGTAAGTCCCAGGAAGTTCCACCCCTCGAATTCCATATGGCGTAGCGTATCTTCTGCAGCAGCAGACAGGACAATCCTGACAGCTAGGGTAGCTGGTACTATCATAGTAGTGACACAAAGAGGACTCACCCCACCGGTGCGGAGTGCGGCCCAAGAAGGTCCGCTCCTCGGGGTTCCATATGGCGTAGCGTATCCTCTGCAGCAGCGGGCGCTGCGGCGGGCGCCGGCAGTAGTTCACCACGCCGTTGGGCTTGTCCGCTCCCATCGCGCCGCGGGGATGGACTGACCGGACGAAGCGCGCGCGAGCGTAGTCTAGATATAACTCAGAGATTGTGCCTATGTCTACAGAGCTTCTGTGAGGCTTTTGCATTTTTTTCAGTGAGAGACGTGTTACAATTTGGGGTATGTTTTCGTAAAGATAGCTAATAAGCTATCTTTACGAAAACATACCCCAAATTGTACCTAGGATCCGAACACTGGTAAAAGGCATAAACTGTCAACCCGTCTCCGTAATAATCTTGGGCAAACCGCCCAGAACCGCCCGTAGCCGCCGCCCAGCCTTACCAATTAGTTTCCGATCCTACACAACCACACCCGCTACCGCCGTATTAAACAACCGAAGACGTATACTGCGAGACAAAAGGGCATATTCTTAAAGAAAACCCTCGGAACTTACGACATTTCCACGGACGGCTATAGTATAGAGTTTCTTCAGATGTGCTCAATTTCAATACAGTACAAGTTCGAAAATCAACTGTATTTATAAAGCATTAAAGTTTGATTCAGGAGTGTGCTCTCGAAAGAGTTAAGGCGTTTAGTACTCAAGTGTTTAGTTGCAGTCTCCGTGTATATGATCAAAGTTGAAGTGATTGATTTTGTTTTTTTAAAGTTAAAAGGTTTTACTAGAGTAGGTAGTTTCCAGGTGGTTGACTTTATACAGGTTGACTATAATGGACCAGTAGAAATTAGAATCGAAAATTAAGTACAGTAGATTTTTTGTTTTGGAATAAGTGACAGTTGTTAAATATTGAGCACTATTTTATAGTTGTATTTTCTGAAAAGTATTTACCTTGAACATTTAATAACAAAGCTGAATACTGTATATACTTCATTTAAAATTGGGCGCGAATTGTGATATCGCCCTATAGGTCTACTTTTTGTAGGTCTATCTATAGGCATAAAAGTCTGTAGGTACCTAATTGAATGAAAGACACAGTTTTTAATAGGTTTTTATTTTACAAAATAAGCGCATAAATATGTACAATGACTAAATTACAAAAACCTTTGTACTAATACAGGCACGTTACCACTAAGGAATCTAGTTTCAAAACACATACAATCATGTATCTAATTCATACAAACTCATTAATACCTTATACTTACACGTAATTTTGTCAATTTTATTCTACTATCCGTAAAGTAGGAACTCAAATCACACATACATATTCACAAATGTAGGTACTTTCACTGGGTACTTTCAAAACTGTGACAGCTAGGCGACAGACGGGTGACAGATAAATCGTGTCGTCCTTCTCTCTCAAAATCTGGCTGTTATGTAGTACGAATTCCTATTTTTGCAGGGTCGGATTGGGTCGGAAACCCCGCATACGGCAAGCCCCGCAAGCCAGGCCCGTAGGGGGCCCGTGCAGGCTAGGGCCAGGCTGCTAAGCGCCACTATATGGCCAGTCCTCTATAGTAGTATAAGCCAGGCCCTATAGGGAACGTGCACGAACTATAGGTGGCAGCACTAAACGACAAAAGAGACACGGGCGAACAATAAAGGAAACTATCACCCCTGTCAAATCAAGCTGTCAATGTCAATGATAATATGTAAGCGTCAATGTCAAATATAGTAAGTCGTAGCTACACTGACGTTAATCGTCCTTCAACGCGATAAATTAACGTTATTAACGGCGTTTTCGTCAATGTGGCCCCAGCATGAGAGGGTATATGATTTAGACTGTCGGCACCAGTTGGCAGCACCTTCGTCGTGCACGTTCCCTATAGCAGCGGTCAGCAACCTGCGGCGCGGGTCGTAGGTATGCGGCCCGTGAAGCGCTCACTTGCAGCCCGCGAGCCGCCCCCAGGTTATTTTGTATGTAAAGGACGATATATTCAGAATAGGGATGATGACTGGGTTAAAAATATGTAATTCTATTTAGTCCGTCAGTTAGATTATGAAAAAATATGGGACACGTATTTTTTGGTTTATCAAAATATTAAAAATCGACAAAGTTATAGATCATCAAACTTCTGGAGTGGGGGCTTGTGACGTCACTCTTGAGTACAATTTGTACTCAAGAGTGACGTCACTCGAAACTTCTAAGCACGCTATCCTCGTCAGTTTTTGTTTGTCAAACAAAACAAAAATACGTGTACAATATTTTTTCATAATGTAACAGACGGACTAAACAGTTTTTTTTAGTCATCTAGCCTATTGTATAAAATCATCAATTATTAACATAGTGCGGCCCGCGTCAATTTTGTTAGCTACTATGTGGCCCTTGGCTCCTAAAAGGCAGCAACCGCTGCCCTATAGTATAGGCCAGTTGACTATTATTATGGCCAGGCCAGTCCGATGCTACGTTTTTAAACTGGACTCGTTCTACTTTGGCACGGAAGTGATCTGTTTTGTATTTAAGCAGGTAACATGTGAGTCTAACGGTAGTTTTGTAATTAGAAAAGTGGAATATAGACATTTCAGATGCAACATTTTTCGTAGCAAAGTCGCGTCAAACCTGCACGGCATACGTTAAAACGTGACGCATGAATCACCGCCGTAAAACCGTCACTGCGTTTACGGTGCGTCTACGCCTTTTGGTTAGCGGTTTGGGCGCTGCTCCGAGCAGGGGTCGGATACCCGTATTTTCGCCATACAAAAATACTTTTTTTATTATTTCATGTTTTAATCGGACAATCTAATAATACGTAGTCTGTACTTAAATACATTATTGAGCCCAACGTAAAAACTTAAAAAGCATAAAATAATTCAAAATATTGGGCTATTTCGGCGTTTTTGCAAAATACGGCCCGAGCCCTGGCTCCGACATCTACTGTTTCTCATGGGTGTCCCTCGAGATCCCTAACATCGTTTGTCCTAAAATCACTCGCCCTAACTGTTTTGTCCTAATGGGTATTTGGCCTAACGATCAGTTGTCATAATAAGGTTTTTCCTTAAGCCGAACTGCTACCAGAAAAGTAGGTTAGGTTAGGTTTGAACTGTGATCCTTACAAAACCGAACTGCCCAAGTAGCACACAAGCTGTATAAAAGCTTATACAGCTATTATACCTCCAGTTTAGGCGCTATAAGAGCTGTATAAGCTGTTTTACAGCCTGTGTGCTACTTGGGTGTTACCAGAAAAGTAGGTTAGGTTTGGTTTGCCTTCATCAATATGATGTGAGGGAATCAAATATTAGGGCATGTGAGTGTTAGGACAAATGATCATTATGACAAACAGTATTAGGGAATGAAAAAATAGGTTAAAAAAATTTAGGGATCCCGATATAGATCCGTTTCTCATACATCGAGAACACACTATAACCACAGATACAGAACAAAAAAAAAACAAAAATACTTCCGTTACAAATATTTCGGAAATAAATTGTGTTGATCAAAAAAGTCAAGAATATTTTGACTTGACTTTGATTTAGTATGTTTAGGTACGTACTCTCATTATCATACCTACTGGAACAATCACGTAAAAGAAAATTACTACTGGGATTTTCTTACGAACATCTAGGCTTCTTATAGGAAATGATAAATAACGCAACGTGTAACTAATATTGAACTTCACATGTTGAACTAAACTCATACACACGTGAGATTCTATTTTATCAGTATTACGTAATATTATAAACTTATTAAGAGCCTCCGCATTAGAGATGTGCCATTCTCGGAAACGTTCTCCGTTTTGTATGGAGAGAGAACGTTCTCGAGAACATTTCCCATACAAAACTGAGAACATTTCCGAGAATTCTCGAGAACGGCACAACTTTGCTCCGCATATTGGGCTACTAGTCACGGTATAAGCGGTAATTCTTCCTTCAAAAGGTATATCGGGAGCGCGCATGTGTGCGCGCCGTGCACGGACGCACCACAGGCAAGCATTGGACCTGCGCGGGCCTGCCTCAGTATGGAGTTCACTCACACAGACGTGCGTCTGTGTAAATACGTGTCGCGCTCTCCTAAACGCCCGAAGTCGTACTACTTGGTTGTCTTTATACTTTGCACTAGTGGCGAGCACAGCCCGGCCAGTGGCGCCGGTAAAAACGAGCTGCGGGCGAGATTTTTCATACATTTTGTATGGCGGTGGCGCACACCGGGTATAGGGAACGTGCACGAACTATAGGTGGCAGCACTAAACGACAAAAGAGACACGCACGGACAATAAAAGAAACTATCGCCCCTGTCAAATCAAGCTGCCAATGTCAATGATAATATGTAAGTGTCAATGTCAAATATAGTAAGTCGTAGCTACGCTGACGTTAATCGTCCTTCAACGCGATAAATTAAAGTTATTAACGGCGTTTTCGTCAATTTGGCCCCAGCATGAGATATGATATGATTTAGATTGGCGGCACCAGTTGGCAGCACCTTCGTCGTGCACGTTCCCTATAACCAAGATAAGATAGCTGAGTGTACTGGCATATTCACAATTGGCACACTTGCATTATCTATCCAACATAGTGCTAAATACAACGAAAGAAATTGATACTGACAATAACGACCTTGAATCGGGTGGATTAATAATTGTCTAAGCAAACTCCTTCATTGACTGGATCACAACGGTGGCGTGGCATTTTCCACCAGAGAAACTAAGCTGCGTAGCTAAGGTTGTTTATGATATCCACTATTGGAAGCTTAAAAAGTGTTATATCTAGAATACTCTATCTGGAATTTCTCATCTTCTATTTGTGCTTTTTGTGCCATGTACGTTTGTGGATGAATAAAGTTTTTATCTATCTATCACTAGTATAACTACGCACTGATGGGAGGCTTGCCGCTTAGCTACCCCGCTCATCTCTGGTGCAAAAGCAGATCACTGAGCTAAAAGAAATTTAAGCTAAATTGGACTCTTTCCTAGCCACGCCCACAACCGACACTCCACTCTACATACACTCTACTCTGCCTGTTCGGCCCCGCCCACAGCGTGGACCACGACCCGCGCGTACCCCGATGGCTCCTTCAGACTCTTGTTGTAGATTATGTTCTTCGCTAGAAGCCGGCAGCGGATGACCGTGTTGCCAGTTACTGAAAACAAATATATCACGTCACTATTGTTTTAATGTATATTTAAAAGAGCAACTGGTGAGTTTCTGCGGGCGTTTCTTCTCACCAGGTCATTTTCCGAAGCGCCAATAGAATCAAACATGTAAAAGGCCTACTTGCAGAAATAAATTATTTGGCTTGATTTGATACGAGTATTATTGTCTTAAAACAATCTCACACAAATCGACTTAGTATTAAACTAAGCAATGCGACGTATAGGAACTAGTGGACGATAATATCTTTATACATAACTATATGTGCATAAACACTTAATTTTCAGAACAACACGAACTTCGTAAATAGTCGCAAGCTTTAACTAGACATTCCCTTCTGCCAAGAAACCGTTAAACAACCTGGTATCAATACAATCTTAACACTGAAACGGGTGAACCCATTTCCATTTAGTTTTCTCTCAGAGATCAAGGGCACCCAAGTCAAGAATAGCGTATATGTTGTTTAACCTGATAGCTATTTAGTATGGGATTCTTATAAATTACCTCGGTCCGGAACGGCTAGAAGCCTGACAGTGACCACCCTCATGGAGACTCCAGAGTAGTCTCTCTATCCCAGCACCATTCCTGGAGACTGACCTTGGTTGAGGGTAATTACCAGGACGGGGTTCTTGTAGACTGCGCCGGTCCGGAACGCCTGGAAGCCTGGTAGTGACCGCCCCCATGGATACTCCACGGTTGCCTCTCCATAGTCCTAGCACTTCGCCCGACACTGACCTTGTTTGAGCCGGATGGCCAGGACGGGGTTCTTGTAAACTGCGCCAGTCCGGAGAGGCTAGAAGCCTGGAAGGGACCACCCTCATGGAGACTCCAGAGTAGTCTCTCTATCATCCCAGCACCATTCCTGGACACTGACCTTGTTTAAGCCTAATGACCAAGATGGGATTCTTGTAAACTGCGCCGGTCCCGAACGCCTGGAAGCCTGGTAGTGACCGCCCCCATGGATACTCCACGGTTGCCTCTCCATAGTCCTAGCACTTCGCCCGACACTGACCTTGTTTGAGCCGGATGGCCAGGACGGGGTTCTTGTAAACTGCGCCAGTCCGGAGAGGCTAGAAGCCTGGAAGGGACCACCCTCATGGAGACTCCAGAGTAGTCTCTCTATCATCCCAGCACCATTCCTGGACACTGACCTTGTTTAAGCCTAATGACCAAGATGGGATTCTTGTAAACTGCGCCGGTCCCGAACGCCTGGAAGCCTGGTAGTGACCGCCCCCATGGATACTCCACGGTTGCCTCTCCATAGTCCTAGCACTTCGCCCGACACTGACCTTGTTTGAGCCGGATGGCCAGGACGGGGTTCTTCTAAACTGCGCCAGTCCAGAAAGGCTGGAAGCCTGGCAATGACCATCCTCATGGAGACTCCACGGTAGTCTTTATCGTCCCAGCACTGCGCCCGACACTGACCTTGTTTGAGCCTGACGGCCAGTATGGGGTTCTTGTACATTGCGCCGGTCCGGAACGGCTGGAAGCCGGGCAATGACCGCCCCCAGGGATACTCCACGGTCGCTTCTCCTGCCTCGTCCCAGCACCAAGCCCACACTCGTGACCGCTGGAAATATTAACATTGAGATCATGTCTTGCTAAGATCGTAAAGCTACACTTAGGTTAGGCCCCATTTATACGGGGCGAGAACTCGTATGCGAGTTTGATTACATTACGGGCTACCCAGGTACGATGAGTACAGTTGATCAGTTAATCACCGCAAAGAAATGAAAATCGCATACTTCTCGCGCTGTCTAAAAGAGGCCTTAGGTTTAAGAATTGAGCAATATATTTTATCCTTCATTTTAACTAGGAGTCAAAGCTTAGAGCTAAGTGCCAACTACCAACAAAAGACTATACTTATTTATATTCAATAAAGAAAAATGTAATCACCTGAGGTGAATTGTTTTTATGTTCTGTATCATGAGAGAGCATTAAAACGCACATGTATTGTATTTTGTCGTGACCTAATACAAACAATCTTCCCGAGATTTGGCCCATTAAAAGACTTGACCTCCACTCAACCAAATTAACATCTGATATAAGTAACGGAATGCGGTGTCGATACAAATCAAACTGTGGTTTCGATTATATTGAAACAAAAAATGTCAGGTCTTAAACTATGGGATATGTTCATGCACCAATTTAATATTTCTGTTCGGCCCGGTGGTTATCTAGTAAAGAATGCATTATACAGGATTAAGTGTGCAATAAAGTTTAAATAGGTATATAAATAAATGTAGGTATATTGGTTGTGTAAATACGTGACATAAAACAAGTTATATCCTGCGAATCTTGTTTTCAAAAGATACATATTCTGAGATCTTCAAAACTTTATGAATTTGAAACGACTGCTTACTTCGGCCGGGGTTGCCAGGCTTTTGATGTGTTCTGTCAGGTCTTCGGGGAAGTCCTCGGGCAAGCTGCTGGCGTCGTTATAGTACTGCGGTTCCCAGTCCAGGATCTGAAATGTGCAAGCAGAAGGTAAACGACGAGCTACACAAATGATTACGATAGTGGGAGAAGTTAACATTGATAAACATTATAGAAAATAGACAAGGCAAAATTATATAGGTCACTTACACAACAAACAAACAAATTGATATCGTGGGCTCGAGCCCTGGCTCGTACCGATGAGTTTTTGAAACTCATGCACCCACGCAATATCATTTGTATACCAAATTTCATCACAATCGGTCCAGCGATACCTAACAGATAAATAGATCGACCGACAGTGTAGTGAAAAGGTAACAGACAGAGTTACTTTCGCATATACAGGGTGATTTGAAATTCGACGTATTCCTTGAAAGGGGTTATTCTATAGCTTATTTGCAATGATTTAAGTCCAATCAACCAGGGGTCAAAACTCAATGGTTATCAAGTTATTTGAGTTTTAACTTTTTTTTTAAAGATCTAAACCTGTTAATTGTGAAAAAACTACTTAAATTAGGAATGAAAAAATCCAACATCTAATAGTCAATAAACGGCTGATTAAGTAAAATCCAAAAGACAACCAAAACCTTTTTAAAAATTTTACGAATAAAAGGATTTGAAGTCAAAAGTTTTTAGATTTTGTTCAAAATTTTGTAATTCTTCGAGTCATTACTTAAAAAACATTATGACACTTCGCGTACAAATTACAAATCGTAAACTGTTTCATAATAAATAATAAACAAAATCACAATTAGCAGTTTTAGATCGAAAGGCGGCTTTAAAAAAAAGTTAAAACTCAAATAACTTGATAACCATTGAGTTGTGACCCCTGGTTGATTGGACTTAAATCATTGCAAATAAGCTATAGAATAACCCCTTTCAAGGAATACGTCGAATTTCAAATCACCCTGTACATTAGAATGGATGGGTAATACGTACCCTGTTTAGTTTGACCAGGAGACACGGTGTCTCCGGATAGCCGAAGTTGTCCTCTGGCACGCAGTCCGTTTGGTTGTACAACGGGTCATTTACATACGCTGGAAAGAAGAAAGAGAATTGTATATTGTCGGAGACCATAATTACACAGATAAAGAATAATTTATCTGCAAGTAACTACCTAGGTGTACATTCACATTTTATGCTTAAGACTCTATAGTAATATGTATAGACATAAACGAATTAGGGTGCCATCAAATTTCATCGGTAATGCATCTAATGTTGCAAATGTCTGTACCTAGGCAGCGGTGACCACTTGTCATCAGGAGGGCCGTCTGCCTGTTTGTCAGTCTAAGGTCAAGAAAAAACCGGTCAAGTGCGAGTCGGACTCGCGCACCGAGGTTTCCGTACATACTCGTCAGTAGATACGTGGATAATTCAAGATAAACTGTATGGTGGGACAAACTTAACTTTGCTCTTGAAAAACTGCTGTCCCCATACATCGACATATGTATCGGTTAGTTCAGTAGAAGCAAATAAGTCTGTCTTACGATTTTTGCGAATTTCTAAAAAACGTTGCAAGTTAGGAAAATCGTTTTATTTTTCCTGTAATATATAGGATAATATTAATAAAAGGTAATTATTACAGATTTTTCTATTCAGTAACTTCGAAGATAATAGAGGGGAATGGTATTTTTTTTAACGTTTTTGTCTTAAATCAAAAACTGCATGTATCCTAAGAAAAAAATAAAAGTTTTGAAATCTACATACTAAGCCCTTTAATTTAATGTAACACTCGACGTAATAGCTCTACTTTTGATTTTCGACATCCCATTTCGGTCCACTTAAAAAAAAAGTAAAAAAGCTATAAGATTTTTTCTGTCCAATAGGCTCGGGTTAGCGGTTTTTAACACTATTCCAAATTTCAAGTCGATAGCGTCAGTAGATCCCGAGTTATCTTGCTGTGTCAGACGGACAGACAGACAGAGTCGCACCATAAGGGTTCCTTTTTTACAATTTTGGTATGGAACCCTAAAAAGGTGTAGCTCTAAGGCAGTGGTGGGCAAAGTACGGCCCGCGGTTCTTCGAAATAAGTAGTACTTAAATGGTCCCTGATAAAACAAAATTCATGTTTGTTTCTGGCTCTCTTCTGAAATTTCTTATATTTTCTGGCCCGCCATGAAAAAACTTTGCCCACCACATCTGTAATTTTGTAAAAGTGTCTATCAATTTTCATCTCCATTTTAGGCACTAATAGTACATTGTGTATCAAGGGCGGTAAGTAAGGAATTACAAACAAGTGTTTGTTACAAGGCCGAGGCGAAGCCGAGGGCTTTAATAACACGAGTTTGTAATTCCTTTACCGCCCGTGGCACACACAATGTTTTTCATCACTCTTGTGAGGAAATCTAATTAAAATAACCTTACTTAACCTAAATAAAATTGTAAAACTGACAATGACATATCCATAGACAATGCGAAAGTCAAGACACGTTCGGAACCCATAACGGTAAAGACCTAAAACGGTTGATTTTATATGGGTATCATTTAATCGATCAGCAAAATATTCATATTTTGGTCAGCAGAAATATGTATTTGGTCAGCCAAAATAGCTAGTTGGTAAGCAACTTATGGTAAGCAAACATTTATAAATCAGGCTGCAATTAATGATATACTGATCTGCTCTAAATTATTTTGGTCAGCAAATTAAATATTTGAGCTGCATTAAGCGATCTACGGTAAATCAAATTTTGGTAAGCAATCAGTAGGTAAGCAAAATATTTCATTTTGTTCATCAAAAAAAAGGGGGCAATAAAACCTAACTGGGCGCTACTATTCTGCCGCCAATCGTGTGCGCATTTTGTCATTCGGTAATTGTCAGCTGTCAAGTAGCAGGTGTCACTGTGATATATACAGGGTGTCACTGTGATATATACAGGGTGTCACTGTGATATATACAGGGTGTCACTGTGTTATATACAGGGTGTAACTGTGATAGATACAGGATGTAACTGTGGTATATACTGGGTGTCACTGTGATAGATACAGAGTGATACTGTGATATATACAGGGTGTCACTGTGATAGATACAGGACAGGATGTCACTGTGATATATACAGGGTGTCACTGTGATTTATACATAGTGTCACTGTGTTATATACAGGGTGTCACTGTAATGTATACAGGGTGTCACTTACGTTTTTCGGGTCATCAAAAAGAAAATAACCCTAACCTACCTATTTTTGGGAGCCGTTTCGTTTTTAGGGTCATCAAAAAAAATAACCCTAACCTACCTATTTTTGGGAGCCGTTTCGTTTTAGGGTCATAAAAAAAAAATAACCCCAACCTACCTATTTTTGGGAGCTGTTTCGTTTTTAGAGTGACACCCTGTATACATTACAGTGACACCCTGTATATAACACAGTGACACCCTGTATATATCACAGTGACATCCTGTATCTATCACAGTGACACCCTGTATAAAACATAGTGACACCCTGTATATATCACAGTGACACCCAGTATATATCACAGTGACACCCTGTATATTTCAATTAAACTGCTTACAGACATGTTTTCTCTGCTGACAGTGACATCCTGTATCTATCACAGTGACACCCTGTATATAACACAATGGCACCCTGTATATATCACAATGACATTCTGTATATATCACAGTAACATCCTGTATACATTACAGTGACACCCTGTATACATATAACACAGTGACACCCTGTATATATCACGGTGACATCCTGTATCTATCACAGTGACACCCTGTATACATTACAGTGACACCCTGTATATAACACAGTGACACCCTGTATATATCACAGTGACATCCTGTATATATCACAGTGACATCCTGTCCTGTATCTATCACAGTGACACCCTGTATATATCACAGTATCACTCTGTATCTATCACAGTGACACCCAGTATATACCACAGTTACATCCTGTATCTATCACAGTTACACCCTGTATATTAAACTCTCTGCTGACCAATTGTAAAATCTTGCTACCCAAGTAATTATTTTGCAGCTCGACTGTTTATTAGGCAGCCAAATGATAAAAAAAGCCGATTAATATTGGTTAAAATGTTGACCGTTTTTAAACTGTTTGCTGAACAAGAGTTGCCGCCCGATTTTATTTATTGCCAGCCAAATCTTTGTATGCTGCCCAAATGATTTAACTGCTTATTTTTTTTTGCGGATCAATTTTAATAACGGCTGACCAAAAATTTACTTTCCATTTTATATTTGCAAAATACTGAAATACACTATTTGAACATTAAATTAATGTAACAGAAATATGTGTTTATATGTATTTGCAATAACAGTTCTCTTTAATTAAATATTTCAGTGATAAAAGTTAAAAAAGTAAAATGGCATTTCCTTTGAACACGACAAATAAGAGTAAAACAAAACCATCGTTTCAAATTTAAAAAGAAAACCATTACGCCCTAGGGCGTAATAGGTCATTTACGGCCCGCAGAACCTACGTGTAATGACACCATTTTCGAGCAAGTGTGATGAAAAAAGAATTTTGACCCAGCGCATACTTAGAGGGCTGCTAAGTGCAACCTCTATCAGGCGGTCCATAAAACTAAGAACCGGACTGCATGGAGGGCAGGTGCATTCGATCACGATCCTCAGCCATGAGGGACTCATAGGGTTGCCAGATTGAATTACCTTATTATCGGGAGCAGGAAACAATATATCAGGATTTTGAGACTTTGGTCGGGAGATGCGCTCGACGCGCGAGCTTTTTTTTTAGCCTGAAAGAGCAGAAATTTTCGCTGGCCGGACCACCTTGAGTGGATCGGACTAAGTTTTAAAATGAAGTCGTTTGTCGGGAGATTTTCTTCTTTGTCGGGAGTCGGAAGGACATACAAAAAATCGGGAGAATCCCGCCAATTTCCGACCTTCTGGCAACCCTAGGGACCGACTAAGAAGAAGAAAACTTACGCTCAAAGAATTCTTTCAGCTGCTCGACGTAGGCGTCGGTAGAGTTGGCGTCATCACGGTCGATCTTTAGTTCCCCCGTGTCCGGAAGAGGGCGCGCTGTTACACCGGGGTTCGTCCCTGGAATCGACAACAAATACATTACACACCTAGGGCGGTAAAATAAAGAATGACTCAGACCGCAGCTGTTTGTGGCCCCACAGTCTTTTTTAAAAGCCATTTTTGTTGTATGCCTTTTTAGGGTTCCGTACCAAAATGGTACAAAAGGAACCCTTATGGTGCGACTCTGTCTGTCTGTCTGTCTGTCTGTCTGTCTGTCTGTCTGTCTGTCTGTCCGTCTGTCACAGCAAGATATCTCAGGATCTACTGATGCTACCGACTTGAAATTTGGAATAGTGTTAAAAACCGCTAATTCGAGCCTATGGAACAGAAAAAAAATCCTATACCTTTTTTACTTTTTTTTTAAAGGGGACCGAAATAGGATATCTAAAATCAAAAGTTGGGCTAATATATCGAGTGGGATATCAAATGAAAGGGCTTAATATGAAGATTTCAAAACCGTTTTTATTTTTTTCAGTAAACGTGTAGTTTAGACATGTGCGCCGATCAAAAAATTGTCGGCGGCGGCGTTTGGCCAAAAATCGGCGGCGGCGGCGTATTTTCGGCGTAAAATCGGCGTGATTGAAACATGATTTCACACAGCGAAAAACCGTAATTCAGGGACACAGTTATTTAAAATATCGCCGTACATCACCTTAAACTCTGATTTAATATTATAAACCTATATTTTTACAAAAAAAAAAATTGAAATAAAATGGTTAAAATTTGCGTTTTTTGCCTTTTTGGCACTAGTGATCATAACGTTACGATGCCAAAGCCATCTACTGAGGGAAAGTGACCCATGCTTCATCTTAGTTCTACATGGCACATCTTCGGCCTATTCGAGAGGTTTTAGGCCTTATCAGACATTATTTATTCGAGCTATATAGTATGGCATTACCACTTGGTTATTCGGAGCTACATCAATTAAATAGTGCTTATACGGATTTCCTCATTTCTACGGAGCAACTTAGGTTCACACAGGTCATCACTGCCTGTATGAGAGAAGTTCACTGGCCAAACGCCTATAGTTACAGGATCTAAAGCGTCGCGAGGATGAACTTAAGTTTTTCCAAGGTTACCCAAACAGACCAAAATTAGATTAAGTACCACAAAAAGGCTTGTTTTTTTCGATTTTTGGGACTTTACTGTCATCTTTCGAAAGCTTCCATGTAATTCCATATTCTCCATAAGAGCGCGTGACCAAAGTACTTCGAGGCCGAATCTCTAATACGGTTCTGCACTGGAAAAACATATAAGTAGCAGCAGACATAAGCAAACCAAAGCTCTCAGTAGCTGTAACAAAAGTATAGTAAACCAGGTTAATAAACCAGCGAACAGAATGATTAAAAAGGGCAGAGCTCAAACTGGCTGGACTACTAGCTACAAATAACTTGCCATTCACTTTGATGGACACACTTCCTGAACTCAAATATTGCCAAATGCTTAGAAATGGGCCGAACTAAAAATTATAAAAAATATGCTCAACGACCCCTGTGTTTATAAGACGAAAGTTATGTCCAACTCCCTGATACCCCAGTCGCTCTTGGGGCAGTTAACCTTGAAGTTGTCTAGGACGAGAACTACGAATACACATATGTAACTGAAACATACACTCCAGTTCTTCTCTCTCACCATGTCTCAATGTCTCAAGAATAGTTTTTGACTAGTGACGAGATATCCAGTAGACGTATAGTCTTTCACCTTCATAAATAGGGTCGAGTCACTCAACGTTCCATAGAGAGAGCTATGCTTGGAGTTTACGTTACCAAATTAGTAAATCCGTTTCGTTCCGTTTCCAAAGAACCTACTTAGGTGACATAACTCTAGCAAGATGAGGTGGTAATGGACTGGGCATATAGCTCGAGCAACAATGACCGATGGGATGGAAAGGTTCCCAAAGGGAGACCACGAATCTGAAGGAAGATGGAGCGTGGGTTGGCCTCCACAAAATGATCTGAGGACATGTTTAAGTTCGTCGGCATTCGATCAAGAGAAAACGTGTGCGTTGCGACTGTTCGTTCGGAATTATTTAGGGCAGACCTATGTTCATCAATGAATGTCTCCTGATTGAGATGTTAATGATGATCTAGACCATTTTAACTAGCCTCTGCCGTCTTTTGAAATCCTACGAGAGGATAATAAGAAAAAATTATCCAAAAATGGGATGAACCTTGATTTCAACAGAGTATATGCCATGAACTGCTAGAACAAAATGTTAAATAAGGTTAGATTTGATATTTGGTACGAAAATCTGCTTTTGCAATAAATTTTTATCCACGCCGATTTCACGCCGATCAGAAATCGGCGGCGGCGGCGTGGCCAAAAAAGCCGGCGGCGGCGGCGCGCCGGCGCGGCGCACACCTCTAGTGTAGTTTTTGATTTAAGACCAAAAACGTTTAAAATAATACCATTCCCCCCCTATTATCTCCGAAGTTACTGAACAGAAAAATCTGAAATAATTACTGATTATTAATATTATCCTAAATATTACAGGAAAAATAAAACGGTTTTCCTAACTTGCAGCGTTTTTCAGAAATTCGCAAAAATCGTAAGACAACCTTATTTGCTCCTACTAAACTAACCGCGGCATATGTCGATGTATGGGGACAACAGTTTTACAACAGCAAAGTTAAGTTTGTCCCACCATACAATTTTTCTTGAATTATTCACGAATCTACTGACGATTTTGTACGGAACCCTCGGTGCGCGAGTCCGACTCGCACTTGACCGGTTTTTTATTGTAGAAATCTTTTCCTTATACCATTCTAAGCACTAGACTAAAACTCTGCCATCGATATGATGTGTAGTTTTTGAGAAATAAAATTCTAAAGTTGGCCGAATAATGGGTCTGGATTATTACAAAAAAAATCATAAAAATTAAACTGGCCTACTTCATTGAAATTTTATTAAATGTTATGTTTACACTCTTAATCACAGATATGCTGACCAAATTTAGACACAGTAATTAGTTTACAAAATAATATCAATTTTGTAACTTTTCTGTTTTATTTATTTTCTCGAGAATAAGGCTGTATTCGATCAACATCTCTATACCGTATGCTCTTTATTTACATCTCTATCTATAGTATAAAAATCACAATCTAATTCCACGTTATTCAGAGTAAGTTGGTAGTTATACTAGCGTTTCAACCGCTCTCACTTTCCTGCTTGTATTTGTGACTATTTCCCTGTAGATTCGGATTACCATATTCGGTTATTTTGTAGAATACCTAGAAAATAACAGAAAATGGTAATGTTAGCCTGTGTAATGGTAGTGAGAGAGGTTGAGACGCTTGTAGAACTACCCAGTACTGTTGTTTTGCCTGAGGAAACACAGCCTATTGATAATATTGTCTTATTGTTGTTTGTTGGAATTTTTACGTGTTATTTCGACGACCTATATTTTGTTTTGTTGCTCTGTTGTGGCAGCCCTTTGGTACTCACCAATGAGAGTCAGATCCAGGGTGTATGTGGGTCGGGCCTTATATAAACTCAGTAGGAGCTCATACAGGGTGCACACAGCACCGCGTAGGCTGCTGGCAGTATTAGGTATACTCACCGATGAACGACTGATCCAGGGTGTACGTGAGCTGGTCCTTGTCTAGACTCAGTAGGAGCCCATACAGGGTGCACACAGCACCGCGCACTCTGCTGGCAGTTTTAGGTATACTCACCGATGAGCGACTGGTCCAGG
The DNA here is from genome assembly GCA_947034925.1 of Eudemis profundana. NCBI lineage: Eukaryota > Metazoa > Arthropoda > Insecta > Lepidoptera > Tortricidae > Eudemis > Eudemis profundana. The sequence goes on from OX344799.1 coordinate 2,474,843, forward strand.
GTGTACGTGGGCTGGTCCTTGTCTAGACTCAGTAGGAGCCCATACAGAGTGCACACAGCACCGCGCACTCTGCTGGCAGTATTAGGTATACTCACCGATGAGCGACTGGTCCAGGGTGTACGTGGGTCGGTCCTTATGTAGACTCAGTAGAAGCCCCCCCATACAGAGTCCAAACATTAGCGTCAGCACAGCGTAGAACACCAGGTAGAAGGTTATTACGATACCTGGAAAGACCGAAAGTCGTGTTTACATCTAACTGCAATACTCGTATTATATATTGCAGTTTTTTCGAAGGGTTTTTTTTATTTTATTATGCTACACTTCGCCAGAAAGCGGCTTTTTCCGTACGCGCAGCGTGCAGAAAAAGCCACTTTATACATAAAATGATGTACACAACACGGGAGGTAATAAAGAAAGCCCTCGATAGCATATTTACGTCCCTCGCTTGCAGCTCGGGCCGCAAACTTCTGCGATCTCGGCCTTTCTTTGTATCACCACCCTAGTTGTTTAATTTACTATTAGCGTCACTCGATTTTTACCGCGAACGACTGTCGAGTGACGACAACTTTTGATTAAATCATGTGTGGCCTCGATGCCGTCTATCGTTTGTAATAAAAGTTAACTGTGATCTTACTGTTTGCTGCTATATTTGCTGGAACACGAATGAAAAAAAAACCACCGCGGTCGAAACGCTCTGTCGACCCCTAACCATTTGTTATATAACTATGTAGTTTTGTTATTTTCAGCTGTCTTAAATGGGAATAGTTCCTCAGACAGGCGTTTACGACTTTTTAACGACGCCTCTATATAAATACGACCAGCATTTACCCGTGGGTTCGCCTGCGTTGTTCCCGTTATTGTCCCAGGCGAACTCTTTACCGGGATATAAAGTATTCTATGTTTCATCCAAGACATGTTCTACTTGCATGCCAAATTTTATCTCAAACCATTCAGTTGTTCCCGCGTTATTTAGTAACAAACACCCAAACATTCATAACATATGAAGATTACCTATGAGATGGACAGACCAGTAGGCTTATGATGCTACGCTTTGTCACGCGATAAATAAATGATAAAGCATCCGTCACTCTCACACACTATTTATTTGTCAGAACGTGACGGATGCTTTATCATTTATTTATCACGCGACAAAGCGTAGCATCATAAGCCTACAGGTTAAAGCTACAGTAGATTAACTACTGTAGCTTTAACCTGGTCTGTGTAGATGTTCCCTTGCTCCAATGCACCCGGAAAGCAGCTCTTGGAGAGAATGGCGAACGGCGACGGATCGCAAAACGTGCCACCAACACCTGAAGTGACGACCACGACCACTCTGTCAAGAGTGATACCGACGAAGAAGAATCCAAACATTCAAACCTCTAACATTTGACAAGCTTTCGCATTTATAATAGAACAATAAACGTCATAAGTGCCATACACAAAGGCCGCTGTGGACATTATTTCCAACCTACATCTTTATTATAAATGTTTCCACTCGTAGATCAAACAATGAATATGTTATTAATGGTTTCCTCAGTGTTTGTACGGGCGCGTGCAAACGAAGCGAAAACTTGCTTGCGACTGCTTGCGACCGCCGCGCGACTAACGCTTAGGCATCGTCCGAATCCGAATAGAACGCGAATTCGAGTTCAATATGTTTGATCGCGCGTTCGTACAAGTATAATTCACGCGAACTTAGGATGATCGCGAATTCGCGTTCTATTAGGACGCTGCCTTACACTAGTAAGCGTTAGTCGCGCGCTTGTGTTTGTTATTATTATCAGTATTTTAATTATTTAAGTATAGTTGTACTTAACGTTTTAACAGTACACTGTTAAAAATTTCCGGAATTTTACATAAAAAAAATTTACAGAAACCTGTGAAATTCCCTAAAAACTGGGAAAAGTACGAAAATTTTGGTAATTTTCCTTAATTTTTGGTAATTTTCCATAATTTTTGGTAATTTTAAATATCTTCTGTAGATTCACTGATTTTTATGTCTTATTACATAAAAAATATGTAATAATCAATAAAATGTGTACGATTACATACAATCTGTAAAATTACATATAGCGTCTGGGACAAATACATTTCAATATGTATTTATAAGGCTTCAAACTGTAATATTACAGACAAAATTCTTAATTTTACATATCTTGTAAAAAAACAAATTTTTATGTAAGTTTACTTAAGTCTTTTGTAATATTCATAACAATATCAGTAAAATTACGTACAATATTATGTAAATTTACAGTTTTTATTTATGTTTCAAGAAATCATGTAATTTTCAAGTATATTCTGCGATTTTACATAAAAAATGAGTAATAATCGTAAAAAAAATGTATATTTACATCAATTCTGTATAATTACATGGAATGTCTGGGAAAAGTACATTAAGACATGTATTTATAACGATTGAAACGGTAAATATACATAACAAATCTCGTTAATTTACATAACTTTCTGAAAAACGCATTTTTATGTAAATTTACTTGAGGCTTTTGTAATTTTCACAAAAGTATCAGTTAGATCACATACAATATTACGTAATTATACTGTTATTTTTATTTTTTTCAATATATAGTGTAATTTTTAATAATAGCGTGTGTTTTTAAATAAAAGGTATGTAAAAATCACTAAAAACTTGGACGATTACATAAAATCTGTAAAAATACATGTAGCGTCTGAGACAAATACATATCAATATGTATTTATAATGCTTCAAACGGTAATATTACAGACAAAACTCTTGATTTTACATATCTTGTGAAAAAACATATTTTTTATGTAAGTTTACTTAAGTCTTTTGTAATATTCATTAAAATATCAGTAAGATTACGTTTAATATTATGTAAATTTACAGTTTTTATTTATGTTTCAAAAAATCGTGTAATTTTCAAGTATATTCTGCGATTTTACATAAATAATCAGTAATAATCGTAAAAATTAAGTCAACTAGATGGCGCTAGTAGTTATGTTAGAAGTAAGCAAATTTCACCTTTCTCGTTGTTTTGAAAGTACGAAACCTCGTGTTTTATGTTGCTTAGATTTTTAGAAAACCATAACGTATTTGTAAATTCAGATTAGTGAATTACCAGTTAAACCAAATGTTTAGTTCATCCGTATGCACATAGATGGCATTAGTAGTCTCTGTAAAACTATCTTTCTGAAGCCTGTAAAGTTTCAGTACATATGGTAGCCAACTACTAAAAATATATGGAATGTAACCTAATCGTTAAACATGTATAAAACGACTATGTTAGTGCAATAACGAGTTTACAAAATACTCAAGAGATGGCGCTGTACCGAGCAGCTTGTAATTGTAGATCGCGATGTTAAGATTTTTCCTGATTTAATGACCCTATGTAAGGAGTATCGATTTGTTGAGTTTCCGCTGATCCGCTGCTCACTTAGAGCAATCGACGAAAAGTCAAGGTGGACCGGGACAAGCGCCCTGGTTCGACCCCAGGCGCCCCCGGCACCCACCCAGTCCGATTCACTCGGGTAGGTCTGGCTAGCGACCTGGTTTGACCCCAGGGAACGCCACGGCCGACCACCCGGTCAGATAATCGCTATGCCCAGTAGGGTTGCGAGTTAGTCAGGCTTCAAAAAGTAGGAGTTATATGCGCACACTCAGTGAACCGTACAGGACCTTAATGGACCAATATTACTGAATATATGTGAAAATACAAAACATATCAGTAAATAAACACATAGTATTTCAGTAATATTACTGAATATAGAAAGAAAGAAAGAAAGAAAGAAAATACATTTATTTATGTGAAAATACAAAAAAATATCTGTAAAAAACACATAGTACTTCAGAGATATTACAAAAAAAAATTAAAAATAATTAACATCTATCGTAGAATTACACGAAAAGGTATGTAAAATTACAGAAAATATTATTTTACATAATCTGACATGTGTCAGATATGTAAAATGACATAACATGTAATTTTACATATCTGAGAAATATGTAAAATTTGCTTTATGTAATTTTACATATTTGATAAATCGTTGATTATGTAAAATTACATAGCCCTGTAAAATTACATAATTATGTAAAAACACAAAAAAGTTATGGCAACGAAAGTTGCCATAAATTTATGTAAAATTCCAGGAGAATTTTTAACAGTGTACCTAGTCGTAATGAAAATTTCAATATTTACACATTATTTCGTAAAAGCATGAATGTCTGTAAAATCACTAAAATTAAGGAAATGTTTACTGTTCAAAACTGTTATACTTACTTACTTGAAGAATGACAGTAATCAGATAAAATCTAAACTGGTAATTGTCAAAACGCATTGGGATTATTGTATCTAATTCAAAATACGAGATTAGCAAGTTTAAACTCTATTTACTAAGGACTACCTAAGCCATCAAATTCCTTGCAGACAGTCACCGAAACGCGCATATCTACTTGGGACGCACGGTCGCCGCCCGGCGTGCGTTTCCCGTCGGCGCGAAACAATCGTGCCGTAGAAACGCAGCCTAACACGCGAAATGGGAGCGGCGCGCGCAGCGCGCAATGCGGGCGCCAGGAATAGCGCGTCCACCGACCGGAGACGGTGCGATGGTACTTCAATATTGCGATCGATCTTTATGATAACAAGAAGACAGAAGAAAGACCAGAATGCTCAAAGAACAGCCCCGCAACACAATTGCGTGGGCGTGACGTCATGCCCCTGAAAGGGAAGGGGTATGCTATGAGTTTCCCTCCTGATACTTTCTTTTTTTTATACCACTAGGGTGGCAAACAAGCACACGACCTACCTGGTGGTAAGCAGTCACCGCAGCCTATGGACGCTTGCTTTGTGCTCAAAAAAACCCGCCAAACGTCTAAATTATCCAGGATCACACCAAAACATCCGCACTGACTACGACGGGGTGAAAATTCGGGACACTGTAGGCCTTTTCCGGCACATTTTTATAATATTTTAATGCGGGACAGATGCATAAAACCGACACTGTCCCGAAGAGGCCCGCCTTAGGCCCCATTTAGACGGGGCGAGAACTCGTATGCGAGTTTGATTACATTGCGGGCTACCCAGGTACAATGAGTACAGTTGATCGATTAACCGCCGCAATGAAATGAAGATCGCATACGAGTCTTCGCCCCGTCTAAATGGGCCTTAAGCATCAAACGTACCCAGGTACGATGAGTACAGTTGATCGATTAATCGCCGCAATTAAATGAAGATCGCATACGAGTTCTCGCCCCATCTAAATGGGCCTTAAGCATCAAACGTACCCCGGTACCTACGATGAGTACAATAGATCGATTAATCGCCGCAATGAAATGAAGATCGCATACGAGTCTTCGCCCCGTCTAAATGGGCCTTAAGCATCAAACGTACAATGAGTACAGTTGATCGATTAATCGCCGCAATGAAATGAAGATCGCATACGAGTCTTCGCCCCATCTAAATGGGCCTTAAGCATCAAACATACCCAGGTACCTACGATGAGTACAATGGATCGATTAATCGCCGCAATGAAATGAAGATCGCATACGAGTCTTCGCCCCGTCTAAATGGGCCTTAAGCATCAAACGTACAATGAGTACAGTTGATCGATTAATCGCCGCAATTAAATGAAGATCGCATACGAGTTCTCGCCCCATCTAAATGGGCCTTAAGCATCAAACGTACCCAGATACCTACGATGAGTACAATGGATCGATTAATCGCCGCAATGAAATGAAGATCGCATACGAGTCTTCGCCCCGTCTAAATGGGCCTTAAGCATCAAACGTACAATGAGTACAGTTGATCGATTAATCGCCGCAATGAAATGAAGATCGCATACGAGTCTTCGCCCCGTCTAAATGGGCCTTAAACATCAAACGTACCCAGGTACCTACGATGAGTACATTTGATCGATTAATCGCCGCAATGAAATGAAGATCGCATACGAGTCTTCGCCCCGTCTAAATGGGCCTTAAGCATCAAACGTACAATGAGTACAGTTGATCGATTAATCGCCGCAATGAAATGAAGATCGCACACGAGTCTTCGCCCCGTCTAAATGGGCCTTAAGCATCAAACGTACAATGAGTACAGTTGATCGATTAATCGCCGCAATTAAATGAAGATCGCATACGAGTCTTCGCCCCGTCTAAATGGGCCTTAAACATCAAACGTACCCAGGTACCTACGATGAGTACAGTTGATCGATTAATCGCCGCAATGAAATGAAGATCGCATACCAGTCTTCGCCCCATCTAAATGGGCCTTAAACATCAAACGTAGCCCTTCTAATGATAGAAGATATGATCAAGCGCCCTTGAACGTAAGTAGCTTGTCTCGCCTACACCACGCCAGCTAGTTACTCTTGTTCCCGTATCACCCACGGAGTGACGTTAAAATGATATAGATCTTCGTTAAACAGAGTACTGAAAACCGTGGGTTAAGATTGCACAAATTCACTCGTTTCATTTATTTCAATAGTATATTGTTTTTCAAAGTGTGGGTCGCGACGCAGAGCCTCTAAAAGGGGGCCGTAAGGGTCGCGAAGCTTCAGGCAAAAAGGGAAGAAATACGAAAAAGCTCAAAAACCTAACGTAATAAAATTCAGGTTAGAAATCGTGGAGGATAGGGGGTCACGATAAATTTTCACATACAAAGAGGGGTCGTTAGATGAAAAAGTTTGAAAAAGACTGAAATAGTACATTGTAAGTTTACAGGAAAAGCCAAATGAAATGTGTTATTCTCAGCCAAAGGTTTTGTTTTAATCAACTTCACAAAGCACGGTATAATACAGTATTTTTAGGGTTCCGTATCAAAATGGTAAAAAGGAACCCTTATGGTGCGACTCTGTCTGTCTGTCCGTCTGTCCGTCTGTCACAGCAACATATCTCAGGATCTACTGATGCTATCGACTTGAAATTTGGAATAGTGTTAAAAACCGCTAATCCGAGCTTATTGGCTGGAAAAAAATCTTATACCTTTTTTACTTTTTTTTAAAGGGGTCCGTAATGACTGAACTGCAAAAATACAATCACATTGAACATCTTCTTTTTAGAGTCGATTAGTAAACTGAAACAAAGCGGTCAATTATGTATTAAATTTATACAACTGTTGTCCATGGCATTATTTACCCATTCATATCAACACGCCCTATTTTTTAGCCTAGTGTGTTACAATAAGTGTAATGTTCACTGTATTGCTGCCAAATTGTTGAAAACAGAATACTACCTATTAGTATTATAAATGGGAAAGTTTGTAAAGATATTTGGATGTTTTTACTAGCTAACAGTGTTTGCTTGTAATAACGCGGTAACAACTGAATGGAAGCCAACTGAATTGGTGGATACGCAGAAGCCAATGTCACGTATCTTTGGCGGTTTCGAGATTAACGATTTTAACGTTTTAATCACAAAACTTGTTATAAACTCGTAACATTAGGGTTATTATTAATTTTTTTTGATGTGAGTGTGAAGACCATGACAAGCCGTAATTATTTTTAACCGTAACCGCGTTTAATTTAAATGAATAAATTACGTTAAAAATTTTGATGGTGTAAAATTGCATACATTTTAAGTTACGCGAATCAAATCAAATCAAATCAAATATTTTATTTGCTAGAACACAGTAGGTATAATAGGTCTTATATATATAAAAAAAAAACTTCCGATGTGCTCAGCCTGCAAGCAGGCGTGCAAACATTTGGGCGCGATTCATTAATTATAAATTTCACAATTACAATATTATACAATAACATAAAATATTCATTTAAAAATAATTAACAACGTGAAGACAATACAAGACAAAAAAAAATAGAATTATAAAGTCATAAAATAATAATAAAAAATTGAGAATAATAAATTTGAGATGTCAGTTACGTCACAGTATAAAAAAGAGTACTAGCGTTAGTAGGTTACGTTCCAAATAATTCTTAACACTATAGAAGCACCTGTCTAGGAGCCAGGTGTTTAATTTGTGCTTGAACTGGTTTCCTCGGAGCACTTTAATGTCATCAGGAAGACTATTAAATAACTGGATACACATGTTATACACAATCTAAATATATAAAAGAAGAAACTGACTGACTGACTGACTGACTGACTGACATATCAACGCACAGCCCAAACCGCTGGTCCTAGGAATTCCAAATTTACCACGTAGGTTCCTTATAAGGTCTAGGGGAGCACTAAGAAAGGATTTTTCAAAATTCACCCCCTAAGGGGTTCAAATAGGGGTTCAAAGTTTGTATGGAGAGTCTGCGATTTTAAAAGTAAGACCTTTGAAACTTCATGTTTAGATTTTTTATTAGATTACAAGAAAAACAATTTTACCGTTTTTCGAAATTCATCCCCTAAAGGGTTTAAATGGGGGTTGAAAGTTTGTTTATCAACGCACAGCCCAAACCGCTGGTCCTAGGAATTCCAAATTCAGCACGTAGGTTCCTTATAAGGTCTAGAGGTACACTAAGAAAGGATTTTTCAAAATTCATCCCCCAAAGGGTTTAAATGGGGGTTGAAAATTTGTTTATCAATGCACAGCCCAAACCACTGGTCCTAAGAATTCCAAATTTAGCATGTAGGTTCCTTATAAGGTCTAGGGGTGCACTAAGAAAGGATTTTTCAAAATTCAACCCCTAAGGGGTTCAAATAGGGGTTCAAAGTTTGTATGGAGAGTCTACGATTTTAGAAGTAAGAGGTTTGAAACTTTATGTTTAGACTCTTTATTAGATTACAAGAAAAATAATTTCACCGTTTTTCAAAATTCATCCTCTGAGGGGTTTAAATGGGGGTTGAAAATTTGTATATCAACGCACCGCCCAAACCGCTGGTCCTAGGAATTCCAAATTTAGCACGTAGGTTCCTTATAAAGTCTAATGGTGTACTAAAAATAGTTTTTTCAAAATTCATCCCCTAAGGGGTTTAAATGGGGGTTGAAAGTTTGTATATCAACGTACCGCCCAAACCGCTGGTCCTAGGAATTTCAAATTTAGCACGTAGGTTCCTTATAAGGTCTAGAGGTACACTAAGAAAGGATTTTTCAAAGTTCATCCCCTAAGGGGTTTAAATGGGGGTTGAAAGTGTGTATATCAACGTACCGCCCAAACCGCTGGTCCTAGGAATTCCAAATTTAGCACGTAGGTTCCTTATAAGGTCTAGGGGTGCACTAAGAAAGGATTTTTCAAAATTCATCCCCTAAAGGGTTTAAATGGGGGTTGAAAATTTGTTTATCAACACACAGCCCAAACCACTGGTCCTAAGAATTCCAAATTTAGCATGGAGGTTCCTTATAAGGTCTAGGGGTGCACTAAGAAAAGATTTTTCAAACTTCATCTCCTAAGGGGTCCAAATAGGGGTTCAAAGTTTGTATGGAGAGTCTACGATTTTAGAAGTAAGAGGTTTGAAACTTTATGTTTAGACTTTTTATTAGATTATAAGAAAAATAATTTCACCGATTTTCGAAATTCAGCCTCTGAGGGGTTTAAATGGGGGTTGAAAGTTTGTATATCAACGCACCGCCCAAACCGCTGGTCCTAGGAATTCCAAATTTAGCACGTAGGTTCCTTATAAAGTCTAATGGTGTATTAAAAAAGGATTTTCCAAAATTCATCCCCTAAGGGGTTTAAATGGGGGTCGAAAGTTTGTATATCAACGTACCGCCCAAACCGCTGGTCCTAGGAATTCCAAATTTAGCACGTAGGTTCCTTATAAGGTCTTAGGGTGCACTATGAAAGGATTTTTCAAAATTCATCCCCTAAGGGGTTTAAATGGGGGTTAAAAGTTTGTATATCAACGCACAGCCCAAACCGCTGGTCCTAGAAATTCCAAATTTAGCACGTAGGATCCTTATAAGGTCTAAATGTGCACTAAGAAAGGATTTTTCAAAATTCATCCCCTAAGGGGTTCAAATAGGGGTTCAAAATTTGTATGGAGAGTCTAAGATTTTAGAAGTAAGAGGTTTGAAACGTCATGTTTAGACTTTTTATTAGATTACAAGAAAAGCGATATCACCGTTTTTCGAAATTCATTCTCTAAGGGGTTTAAATAGGGGTTGAAAGTTTATATAGAGAGATCGGAATAGGTAGAGTATATTTACCTAAACTTCGAAGAACAAAGTCGAAAAGTGGAGACTCCCTTACAACTACATTTTTTTCCGGGACTTAAGTCCCGGAATGTTACTAAAAAAATATTGGTATTCTTTCGCACATTTCTCGAGCATTCTCAGTATAGCTGTTGTGTCCAGGACCCCTTATGGGCCTTTGAACTACACTTCAGTATATGGCGAAATTTCTCGAAGGAGTGAAAGAGACAGCACTATTAGAAAGAGACAGCTATACTGAGAATGTTCGAGAAATGTGCTAAATAATACCAATAATAAATTTTTTTACTAAGATTCCGAGACTTAAGTCCTGGATAAAAATTTTGTTGTAAGGGACTCTCCACTTTTCGACTATGTTCTTCGAAGGTTAGGTAAATATACTCTACCTATTCCGATCTCTGGTTATATTAAATTGTATACTTATTTAAACTTTTAAAATTCGAAAATCTTCACACTAATATTATACTTAAATGTGAAAGTTTGTGAAGATGTTTGTTACTAAATAACGGGGTAACAACTGGATGGATCAAGCAGAAATTTGGCATGTAAGTAGACCAAGTCCTGGATTGAAACAAAAGATACTTTATATCCAGGTAAAGAGTTTCATTGGGACAATAACGGGAACAACGCGGGCGAAGCCGCGGGAAATAGCTAGTCCTACCATAAATAGCTTTGGTGACCCGCGGTTTATACAATAGATCCATAACTTTTTGTCGGGTCTGCCTATGCATCAGTTCACCACGCGTCTTATAATATTGCTGGTGGGTGTTGACAAGGATACATACTTCTTTTATGTACAAACAAGGTAAAGGTAGTATGTGAAGTTTTTTGAAAAATGGAACGCAGCTAACATCGTGCACGTTACAAATGACCCTGACACACTTCTTCTGAATCCTAAATACTCTCACCACATCGACAGAATTACCCCACAGTATTAGTCCGTAACGAAGAACAGAAGACACATACCCATGATACGCTGTTAATGCGGCCTCCACCGACACAGTGTCTCTCAACCTTCGGAGTGCAAAAACAAATCTATTGAGTTTGCTGCAAATCTGATCAATGTGTTCTTTCCAGTTTAGGTATCTGTCTAGTGAGATACCAAGAAATTTAAAAGAAACTACTTCATCTACATTGTTATTGTTATACTGAACTCTAATTGGTAAACTATTTGAATTATAAGAGATGCTGTATCTACAAATACGTTAATATGCCATCAACCTTTACTCAGGACGCTCAGTAAGGTAGCACAACTGTTATGCCGATCTACAGTATCTTAATGTTGCTTTGTCCAATAATCTAAAGAAAAGTCTCATAATTATGTATGTATGGCAATCTCTGCGGTCGGTGTCGATTCAAAGTTTTCTTCATTTTGGCGATGAAAGACTTCATAATTGGATATCAACCGTTTACTTGAAACACTCACTTCACGATAATAAGCGGCGGTGTTACAGTTTCTCAATGTACTATTGTCTAAGAGTAACACTGTATTTTGCTATTATAGCTCTAAATAACCACATTTTTACTAAAAAAAAACCCGACCGCGGTGCACTTTGAAACTGCATAATATCCGCCATTTTGTTTATTTTAACGAACTTCATACCCAGTGACACTCGCACCATCAAGACGAATCTAATGATGTATCATTTATCAAAATCGGATGTGCCGTTGAGTAGTTACGAGCGGACACAGGAACGGACATACATACATACATACAGGTCAAACACATAACCCTCCTTTGGGCTTCGCCGCAGTCGGGTAAATAGCATCCATCTATTGCTTATTTTCTGGCCTCTGCAACAATATACTATTTATTTCTTATGTATATATCTGCTCCTGACTGTATTAAGCACGCAGTAATTGCGAATTAGCCTACAGGACGGGATATTGCACCAATTTACGATATCGACTGTACCTAACAACACAAAAATAAATATTACGGGGAACATGAATACCTATTCAAAATGACCCCACATGGCACAAAGCTTGACCTTGCAGCGGCAATCACAAGTCTTTGTACAGCCTGAATGGGTTCGAACCCAGCCCTGCACTATGGAACCCGGGTCTGAATGGGTATTCAAATCTAAATGTAGTGCAGTGTTAAATGCGAGGGTACTAAGCGTTTCAACTCTCAAGCTCATAGAATACGCAAAACTGATTTTCTGTAATTATACGTTTTTCATTTTACGTTAAGGGGTCGATTTCAGGCGTTTTTCCAGCCTTTTTTTTTGTATTTCATTAGTCATCTTGATTTTTACCGGAAAAGACTGTCAAGTGACGACAACTTTTGATTTAATCGTGTGTAGCCTCGATACCGTCTATCGATTGTAATAAAACTGTGATCATGTTGCATATTTGCTGTAACACGGACATAAACGCTCTGAAATCGACCCTAAGATGGTTTCCACCCGATTGCATTTTCATACAAAAGACGATGCACAGCAAAATAACCTGTCGTTTAGCTGTGAGCTAAACGACAAGTTATTTTTAGAAACGAATTAAACATTTCCATACAGTATGAAAGAAACATTAGTTATTAGTTTTTAATGCGGGTAAATTACATCAAATTTTTATGTTATCCGTCATCATCCGTCGGGCCTTAGCAACCGCGGGGGCGCCGGCAGTGTTAGAACCAGTCGGCCTTAACCGCGCCGACGGGAAAAGGCCCGACGGTATGACCCTAATGCCGTGGAAGATGGGACGACCCCTAGTCTGGGATGCCACTTGCGTGGACACACTTGCCACGTCCCATCTTCCACAAACAGAAACTAGGGCCGGCGCTGCTGCAGACTCAGCAGAATGCCTCAAACGGCGCAAATATGCAGCCATAGGCAGTGGCTGCATATTTGAGCCGTTTGGGGTTGAAACGCTGGGGCCATGGGGACCCAGTGCGATGACGCTGTTTAAACAAATAGCAAGCAGGCTCCGCGAAGTTTCGGGTGACCAGAGGGCTGGCTCCTTCCTAGCACAAAGGATCAGCATTGCCATTCAGCGTGGCAATGCTGCCAGCCTTCTGGGCACCCTACCGCCAGGTAGAGATCTGGCGGAATTATTTTATATTTAGAAGTAGTTAAATATATGTTTATTGTAATATTTTTAGAGCAATGTTCAACATAATAAATTCCTATATATATATATAAAAAAAAAAAAAGAAATCTTAAAGGTGTTACATATACATATAGATACAATAAATCAAAGTACATAGAAAAACCTAGCCTAGAGGTTAAACACCTAAGTCCAGAATACAGAGGTCAAAGTAGATGACAAAGTTGAAGGCACTTGCTGGGTGCTCCGGTGGTCGAGCGGCTTGAGACGCTGGGCCGCAAACCCAGAGGTACCGGGGTTCGACTCCCGGTCTGGAACATAGGTGAGCGCCATTTAAGTTTTCTTCGTACTTTGATTTCTTGTATCTGTATAATTATGGAATCAAGCATTTGTAAATGATTAATATTTTGCTCTGGAAGTTCATGAAAAACGCTATATCGCACCCTTAGTAATAAACCGGGCTAACTCAAAATAGTACATTGTGTATCAAGGGCGGTAGGTAAGGAATTACAAACGAGTGTTTGTTACAAGGCCGAGGCGAAGCCGAGGGCTTTAATAACACGAGTTTGTAATTCCTTTACCGCCCGTGGCACACACAATGTTTTTCATCACACTTGTGAGGAAATCTAATTAAAATTAACCTTACTTAACCTAAATAAAATTGTAAAACTGACAGTGACATTAGTGACATATCCATAGACAATGCGAAACGTTCGGAAACCATAGCGGTACAGACCTAAAACGGTTGATTTTATAATTGCAAAATACTGAAATACACTATTGAAACATTTAATTAATGTTACAGAAATATGTGTTTACATGTATTTGCAATAACAGTTCTCTTTAATTAAATATTTCAGTGATAAAAGTTAAAAAAGTAAGTTGGTAGTTTCCTTTGAACATGACAAATAAGAGTAAAACAGAACCAGCGTTTCAAATTTAAAAAGAAAACCATTACGCCCTAGGGCGTAATAGCTCATTTACGGCCCGCAAAACCTACGTGTAATGCACCATTTTCGAGCAAGTGTGATGAAAAAAAAATTACGATTTATTTTCAATCTTAAAAAGAATTCAAATGGTTTCAACTCAATTGCAGAATCATTTTGAATTATGCCGGTTTATTACTAACGGTGCGATATTTTAATTCTGAATACTATATCATCATCGTTATCAACCTAATATACGTTATACAGCTGGACATAGGCCATTTCGTATATATCGAGTTATGTCACGGTTATCGTGTGCTAGCCGTGCTGGTGCAGGGACGAACGTAAATAAAGAAAAATCTTACAGAAGTTACGAAAATAGAAGTTACTTTTAAATATACTCCATGGCAATGACGGAAATAATCGTTTAAACAAACCTTTTTCTAGGCCAAACATCGAGTGCCCGCTTGAATACGAACAACAACGAGCTATAAAGTAATTTTCATCACACTTGCTCGAAAATGGTGTCATTACACGTTGGTTCTGCGGGCCGTAAATGACCTATTACGCCCTAGGGCGTAATGGTTTTCTTTTTAAATTTGAAACGCTGGTTCTGTTTTACTCATATTTGTCATGTTCAAAGGAAACGCCAACTTACTTTTTTAACTTTTATCACTGAAATATTTATTTAAAGATAACTGTTATTGCAAATACATGTAAACACATATTTCGGTAACATTAATTAAATGTTTAAATTGTGTATTTCAGTATTTTGCAAATATAAAATCAACTAAAATGGTCTTTACCGCTATGGTTTCCAAACGTGACTTGACATTCGCATTGTCTATGGGCATATGTCACTAAAGTGTCAGAAAGTGACATTCTGTTTTAATATTTTCTTCTCATATTAGTAAGGTTATATTATTAAGATTTCCTCACAAGTGTGATGAAAAACATTGTGTATCTAGGGCGGTAAGTAAGGGCTTTAATAACACGAGTTTGTAATTCCTTTACCGCCCGTGGTATTACAGTTTTGCCACCATTAGATAATCTGTGGCTTTGCCGTCATTCTCGCTAATACATTTGACCCGTGAGTAAAAACATAAAAAAACTAGTTAATCCAACAAACCCTGACCGCAGGAGCGGTTCACTCCGCCTTGAGGCCCCCGCGAGGGGCCTTAGCCAGCGGCCCGCGGGCCGTACTTTGCCCACCACTGCTCCGGAGGGACAACATTTTGTACCAGTAGCTGCGCGGCGAAATCGCGGAGTGAGCCACTCCTGCCACAACCGGTAATTAAATATGAACAAGGTGCTAACCAAGGACCTTAAAAATAAATGGACGTAGCGGCGCGAACAGATAAGTGAAGCACTCATGAAGAGCCGGCAATGAGCCGGCGCTTTGTACGCACGCACGCACACATCAACCAGCATAATGGGCCGGTCGGCTGCCATTGGGCCGTCAACGCACACATGCTCACTTCGGCGGCCATTGCTTGGCTTCACCCGCGTCTTAGACCGCGCGGTATCCTTCTATTTTATACATCCATGGTGCTAACGATAAAAAAACTTCAGCACTCGCCTTGAATAATAGCGAAAATAACCTACATCGACGAGCATTACATTTTACATACATACGTCGAACGTCCCTTAATGTTTCCATTGTTTGAAGCTTCAATAGGTAGGCATAATGACATGACATACTCTAATGACGTCATAAGCGGTCACGGGAAGAATGTACCCTATTTCATTATGTGTCACCGATAATATCCATACAGGGTAATTCGGGAGACGTGAGCAGGTCCCTATGAATTCATATTTATGAGGAAACTGGGTATGTACAGTCGCCATCAGATATATCTGAGCTGTCAGCGTACTCATAAATATCTGAACACGGCTCTAATGCTATGAAAATAGAGCCGTGTTCAGATATTTATGAGTACACTGACAGCTCAGATATATCTGATGGCGACTGTATGCCTATTGCCTAAGTATATGGCTCGAGCTTATTTCTATAGAAATACAGTGGTATCAGATTTGTATGGTTTGTTTCATCACATGTTATTGTCGGTAGCTGTCCATTTACAAACGAGAGTACCAAATGCAGGCGTCTTCGCGTGTCGCTAACACTCAACGACATACTGCGACGGGTATCATCGAGTGTTGCCGATTGCTGTCCAAGGGCCCACCGGCGTCACGACGGCAGTTGGCGACACCCGACGACACACATTGATTCAACGACGCGCCAACGGCAACCTGCGGCGACAATGACAAGTCGTCGCCGGTCACCGACGGCAACTATCACAGCATGTCGTTGAATGTTACATCAACGACGCTCTCAAGGTGGTCCGGCCAGCGACTTGGTTCGACCCCAGGGTACGCCACGGCCCCCACCTGGTTCGATTTTTGCTACATCCAGTAAGGATTGCAATTCAGTCAGGCTTCAAAAAAAATCAACGACGCCTGTAGTTACTGCAAACTCAGGTTTATATTACTCCAGTACCTATGGTCTAGTCTTAGTCGTAGTCTAGTAACTATGGTCTAAACCAGGTGTCACCAATTAGTATAAATTAAAATACGGATCACCGCGGTCCTTTTTAACCGACTTCCAAAAGGACGGTTCTCAATTCGTCTGTATGTTTTTTTTTTGCTTTTTTTTCTTAGTAACTTTCGGTACTTAAGGTCCGCACAAAATAGGTCGGCGGTCCGGATCCGGACAGCGGTCCGCCATTTGGTGATCCCTGGTCTAAATTTTGGAGTGTCCCCGTGCGTAGGTACATGCCGCGCCAATTTAGGCTATAGTCGTGTGAATCATGACATAAGAAATAATTCAATGTAAAACCGTTGTCTACACGAGAGCGTATCATAGTTTGGGCCATAGTTGAGTGCCTGGACCATAAAAACCTAAAGTTACGGTACCACTATCGTTGGTAAACGTCATCCATACATAAGAACTCCAAGAACGTAAGTTTCGTACGTTACTACGGAAATGGCCGCCGCCTTACATTAAATAAACGACATCCTGCGACCCACCATCCTTCCACGTGTGACACGTAATTCTTCTGAATGCTAAGGTCTGCTCGCCTTATGATTTATGTGCAGTTAGGCCCGGTGGGGTCCTGAAGGTCGGAGTCCCCCACTTCCCGAGCCTAAGGTTATGACTGGACGTATTAGTGACGAATGACCTAATCTAACAATGCGTTGTCAAGGGGATAGATATGTCGCCTGGTTAACTGCCTTGCCTTTTCACTAAACGGCACCATTTAGTTAACTGATTGGATGAAATTTAGCCAATGCGTCAATGTATCAATTAACGATATAGCTGGCCAATGCTTAGGCCGTTCGTTTAGTAGGGCAACTATGAGGAGATTAGGATTTTCTTTCTAAACAACTACGACCCGCCAGCAGGTCGACGAAGCTTTTGCACGCGACTTTTCTTATACCTATCGTTGGAAATACTGCCTTTTACATACATACATAACGTACCTTTTACCCTGATAGAATGTCTTCTAGAAAAGAAACAGTAAAATTTTCAACTTTTTTGAAAAATTTCCAATGCATTGGTATTTCCAAACAACACTCTTTTATAGCGATAAAGCCCTGCCTTGAACTGAATGTCAGCGTTGTCCACACATCCCTTTAATACATTTTTCATCACACTTGCTCGAAAATGGTATCACTACACGTAGGTTCTGCGGGCCGTAAATGACCTATTACGCCCTAGGGCGTAATGATTTTCTTTTTAAATTTGGAACGATGGTTTTGTTTTACTCTTATTTGTCGTGTTCAAAGGAAATGCCAATTTACTTTTATCACTGAAATATTATTTAAAGAGAACTGTTATTGCAAATACATGTAAACACATTTCTGTAACATTAATTTAATGTTTAAATAGTGTATTTCAGTATTTTGCAAATATAAAATCAACCGTTTTAGGTATTTACCGTTATGGTTTCTGAACGTGACTCGACATTCGCATTGTCTATGGATGGATATTATATCACTAATGTCACTGTCAGTTTTACAATTTTATTTAGGTTAAGTAAGGTTATTTTAATTAGATTTACTCACAAGTGTGATGAAAAACATTGTGTGTGCCACGGGCGATAAAGGAATTACAAACTCGTGTTATTAAAGCCCTCGGCTTCGCCTCGGCCTTGTAAGAAACACTCGTTTGTAATTCCTTACTTACCGCCCTTGATACACAATGTACTAATAATTGCCAGCTTGTAAGTATTACCACACTCACCACTAGCAGCGATTTGGAGCAAATGTATTATCTTTAGTTTGTATATAATGTACTCGTATACCCATAGTCTTAGTTCCTATTGTTATTGTTTTATTTCAATTTTTTTGTTTAAGTATATAAAGTCTAACATCTAAGTATTTCACATTAATTGCCAGTCAACAAAAAAAAAAAAAAATAGTTTATTTCTGCAAGTAGGCCCTCAAGGGCTTTTTTACAAGTCTGATTCTCAATATAATGTATTATTTCTTTTGGCGCTTCGGGTAGTGACCTTCTGGTGAGAAGAAGCGCCGGAAGAAACTCACCAGTATCTCTTTTTTTTTAAATGTTTCAATATAACAACAGGTATGAACATTATTACATATTCGATTTCATTAATACGTTACAATAAACTTAAAACTACATTGTCAGAGATGTAAAAGGTCTCTAGGCGTCAAAACAAGACAATTAAAATAATAGAAAATATATTCGTGCAAATCAATAAGAACATAAGAGAAAGAAATTGGGATAAGGTTATGGAGATTTCCACTGCCGGTCATTGTCTATTAACTGATGCTACGAGTAGAATTCTATGATTTATGTGCAGTTTATAAAACCGGTGGGGTCCTGAAGGCCAGGGTCCCCCATTTCCTGAGGCGGTTGGCTGGACCTATTAGCGACGAATGACCTAATGTAACAATACGTTGTCATGCAGAATCATACGTACGTATAGCTTTCCGCCATCGTTCTACGCGACAATATTACCATCCTCACCACTTAGATGGTTGGCAGTCCACAACTGTGCGTTTTGCTAGTAACTTCCTGCCTCGCACGACTGAACTGTGGAATAAATTGTCGCCTGCAGTGTTTCCAGACCGATTCGACCTTCAAACTTTCAAGAAAAGAGCGTACTCCCACCTGAAAGGCCGGCAATGCACCTGTGACTCTTTTGGTGTTGCAGGTGTCTATGGGCGACGGTGATTGCTTACCATCAGGCGACCCGTCTGCTCGTTTGCCCCCTATTTCATAAAAAAAAAAGCTACCATGATGCAGCATCATTTTTTCTGAGGGTAAGCAGAGTAGTATTATGTTTTCTTTAAGACTAGGATAGGGTGTTTGGATGCTGTTTGGGATGACCGTCAAGATGGCGTACACCGTAAAGATATCCAAAATCTGATGCTCCCGATAAAAATAGTACTCTTATACTTTTCGAAATATAAGGCCTGTTCAGGGTGTACGCTACCGGCAAAGTATAAAGATAACCAAGTAGTACGACTTCGGCCGTTTAGGAGCGCGCGACACGTATTTACACAGACGCATGACGCGCGTCTGTGTGAGTGAACTCCATACTGTGGCAGGCCCGCGCAGGTCCAAATGCTTGCTTGTGGTGCGTCAGTACACGGCGCGCACACATGCGCGCTCCCGATGTACCTTTTGTAAAAAGAAAAAACCGGTCAAGTGCGAGTCGGACTCGCGCACCGAGGGTTCCGTACAAAATCGTCAGTAGATACGTGAATAATTCAAGAAAAATTGTATGGTGGGACAAACTTAACTTTGCTCTTGTAAAACTGTTGTCCCCATACATCGACATATGCCGCGGTTAGTTTAGTAGGAGCAAATAAGGTTGTCTTACGATTTTTGCGAATTTCTGAAAAATGCTGCAAGTTAGAAAAACCGTTTTATTTTTCCTGTAATATTTAGGATAATATTAATAATCGGTAATTATTTCAGATTTTTCTGTTCAGTAAATTCGGAGATAATAGGGGGGGAATGGTATTATTTTAAACGTTTTTGGTCTTAAATCAAAAACTACACGTTTACTGAAAAAAATAAAAACAGTTTTGAAATCTTCATATTAAGCCCTTTCATTTGATATCCCACTCGATATATTAGCTCAACTTTTGATTTTAGACATCCCATTTCGGTCCCCTTTAAAAAAAAAGTAAAAAAGGTATAGGTTTTTTTTCTGTTCCATAGGCTCAAATTAGCGGTTTTTAACACTATTCCAAATTTCAAGTCGATAGCATCAGTAGATCCTGAGATATCTTGCTGTGACAGACGGACAGACAGACAGACAGACAGACAGACAGAGTCGCACCATAAGGGTTCCTTTTTTACCATTTTGGTACGGAACCCTAAAAACTACCGTATAACGCGTGCTACCGGGCCATCAACCTTGTATCTCTGGAACGGCTTTGTTTTCGGAAACGCTTTATATCTCGAAAAATAGCACCTAAATAGTACCCTAGGGCTCTACAATTTCATTTATGCCACACCTGGCCATAAAGTGGCATTTTCCGCACGCTGCGTGTACGGAAAAAGCCGCTTTCTGGCCAAGTGTAGACATAAAATGATGTACACAACACAGGAGGTAATAAAGAAAGCCCTCGGTCGCGGTCGCGCTTGCAGCTCGGGCCGCAAACATCTGCGATCTCGGCCTTTCTTTGTATTATCACCCTAGTTGTGTAATGTACTGTTCTAGCTATCTTAGAAGCCGAGATATTCCGTGACTTAACGGTGTACAAAATTTCGCAGCCGTACCCGGGTTTGCCTTGATTTTGCCATCTTCTCTTCACCAATTGAAATATTGGACCTGAGTTGACGGTACTTTATGATTTCGTTATTTGTCAGTCGTAATTTCAAACAAACACAGCCGTGTTGAATACTCAGAAGTAGATATTCATCTATGAGGAAGTGAGATGCATGGGCATTACCATAAGTCCATAACTACCATATTATAATACATGGTAATTCTTGCGCATATTTACCTAGATGTGACGCTCGATAGTACAGGGCAACTCCGTACACTCATTCTAATTAACATACTCCGTATAATTAGAGGGCAAAGGGCATTCCTTATAATCTGACATAGACTAAAAACTGTACACGATTCTAACCTATTTTATTTTATATTTAAATTTGCAGAGTAAACACAACATTTAAAATAACCAACTTTCAATGAACCTATTTTGAAATACACCAGTGAATATGAACAATACCCAGATCGGTATATGTGAAGAGTTCCCTCGATTTTTACAAAGATCTTATCTTCAGATCTTGATTTGGTTGCAATTTGACCACCTCGGAGGTATACCCTTTCAAACAAAAATTTCCATATCGGTCCTGCCCGCTCGAGTAAATGAAAATTGGTGAAAACTGGAAGAGCAGGCGTTTATTGTACCTATTAAAGTAACGCCAAGTGCGCTTCTTGCTGCAAATACAGGGTGCGTTTTGAATGACTACCAATAATTAAATATAATGATCATCAAAGAAAGCAACGAGGCATGGTATTTTTTTAACGTTTTTCGTCATAAATCAAAAACTACTTATTTAAGAAAAAAATAATAACGGCTTTATAATCTACAAATTACGCCGTTTCATTTGATACCCCACTCGATTTAATAGCCCAACTTTCAATTTTCAAAGTCCCATCATGGACCCCTTTAAAAAAAAGTAAAAAAGGTGTAAGATTTTTTTTCTGTCCAATAGGGTCGGGTTAGCGGTTTTTAACACTGTTCCAAATTTCGAGTCGATAGCATCAGTAGATCCTGAGATATCTTGCTGTGACAGACGGACAGACAGACAGAGTCGCACCATAAGGGTTCATTTTTTACCATTTTGGTACGGAACCCTAAAAATGAATTTACGTTGGGTGGTTTTAATTTTTATTTTTCAAAGAAATGTTTTTGTAGGGATGTTTTTTGCAAATAGGTACTAATAGTTTTTAAATTTTATGGTAAAGTACCTGACAGAGCCGAGCACGTGCCTTCGCTCTCGCTTGGATTCGCGCGCTTTTTTGGAATTATAATCTTAACTTTGCGCATTTTTATAATCTTACGCAAGAACTATGAAAACACCCTCCCATCCCCCCTAAATCGTCTTTCGTAATAAATGAATGGCCCCTTATGAGCTAGGTAGGTAGTCTGTCAGCCCTTTTCGTATGTACGTTGGTTTTAGGGACACCCTGTATGTATTTCATGTACCTACACGGGATCTACAATTCTACATCGAAGACCACACTAACCATAGATACAGGTCACTTAACGTGTCTTTGAGTTTTGTGTAAGTAAACTTGTATTGTATTGACTTGGCTGCGTGTCGAATTGAGGCCCTACGTGTGCGCGTTGCGGTACATGCGCTATCCGTTTTAATCATTGGGTAATTAATAACTTCCTTTGGCAGGTCGACCTTATTTACCTATTAGTCCAATTTTGCGTCAACTTTTAAGCGCTACAGATATCATCACGATTTCAACCTTGCGATTGGGATGTTCACTGCTGAACATAGGTATCGCCAATAACATCCACAGCGGGAAAACATGCCTTCAGCCAACATGTCAGGTTTTGGAAATAATATACCTACCTGGTTTTCTTGTACAGTTAGCAACGAAAGTCCATGAACACATCCAAATTTTCAGAACACCTGCACACTATCAAATTTAATATTTAACTGAACAGCAGTGGCGTGGCGTCCAAAGAAGTCGATTCCTACCGGCGTATCAGATATTTGACCACCTTATTCTAGATCTCTTGCCCAAGGATATGTTTTACGCCACGCCACTGCTAAACAGGATGTCATACAAATATCCATGGACATCTGCAAATAACAAATGTCGATGTACATTTATTTTTCGATAGTTGCTGAGCTTTTTTGAATACATAAATCCATTGACAGGTAGGTATAATAATTAATAATCAAAACTTGCTGGACAAGTAATTGTAATTAATACATAATTTTCTTAACGTAAAATATCAAAGTTTGCTGAACACGTCTGACTACATAAATCCAAACAAACGATGCCCATAACCCCTTCCACGGAATGAAATACATAATAAATACTACTTATGTAACTTATTAAAACCATCTCTTTAAGCCAGTTGATGGCCATGTCGAGCTTAATACTATTTCGCACTTTTGGTTAGTGTTTATCGATTATCTTTAGATCTATAATTTTATTAAAATGGACAAGTTGTAGATACCTTTTACTAAGTCGGTTAACACTTCTCGTATCAACCTGTGGAATGTTATGTTAATGTCATCACAAAAACGGACAACCATCATTGTAAACACGTCACTTAATTTTTCACTATTAATGCACTTCAGTGAGTGAAAGCTATTTAAAAAAACACGTTTCCCTTGAGACTAAATACATTAGCAGAAGTAGCAGCCGAATTATGTAAAAATTATTAGAAAAAAAAACGGTCAAGTGCGAGTCGGACTCGCGCACCGAGGGTTCCGTACAAATTCATAAGTAGATACGCGAATAGTACAAGAAAAACTGTATGTCGATTAGTTTAGTAGGAGCAAATAAGTATATGTTATGATTTTTGCAAATTTCTAAAAAACAGTGCAAGTTAGGAAAACAATTATATTTTTCCTGTAATGCTTAGAACCTGACGAGTAATGATTCTATTTAATAGCAAGGACCATTCAATCAAGAGGACTGTCATTCTCCGTTCCCCGAATTCACAACGCTATCTATGTATGCTTGGTAAAATAATTATTTACAATTATTCAACTTTGCAAACGTGACACAGTATTTAAATGTTAGAATTTATTTATTATTAGCTGTTTACGAACTAATTGTTACTATACTATGTTTCTTTGTTCAATTATAACATCGTTAAATGTTGAGTGTTTTAGCGCCATCTAGTTTTTGCCTGGAAATCCCCTAGCGTGAAACAGGGCATCGCTTAGTTTTGCTACTCGCCGCTAGGCGAAGGTTTTTAAGTTTTTGTAAATTTCTAAAAAATTATTAAAGTTAGCAAGACCGTTCTATTTTTCCTGTAATATTCAGGTTGATATTTATAATTAGTAATTATGACACATTTTTCTGATCAGTAACTTCGGAGATAATAGGGGGGGAATGGTACATAAAAATGTATAAATCAAAAACTACTTATTTAAGAAAAAAAATAAAAATGGTGTTTTAATCTACAAATTAAGCCCTTTCATTTGATACCCCACTCAATATAATAGCCCTACTTTCAATTTTCAAAGTCCCATTACGGAGCCTTTAAAAAAAAAAGTAAAAAAGGTACAAGATATTTTTTATGTCCAATAAGCTCGGGTTAGCTACTTTTAACACTATTCCAAATTTCAAATCGATAGCAGCAGTAGTTCCTGAGATATTTGGCTGTGACAGACGGACAGACAGACAGACAGACAGACAGACAGACAGACAGACAGACAGAGTCGCACCATAAGGGTTCCTTTTTTACCATTTTGGTACGGAACCCTAATAGTATCCATACGTAAAGACTTTCATTGTTGTCATGATGTCACTTCAACTTCAATGTCAAATTATTTTTACCCGACTGCGGCGAAGCCCAAAGGAGGGTTATGTGTTTGACCTGTATGTATGTATGTCCGTTCCTGTGTCCGCTCGTAACTACTCAACGACACATCCGATTTTGATAAATGATACATCATTAGATTCGTCTTGATGATGCGAGTGTCACTGGGTATGAAGTTCGTTAAAATAAACAAAATGGCGGATTTTATGCAGTTTCAAAGTGCACCGCGGTCGGGTTTTTTTTAGTAAAAATGTGGTTATTTCTTAATAAATTTAAGAAATAAGGTTCCTAGCAATTAATTGACAAAGCATTTTCAAAATGTCATTTTTTAGTCATGGCAATGCCGTTGAATTTCATTGCTCAGGAGGTCGTAGACATGATTTTCATCTACGGTGAATGCAGTAATAATGGTAGGGCAGCTTTTCGACTGTACGCGAAAGATTCCCGCCATGGAGACAGCCTAAAAGTGCACGTATTATTGTAAAGGCGTGCTCGGTGAAAACCAAATTTGATGCGAGTTGTTCATCAAAATAACTATCCGTCATAACATAAGTAGCGGTGGAAGAGCTACGTCGTATTTACCCGTAAGTACCTAAACGGAATTTTTTACTTGCACGGGTTCTTGATGTTTTGATGTTGACCTTGACTTATCAGACGATAGGATTGTAAACAATGAATACAGGATGTAACACAATTTTAATTGATCTATCATTATTTTTAGCCTAATTTTAAAAAGTGTCTGTATTTCAATAAGTTATCTACCATAACATAACCTTGTTTTTCACCTAAACTTTCACGGGTTTAAATATATGGTTTTCGTTAGTTTACATACTGTATAACACTCTTTTTTGCTGTTTTTATTTTCATTTTTTACTCAAAAATTTAGTCAACATTTTTTTGGGCGTTTTATATCTCATAAAATGAAGGGAGCCTTTTCAACTTGTGCCTTTTGGACCACCCTAATGACGCATGCATACCAAAAAGAAAAAATATACACATACATACCAGTGGCGTGGCGTCCAAAGAACACGATTCCTACCGGCTTGCATAATATCAGGCATTTGAACACCTTTTCTACAGCTCTTAAGGAAAATGTACGCCAAATCTGCACCGGCTTGCCCAAGGATATCTTTTACGCCACGCCAATGATACATACATATTTTGGAAATTATTTTTCATTAAGTGTTTCAAGTATAAAGTAGGGGTAGTCCGGGAAACTTTCTCAGGTGGGGCTACCCGGTAAGTCGAAAAATTTGAAAAATCGTTAAATGTACTTAATATATAGGTTTGCATTACCCCAAAGGTAAGTGGCACCTACTTTAAGAATGAGACGTTTGTTTGTAAAACATGACCATATTTTACACATCGCCTAGTAAAGTTATCTATTGTTTTAATTTAACACGTCAACTTGACGATAACTGACAATCTCAATACAACATTGTTTCTGCCTTCTGCCCTTGCCGTGAGTTCTACGTCCTCGCATACGTAGCATTCATCAAATCCAAACAATAACAGACAAAATATTGTTATGACTGGTTTTTGGCGATTAACGTGTAGATAAGAAATGTAAAACTTATTATGATGACATAAACGAAATGCATAATACTTAGGTATGTCGATAATCTGTACATATTGGGATGAAATTCCAACTAATTTTATCGGTAAAAATGACTTTAATTTTTGTTTCTGGGCAAATTTTTTTTTTTACAGATTTTTACTGTTTTCTACGAAATTTTGGGCAGTACATCTGTTTGACGCAGTATAACTTTTGATCTTATTGTTCAAAGCAGTAAGAAAAAAATGTTTTTAAGATCAAAATTAAGTGCTAAACGAAAATAAGCATGAAAAAATGGTCATAATATTCACAAACTTTCGAGAAAAACGGTGTTTCCCGTAAAAAAAAACTGAAGCTTGCAGCCGTTTTTCGCAATTATAATTTTTTTAGAGCATTTTTTCTCCAAGTCGGTGGTTTATTGTTATTGCTACTAAATAACGTGTCTATTGCCATGACCCTGCAATTTTTTCTTACAATTTTAAGCATTTAGATCAAAAGTTACCGCGGCAAACAGATGTACCTACCGCCGAAAATTTCACTGAAAGTTTAAAAATCTGTAAAAAATAACGAATGATCACAAACAAACATTGAAATCAGTTTTACCGATAAAATTGGCTGAAATTTCACCTGTTTTCATATGTAACCACCCTGTATATCAAGTGTGACGCGCTCCGAAAGTTGGACTACTTACCTATTTGTCTTTATACTTTCATCATATTCCCGTGTGGTGACTGTATGCATGTACATATGTATGTAGTGTACATACCTAAACATTGTACTGTACATAAAATCATACAGAAACAGTACAAAGACCAATGGTTATATACAAAGGTAAACTTATTCCTGTAAGGGCTATCTTCCAGCAAACCTTTGAGCAAATGAGAAAGACTAACTAACATCAAAGAAGATGCTGGTTAAGACTTGTTAAATTGTTATTTTTATTTTCGTAAAACTGGCCACTCGGCATGTACCTTAATGCCTGTTGATATAATAAACATAATTTTCCACGAAGCTACAGAATCGCTAGCCAAGCGGAATGATACAGCGGACGTGTGGAACACTATACAGCGGATCGAATGGCAGATAAAACTACTCGTATAATCCGGCAGAACTTGATGTAGGTCGAAAATTTACAATCTTCTTATTTATTTATAAGAACATACGATATTCTAAAAAATCACATTATTTACAACTTACTAAGTAACTAAATACAATGGAACTTGCGTACTGTAATATCCTGGCCATATACTTAACAAGACAAAGTAAATACGACATTCTATAATTAATAATACAAGGGAAGATACAGGGACGGTTTATTCTTCAGAAATTATGTCTGCGGTCACCTCATTCCTGTGGCTCTTTTTCATACTAAATGTATGGATACAGAAGAATAAATCGCAGACATTTTTCTAAAGAATAACCCGGACGCTGAAGCCCAGGCAGACGTAAGACATCTTGGCTCAGAAACCTTCGAGAATGATTCGGAATGAGCACTCGATCGCTATTCAGAGCACCCGTCGATAAATTACGAATTGCAATGATGATCGCCAACCTCCGGTAGGAGACGGCACCGAAAGAACAAGAACTAACCTTTTTTTTTTTTTTTTTTTTTAAGAGGGGAAAATGCGTTACGCATACCACTAGAGTGCGGGGACGGACCCTAGTGGTTATGTGGGACTCCCATGGCTAATGCGGCCATGGTTTACCCACTAAAAACCCCTCTACTTGCCGCCTCCACGCTATAGGGCGAGACCACGGGAACGGTGCTACCACACCACCGTAGCCTCGCCAGCGGCCGTCCGAGCTCTGGACTCGTCTCCGGGGAGACTTTCTCCCCCTTCTTCTCTTACGGCGTGCCGAGGTCAGCAGCCGGCCACTCGGGGACCCTCGTGTAGGCGACAGGCGTCCCCGTGCCTGTCGCCCACGGGTTCCCTTATGGGGGAAGTCGGCGGTCGTAAGCCAACCGCCGTCGCCCCACACGTTTGCGGCGCATTGGCTGGGAGGATGGATCTTCCTCCCTGCCGCGCTCCGCCTCCTCCTTCTGCCCAATCACGTCCTCGCAGAAGGAGGCTACCGCCTTCCACGACCTGTCGTTGCTGACCATGGCCTCTACCACGGCCGGCAGGGAGAGGTCGTGCCCCACCACGGCCACAAGTGCGGCTCTCTGCTCTGCCCACGCTGGGCACACCGCCAGCGTGTGCTGAGCCGTGTCTACGGGGTCGCCGCACGCGTGGCACTCCTCATTCGGTTCTCGTCCCGCCACCCTACACAGGTATTTGCCGAAGCAACCATGCCCCGAGAGGACCTGTGTAAGGTGGAAGGAGAGAAACCCCTCTTTTCTTCCGACCCATCTCTCGAGTACAGGCCGGATTGCTCCGATGGTCCAGTGGCCGGCACTCGGCACCTCCAGCCTTCCCTTCCACCTCTGGATGAGGGCACAGCGGGAGTCAAGTCTCCACCGCCTGATCTCTTCCAGAGGTGGCTGGATCCCCCCGGCCCGCGCTTCAGTGACACGCCAATAAACATCGGCCAGTACCCAAGCGTCGAGGTCCCAGGGTGGAGTTCCCGCCAATACGCAGGCTACCTCGTGCAACAAGAACTAACCTAACTTAACCCATTGGGACCTAAATTACATGTATAAATGTCCGCTATGTCGCCTCCTGTGGGCAGAGTGCCCAGTACGCGTGTATTTTTCGTATAAACATTCATCTCCCGTTTCAACCCCTTTGGATTGGATTCCGAAAAATCCTATCTTGGTACACCCCTACGCCGACTAAAAACAAATGTTTCAAACATCCCACTAGCTGCAATCATGTTTTGGCTATCCGTTGCCATCCGTGATCAAGACATATCTCATATATAGAAAAAAATATCACGTTCCTTTCATTTGAAACTAGATATTTACCATTCCCACAGGGTTTTTTTTATCACTATCAAAATTGTGCGTATGAATTAGGAATACTATATTACACAACTGCGACAGCCATAAATAAGGGCCATTAGTTGTCTATAGGTACTTGGACTATTTAAAAAATAAATTATATATGTTTTTAATCCTTTCTCAAGTAGGTAAGTAAAACGCTACACGCTACGCTAAAACAAATAAAGTAAATTTTTAAACCAAAAAATAAAAACCGACTTCCAAAAACTTAAACTAAAAACCAAAAAATAATATGTTAATCACCCCAAAGAAATGGATAATCAACGATTCATATACAGGGTGAATTTTAAATCGTGAATCGTAACCACGTTTACCGGTAAAGCTACTTAAGACTAATACAGAGCACTAGTGTTAATTACAATTAAAGACCCGCTTAATTAATTATGAACAAAATGGTGGGGGCGCTTATACCATTAATCGTAACAAAACTGAATTATTTTATGAGTAAATACGATTTAAATAGGTACTTATGCTGACAGTGTCGACGATGTTGACATTATTGACAATACGTGACCACGAGATTTTAAAAATTAGGATAAATAAAAAAAAGTGGACAAAATAAAAACATACTTAATTTAGGTTTAAAAGCATTGTAAGTTATTGTTAACTATCTATATCTATACATAATAGACTACAAAAAAAATATTACGATTCACGATTTAAAATTCACCCTGTATAGTGTATACATATACTTACATATATTTATAGTTTTGAACCTGTTGTTTTTGAAGTCGGTGCCTGCCACTGCCACGCAAAGCTGGCTATGCTGAGCTCCTTAGCTGGCACCGCCTTTTAAAAATTTACTTTATTTTTTAATTTTTAGTGGCGCTGGAAAAATATTGTTTTGACCAAATAGACTTAAGTCTATTTAGTTAAAAGAAAAAGAATCCAAATCGGTCTAGCCGTTTTCAAGTAATCGGGGAACAAACCTACATCAAAATTGCTCTTTGTTTTGAAGTCGGTTAACACTAAAAACTTGTTGCTACTAAGAAATGGACGAAAAACTAAGAAAAATACCAAAATCGCTGTATGTGTGCCTATGATATTTGAAGAGTTCCCTCGATTTCTCCAAGATCCCATCATCAGATCCTGATTTGGTTGCAATGGGACCACCTCGGAGGTATACCCTTTAAAACAAAAAAAGAATTTTCCAAATAGGTTCAACCATCTTCAAGTAATCGGGGAAGAAACCTAGATACAAATTTACCCTTTGTTTTGAAGTCGGTTAACACTAGAAACTCGTTGCTAATAAGAGATGGACGAGAAATTACGAAAAATACTGAAATCGCTATATGTGTGCCTATAATATTTGAAGAGTTCCCTCGATTTCTCCAAGATTCCATCGTCAGATCCTGATTTGGTTACAATGGGACCACCTCGGAAGTCTACCCTTTCAAACAAAAAAAGAATTTTCCAAATCGGCCCAGCCGTCTTCAAGTAATCGGTGAACAAACACACAAAAAAAAATAAAAAAAAAAACATACAGACGAATTGAGAACCGTCCTTCTTTTGGAAGTCGGTTAAAAAAAAATATATCGATGGCAAAAAGCGGAAATGTAGTAACCGCCAACAGAAACCCTTGGCGGTTACTACATTTCCGCATTTTGCTATCGATATATATATGCATATTAATCTTAAGTTTTAGTTTTAAGTATATTGCTGTGCCCTTGCAGGGCGTCACATGTATACCAAATTATTAAATCCTTCCATCTTATAACTATGTAATGTGATTAACGCAATAAACAATTTGAATTTGAACAACACATTTCATTATTGGGTGGATTTCGTCTGCTACATTTGCATGCCAAACTAAAAGTATGCCATACTAAATGTCGCGGACGAAAATCCACACTATTTTCGGTATCAGCGTAATTCGTTCTATTCTTTATCGTTCCATTCGTATTTCGTCTCATTCTAATCTTCTATATTCGTCACACATTCTTTATGTATAAAGAATAGTCTCAATAAAAAACGAATGGGACGAATTACGCTGATAGGTACTCTATTTTCTTTGAAATTAATTCATTAGATTAGGTACCGGTCAAATGCTCCAACTTTGCCCAGCGTCCAAACTTTGCCCAGGTAGTAAATATACTGCTCAGGTAGGAAATAGTATATTTACTACCTCTGCCATCCGATATCTAAAACTGGGCTAACCCCTATACAAGTCCATAGAAGTTAGTCCAGTTTTAGACATTGATGGCAGACCTGGGCAAAGTTTGGACGGTGGGCAAAGTTGGAGCATTTGACGTACCTATGTAATTTAATAACGGGTTTAGAGCGCTGTTGAGGCTGCCTCGCTTTTGCAGCGCGTCAGCGATGTTTGCTGATGCCCGCACGGATGACTTTCATGCCATCCGTCGAAAGAAGGTAGCATCACTCCTGGGCAGACTGCGAGGCAGCAACAACAGCATTCTCAACATGATAGCAAACAGGTTTGATTGTCCAATAACAGTCGGGCTAATCAAGCTTGTAAAATCTAATTTAGAGATTATGTTTTAGGTTAATAATTTTATTTGAATTGTGTTCATTATGTACTAACATTAGCTATAAGTTTTAAATGTAATCTAACACTAATGGATCTTTAGTTATCTGGAATAAATCATTTTGAATTTGAATTGTGAATATGATACTTCATTTTTGCTAGTCATTACACTATTAAACATCCTGTACGTTAGCCATAAGTTCAAAGACATTTCTATACAATCTATAGGTACATTTCCAGAAATCTTACGTGATAGTCATCTACTCTACATTTTAAAATGTACGAATAGCCTGCCGGATGGTAAGCGGTCACTGTTCGACTATGGACGCTCAAACCAACAAACTCTAAACATCTTATATTTAGATGTCATTTACAACGGAATAAGGTCCAAATTAAGTATTAAAAAGGGCTTTGTGGCCCTATAAAAGTTGCTCCCAAAACTTTCTAACTTTTTTTTCTTTTTCGTTTCGGTCACTCGGATCACTCAACCGGTCTCGACATCGTGATTAGTTTTTAATAGATAAAAAAACCGGCCGAGTACGAGTTGGACTCGACCACGAAGGGCCCACCTAGGGTTGCCAGTTTGAAAGACCCTATTATCAGAAAAAAAAGCAACATGTCGGGATTTTGAGACTTTGGTCTCGACTGTCGGGAGATGCCCCGCGCGCTCGACGCGACCTTTTTTTAGCCTGAAAGAGCAGAAATTTCCGCCAGCTGACCACCTTGAGTGGATAGTCGTTTGTCGGGATATTTTCTTCTTTGTCGGGAGTTGGGAGGACATACAAAAAATCGGAAGAATCCCGCCAAATCCCGACCATCTGGCAACCCTACGCCCAACGGCACACAAATAATATATCGAGGTAGAAGGATGTATGTACCTCGCGTGCTAAAAAAAGTGGCAACGACCAACTTTGCACGCCGTTAAGAGTTGCCGTCAATATTATTATCAGACTAAAAAAATCTGATAATAATGGTATTGTAGTGTAGGTAGTACAGTAGGTCTCGAGTACATATAGCAGTCTCTGTCAGTCGTTGACAGAGAACGGTCGTGCTGTGTGTATCGGCGAGCCAACCCAAATTGTAGCACTAAACCAGAGACATTACAGGTATAATAATTTTTTCAAATATGTACCACCAAAAGAATGAATGCGAGTCTCTTTAAGCAATTTATCAGACACGAGGAAATCCGTAGAACTAAGGTGACCGACATACATTTTTTAACCCCCAACGCAAAAAGAGGGGTAAGTATTATAATAAGTTTAACTGCTATGTAAGTCTGTGGTACCATGCGTAGCTCTTAAGCGGGTTGTTTTTATTTGAAAGTTGGTCTTCTAGCGACGTTTCTTAGCAGTGTTCAGATCTTGGGTGCTAAGGTGCTATTTGGGGTATATGACTTCAAACGTTATACAGAAACATGGATATTCCTCAGGATTCCGGGAATGGGTTATCACTATAGACGCATATAACAAACAAAAAATGCATCCACAATAATTATTGATTATCAGAATTCCGAGAAATATCCATGTTTCTGTATAAAGTTTGAAGTCATATACCCCAAATAGCACCCAAGATGCCAACACTGGTTCTTGGACACGTTTCGTCGGTTCAGCCGTTCATGAAATATTCTAATTTGAAATGAAAAGGTCGGGATTTTTATTAAACCTCTGATTCAAAACTAGTTTCTCACTTAAACGCTTATTTTCCTAGTGAAATTCGCAATTGAAAAATGAAAAACTTTTATTTTATCTACGGCCTCCTTATCATAAGTTTTTATTTAACTTGTATTAGTTTCTTGTGTGTCAGATTTTGTTGCTGTCTTTTTATCCCTCGTCAGGGACATAGGGCTCTCAGAAGGGATTTCACTTGCCACGATCCGTGTCAGAATTTAGTCTTGGTTTAATCTCGCAATCATATTCTTGCATGTATGTCAATTTTCACCCACTTCCAGTTTTTAGACTTACAGTCGAGCTCATCATTATCTGAGCAAAGATTGGACCAAAAACATCTGAACAAGACCCTATTGTCAGAAGCATAAGAAACTAGATCAGATATTTTTGATCCGTACTTTGCTCAGATAATGATGAACTCGAACTGTACTTGCATTTTGATGTTAGGTTTGTCATGAATCTTAGAAGTAGGTACCTACCGTAAACGAAAAATATCGTTTGAATAAAAGTAATATCAAACATGTCATGTTTTCTTTCACACGAAATTACGGAGATTTAGTCCATGACCAAGGGTTAAACATCGAATAATAATAACATCCGTTTAAACAGGTTTTCTTTAAAAGTAGGATGAAAGGAGTTGAGCGTTCCTCAACTGGGGGATCAAGTCGGCCATGCGAATATAAGATGGCGTGGCGTAAAAGATATCCTCGGGCAAGCCGATGCAGATTCGGCGTACATTTTCCTTAATAGAAAAAGGTGCTCAAATGCCTGATATTAGGCAAGCCGGTAGGAATCGAGTTCTTTGGACGCCACGCTACTGATAGGTACAGTAAGCCAAAAAAATGGTCTACCACTTTCTAAAACTAATAAAATCGAAAATTAGCAAACCACCTTCTTGGCTTTCTGTACCTACACTGGATACAGTCCGGTTTATACGGACATTTGGTAAATGTCACATTGAATTGATGATTTTGATTTACAACAATATGTGGTGATTTACTCGTTCTAATTCATCCAAAAAAGTACATCTATCAACCCTTTCAGTGCGGAATGACGCCACACACCAACCTCATGGCACGCCTGTCGTGCCATCCGCAACGAATCGGTTAATTTAAAGTAGGTAAACTAATTAATTTCGTAGTCGTACTCTTTACAGCATTCGTTTTACTGGTAGACTGACCGCATCACAACTCAACCTCGGCCGGTCAGTCTACCTACTCGCGACCACGAACGCTACAAACGGTTTCGAAAATACGCGATGTAAGATAAAATACGTAATATACGCGATTTAGTCGGTATATTACCTATTGAAAATGTTTTATTACGATACTATGTGATAACCGACGAAATTTAAGATAACACTAAAGCATAGGTACAGTCGAGTTCATCATTATCTGAGCAAAGAACGGATCAAAAATATCTGATCTAGTTCTTATGCTTCTGACAATAGGGTCTTGTTCAGATATTTGTGGTCCAATCTTTGCTCAGATAATGATGAACTCAACTGTACCCAATGCTGCAGTTTGATTAAGCTAGTCGTAATCAAATTTTAAATTTAGTTCGACAAACGATGAAACAAAGTCTACTTTCACAAACTCGTATATGACGCCAGTATTTTATTGGAGAAGCGCCCGCATTTTTGCTGAAAACAATCAACCTTTATATTTACATCAGATGTTTCCTTCACATACGAGGTTGTGCAATTAAAATGCTATGTTCCAGTTTATTTACATTAAAATACAACACTTGTACGCTCGCCCTTTCTAATAAGACAAACGGCAATATTTCGTGTATTTATTCCGTAATTGCCTAATAATAACTTGGACACCTGCGTCCAGCCGTCAACAGACTGAGCCATCTAGACTTAATTATCAAAACACCTAATCAATTTCACATTCTTAATGAGAATAAATGATCTTTAAACCTAATTTCACATTTCACAAAAAGTTTACATAATTGGGAGAAATATCTTATCTACAAATGTGACTTAAAGGTAATTCGCTCATCACTGAAATGTTTACACGTTAAATACACATTAAAATTATCTATCTTACCCCATCTTTTGGGAGTGCGTCCCAGGAAGCTTTTCTCCTCTGGATTGTAGATAGCCCTCGCGACTCTGGTCAGAAAAGGCCCCGAAGGTGGCGGCGTCCTGACCCAATCAGACATATCTGTACCATTAGACTTTCCCGCCATTTTTGTCGTAAATTTAAACTTTTAAATTCCACTAGACGCGCGCCGCGGCCGGCGTTCGGGACTGGACTGCGCTCTGCAGCTAATATATTCCTGCGTGTGCGCTTACATATTTAAATACGTCGTTAGTGTCATTGGAAATGTACTCACTTACGCCGTTTTATAACTGGTATGGTGATGCAACACGTGCGTAAACCTAAACCACACGTGCTGGGTCTGGATTTATAAACAAACGTATTTAATGGGTTTTTTGTGGGCTGTGTCTGTCTGTTTGGTATTCGATGTACGCCTTGTGACAATGGATGAGCAGTTTAGTCTGGCGTAATCTTGATGGACGTGTCTAATATAGGAACCATGTTTTAGGTAAATAGGTACAGTCAACGACATAAATATTATTATGATGGAAAGTAAATTAAATGCCTCATAGAACGTCCCTTTTACATTTTAACGCGTATTTTTTACCCGTTAGTATAATCTCCAAAAACATATTATTTTGTAATTCAGAATAGCATGTACGCTCACCCTGAATGTCGAAATGTCGGCTACGAATATAAAAAAAAAAAAAACATTTTTTTGGTAACGCTTGGTAACGCAGTGGACACTAAATTCAAAGCAAGTATAGTATAAAGACCGAGCGTACCGTGCTAAATTGGAAGCGACACGGCGACTGGTAACGCAGTGGTATTTCGAGTAAGAAATGAGATTTTTTTGTGATAAAGAACCCAGAATATCGAAATAATTCACAATAAACATTAAGACCTGGTTGAGAACTAACGTATTTAACTGCACTAAAAAAAATAGACATCTGCAATTTTGTAAGTTAAGAAAAAAATGTTGGTCCTCACATCATAGCTGCATAGCACATCTCTGGTGGAAAAGCACCCTAACGCGGCGCGCGTACGCACGTTCTCATTGGCTATTACATGCAGCGTTGCGCGCGAGATATGACGCGGCAGTGTTGTGCTCGCTGTTCTAAAATACGGAATGACACGGGTGGCGTTCCGGTTAGTAAGTACCATAATATGTGATACGAGAGACCAACACACAGTTTAACCTTTTCGCTCGCTCCCAAAATGCCGAATTCGCAGAATACCACATTTTTACCCGACTGCGGCGAAGCCCAAAGGAGGGTAATGTGTTTGACCCGTATGTATGTATGTCCGTTCCTATGTCCGCTCGTAACTACTCAACGGCACATCCGATTTTGATAAATTATACATCATTAGATTCGTCTTGATGGTGCGAGTGTCACTGGGTATGAAATTCGTTAAAATAAAAAAAAAATGGCGGATTTTATGCAGTTTCAAAGTGCACCGCGGTCGGGTTTTTTTTTAATAATTAAAATACCAGATTCTCGATGTATCAGATCCTCAGTATACCAAATACCCAAAATAATACATCCAACAAAATCATTTACATCCTTGAGTAGCCTACGATTTTATAATCTAGTGTAACGGGAATGTGGTAAGACAGGAATCTGATAAATCGAGAAACTGGTATATTGAAAAATCTGGCATTCTGGAAATGCGGTAGTGTAGGCATGAGCGAACCTTTTGACCGTCATATCGCGAGGCAAATCGCTGCCTTCCTGACGCCAAGACCAAAAAGCCTAATTTAAAGAGAATGAGATATTATTTAGAAAGGTATATATTTAAGGTACTTTTGAACTGGGTAATGTGTGGACATTTGCCGACCTGGCGTTGAGGGCACGAAATTGCGCTGTCGTGTGTTGCTGTGGCGGTCAAAAGGTTACAAAAAACTAAGACAAAACACAATTTTGACGCATTCCCATAGTTTTAATCAAAAACAGGAAATGTATAAGGAAAATGATAACACCACATGCATTGATTAAATTTTATTTTATTTTACAAAAACTCTAAGGCACACATTACAGTATGGTATTGTACAAAAAATATAAAATTATATTCTCAACATTGGACGGACGAGTTAAGTCACAAGTTACAATCATATTCATGTCATAGAAAAACATACAACTGAGATTCTTAAAGGAATGTAAAGAGATATAAAAGTAGTTGGTAATTGGTATTAAAAGGAGGTATGTGCAGTCAGCGTCAAATAGTCTGTAGCACCTAATACGTCTTTATTACTATAAGCACAAAGACGTGTTACGATATATATGGCGCTTTGGATGCTACAGACTATTTAACGCTTACTGTATTACAATTTTAGTATCGTGTCACTTTAATAAGGGGCAGCGTCGCTCACTCTCAGGCGCTTACGGGTCACTCACTGGAGATTGTGGGCTAATGGGTGTTTTTCGAAAAAAAACCCGAGGTAGCTACCTTATCAGAATATGGACTTTTGAGCTTTTTTGGCTAAGAATCATTAGTACTTTCGAACCCTATACGTGAAACATCGTGACCCAAATCAAGTATTCCATTACGTCACCTTTTTGTATTTATTTTTATTTTTTATTTATTTATAGGTTTGCCAACAGATACAACACCAAAATGATTATAGATAGAATGAATACATAGCATGCATGAGTGTTTATCCACTTATAGGCAAACACAGCATGCGATTTTTATAAGCCAGCTATACAAAGTGAGAGACGCACTATATAGTATAATAACACTGATGCGTATAAAACTAATTAAATCTAAATAACTAATTTGTAAAGTCTAAGAAATTGCATTTCTGGAGGAAGTTTCTAAATTTGTACAGAGTCATTGACAAAAGATCCACTCTAGTAGCCTTATATAAATTATTGTGCTGCTTGCAAATTCTTGGAATGACACCGTGCGATCCTAGGTTTGTTCTATAGCTGTTGACTGCAAAAGGACGGAAATTTACTATACGGGAGTAAGGTTTGGGCACTGAGTAACTAACTTTACTTAAGAGCTGCGGAGAATCTATTGAACCATTTAAAATTTTGTAAATTAAGACTTGATCGGAAATCCATCGACGATTTTCCAAGGATGGTATACGGAAAAAATTTAGTCTCTCCTTATAGGTTGCTAGGGAAGGAAGTTTCTTTTGATGAATGGATAGATAATACAGAAAACGCTTTTGGACCCTTTCAATTCTGTCATGGTGGCATCTATATTGGGGGTTCCAGACATTGGAACAGTATTCTAAGAGACTCCTAACCAAAGAAACATATGCAGTTATCAGAGCTGTTTTGCCTTTGAATACCTTTCCATTACGCCAAACGAAACCTAACAAGATGTTTGTTTATGTTAATTAGTATGAAAATGGCGTAGTGGAAAAATATTTTTCCTTACACAATTTTATTTACATTTTTTCACGTATAAGGTTCGAAAGTACTAACGTTTCTGAGCCAGAAAAGTCTCAAAAGACCTTATTCTGAGAAATCACAATATCACGGTCATATCGTTCCTAATATGACCCGTGAACTAAGATTGACGTTGAAATTATGAAATATCGTAAAGGTACTAAAATAATCAGAAACTTTGACGTTGACCAAACTGTGTCAAACGACTGTCGTGAGACACATACTACTAATAAAGTGTGACAGTGACAGGTCATGCTCTGACGCGCAACAAGCTAAGTCGCGGACAGTTGCGCTAGTCCGGCTGATGACTATAAAACACTGGTACAGTTTTAATAATGTAAAATATAATTCATGACATAAAGAACTAAAAAACGTTATTACATAAATTCATTTTGGTTTATAATATTAACCTAGTAGAAGCTGTCTTGATTTACGTAAGAAAATGTATAAAATTTATAATAAGCGTTATTTCCAAAATAGTACATGAATTATTTTTCTTAGAATTCCTATTGATTAAATGCGTTTTTCTTACTCACAATCGTTCGTACTTTCGAACGTAACACGCGATAAATCGTATCCTTATTTTGTGTATGAAAAATGTTTCCAGTGCGTCACGATCAATAGAAATAAAAAAACGTACAAAAAACGTTACGATCTGGAATGGAAATTTTGGGACAGAATATTTTGCATATTAGGTTCGAAAATACAAAACGATTCTAAGTTAAAAAAAAAGCTCCAAAAGCCAATATTCTAAGAAACACAAGATCATTTTAAACCCTGATAAATGAAGAATTTACAAAATACATAAAACGATACTAAACACATTGTTTGGCAGTCTTTTCACTAAAATACACATACAAATAAAAAATCTGTGTAAGTAAACAATATTTCATTACATACGAATACAATATCACACCTAACAGAAGTAAAACAACTAAAACTAATAAAAGCAGCTATTTTTAATCTCCAAATAAATGCTTTTTTTTATTTATTTCATACAGACAAACTTCAGATCCATTTTACGAGACTTTTATTATAACAACTGCCAGTAAAGCCTGTTTCTTGTTGCCTTTTTTAGTAAAGCACTTTCTACTTACCAAATGCACTTTTTATGTTAAAATCGGCGATACGATTATTGATAAATATATACATTGAAACATTTAATGTGTTTTACTGTAGTCAAGGCCAGACATCAAATTATAAATAATAAAATATTTCAATTTCAAATAAATATATTGATTCGAACACATCGAAATCACCAATTTCCTTAAAATAAGGGTCATTCTCAAAAAATAATGTCCGTAGTTAGGGCTTTATAAAACAATCTCTTAATCTTGTTCCTTTCTGTAACGAAAGTTAACCATATAAATTGTATGGTAAGTTTTGTTATAGTAATTATCCGATCAACTGGGCTAATGTTGTTAACGAATACAATGCCATTGAGAGGTAAACCACAAATTAGGATAACGAGAATATAGTGTCAAAAAAGTATAACTGCCTTGAAAGATCATTAGATTTTAGATTCTATTTACTAGACAGTAAAGTGTAAATGCAGTTATAGATAACTGCGATCTTAATTTGTTTTGCATTTCACATTCGCCCGACGGTCTGCAAGTGCGTATTCCGTAGAGAAAAGACTTAGAGATACTATGAGCTTTCAACGGATTATCGGTTCTATGACCGTAATGATAAGGCGGCAAATACTTTCAAACAAAAAATAATAATGCATTTTGCTTTTACAGATTTAACGGGGAGCCAGGTAGACCGCCCGGGTTTACTCGTGTTACGCATTGTTATTTTTTTTGGTGGTATTGTATTCTATCAATGGCATTGTTCGCTCAATGGCATTGTATTCTTTAACAGCATTAGCTCTCTTGAACGGATAATTTCTATACACAAAGGAACAATATTAAGAGGTTGTTTTATAAAGCCCCTAACTACGGACATCATTTTTTGAGAATGACCCACAACACATAGGCCAATTTTCGAGAAAATGCCGGTTTTTACATAAAAGTGTAATTTCGAAGGTTGAACATTGTGTGCCAGTAAGATAGGTATGAACAGATTGTATGTTGTTAACAAACCGATTTAAAATCTGAACACAAAATGTGTCATATCCGGAAGATCCGGATATGACATACTTTTTATATAGATAACGATGCTTACAATTCTAAAAGTAGAGATATGTCTTGGTCCTTAAAATAATTATGTCTCTTATGATTTTCAATTTGTTAGGAAATTATAGTTATATTATAATATAACAAAACCTAATAACCCTATTAAATCGGTTTGAAAAGAAGAGCTATGTAAAAATAATGAGAGATTCATGAAAGGCAAATATGTGGGCGATTTTTTAGAAGACTACATATTTTCTACGGTGGGTCTACTCTTATCTACATACAAACAGTGGCGTTCATCTTAACAGGGCCCGATAAACATACAAATAGGTCAATTAAAATGAACGACAGTGTACAGGCACTTCAGCTTAATATAAGTAAATAGCATCAAAATTCATGGACGGAGTTATATTAAGTGTATAAAAATATATCGAAATATGTTATTGCTATTGAAACGTGTATGTAAATGCTAGCTGAGATGAGATTCGATATTAGTCATTTTTGTTTTGGTCTACTGGAAAGACCATCTGGTCTACTGAGTAGACCAACAATTTTCTTCACAAATGTTATTTTTAATTATTTCTGTCAGAAGAAAAGTTCGTGAGTTTATCATAATCA
The DNA here is from genome assembly GCA_947034925.1 of Eudemis profundana. Taxonomy (NCBI): domain Eukaryota; kingdom Metazoa; phylum Arthropoda; class Insecta; order Lepidoptera; family Tortricidae; genus Eudemis; species Eudemis profundana. Next base: position 2,516,231 of record OX344799.1, read on the forward strand.
ATGAATATAACGTGGTCTTTTCAGTAGACCAATCATATATAATTAAAATTGCAATATCTAAAGTCACATTGATAAAAAGGCTATCTATTTCAAAATTCATTCGCTATTTTTTTTATTCTTATTTCTACCTGCGACACAGGTCTTTCCGTCTACTCTATCATGATTTCAAAATGGACGACACCCATTTTCTCCTTCCTGTTGTAAATAATGTTCTTGGCCCACGCCCGGCATTCTATGTTTATCACAATTCCCGCTGAAATAAAGGAAATATGATTATAACACCTTTCTGCTATACGGCCCAAGACAATTTTAAATACAAATTATGAAAGTGTTACCCACTTTAACGACACTAGCAAATTCATATACAATAAAAATATTGAAAACTCTTTCAATTAAAAAAAATATTTATTCAAATCTGGATATAAAAGACGGAGAATCCCCTCCTTTTAGCGAAGTCTGTTAAAAAGTCACGTCCCCAAAAATGCATCACTATTTGGCTTCGTCCTAGCGACAAAATAATTATAACGATGTTTAAACATTTTCCAAAGAAAGTGTATGTACATGTGTTTTTTTTTCTTAGAATATTTACTTTTTGGGTTTTTCTTGCTTAGAATCTTTTGTACTTTCGAATCTAACACACGACTAGAGATGTGCCATTCTCGGAAACGTTTCTCCGTTTTGTATGGAGAGAGAACGTTCTCGAGAACATTTCCCATACAAAACTGAGAACGTTTCCGAGAATTCTCGAGAACGGCACAACTCTGCACACGACACGATAAATTGTGTTCCAAATTTTTGTATGAAAAAAAAATGTTTCCAGTGCGTCACGTCCATAGAAAAAAATCTTCCATACAAAAACGTGACGATCTGAAATGGACATTTTGGGACACAATTATTCTTGTATTAGGTTCGAAAGTACAGAAAATTCTGAGTAAGAAATAGCCAAAAACTAAATATTCAAAGAAAAAAACACACATGTATATTTTTTTTAAAAACACCGTGTATGATGCCCATTTAGTCCGATCTTCGTGCACAAAATCAGCATTAGCAATGTACTTGAAGCAGCTCCTGATAAGGCAGGCATGCGTTGATAATTTCTCAACCTTCGACGTTGACAATAATACGCGTGTCAATACAACGTAACGCTGAAAGGCGTAAAAATAACTGTTATTTATGTGGTAATCGAAACGTATCGGTTACCCAGGCGTTAGGATAACTAGAGACTACTAGTTAACTAGTTGCTAGTGTGTGACTAGTTAGGGGGAGACTAAAAAAGGGGGGGAAATATGGCACGTTGACGGACTACTAGTATTACTTGGTACAGTCAAGTGCAAAACATGTATCGAATAAATCTTTTCATAAATATGGTACGAAGAACGACGGGAGGTTTGAGGTGGCAAACATTAACAATAGTACATTACAACTAGGGTGGTAATACAAAGAAAGGCCGAGATCGCAGATGTTTGCAGCCCGAGCTGCAAGCGAGGGACGTAAATATCCGATCGAGGGCTTTTTTTATTACCTCCCGTGTTTTGTACATCATTTTATATCTACACTTGGCCAGACAGCGGCTTTTTCCGTACGCGTAGCATGCTGTAAAAGCCACTTTATGGCCAGGTGTGGCATAAAAGATAGTGACGTGACTGCGTTTGTAGTCAAAATATGCGTGCATACAAATGCTCAAAAATAGGAGTATACTCGTACCTTGTGCAGCGGCAATTTTATAGTAAATCATATAAATTTAATACTATTTCTTGTTGCCCATTGTGTATTTTGACGTTTGGAGTCCCTTTACACCTCCAAAACATGTTTTGACAACGGAGCATACATTTCCATTCATTTGACGACACGTTTAGCTTAGTGGGAGTGACACCGCCCACGAAACTTGAGGTCCCGGGTTCAAATCCCGGTAAGGGCAAATATTTGTGTGATGAGCACGAGTATTTATAGCTGAACCATAAATTGCGTTTCGCGGCGGCGCGGAATTGAAATGTCTACGTGTGACGTAAATAACGACAACCTAGTACGAGATTTTCAAGTTTCTGTATGAAAATTGAGCGAAAGTCATTACAACCACATTGTTGCAGAAATAAATTATTTAATTTCACCTCCCATTTCGGCCCACTTTAAAAAAAAAGTAAAAGTGGTATAAGATTTTTTTTTATCTAGGAAGCTCAGGTTAGCTACTTTTAAAAGTATTCCAAATTTCAAATCAATAACAGCAGTAGTTACCGAGATATCTGACTGTGAAAAACGGGCAGACAGAGCGCACCATAAGGTTCCTTTTTTACCATTTTGGTACGGAACCCTAAAAAGGCGCATAGTGATGTTGAGCTTGTCGGTCAGCGGAAAAATACCGACATTTTTGTATCGAGAAAATACCGGTATCCAACCCCTGCGCGATAGAGACGATCGGATGCGGGTCAGCTCCGTCTGGTCGTCGGATTCAAACGACAGTTGTGTTAGGGAGAGAGGCTTCTGTAGGTAGTACTAATACTTTCTGTGGTCGGGTGCAAAAAAAGCCGCGTAGTGATGTTGAGCTTATCGGTCACAGGGGTTTTTTTAAAGCCTGATAAACTTGCAATTCTTCCTGACAGTTGCAAAAATCGGACCAGGTGGGAGCCGTGGCGTTCCCTGGGGTCGAACCAGGTCGCTGGCCGCACCACGACTAGGTGGGGGCCGGGGGCACCTGGGTTCAAACCAGGTCTCTTGTCCCGGTCCACCTTGCGAGGGTCGGAGTAGGTGGGGGCCGGGGGCGCCTGGGATCGAAACAGGTCGCTTGTCCCGGTCCACCTTGAGAGCGTCGGACTAGGTGGGGGCCGTGGGCACCTGGGGTCGAACCAGGTCACTTGTCCCGGTCCACCTTGAGAGGGTCGGAGTAGGTGGGGGCCGGGGGCGCCTGGGATCGAAACAGGTCGCTTGTCCCGGTCCACCTTGAGAGCGTCGGACTAGGTGGGGGCCGTGGGCACCTGGGGTCGAACCAGGTCTCTTGTCCCGGTCCACCTTGCGAGGGTCGGAGTAGGTGGGGGCCGGGGGCGCCTGGGATCGAAACAGGTCGCTTGTCCCGGTCCACCTTGAGAGCGTCGGACTAGGTGGGGGCCGTGGGCACCTGGGGTCGAACCAGGTCACTTGTCCCGGTCCACCTTGAGAGGGTCGGACTTGGTGAGGGCCGGGGGCGCCTGGGGTCGAACCAGGTCGCTTGTCCCGGTCCACCTTGAGAGGGTCGGACTAGGTGTGAGCCGGGGGCCTGGGGTCGAACCAGGTCGCTGGCCGGACCACCTTGAAGTTACGCTGATTGCTCAAAGTGAGCAGCGGACCAGCGGGAAGGTTGAAGCGGATCAACCTGTCCTTATGTGAGTGTGTGAAAGTCACAAGGGGTATAAATGTCTCCGCCAACTAGCTTAATTAGCTATTTGGTTAGCTGCCTAGCCTTTTCATTAAACACACTCCTTATTTTAGGTTAGGTTTGTTAGTCAGCTCGTGACCCTCAGAGCAGATATAGAAGCCCCGCGCAGCTTCGTCGCGGGCTTCGTCGACCTGCTGGCGGGTCATAGTTTAGTAAAAAGGCTTGACAGTTAACCAAATGGCTGGTTAAACTAGTTGGCGGTTTTTTTTCCATAAAAATGACTTACTTCTCGGCCGTTTGAGGTGCAGCGCTACTAGCGGGCTGAGGTAGCCCTCGGCGTTCTCGTACGGGTAGAAGTATCCGGGGAACCCGCGGCGAGGGAGGTAATCCACGGGACCGATGTTCTCCTGGTCGGCCGGCGTCTCGCCCTGGCAGGATATCCACACCACGTTCGTCTGGAAATAATAGTACATTACACAACTAGGGCGGTAAAACAAACCCCACACACAAACCCAAAGCAACCTCGATCGCATATTTACGTCGCTCGCTTGCAGCTCGGACCGCAAACATCGCGATCTCGGCCTCCCGTGTTGTGTACATAATTTTATGTCTACACTTGGCCAAAAAGCGGCTTTTTCCGTACGCGTAGCGTGCGTTAAAAGCCATGCCTTGCACGCGCCACGGGCCATGGCCCGGATGGCATACGTCCCGGTACGCCGGGACATGTCCTGGTTTGAAGCATGGTGTCCCGGCGTCCCGGCCGATAAGAAAATTGTCCCGGTTTAATAATCATAGTTATTTAGTAGGGGGCTGGACTTAGTAAATTATAATATACTTACAATAAACACGACTAACTAGCTAGCTAAGCGCCTACCAACAGAGATCCCGACTGGCGGGTTGCTGGCATTGAATGAATGGCAAAAATTGTTTTGTGTTTAGGCAAGGACTAAACCTTTAAAAACTTACCTATTAGTAATAAAACAACTTAAACGGATTAAATCGCGCATATTACTACATTTTAAGTCCCGACGTTTCGTAACCCTTTTCAGCGTTCGTGGTCGCGGGTAGACAAATACGTCGGGACTTAAAATGTAGTAATATACGCGATTTAATGCGTTTAAGCTGTTTTAATACTATGAGTGATAATCGCGGACACCGAAGACAATATAACATACCTATTGTTGTAATAAAAGTTCCATTTTTTCTACCTTTACTACTTTTTCTTTAAATGTCCCGGTCTGAGTCCCCATACTTATGGCAACCCTACCTAGGGTAAATAGAGCCCTGGGTATGTACCTGGTTGGCCGCAGAGGACAGTGACCGGATGTGCGTCTGCAGTTCCATCGGCATGTCCGCCGGAAGCTCGTGGGGCTCGTAGAATTCAGGGCGCCACCCGTAAATCCTGAAATAGGAATAATACACTTTAGATGATATTTAAAGTTTAAACAGTAACACTTAAGAATTAAGACACTATATGTGAAACACATAATAGGCTATTTAATGACAGTGCAAATCAGATTATTATGAAGCGTCAAAACGCTCAGAAAGTATGCAGTTTAGTATGAAATACTGACTTGTGACGCCATGCTCAACATGGTGCCTTATTTTTAGTTTTTGCCATTTTAAAATCGTTGGTGACACGAAAATTAGTGTAGTTGATTTTATTCGAGCAGTTTTGGAAACGTACTTTGATGGTTTGAGTTAACTAATTAATTTTGATTGATGTTAAGCACCCTACTACAAAGCACGGGAAGTAAGTAATATTATTCTCAGCCTTCACGATTATTATTTATTATGGGAAGTAAGGTCACATTTTAAGAAACATATAGTCAGCCGACGGACTCGTTCAGACATAGCAATTTTTCGGGAGCCGCAGGGTGAGACGCGAGAGTGACGAGTCCGAATAGGGATGACGACTGGGTTAAAACTATATAATTCTATTTAGTCCGTCAGTTAGATTATGGAAAAATATGAGACACGTATATTTTGGTTTAACAAAATATTAAAAATCGACAAAGTTATAGATCATCGAACTTCTGGAGTGGGGGCTTGTGACGTCACTCCTAGGTGAAATTTGTACCTAGGTGTGACGTCACTGGAAACTTCTAAGCACTCTATCCTCGTCATTTTTTGTTTGTCAAACAAAAGAAAAAATACGTGTAGAATATTTTTTAATAATCTAACTGACGGACTAAACAGTTTTTTTTAGTCGTCTAGCCCATTGTATACATCGCCATGCTAAGAAATTAGGGACGTCGGTACATTTAGACTGCGTAACAACGCAATTACTGTCATAGGCGACTTTATCAACCGATGTTCAACCGGGTGTCCTTTTCACTTGTTCACAATTTCATATGACTTCATCGGTTTTAACGGGGAGAAAGTACTTTATTTGATTGTAGTCTAACCCTTCAAAACCTCACAAGAAAATCAATACGTACAGCCACCACCACCAGTTACACCACAAAGTTTCAAAAATATGCATGTGTCTTATTTATTATTATAGCAGTAAGGTTTATGTATACATATTTTGGAACTTTTTGTGGATATTTATCTTTTCCCTTGACTGTACTGTTGAGCATCGGAAGATGCAGCGGGGACCTCTTCCCGTCGTAGTTGAACATGTTCTTCCCTTCTCACACTAAATCCCAAGCTAAAAACCAATACTAATTCCCTTCCAGACTTCTTAATACCGAGCTAGAACCACACTTGTTGAGCTTGAGGAAGATGCAGGGCGAGGACTTATGGAAGGAGAAGTGGTTCTCCTCTATACAGGGCTCGTATAGACCTCGTCCGGCGGCGGGGATCTCTTCCAGTCGTAGTTGAACATGTTCTCCCCTTCTCACGCTAAATCCCACGCTAATAACCAATACTAATACCCTTCCGGACTCTTCTAAACACCGAGCTAGAAGCAATACTCACTTGTTGAGCTTGAGGAAGATGCAGGGCGAGGACTTGTGGAAGGAGAAGTGGTTCTCCTCTATGCAGGGCTCGTAGCCGCTGCGGATGTCCACGTCGCAGACCTTCCCTGGTGGAGGGGATCTCTTCCAGTCACAGTTGAAGATGTTCTGGCCAGCACCAGCCGTTTGGCCCTTCTGTTTGTACACTGGAAACAAAAATATGTAAAATTAAGTAACTTTTATTGCAAACCGTGAACATTCTCGTATCGTCCACATAGAACATCACTCTTTACCCCCCTCCCTGGCCTTCGTCATTTTCCAAACATTTTCCACTTATTTACTGTTGTCACGTTCAATTAGACCGGAAAGTCCAGATAACAAATAATCAAGCAGTGTACACGACATAATTCCAAAAAATTATCTTCAGTAGAGTCAGGAATTATGAGGTTTCGCAATAAAGCTGCTATAGGAATAGATGAATCTACGAAGTTTTTGGCTGATCCAAGTAATTAATTATAGAAATGGGTATTGTGAATAGATATTATGCATAATGTGGACTTATTTTACTCCATACATTAGTACCACAATCAATAAAAATTATAAACATGCATTGATATGATAAGAAGTCTAACTCTAACAGATAGCTACATATGTAATTATATCCGACGTACAAAACATTTGGCTTCCGATCTCTAATTTAATATATCTCTCTCGTTTAAAATAGAACAGATTGATAAGATGCACCATATGCATGTTTAGAGCACTGCCACTTCAGCTGTTTACTCAAGTACACTGGGTTCTCGGAGCAACGTATCTATCAAAAATACTAGTATTTAAGCTGGAATCGCGTTTTTGCTTTTGTATTTTATTACGCGCAATAAAACCTATAGTTCGTACCAGATAACAATAGACTCTAGAAGGACACAGAAGCAGGAATTCCAAACATTTTCTGTAAAGTTGTAATACGTGTAATATTTATTTCATTTAAAATTGTAAGACAGTTTGTAAACCATAAAATAAACATTCACTTCTTCTTCGCGATGAAGTGACAATGACAACGCACGCTAGAGCAAACACTCATGAATTGAACGTTACAAAAAACTATTCATCTTTTAGGTACTTACTTAGGATTAGCAAACGATTACTGAAAAAGTATTCAATTAAACCAGCATATGAATTAGACATAACTATTTGATAATGACAGCTCATATCTTGAATGTTGCTTATCTCTGGCTCTTTGGGTATTTTATAAGGATACTTTTTTATTTTCAGCCAACCAAAAAGTATAGACATCATCAATATTTAATTTTTGACCAACTTCCTTACAAATGTATATTTATTGAATGTCAACCGAAAACCGGCACTAAAAAGAACCTCTTTTTTCTTCTGTCTATTCCTATACGGAACAGACTGCAATGTGATGAAGCCCAGCAGTCCGGAGGCCGAAATGCCTTTGATATAATCTGACTGGCATCAAGTAGCCCAAAACCGGGGGAAACGTAACGTTGTTCTCTTATGTCAGAGGCAAAGATACTCTGAGTTGTGGAGCTAATACCCAAAGTAATCATTTGAGATAAACGCCTTGAGCTGGTCTTCCCAATACTTATAGGAGTTATATTTGATAGTTTGCAAAGCAAATCTGGTCCCCCCAGGACATAACATTAGCTACATTCTATTAGGACACACTATACACTCGCCCATACACCACTTTGTCTTACAGTTATAGTCACACAAATACACTTTACACAATTTCTCAAGTTAGGTTAACTATAAATTCTATCTTAGTGTGCGGTGGCCTAGCCCCCCACTTAATTATTTCCTATCTTGTTGGAGACCCTGCTCACAGAGCCTACAGGCAGTCAGCGTTATAAAAAAAAAAACCGGCCAAGTGCGAGTCGGACTCGCGCACCGAGGGTTCCGTTCAAACTCATAAGTAGATACATGAATAATTCAAGAAAAACTATATGGCGATTAGTTTAGTTGGAGCAAATAAGTATGTGATAAGATTTTTGCAAATTTCTCAGAAACGGTGCAAGTTAGGAAAACCGTTTTATTTTTCCTGTAATATATAGGACGACATTAATAATTGGTAATTATTACAGATTTTTCTGTTCAGTAACTTCGAAGATAATAGGGGGGGAATGGTATTTTTTTTAACGTTTTTCGCCATAAATCAAACACTACATATTTAAAAAGAAATACAAAAATAGTGTTTTAATCTACAAATCAAGCCCTTTCATTTGATACCCCACTCGATATAATAGCCCTAATTTCAATTTTCAGGGTCTCATTACGGACCCCTTTAAAAAAAAAATAAAAAAGTTACAAGACTTTTTTTACATCCAATAAGCTCGGGTTAGCGGTTCTTAACACTATTCCAAATTTCAAGTCGATAGCATCAGTAAATCCTGAGATATCTTGCTGTGACAGACGGACAGACAGACAGACAGACAGACAGACAGACAGACAGAGTCGCACCATAAGGGTTCCTTTTTTACCATTTTGGTACGGAACCCTAAAAGCAACTCTGGTACTTATCGTGGAGGAAATGTAGCAAAGAAGAGAGACAAGTTGTCAATCTTCGGCCGTTTAGAGCGCGCGATACGTATTCAAAGTCGAGGCGCAGACGGTGCAATTCGTACTGCATTCGTAAAACTTTGCTTGTAGTGCGTTCGTACACGGCGCGCACACATTCAAGCGCGCGATGTACCTTTTGTAGGAAGAGAAATTACTGCTATTATACTGTCCACGTAGCAAGACCAATTTGACCATGGGAACTGGAATCCTCTCGCCACAGTATAATAGCAGTATTTTTTTTCCCACAAGAGGTACATCGCGCGCCTGAATGTGTGCGCACCGTGTACGAACGCCCTACGACGCGTAATTGCGCGTCTGTGTGAATCCGTGTCGCGCGCTCATAAACGGCCGAAGACTACTTGTTCGTCTCTATTGGGACCGAGCGCGACGACAGCGCCACGTGATAGGCGGCCATTATGGACAATATTGTCACCGCTGTCAAACAAGAAGTAAGTAAATATTGTAAAAAATATTAATGAAATCTTGTGTTATTTTACTATATTACACAATTTTGGACAATGGTAGTCAGTAACATTATTGCCAATAATATTAAAATTGTTGTTTTCAGTGAGAAAAGTCAGCGACAAAAATGTCAATTTTAGCCGTAGCAAGCGCTGTGATCGTTTAGGCTACCCCCTCCACCCGCTTTGCACTCTGCCAATACTTTGATCTTTAGACGGCGGCTTAAAGATCAGATTGGAAAAAACAGAACGCCAAAAATTATTGTATATCTAATCACCTGATAGGAACTCCTTGAGCTGATCCTCCCAGTACTTGTAGCTGTCGTATCCAGTCCCCTTGTACCAGATGAGGGTGCTCCGCACGTCAGCTGGGCGCGGCCTGAACCCAAGTCCTGGACTGGTTCCAATCACGCTGTACTCTTGCTGCAGCCGCGGTACTCGAGGGTTGATGAACTGCTGCAGGAAGGTCGTCATGCAGATCGCGAAGAGAAGAATGAGGGACGCGTAGAAGATTGCGTAGAAGAGGAGGAGTTTGCCTGTGGACAATGGTTAAATTATTTATGCCACACCTGGCCATAAAGTGGCTTTTTCCGCACGCTGCACGCCGCTTTCTAGCCAAGTGTAGACATAAAATGATGTACAGAACACGGGAGGTAATAAAGGAAGTCCTAGATCGCATATTTACGTCCCTCGCTTACAGCTCGGGCCGCAAACATCTGCGATCTCGGCCTTTCTTTGTAGTACCACCCTAGTTGTGAAATGTACTATTATAAGTACTAGAAAGCAGTGGCGTGGCATAAGATATCCTCGGGCAAGCCGGTGCAGATTTCGGCGTACATTTTCCTTAAGAGCTGTAGAATAAGTGCTCAAATGCCTGATATTAGGCAAGCCGGAAGGAATGACGCTGCTAGCTAATTGATTAAAATGTAAAAGGAATAATAACTTATTCGTTTTTTGCATATTTTTGAATTAAAATTGAATTAACTTTAATGTGTTGAACAAGCTAGCTGCATCATCAGACGAGTTTATTAATAAGAAATCGATGTTAGTTACAAAATATTTGGCTGCAATCGTTTCCCAGATATTATATTTTATGTAAGTGACCCAGAATATTTGCCCTCGAGTGTACTATCGAACTGTCAAAGTGTCCCATTTAGCTATTTATAGTGTTTATGTAAGCACTAGCTCCCTGATTGACCCGCCCCAGGTTGACCTCTAATTAATCAGCTTACGAGGCTTCTTCTAATTGGATTCTGTTATGGCAGGTGTCTGCAATCTTATTAATCCTATTTTGTTATTTTAAGATCGTTTACAGCTGATGAGGATTTATAACATTTTTTTGTATTTATACCTGACTCGCCTCATATTCTAACCCACTTAAAATAACTGGCCAAGAGCATGTCGGATCATGCTCAGTGTAGGGTTCCATAGCCGTAACTATAAGGTAAAAAAAAATACGATGTAAAAAAAAGTACAACAAAAAAAGAGCGTATCTTCATAGCAATTACGTCCTTTTGTTGAGAAGCGCAGTTTATTGGCAATGACTCAAAAACGGTTAATCCGATCTTGTTGAAAATAATTTTCGTTGAAAGTATTAATTAAGCGTTATCTTTGTAATTTTTTTTATATTTTTCGGACACATGGTTTAGAAGATAGAGGGGGGGGACACAATTTTCACTACTTTCGGAGCGATTATTTCCAAGGGTATTATTCACTTAATCAAAAACATTACTTTGAAACTTTATAGTGTTTTTGAAAGAGCTGTCGAAGTATGTACCACACGTTGATATTTTCTGAAAAAAATTTTTTTTAGCTTCTGTAACATGTATGGAGTGCCCCCCCTAAAAATATTTATTTTAGTTATTTAACTACCAAACTAAGTAGCGGCTCATGCAAGACACCTATATTCTAAATTTCATCAATATCCATCGTGTAGTTTTTGAGTAAAATGCCTGTGACATACGGACAGACAGACGGACGGACATGACGAAACTATAAGGGTTCCGTTTTTGCCATTTTGGCTACGGAACCCTAAAAAGGATCTCAGTTTGTTGCGATATCATTTTATGTATGTTCCCCAGTAACTCGAATTAGAAAATACGCTATTTTACAACTTTTTTCTGTGGTATGCTATAGAAATATATGGGGTGGTATAGTATGGGTTCGAGTCCTGGTCATAGGTGAGGGCCATTTAATTTTTCTGTGTAAGTGCTTTGATTCCTTGTATCTATATATGTAACGTAAAAATGTGGTGTAATTTACCCGCATTAAAAACTAATAAAGAAACATCGTGTTTCTTTCATATACTATAGAAATATGTTTAAATAATAGAAACAACTTCAATGTCATAAAAACTCACCGAAATACAACAAAGGTAAAATCACTTTTTTAGTCTTTCCTATAAAAAGCCTCATAACGCTTCATACTAAAGCATACTAGGGATGTTATGTCAGACGGTCATACTTTGTACAGGGAAATCAAGAATTTGCTCCAGTTATGTTTAACTAGTGTTTATCGTGACGGTTTATAAAAGTTTATTGTCTATTCAATTGTACTAAAAATTTATAATATTTTCACACTTTTAAAATGGACTTTTCCACTCAACTTTGAAAACTCATAAAACAAGTTACAGTTTAGGTATCAAACTCAAAAGTTTAACTTATTTCCTTATTTTACTTATTTCAAGATTTAAGATCCTGTATTTTATATAATTTTAACAAATTTCGGTCACAGTAAACATCGTTATTTTTTTTGTTTGAATGGGTATACTCCTAGTAGAACCCATTGTCATGAGGCCATAATCCGATGGATCTTAGACAAATAGAGGGTCTCTTCAAATATTATAGGTACACCTATAGTCAGACATCGGGGTGTACTCGTATACCCGATAGAGTGGACCATGAGCCTTCTTTACTGGACCTTCTGCTAACCACGCACCCAGATGGCTATCGGATCTCGATCGATGCCCCTCTCGGGTCGTCTGATCATTGTCTGGTCTCATCTGTGGTTCCTCTCTCGCGTTCTAAACGGGCTGGCCCCACCGGGACCCGAAGAGTTTGGCGTTATCGGTTAGCAGACTGGGATGGTTTGCGAGAATTTTACGCATCCTACCCATGGAGGCAGCTATGCTTCTCGTCAGATGATTCTGATGCTTGTGCTGATTCAGTTGCTGATGTGGTATTGCAGGGGATGGAATGTTACATTCCAAACTCAGTGATCCCCATCGGTGGTCAGAATCAGCCATGGTTCAACAGGCCAAGTGCTGAAGCGGTCCGCCTAAAGCAAGAAGCCTATAGAGCCTGGACCTCAGCTAGAGCCGCTCAGGATCCTAATACGTCTGACCTCAGGAAGAAATACAATGCCGCCTCTTGGTCCGTAAAGAAGCAGCTAGCGAGAGCTGTCTTTGAACATGTCGGCAGAATTGGCGACCGACTTGCAGGTTATCCCTCCGGGAGTCGTGCCTTCTGGTCGCTGGCCAAAGCTGTCGAAGGGAACTTTTGTCGGTCATCCCTTCCTCCATTGCGCACACCTGGCGATTCCCTGGCCCATACCGCAAATGACAAAGCCGAACTTTTGGGCAAACTCTTTGCGGCCAATTCGACTCTCGACGATGGGGGAGCTTTACCGCCTACTATTCCACGGTGTAATAGCTCTATGCCGGATGTACGCTTTACCCAATCAGCGGTCAGGCAAGCTCTTCGCTCCCTCGACGTCAACAAGTCATCGGGGCCAGATGGTATTCCTGCGATCGTGCTCAAAACATGTGCTCCTGAGTTATCTCCAGTGCTTACCCGACTTTTTACCACCTCTTACCGCACTGGTCGTGTCCCGCCTTCGTGGAAGGTTGCCCTTGTCCACCCTATTCCGAAAAAGGGTGATAGGTCAGACCCGTCCAACTACAGGCCCATAGCGATAACTTCTTTGCTCTCAAAGGTGATGGAGCGAATAATAAACGAACAGCTCTTGGGGTATCTGGAGGATCGCCAGCTTATTAGCGACCGCCAATATGGCTTCCGCCATGGTCGTTCAGCAGGTGATCTTCTGGTCTACCTCACTCACCGCTGGGCTGAAGCTGTTGAGAGCAAAGGAGAAGCCTTGGCTGTTAGCCTCGATGTCGCTAAGGCCTTTGACCGGGTTTGGCATAGGGCACTTCTTTCGAAGCTGCCATCATACGGGATTCCCGCGGAACTTTGCACGTGGCTATCCAGCTTTCTCGATGGGCGCAGCATTAAAGTTGCTGTCGACGGTTGCTGCTCCAGTACAATGCCCATCAACGCTGGCGTACCCCAAGGCTGTGTTCTGTCGCCAACACTGTTCATCCTGCATATTAATGACCTGTTGTGTGACAACAACATTCATTGCTATGCGGATGATAGCACCGGCGACGCTCAATACACCGGCCGTGCAAATATCCCTCGATCAGTTGTGGAAGAGAGTCGAGTGAAACTTGTGTCTGAAATGGAAGCCTCCTTAGAGCGGGTTTCCGAATGGGGCCGACGAAATCTCGTCTCGTTTAACCCTATGAAGACACAGGTCTGCGCATTCTCTGCCAAGAAAACCCCATTTTGTCCAGCGCCACAGTTTCAAGGAACATCCCTGTCTATCTCCAATAGCATTGGGATCCTTGGCGTTGACATTGCCAAAGACGTGCAGTTTCGGGGTCACCTGGAAGGCAAGGCAAAACTTGCCTCAAAAAAGCTGGGTGTTCTAAACCGGGCCAAACAGTACTTCACCCCGCGGCAGCGCCTTGTGCTTTATAAGGCGCAAGTCAGGCCTCATATGGAGTCACATCTCTGGGCTGGAGCACCAGCTTATCAGCTTGACCCCCTCGACGCCATCCAGAGACGCGCCGTCCGCATTGTCAACGATCCCATGCTTACTGACGGTTTAGAAACGCTTAGCCTCCGGAGAGACTTTGCATCTCTCTGCGTCTTCTACCGTTTGTATAATGGGGAATGTTCTAAGGAACTGTTTGGGTTGGTGCCTACTGCATCATTCTACCATCGCACTACTCGTCATCGGCAGGCGGTTCATCCCCATTTCCTTGAATCATTACAATCAACAACGCGCCGGTTCTCTAGAACCTTTCTAGCGCGTACAATAAGGATCTGGAATGAACTTCCTGCTAAGATTTTCCCACTGCGCTACAATATGGGATTTTTTAAAAAGGGTGTCATCAAATCTCTTCGAGACCGGCAACGCAGTGGCAATGCATCTAGTGTTGCAAATGTCTATAGGCGGTGGTGACCGCTTTCCATCAGGTGGGCCGCCTGCCTGTTTGCCAGTCTATATAGCAATAAAAAAAATAAAAAAAAAAAATGCTTGCCGATGCCCGTATAGACGGATTAAAAAATGGCCTTGATCAGAAACAGAATACAGAGCAGTCCCAACAGCATACTAAGAATATTAGCAAACCGGTCTGATAGTCTTTTGCAAAGACATTGGATGACGGAACTAATAAACCCTCTTACTCAGAGGGTTTACTGTATAAATTAAATTAAAACTAACAAAGATTAGCCCTAAGTACCTACTAACAATGTGGACCTTTGATGTCTTAATAAAGAAATGTTATTATCATTTGTATGTCTTTCCCGTTCACAGGACAATGGTGTCCCGGACCTTCGGGAGGTGTGCAGGGAGCCGAAGCCAACGCGTAGAGGCCCTTTCGACAATTTAATCAAAGACAAAGTTGGAGGATGCTGTCCTGGCCCGTGTCATAGGATGCACACAGAGACATCCCCTGCCAATTGCAAGAGCTATTGTTGATTGATGGAATCTAACTCTACTGGGCTATGGGTTGAGACATGACGGCGCCTGTCAGGAAAAGTGTCTCATGGCTTTCGTGGCACTGACAGACCATGACTTGCCCTCCGCTAGATGGGTGCGGAGGGCTGCAGGGTGTCGAGAGGTATGCTGCGCTTTCTCTGAGGGAACTTGCGGCGTTATGCCCTTTAACACTTCCAAGCCTGGAGCATATAGCTCTCGCGACTCCACTCTGGATGGCCGGTTAAGGCAAGCCAGAGGCGGAGGTCCTTTCACTCCCTAAGGGCCCCCAGGAGCACTCAGGTACGTGAGGTCACTACTCTGCAACAGCTCACCATTGTTATTATTGTGATTTGGCTATTTTTAGTAACACTTGCATTATTTAATTGAACAGATTAGTTTGAAGCGGGTTAAGGTGATGGCACCAATCATGGACGTGTTAAGCGCAGTAGTACCCAGTAATTCAGACCCCAAAAACAAATTTAAAAGATCATCCAAAATGTAATAATCACATACAGCATTGGTCGCCTAGTGGCTTAGAATGTGGACGCTGGATGTCAGGTCCCAGGATTGAATGCAAGCAGTTGCCTGTTGGTTATACCTATGAGTTAACTTATATAAGTTATCTGAATACTGCTGTGGGTACCAACACTTTAATGAGGGAAAAGATTGTAAGGAAACCGGCATATTGAGATAACCTGTGTGTGATTATAATCCAGTTGGTCTTGTTTCTCAAGGTTAAGAAGGTTACAAGGGTTAGAGGTCAGATGGCAGTTACTACATGGTAGTAACCAGACCTGCCAAATCTGGGATCCTATTCAGTGTACGCCAAAAGACACAAGGCAAGAAAAGATTATCCACTCCTATTCATAAATACTAAAATCACAATATTTGTAGAAATAAAAAAGGAGCAGCATTCACATAAATAGATTCATACGTACTTTCGAGGCACTTAAAAGAAAGACGATCTAAGTAGGCCATCGGCAAAATTGTTTACGAACAGCAAAATTGTTTGAAACAAAGTTTTGCTAACGCAAGCCACACCCTCGATTGTTTTTGAACTATTTAAATTAAAAACTTCATGGAAGTTATCATCAAGTACTTAATAAAATCTACTAAGTACGACAAAGTGGAAATATCAAAACTTACCCCAATCCCTTGCTGATCTTCCCTTCGAAGCATTTTTATCGAGAAAATGCGAATGCTTTCGTGAAAAAAAATCGCTGCCACTACGCGTCCCTTGGAATCTCGAAGGCTTTCTTTCAATTTCAAATTCTTCTAGCTTTGGATTTCGAGACATGTTTGTTGATTTGATATACTATTCTATCAAAAATACTAAAAAAATAAACAATGAAAATAATACGCCCAGCAGCGGCGTTGCCCCAACCGTTTTCAGTGGACGTGCGTGACAGAACTAGTGATGTGCAAATCAAGTTCGCTGTTAAGCTTACCGATTTATCGATTAACGACTAATTTAATTTGGTGCTCTTGCGTCACGCCTGCCACTTGTTAAGAAGTGACACAAAAAGTACATCACATATGTTATTTCCAATAGAAACCTGAAAATTATTTGAAACAAATCAATTTTAATTAACTAATATATTGTTTATTAAGTAAATAAAGAAAATCCTTTTAATATCATGACAAATGACTATGTCGATACCTTTAGACTCAAAGGGCGTAAGCTCCATTAGAACCTAAGGCGTTTACGTCCTTTGAGTCTAAAGGTATCGATGTCTGTCTACGGTCTCAAAAAAAATGCTGTCAGATCATGTTGTCTATTAAAGTCAATTGAAGGAAAAGATATTTCTTGTTTCCCTCCTCTCATATCATATTCTTAATTTATTTATTGGTAAAACAGTAACAAACGTTTGTTTCGAAATGGCTTCATCTTTTAATAAAATGATTATCATCGTTGGCTTCATATCTCTCTTCCATTCAGCGTTTTCAGCCGCTCAACGTAAGAACATATCAAAGTTGTGTGATTTTCATGAAATTTTGCATATTACGTATGGTTTGCTCACTAATTTAACATTTCAGATCGCTCCTATCTGAGAATCACTGCACAAGAATTCACTGGTTTACCTCTCGACGTAAGTGTTTATGTTATAAAACAAGGCTATCTTTGAGACACAAATTGATTCATATTAATTGGCCTGAGTGTTTGATTACTCACTTTTCCTTTCCAGATCGTAGTTCAAGCAGTCACAAGCCTGTTTGCAGTAATGTGGGGCGTCCTAAATGTAGCTGGTAACCTCCGTGAGATCCATGCAGCAGCCGAGCTCAATACCACGAAATGGGACACGCAGCGCAACCTGCCTTCATTCTACATCTTCAACCATAGAGGCAGGGCTCTGTCTCCGGAGTATCTACCAACCAGCACCAAAGCAGAGTTAGAGAATTTAGAGTAATTTTCAGGTTTAGTTATTTATTGTAAGTAAGGGTAAATAAATTGGTTAATTTATTATTCAGTCGTTTTACTTACTTGGAACTCAGAGTTGGCTATAGGATGGGGCAACCCAGTACACCTAGGTCTAGTAGATGTTAACATAGCTAGCCTAATAAAAATATGGTACCAAAAGCATGCAAATTAACCTGCAGTCGAACTGCCACAACATCCACAATACACAATGGTAAAATTTCTTGCCTGCAATGCCAGGTTGGCAAATGCGGACACAGTATGATACCAAGGTTAATACTGCCTACGAAGCACGAGGTCCTGGGTTCGAATCCCGGTAAGGGCATTTATTTGTGATGAGCACAAATATTTGTTCCTGAGTCATGGATGTTTTCTATGTATTTATATCTATTAAATATATCGTCGTCTAGTGTCCATAACACAAGCCTTATTGAGCTTACTACGGGGCTAGTTCGATTTGTGTAAGATTGTCCTCTATAAAATAAAGAAAAAAAAATAAAATACTAAACTGGGTGTTATGCATGGAATAGTCATCACTTAGCTTGGTCATACTAGTCCTAGTAAAAATTTTTGCATTATTCTTTCTGTATTTATCAGGTGCTTGCACCTATCTTTCATCAACAACTTATGCCATGGAATAACTGCAAAACATTGTTTTTCATAACTTATACCCATCAACAAAGCTTTATTAGCTACTAAGACATAGAACATCTTATCTAGGGCAACTTAGACTAGGTAAAATAAAAAGAAAAGATGCAAGAATAGTAAACTTTATTCTTAACAATTTTGGAACTTAACATAATAATGTAAATTGGCCCTCGCCACAAAGACTACTACACTTCTGCCGTCCTAGTCTAAAAGGCGACTTTGTACTATGAACTTCCATAGTAAAAAAGTCGCTTTTACACTAGGACGGCAGACTTAAATGCAATGAAAAGATACTTAACCTAAAAACTTAATACCTAACTAGGTATAATGTAGTCATGACTAAAAATATGTATACATTTAGGAAATTATCTGTAGAATAAGATTCTTAATCATAAGCATATTTTTTAATTTGACATTACAATTGGCAGCTAATAAATGAAGAGTTAAAAATATCACACAACCTAACTTCAACACAACAAGCTTATGTAGATATTTTACAGGTCTTTATACATTTGAATATATCAGCTTCTGAATTTATACTTCACAGTCAATTCATTGTTGTTTCAAACAGTTTTACATTTACTTGAATATATCTGCTACATGTCTATGACTAAATTTATCTTTAGTAATATATTTTATTATTCCAACGTCAAAACATCCATACTGCCATGAAGAACCTAAAACACTGTAAGAGACTGAATCTTTGGGCTGTGCACTGCATGCACATTAGACATTGTTATTTCATGTGTCAAACAAGTACTTTACACTAAGGTAAAACTGTATTGATAAACAGTTGCACACAATGAAGCCCATGTGGCGAGGGCCAACGGCTCACTTTCTCAGTCCAGAAGGTCCATGTACACAGTACACTATCTTCGGCCGCCTCTAAAGCCGCCACCGCGTCCACCGCCGCCCCGGCCAAAGCCTCCGCCTCGTCCGCCCCCTCCAAAGCCGCCCCCTCCGAAGCCGCCACCACCGCCGCCTCTGCCTCCGAAACCACCTCGCCCGCCCCCTCGGCCTCCAAAACCTCCGCCGCCGCCGCCGCGACCGCCTCCCCGACCTCCGAAGCCGCCGCCGCCGCCTCTACCGCCGCCCCCCCGGCCGCCGCGACCACCACGCTTCGCACCAGGCGGCTGCGGTAGAAACCTCTTCAAAGGCAACAGTTTCGCTGGATCTATAAAGAACTGCTGTCCATCCTTGAAGCTCTTGGCTTTTATGTTCTCTCCCAGTTTCACAGACACGTAGTAGTCGCGCAAATTGCCGAAGATTTCGTCGATTTTGCCGACTTGTTCCTTGTTCTCGAGGTAGATCGGCGCGTTGAAATACGGGACGTCCTCAATATCTACTTTACAGACGAGGTCGTCCTGCACGGTCCAGCCATAGTGCCCCAGCGCCGTGACGGTCTCAGGAGGCCCAAAATCTTGTTGCTGCCTGAAGCCTCCCCCGCCGCCGCGACCGCGGCCGCCACCGAAGCCCCCGCGGCCTCCTCGACCACCACCCCCACCGCCGCCGCCTCGGCCTCCAAAGCCGCGTCCGCCACCGCCGCCACCTCTACCGCGGAACGACATTTTCACTAATAAACACTGTACTGAATAAAAGTAACCTCAAAACGCCATGCGACAGCGGCTGGCGTGTTTATTTTGACATTGACGGAACTTGAGTTGCCAGATGATTACAAATCAAATCCCATATATTGTTAATTCTGAATAACTCTAAGCTTAGGTATCATAATTACGTAACTGCCGGTAGCTACTGTTCTGCTACTTATATTAGTTATATTACTTAAATCCCTCTTCAATTGATATTGAAGTTTAGTTACAATGAAATATTTTATAAAAGGATTTACTTCTATTTGTAACCATGACAGGATAAGTATTCCATTCCAAAAAATTATAGACATTATTTTGTAAAAGTGCTGACAATTCATACCGATTTCAGTATTGCTAAATAAAAACAATAGACAGTTATTATTCTATTCTATATCACTAAATAAATACGACATATCTTAACATAATGTCACAGCCCTGGCAATACTTTCACAGGTTAAATATTTTACTCTAATGATATGTAAAAAAATAAGTGTCAAGCGACTTTTGCATTTCTGTAACTCACTTTTGTATTTCTCATGTCGCATAGTGTAGTTTCGCTTTATGGATTATAGAAATGTGGCTTGTCTGTGGTCAATTGCTCCTAGTAGTTTTGACTTTTCTAGGTTTTAATTGTCTATAGTTCTGATAATTTTCGTTTTGAGTTTGATTTGATTTGTAGAAGGAAGGAACGAAAACAATAAAATATAAACTAATAAAAATACGTACTTTATTAAGGAGATCATTGTTGTTGGTGCGTTAGAGTACAACGCGTGATATTTTTTCCGCATAGACAGGTTTCATGGCGGCTCAAGAGGATGAACTTAAAGGTCTTAAAGAGAAAAACAATGAATTGGTGCAAAAAGTTCAATATTGGAAGATGACGGCGGCTCAAAGGGAGAATGAGAAATTGGAGTTGATGAAGGAAATCAACGAGTTGCGCCTCAAAGTGATTGTAAGTGGTTTGCACTTGCAGTGTCATAGGAAACAGCTGTAGTAGTGACAGGTTAATGACCGTATAAGTGCCCTTTTTACGTCAACATTTTTTCACTTTTTTTCTATTATTGCCTTGTTTAAAAGAAGCTCCACGAAGTTATTACTTTATAATAAAACTTTGTAACGACATAATATGATGTATTAATTAATGTATAGATAAGAGTCCGACCGAACTTTCGATTTCGGCCTAATTTCGGCTAAAAAACGGGTTTCGTTTTAGTTTCAGTTTTTGCTGCCATTCAGCCGAAACTTCGGCCGAAACCGAAACTGAACTTGTCTTTATTTCAAGAATCACTGATAATTTATTTGAAACAAGAAGTTATAACATGTTATATTAAGCTTGACTTGGCGGGGGCACTGTCATGCCCCCAGATATAAGAGACTAAATGATTAATATGCTATTTAAAAATGAAGACTGACTGATTATGATTGACATTTTTTTTCTTCCCACAACAACATGATCTTATGTGGAAGTTACGGTTTCGGCTGAAACTGAGATCAAAGCCAAAATTCAGTTTCAGCCTTGAAAACTAGTTTCCATCGGTCACTAATAGATAATAACTGTTATTCCCTCTACATTTCCAACTATTTCAAAGGAAGATATTTCTCCTCTCATTATTTTGAGAATATCAGAAAGTCTTGCTTAGATACATTTTCGAATTAGTAATTCCTTAATTGAAATCCAAATTCATATAACCCCATACATGTATAGCTTATTAAGAAAATTGTTGCAGTGCACATTTTAAACCACAGTAAATAGTGGGGTGAAATTTAAAGCACTGGATCTATAGGCAATATAAAGATGTGTTAAGTAAGGATTTTTTTGAAATTTAACTTTTAAAGGGTTGAAAAGTAGGATGGGAAAACAATATATATGTTTGTCTATCTTCTTCGATGTTGGTTGTTCTTTCTCATTTGCTCAAGGGTGAGCTGGAGGAGATCCCTTACCTTACAGGGATAAATAAATAAATAAATATTAGGGGACAATCTTACACAAATCGAACTAGTCTCATAGTAAGCTCTATTGAGCTTACTATGGGACTAGTTTGATTGGCTTGTGTTATGGATATTTACTAGATGATGATATATTAAGATAAGTTCGCCTTTGTACATAACCATTGATTTCTGTATTGCTTTTGTATAATTTTGTGTGCAATAAAGTGTTTACATACATACATACATATACCAAGCAGATGTTGATACAAATTGTCATCTTATTTATTTAATATGCACAGGCAGCTTATAGATCATGTATAGACCACAAATACCAACAAAAATTTCATTCTGAACTTTCCCAAATTAGCCTACGCTTCAAATTACCACTAATTTTAACTTATTATGTACTTTTAAACAAAATTCCAGCGTCTCAAAAGCGGCGGGGCCGCTGAAGCGCGCAAGCTCGATGCGGCGCTCCAATCAGCCAGCGAGCAAGCTTTATCCCACCTTGTGCAAGCGTCCAGCGCCGTCGCCCGCACCATAGAGCTGGCCAAGACGTACATGAGGGACCGAGAGGGTGTCGACACCGTGTCGCCGAGATGGAGCAATATTAGTAATTCTACAGAGAAGGTTGGTTAAAGCAATTGTTATACCTACTCACCTCTGATTTTATTTTGCGCCCACTCTACCCTAAGGTTGTCTGGAAGAGATCGCTTATTAGCGATAAGACCGCCTGTTGTTTACCATTTATGCTGTTTTAGATTTAAGTAGGAATGTAACGATACATAATTTTGCCGATACGATACCGATTATTGTAGTAAATAATCGGCGATACCGATACCGATATCTTGCCCCCCAAGATGTGATGCCCTAAGCAATTGCTTAATTTGGCTTATGGGTTAATACGAAACTGCTTCTGATGACGCAAAAGTGATTGGATAATCCCACTTGAATAAATGATCTTTTATCTTATCTAGGTGCACCGGGTGCCTCCGATGATGGGCGGACAGTCCATACAGCCTGTTGTCTCGTTGAGCAGGGCTACATTGAATATTAGTGGTTCTAGTAAGTTTCTCTGATATGTAGATATTTGTTTTTTTACTTACTAATACTTATTAGTTGTAATAAAAATTCATAATCACCTATAGAAAAGTTGTTCTTCATTATTTATAAGTATTTTATATAAGCGTAACTGATAAGTTTGCCTAAGGTTAACTGTAGAGAAGCCTTATATACTTTATGCCACGCCTTGCCGTAAAGTGGCTTTTACCGCACGCTACGCGTACGGAAAAAGCCGCTGGAAAAATAAAATGATGTACACAACACAGGAGGTAATAAAGAAAGCCCTCGATCGCATATTTACGTCCCTCGCTTGCAGCTCGGGCCGCAAACATCTGCGATCTCGGCCTTTCCTTGTTTTACCACCCTAGTTGTGTAATGTACTATAATATCATATATCTGTGGGATTAGTGAAAAGAAATACAAGTTACACATAACCTAGGTGCAAAAGACCTTAAGTCATACAATAGAGTTGTGACCTTTTGTACCTGGTATAAATGTGACTTGCACCCCTTTTCACTAGACCGACAGAACTGTATTGTGGTCTAGCTTTTCTTATTTAGAAACATTAAGGAAGTTATTTAATTAAAAAATACATTTTAGGACAAACATCACGAAGTCCCAACACAAGTCGCAATGTAACTGTGAGAGCTGTACCAATGCACATGCTACAAGGTATGTTCTATTGTCGTATAAAGTTTATTTTTAACCTTCTTCCATCAGTTCATGAAGTAAAATATTGCTGAGGCCCTCAAACTTCTTAGAGGTTTGACTTGGCTACCATAAAAACTAGACTTCTTAAATTTTTCTCACCATGAAACCGAATCAGTTTTCATTGGGCACTGTTTTTTTTGCACCAAGGCCATGGTTAACCTACGTACACTCATCGAGACAAGACATAATATCTTTAATTAATAATTAAATTTAACAGTATATGTCATAGGTTAACAAAATAATACTTTACCAACATTTAAATTATTGTAGCATTTGACGAAGGTAGCAATAAAAAAAATATGAATATAATATCAATGTAAGCGGTTAGAGTAGTAAGTTACTTTATGCCACACCTGGCCATAAAGTGGCTTTTTCCGCACGCTGCGCGTACGGAAAAAGCCGCTTTCTGGCCAAGTGTAGACATAAAATGATGTATACAACACGGGAGGTAATAAAGAAAGCCTTCTCTCTCGCTTGCAGCTCGGGCCGCAAACTTCTGCGATCTTGGCCTTTCTTTGTATTACCACCCTAGTTGTGTAATGTACTATTTCGTAAACGTTTCAGACGTATACATTCCACTAACGAGGATAGACGTGAGGGACCTGCCGAACAACGGCATTGAGCCCGAACCCGCGCCGGATGATAGCGGGGAAAATGACCCATTCGACGGTGAGTTCTCTTTATATGTAATTCCATTTGGACTTTCATGTGCTCCGTATGTATTTTACTTATGATTCCACGAACTGTGATTTTTTTGTTGGTATAAAAGGGTCTGTTCTATATGTAAGGTCCTAATTTATTAGTTGCAGATATTTTAACACATTATACTTTATATTAAAATAATTAACTTTAAATAGAAACTAAGAAATCTTTTCATATACCTTTTTTGATATCATTTACCTAACAAAAAAATCAATTATAATTTCGTCTAAAAAAATCACCATGTGCATTATCACATGTCACAATAACACTATCTGTCATGTTAACAATTGTTTGTCGTAAATGTCGTAACGGTTCGGCGGGAAAACTGCAAATGTCATTAGCATGGGATTTATCGACGTGAAGTGGCCAGTTACAGTTAAGTGGTACGTAAAAAAGCTACTAGAATCTGTTCAATGAGTTTTCATTTAGTAATCACATTAACAGGGTGTTATTACGTAGCAAATTTGTTTTTCCTTTTTCTCCAAAAAAACATCGTAAAAGCTATAATGTTTCATGCTTTAATATACTCCAGAGACCGAGTACTATCAGCAGTAAAAATATCTGCAACTAATAAATTAGGACCTTATATTGTCTGCCATAAGTTTAAACATCATACTGTATTGTTAGTCATAATTGACAACATTTCATGTTTTCAAAAGATCTTAATTCGAAAACCATTTGGGTAAAACTGTATTTTATGCTCAAAAAAATATTTTTGGATTTTTTTTCCCATTCATTTTGGAAAAAATCGTCAATTAGTGTGAACCGGAAGTGTGACGTCATTTTCCCTGCATTATCGAGAGAGACCTTAGTGCTGAAACGATTAAAAAGTGTATGGTATCCGGTTGTCATTTTCTGACATACTTGCCGTCTGACGTTTATTTGTTTTGAAAATTGTTACAACTGCTTAGCGGCTTTAGAAGTTTAATTCTCTTACCGTTGGTTCATTTGCACGTTTTCGAAGACCTTAAAAGACTTGGCACTTTCCCACTGGACTCCGATAACGCATTCAAACATTATTAACTTGGCATTCTTTTACCGGACACCGATTTTTTTCATATAATGAAGACATCAGAAGGTTTTTCTCAGGCTGATAGCACGAACCTGCCGCGTGTTGAAATTATGATGATGGAGTACACATCGGCAAGTGATGAATATAATCCAGCCCAAATAAGAGGAGCAAAAGCATCGTTGTCTTCCCGAACTTCCTATGTTGACAACGCTGTAACGCCTGACAGTTATTTTTTTAATCGTAATTGTCGCTCTGGATTCTAGTTTTTTTAAATCGTAATTGTCGCTCTGGATTCTAGTTGGGAAAGTGACGTCATTTTCTACATACGCCCTTTTAGAATGAGCTACTTTTCAAACTGCTATTTTTAATTGAAAAATTGAGTTAAAACGAAAAAGAAAAAATACGGGTAGCTTAAAATTCCACCTATTTTCTATCCAGCTCATAAAATGAAGGAGTAGAAAATTTGAAATATTGTCAATTATCGAAAGTCATACAACCTATTTAATACGAAACGTTTTAAGAATTGTTATATAACTAACCTAACCTATTGTTTTCTATATGCTAACGTTTTAAAATATCCTAAAATTATAGAGAAACAAATACTTTATGACTTTCGATAATTATGACTTAACAATACAGTGTGACTTATAACTTTATGGGAAACAAGGGGATCCCGGAATAAAAACCTTGCTATTCTCCAACTCATAGTTTTTATAAAAACATGTGATTCCGGTTTACATTACAAATGTCCAATTTATTTTCAGAAAAAAAAACTTTTTTTTTTCTTATACATTTTATTCATCATTCAGGCGTTATTTCCCGTTTCGTTCAGGGTACAACCATGACGCTAAATCCCCACATGATCACAAATTTTGACCATGATCACATAATAGGGATGAGAACTAGGTTAAAAATATATCATTCTATTTAGTCCGTCAGTTAGATTATGGAAAAATATGGGACACGTATTTTTTGGTTTATCAAAATATTAAACATCGACAAAGTTATCAAACTCCTGGAGCGGGGGCTTGTGACGTCACTCCTAGGTGAAAATTTTACTAAAGAGTGACGTCACTCGAAACTTCTAAGCACTGTATCCTCGTCTTTTTTGTTTGTCAAACAAAAGAAAACATACGTTTACAATATTTTTTAATAATCTAACTGACGGACTAAGCAGTTTTTTTAGCCTATTGAAGGGTCAGGTTCTATTGAGTTGCGAAGCATTTTGAAGTGTTATCTCAAGTAATGAGTGAGAAATGTATTTGTTTTTCAGCAAGTATGGAGGAGGCGGCGGAGGAATCCCAAAACATGACGGACGATGAGGATTACGAGTCTTCGTAAGTTCTTTTGCGTCTATTTATTTTTATTCTACACGCGCCTGATAGTAAGCGACTACGAGACCGAAGATGTAGCTCACCGGCTCAGTAACATATTCACTTTCTTAAAGAGTTCCATGTTCAATTCCTTGTCGGTTAAAAACGATAGAGTGAATCGCTTCGTGCAAATAAATGGAGTGTCGACAACATAGATTTGATTTATTTATTTCATAATAAAAAAACCGGTCAAGTGCGAGTCGGACTCGCGCACCGAGGGTTCCGTACAAACTCGTCAGTAGATACGTGAATATTTCAAGGAAAACTGTATGGTGGGACAAACTTAACTTTGCTCTTGTAAAACTGTTGTCCCCATACATCGACATATGCCGCGGTTAGTTTAGTAGGAGCAAATAAAGTTGTCTTACGATTTTTGCGAATTTCTAAAAAACGCTGCAAGTTAGGAAAACCGTTTTATTTTTCCTGTAATATTTAGGATAATATTAATAATCGGTAATTATTACAGATTTTTCTGTTCAGTATCTTCGGAGATAATAGGGGGGGAATGGTGCTTTTTTTCAACGTTTTTGTCTTCAATCAAAAACTGCATGTCTAAGACAAAAATTAAAAATGGTTTTGGAATCTACATATTAAGCCCTTTCATTTGATACCCCACTCGATATATTAGCTCAACTTTTGATTTACGACATCCCATTTCGGTCCCCTTTAAAAAAAAGTAAAAAAGGTATAAGATTTTTTTGCTGTCCCATAGGATCGGATTAGCGGTTTTTAACACTATTCCAAATTTCAAGTCGATAGCAAGTATGATTGTATTGTATTGTATATAGTTTTAACCAAGTCGTCATCCCTATTTTCCCTTCAATTCTAGGCGCAAATTGGACATGGTGACAGAGGATGTGGAACAGGAGAGTGAAGAGCTGACTCCTCCGAGGTAAAATTTTACTGCTTATTAAGAGTTACAATTACAATTTCTATAAAATGTCGTTATAGTTAAGTGTACCAATATCGCGACAGCTGTGAACAAACCGTCGTTGTCTTCGAGCGTTATAGTACATTAAACAACTAGGGTGGTAATACAAAGAAAGGCCGAGATCGCAGAAGTTTGCAGCCCGAGCTGCAAGCGAGGGACGTAAATATGCGATCGAGGGCTTTCTTTATTACCTCCCGTGTTGTGTACATCATTTTATGTCTACACTTGGCCAGAAAGCGGCTTTTTCCGTACGCGCAGCGTGCAGAAAAAGCCACTTTATGGCCAGGTGTGGCATAAAGACTAGAAAACGATCAGGATTTTCTTTTTTCTACCCTCTGGATTTTGCTTGTTATAAATGTTTAAAAAAAAAACTGTTGATTTTCACTCGACGTATTTTCACTAGACGTCATACTATCTGGAGCGCTCGTTGAGTTATATTATATTATTTAATCAGGCAGGCAGTTGGTACAACTGATGCCTGTATCCAGTGAGCTAATAACTTATTGACGTGCTTGATTGTTATGCTTGTCTAATCTAACCAGTGTTAGACCAGTAAAAGAACCCTTTAAAAAAATGATTCGTTATTACTTTGCTGTTTTGTGACACGATCTGTTATTCCAGGGCTAGGCAGTCTAGGGTAGACAACCCACTGGAGGGCCCCAGTTGGTTGCTGGACGACCCTCGTGGTAGCGGGGCGCGGCGGTCGGCGGGCCGCAACCTCGAACCGGACTCCACCACGGAGGAGGCCAGCCCTCCCGCCAGACCCGTCGAGAGCCCCGAGGTGAGTCATATAGTAACTGCAGGGCTAGACGGGGTAGACAGTCCGCTGGAGGGCCCCAGTTGTTGGACGCGCCTCGTGGTAGCGGAGTGCAACCTCGAGCCGGGCTCCACCTCGGAGGAGGCCAGCCCTCCCGCCAGACCCGTCGAGAGCCCCGAGGTGAGTCATATAGTAACTGCAGGGCTAGACAGGGTAGAGACAGTCCGCTAGAGGGCCCCAGTTGTTGGACGCGCCTCGTGGTAGCGGGGTGCAACCTCGAGCCGGGCTCCACCACGGAGGAGGCCAGCCCTCCCGCCAGACCCGTCGAGAGCCCCGAGGTGAGTCATATAGTAACTGCAGGGCTAGACAGGGTAGAGACAGTCCGCTAGAGGGCCCCAGTTGTTGGACGCGCCTCGTGGTAGCGGGGTGCAACCTCGAGCCGGGCTCCACCACGGAGTAGGCCAGCCCTCCCGCCAGACCCGTCGAGAGCCGCGAGGTGAGTCATTGTAACTGCAGGGCTAGACGGGGTAGACAGTCCGCTGGAGGGCCCCAGTTGTTGGACGCGCCTCGTGGTAGCGGGGTGCAACCTCGAGCCGAGCTCCACCACGGAGGAGGCCAGCCCTCCCGCCAGACCCGTCGAGAGCCCCGAGGTGAGTCATATTGTAACTGCAGGGCTAGACAGGGTAGAGACAGTTCGCTAGAGGGCCCCAGTTGTTGGACGCGCCTCGTGGTAGCGGGGTGCAACCTCGACGCGGCTCCACCTCGGAGGAGGCCAGCCCTCCCGCCAGACCCGTCGAGAGCCCCGCGGTGAGTCATTGTAACTGCTGGGCTAGACAGGGTAGAGACAGTCCGCTAGAGGGCCCCAGTTGTTGGACGCGCCTCGTGGTAGCGGGGCGCAACCTCGAGCCGGGCTCCACCACGGAGGAGGCCAGCCCTCCCGCCAGACCCGTCGAGAGCCCCGAGGTGAGTCATATAGTAACTGCAGAGCTAGACAGGGTAGAGACAGTCCGCTAGAGGGCCCCAGTTGTTGGACGCGCCTCGTGGTAGCGGGGCGCAACCTCGAGCCGGGCTCCACCACGGAGGAGGCCAGCCCTCCCGCCAGACCCGTCGAGAGCCCCGAGGTGAGTCATATTGTAACTGCAGGCCTAGACGGGGTAGAGACAGTCCGCTGGAGGGCCCCAGTTGTTGGACGCGCCTCGTGGTATCGAAGCGCAACCTCGAGCCGGGCTCCACCACGGAGGAGGCCAGCCCTCCCGCCAGACCCGTCGAGAGCCCCGAGGTGAGTCATATTGTAACTGCAGGCCTAGACAGGGTAGAGACAGTCCGCTAGAGGGCCCCAGTTGTTGGACGCGCCTCGTGGTATCGAAGCGCAACCTCGAGCCGGGCTCCACCACGGAGGAGGCCAGCCCTCCCGCCAGACCCGTCGAGAGCCCCGAGGTGAGTCATATTGTAACTGCAGGCCTAGACGGGGTAGAGACAGTCCGCTGGAGGGCCCCAGTTGTTGGACGCGCCTCGTGGTATCGAAGCGCAACCTCGAGCCGGGCTCCACCACGGAGGAGGCCAGCCCTCCCGCCAGACCCGTCGAGAGCCCCGAGGTGAGTCATATTGTAACTGCAGGCCTAGACGGGGTAGAGACAGTCCGCTGGAGGGCCCCAGTTGTTGGACGCGCCTCGTGGTATCGAAGCGCAACCTCGAGCCGGGCTCCACCACGGAGGAGGCCAGCCCTCCCGCCAGACCCGTCGAGAGCCCCGAGGTGAGTCATATTGTAACTGCAGGCCTAGACGGGGTAGAGACAGTCCGCTGGAGGGCCCCAGTTGTTGGACGCGCCTCGTGGTATCGAAGCGCAACCTCGAGCCGGGCTCCACCACGGAGGAGGCCAGCCCTCCCGCCAGACCCGTCGAGAGCCCCGAGGTGAGTCATATTGTAACTGCAGGCCTAGACGGGGTAGAGACAGTCCGCTGGAGGGCCCCAGTTGTTGGACGCGCCTCGTGGTATCGAAGCGCAACCTCGAGCCGGGCTCCACCACGGAGGAGGCCAGCCCTCCCGCCAGACCCGTCGAGAGCCCGGAGGTGAGTCATATAGTAACTGCAGGGCTAGACGGGCTAAAGACAGTCCGCTAGAGGGCCCCAGTTGGCTCTCCGGTTGGCTTAATCTTCCACTGGTTCAGTTTATGGCTAAAAAGACTAATTGGATCGGTACAGTAAGCCCAGAAAGTAGTCATCTTATCGTAGTTATCTTTATCGAATGGTATTAGAGTTCAAAATGATAAACCACTTTTTCTTGGCTTGCTGTAGATAAATGACATAGCATAGTATACGTATATAACTTGTTTTTTCCCAAATATTTATCTTTTAACTTTATTTACGCAGTTATCGTTGTCCGATGTTAAAGTTTGGAGGTTGTAGAATGGTACATAGATTTATGCCACACCTGGATATACTGCACGCTGCGCGTACGGAAAAAGCTGCTTTCTAGCAAAGTGTAGACATAAAATGATGTACACAACACGGGAGATAATAAACAAAGCCCTCGGTCATATTTACTTTCCTCGCTTGCAGTTCGGGCCGCAAACATCTTCGATCTCGGCCTTTTTTTGTTTTACCACCCTAGTTGTGTAATGTACTATTGTTTTTTGAAGATTACACTGTAAACACACTAAATTGTAAAAGGGACGTTTTTTTAGACATCAAAAAGAATTTTAGCCTACACGACAGACAGACACGTTTAGCTCAGTGGGAGTCCCACCGCCTACGAAGCTAGAGGTCCCGGGTTCAAATCCTGGTAAGGGCAAATATTTGTGTGATGAGCGCGAGTATTGATGTGATTCCTGAGTCATGGATATTTTTTATCTATTTAAGTATGTATTTATTAGGGATGTAACGATACACAGTTTTGCCGATACGATACCGATATATAGTAGTTAATATCGGCGATACCGATACCGATAACTTAGCTATATAATGAAATATGAACTACAGATATTTTGTATGTCCTTATTATAACTAATGGCAATGACTACTGGCTATATTTACCAGAGAGTCAACCTTGAATGTGTAAAGTAAAAATAAATAAATTGTCACCTCAAAATTCATTTTTTAGGGTTCCGTAGCCAAAATGGCAAAAACGGAACCCTTATAGTTTCGTCATGTCCGTCCGTCTGTCTGTCTGTCTGTCTGTCCGTATGTCACAGGCATTTTACTCAAAAACTACCTGATGGATATTGATGAAATTTGGAATATAGGTGTCTTTTATGAGCCGCTACTTAGTTTGGTATATAAATAATTAAAATAAATATTTTTAGGGGGGGCACTCCATACATGTTAAAGACAGTAAAAAAAAATTTTTTCAGTAAATATCAACGTGTGGTACATAGTTCGACAGCTCTTTAAAAAACACTATAAGGTTCCTAAGTAATGTTTTTGATTAAGTAAATGTATTTGGAAATAATCGCTCCGAAAGTTGTGTAAATTGTGTCCCCCCCCTTCTATTTTCTAAACCGTGCGTCCAAAAAATATGAAAAAAATCACGAAGGTAACGCTTAATTAATACTTTCCACGAAAATTATTTTCAACAAGATTGAATGTACCGTTTTTGAGTTATTGCCGATAAACTGCGCTTCTCAACAAAAGGACGTAACTGCTATGAAGATACGCTCTTTTGTTGTTGTACTTTTTTTACACCGTATTTTTTACCTTATAGTTACGGCTATGGAACCCTACACTGAGCATGGTCCGACATGCTCTTGGCCAGTTTTTTTTTATTAAGAACCAAAGATTTAATTAACATAGTAATTATCATTGCACAAGGTAATAGACCAATACATAAATTAAATCAGAAATTGAAATTACTTTTTGCAGATATTTTTTCGATACAGCAAATTCTTTTCGCGCTCTTCAAATATCGGTTGTATAATATCGGCGATACCGATATATCGGTATCGGTATCGTTACATCCCTAGTATTTATCTATATAAGTATGTATATCGTCGCCTAGTACCCAAATTACCAGCATTGCTTAGTTTGGGACTAGCTCGATATGTGTAAGAGTGTCCCCCAATATATATTTTTTTGCACTTGAGTGCATGTTTGACGACCGCTTTAATAGCTTAGTTGTCAGTGACCCTGCCTATAAAGCAGGAGGTCCTGGGTTCGAATCCCGGTAAGGGCAATTATTTGTGTGACGAGCACGAATATTTGTTCCTGAGTCATGGATGTTTTCTATGTATTTAAGTATTTGTATCTATTAAATATATCGTCGTCTAGTATCCATAACACAAGCCTTATTGAGCTTACTATGGGGCTAGTTCTTGTGTAAGATTGTCCCCTAATATTTATTATTATTTATTATTATGTACATAGTTGTTAATCCGTATGTGTGGTGTAGGAAGCGGGCAGCGAGCCGCGCATGTTCACGCCGACGGTGCGGCGGCGCAAGCGCACCAACACGCCGCCGCGGTCGCCAACACTCGAGCCCACGCTCAACGGGTAAATATTCTCATTCTAAAGCGTGTCACACACTACGCAGATACGATAATATTTTATCTGCGTATAATAACTTAATGATCTGAAACTATCACACACTACGCAGATACGATAATATACGAGACGATACATTCAGTCTAAATCCTTCAAACTGAACTGATGATCTGCAGATAAAATACTATACCATATTTATATCGGCAGATATTATACACAGATCAATTTATATACGCAGATAATATCTTTGCCATCTGTCGATATATGTCGGTGCCCACAGATACTTTACGATAAAATATAAGTTATCTGCGCTGTGTGTGTTAGCTCATTGAATTGTATAGGGAGCGATATTGACAGATATGCGTTCAGATACAGATATCTTATCGTATCTGCTTAGTGTGTGACACGCTTAAAGCGTGTCACACACTACGCAGATACGATAATATTTTATCTGCGTATAATAACTTAATGATCTGAAACTATCACACACTACGCAGATACGATAATATACGAGACGATACATTCAGTCTAAATCCTTCAAACTGAACTGATGATCTGCAGATAAAATACTATACCATATTTATATCGGCAGATATTATACACAGATCAATTTATATACGCAGATAATATCTTTGCCATCTGTCGATATATGTCGGTGCCCACAGATACTTTACGATAAAATATAAGTTATCTGCGCTGTGTGTGTTAGCTCATTGAATTGTATAGGGAGCGATATTGACAGATATGCGTTCAGATACAGATATCTTATCGTATCTGCTTAGTGTGTGACACGCTTAATTCTGTGTTTTTCAACCTTTGTTTAACTGTGTATAAAATTTAGTTAAGTTTAATTTTCCATATAAATTTTAGTGTAACAATACGCCGGTAGATGGAACTGTTACATCTCATACTACAGGCTGAATCGCGCTGTTAAGATTTTTCCGGAATGAATGACCCCCGCGCGGTATTGTTTGTTTGTTGTACATTGAAGCTACGATTATATTTGTTATAACGAGCACGCAGTGTATCATTTTTTGGGACCCAGTTGTTCAACCTTTTTTCGTGAAATAATTTTACAATAGGCAACAAATTAAATTTCAGTAGCAAACTTTTCATAAAGCATTTGAATGATTATATACTTTATGCCACACCTGGCCATAAAGTGGCCACACACACACACCACACCACACACCCAACACCCACAGTGGTGGTTCTCTTTCTGGCCAAGTGTAGACATAAAAGAATGTACACAACACTGGAGGTAATAAAGAAAGCCCTCTATTGCATATTTACGTCCCTCGCCTGCGGCTCGGGCCGCAAACATTCTGCGATCTCGGCCTTTCTTTGTATTAGCACCCTAGTTGTGTAATGTACTATTGCGAGCCTATATTCTCTGCCGTTTCTTGCAAATTAAGCGATTTGATGATTCAAAGAGCAATTTTAAATGTTTATGTTGTAGCGGATCAGTTCGCTTCCTTAAATCGCTGCCGCTTAAGAGCTTGGACGACCACAAATCGCGCTATCATAGCGCGATACTTTGTTCCCCGGCCGGTCGAGTGAAGCATCGCACCTTGTGGTGGCGTGTTTAACGATGGCCCGAGCTCATAAGCTGTAGCGATTTGCGGAAGATACAAGAAATCAAAGTACATAAAAAAATTAAATGGCACTCACCTGCGGTCCAGACCGGAAATCGAACCCGGTACGTCTGGATTTCCGGCCCAGCGCCTTAACCACTTGGCCACCGGAGCACCCAGCAAGTGCCTTCAATTTTGACATCTAATTTGACTTTTGTATCATTCCGGTTTAACAGGATTTGAACCTAAACTAAAACAGAAACATGATGTTTCTTTCATATGTAATATACTTACTATAGCTTGGCAAGTTCGTTGGTGTCACTCCCATGGTCCGCGCGGGGGGCGGGGGACGATGACGTATTGAGCATCGCTACACACGATGCGAATTACATACGGATATATCTGCGGATATCCCTAAAGACCGAAGCAGTCTTTCAATGCTTTCTAGTTGCAAAGGCAGTTTAAAGGCAGATTTTTGCAGTTAAAATAACTGCACGCCGACTGCAAGCGGACTGCGAAGTTGGTTTACAATTTTGATGCAGTTATTTCACCTAGAAAAGAACTGCTACAACTGCAATTTTGCAACCAGAAAGCAATTTTTTAAATAGGTATGTATATACATTATGTATAATTTGTTTCTCCTTTGCGAAGTTATCTCATCTACTTTACAGCCCAGCAATGTGCAGCCCAGTAGCGTGGCGTAAAAGATATCCTAAGGCAAGCCGGTGTAGATTTGGCGTACATTTTCCTTAAGAGCTCTAGAATAAGGCGGTCAAAAGCCTGATATTAGGCAAGGAGTAACCGCGACCGGCACTGGCCGCCGACTGAGCCGTTGTCAGGCCCCCGCCGCGCGCACACCTCATGCACCCCCGCTGTCTCCCCGCCCCCCTCGAACGAAATTGCCAAGCTATATACAATATTACAGGGTGGTCAGTTCCCGGGTGCTGCAAGTGTTAGTGCCGAAGATGCATCTGGGGCTGTGCGCGTCGCCGCCCAAGCGCCGCGCCGAGCCGCGCTTCGACGCGCCCAGCCCCAACGGTGCCACCGACCGCCGCGTCATCGTGTCGTGAGTACCATCATACTTACTGTACGATGTTATATATATTGTATAGTACAAGCGCCGCGCCGAGCCGCGCTTCGACGCGCCCAGCCCCAACGGTGCCACCGACCGCCGCGTCATCGTGTCGTGAGTACCATCATACTTACTGTACGATGTTATATATATTGTATAGTACAAGCGCCGCGCCGAGCCGCGCTTCGACGCGCCCAGCCCCAACGGTGCCACCGACCGCCGCGTCATCGTGTCGTGAGTACCATCATACTTACTGTACGATGTTATATATATTGTATAGTACAAGCGCCGCGCCGAGCCGCGCTTCGACGCGCCCAGCCCCAACGGTGCCACCGACCGCCGCGTCATCGTGTCGTGAGTACCATCATACTTACTGTACGATGTTATATATATTGTATAGTACAAGCGCCGCGCCGAGCCGCGCTTCGACGCGCCCAGCCCCAACGGTGCCACCGACCGCCGCGTCATCGTGTCGTGAGTACCATCATACTTACTGTACGATGTTATATATATTGTATAGTACAAGCGCCGCGCCGAGCCGCGCTTCGACGCGCCCAGCCCCAACGGTGCCACCGACCGCCGCGTCATCGTGTCGTGAGTACCATCATACTTACTGTACGATGTTATATATATTGTATAGTACAAGCGCCGCGCCGAGCCGCGCTTCGACGCGCCCAGCCCCAACGGTGCCACCGACCGCCGCGTCATCGTGTCGTGAGTACCATCATACTTACTGTACGATGTTATATATATTGTATAGTACAAGCGCCGCGCCGAGCCGCGCTTCGACGCGCCCAGCCCCAACGGTGCCACCGACCGCCGCGTCATCGTGTCGTGAGTACCATCATACTTACTGTACGATGTTATATATATTGTATAGTACAAGCGCCGCGCCGAGCCGCGCTTCGACGCGCCCAGCCCCAACGGTGCCACCGACCGCCGCGTCATCGTGTCGTGAGTACCATCATACTTACTGTACGATGTTATATATATTGTATAGTACAAGCGCCGCGCCGAGCCGCGCTTCGACGCGCCCAGCCCCAACGGTGCCACCGACCGCCGCGTCATCGTGTCGTGAGTACCATCATACTTACTGTACGATGTTATATATATTGTATAGTACAAGCGCCGCGCCGAGCCGCGCTTCGACGCGCCCAGCCCCAACGGTGCCACCGACCGCCGCGTCATCGTGTCGTGAGTACCATCATACTTACTGTACGATGTTATATATATTGTATAGTACAAGCGCCGCGCCGAGCCGCGCTTCGACGCGCCCAGCCCCAACGGTGCCACCGACCGCCGCGTCATCGTGTCGTGAGTACCATCATACTTACTGTACGATGTTATATATATTGTATAGTACAAGCGCCGCGCCGAGCCGCGCTTCGACGCGCCCAGCCCCAACGGTGCCACCGACCGCCGCGTCATCGTGTCGTGAGTACCATCATACTTACTGTACGATGTTATATATATTGTATAGTACAAGCGCCGCGCCGAGCCGCGCTTCGACGCGCCCAGCCCCAACGGTGCCACCGACCGCCGCGTCATCGTGTCGTGAGTACCATCATACTTACTGTACGATGTTATATATATTGTATAGTACAAGCGCCGCGCCGAGCCGCGCTTCGACGCGCCCAGCCCCAACGGTGCCACCGACCGCCGCGTCATCGTGTCGTGAGTACCATCATACTTACTGTACGATGTTATATATATTGTATAGTACAAGCGCCGCGCCGAGCCGCGCTTCGACGCGCCCAGCCCCAACGGTGCCACCGACCGCCGCGTCATCGTGTCGTGAGTACCATCATACTTACTGTACGATGTTATATATATTGTATAGTACAAGCGCCGCGCCGAGCCGCGCTTCGACGCGCCCAGCCCCAACGGTGCCACCGACCGCCGCGTCATCGTGTCGTGAGTACCATCATACTTACTGTACGATGTTATATATATTGTATAGTACAAGCGCCGCGCCGAGCCGCGCTTCGACGCGCCCAGCCCCAACGGTGCCACCGACCGCCGCGTCATCGTGTCGTGAGTACCATCATACTTACTGTACGATGTTATATATATTGTATAGTACAAGCGCCGCGCCGAGCCGCGCTTCGACGCGCCCAGCCCCAACGGTGCCACCGACCGCCGCGTCATCGTGTCGTGAGTACCATCATACTTACTGTACGATGTTATATATATTGTATAGTACAAGCGCCGCGCCGAGCCGCGCTTCGACGCGCCCAGCCCCAACGGTGCCACCGACCGCCGCGTCATCGTGTCGTGAGTACCATCATACTTACTGTACGATGTTATATATATTGTATAGTACAAGCGCCGCGCCGAGCCGCGCTTCGACGCGCCCAGCCCCAACGGTGCCACCGACCGCCGCGTCATCGTGTCGTGAGTACCATCATACTTACTGTACGATGTTATATATATTGTATAGTACAAGCGCCGCGCCGAGCCGCGCTTCGACGCGCCCAGCCCCAACGGTGCCACCGACCGCCGCGTCATCGTGTCGTGAGTACCATCATACTTACTGTACGATGTTATATATATTGTATAGTACAAGCGCCGCGCCGAGCCGCGCTTCGACGCGCCCAGCCCCAACGGTGCCACCGACCGCCGCGTCATCGTGTCGTGAGTACCATCATACTTACTGTACGATGTTATATATATTGTATAGTACAAGCGCCGCGCCGAGCCGCGCTTCGACGCGCCCAGCCCCAACGGTGCCACCGACCGCCGCGTCATCGTGTCGTGAGTACCATCATACTTACTGTACGATGTTATATATATTGTATAGTACAAGCGCCGCGCCGAGCCGCGCTTCGACGCGCCCAGCCCCAACGGTGCCACCGACCGCCGCGTCATCGTGTCGTGAGTACCATCATACTTACTGTACGATGTTATATATATTGTATAGTACAAGCGCCGCGCCGAGCCGCGCTTCGACGCGCCCAGCCCCAACGGTGCCACCGACCGCCGCGTCATCGTGTCGTGAGTACCATCATACTTACTGTACGATGTTATATATATTGTATAGTACAAGCGCCGCGCCGAGCCGCGCTTCGACGCGCCCAGCCCCAACGGTGCCACCGACCGCCGCGTCATCGTGTCGTGAGTACCATCATACTTACTGTACGATGTTATATATATTGTATAGTACAAGCGCCGCGCCGAGCCGCGCTTCGACGCGCCCAGCCCCAACGGTGCCACCGACCGCCGCGTCATCGTGTCGTGAGTACCATCATACTTACTGTACGATGTTATATATATTGTATAGTACAAGCGCCGCGCCGAGCCGCGCTTCGACGCGCCCAGCCCCAACGGTGCCACCGACCGCCGCGTCATCGTGTCGTGAGTACCATCATACTTACTGTACGATGTTATATATATTGTATAGTACAAGCGCCGCGCCGAGCCGCGCTTCGACGCGCCCAGCCCCAACGGTGCCACCGACCGCCGCGTCATCGTGTCGTGAGTACCATCATACTTACTGTACGATGTTATATATATTGTATAGTACAAGCGCCGCGCCGAGCCGCGCTTCGACGCGCCCAGCCCCAACGGTGCCACCGACCGCCGCGTCATCGTGTCGTGAGTACCATCATACTTACTGTACGATGTTATATATATTGTATAGTACAAGCGCCGCGCCGAGCCGCGCTTCGACGCGCCCAGCCCCAACGGTGCCACCGACCGCCGCGTCATCGTGTCGTGAGTACCATCATACTTACTGTACGATGTTATATATATTGTATAGTACAAGCGCCGCGCCGAGCCGCGCTTCGACGCGCCCAGCCCCAACGGTGCCACCGACCGCCGCGTCATCGTGTCGTGAGTACCATCATACTTACTGTACGATGTTATATATATTGTATAGTACAAGCGCCGCGCCGAGCCGCGCTTCGACGCGCCCAGCCCCAACGGTGCCACCGACCGCCGCGTCATCGTGTCGTGAGTACCATCATACTTACTGTACGATGTTATATATATTGTATAGTACAAGCGCCGCGCCGAGCCGCGCTTCGACGCGCCCAGCCCCAACGGTGCCACCGACCGCCGCGTCATCGTGTCGTGAGTACCATCATACTTACTGTACGATGTTATATATATTGTATAGTACAAGCGCCGCGCCGAGCCGCGCTTCGACGCGCCCAGCCCCAACGGTGCCACCGACCGCCGCGTCATCGTGTCGTGAGTACCATCATACTTACTGTACGATGTTATATATATTGTATAGTACAAGCGCCGCGCCGAGCCGCGCTTCGACGCGCCCAGCCCCAACGGTGCCACCGACCGCCGCGTCATCGTGTCGTGAGTACCATCATACTTACTGTACGATGTTATATATATTGTATAGTACAAGCGCCGCGCCGAGCCGCGCTTCGACGCGCCCAGCCCCAACGGTGCCACCGACCGCCGCGTCATCGTGTCGTGAGTACCATCATACTTACTGTACGATGTTATATATATTGTATAGTACAAGCGCCGCGCCGAGCCGCGCTTCGACGCGCCCAGCCCCAACGGTGCCACCGACCGCCGCGTCATCGTGTCGTGAGTACCATCATACTTACTGTACGATGTTATATATATTGTATAGTACAAGCGCCGCGCCGAGCCGCGCTTCGACGCGCCCAGCCCCAACGGTGCCACCGACCGCCGCGTCATCGTGTCGTGAGTACCATCATACTTACTGTACGATGTTATATATATTGTATAGTACAAGCGCCGCGCCGAGCCGCGCTTCGACGCGCCCAGCCCCAACGGTGCCACCGACCGCCGCGTCATCGTGTCGTGAGTACCATCATACTTACTGTACGATGTTATATATATTGTATAGTACAAGCGCCGCGCCGAGCCGCGCTTCGACGCGCCCAGCCCCAACGGTGCCACCGACCGCCGCGTCATCGTGTCGTGAGTACCATCATACTTACTGTACGATGTTATATATATTGTATAGTACAAGCGCCGCGCCGAGCCGCGCTTCGACGCGCCCAGCCCCAACGGTGCCACCGACCGCCGCGTCATCGTGTCGTGAGTACCATCATACTTACTGTACGATGTTATATATATTGTATAGTACAAGCGCCGCGCCGAGCCGCGCTTCGACGCGCCCAGCCCCAACGGTGCCACCGACCGCCGCGTCATCGTGTCGTGAGTACCATCATACTTACTGTACGATGTTATATATATTGTATAGTACAAGCGCCGCGCCGAGCCGCGCTTCGACGCGCCCAGCCCCAACGGTGCCACCGACCGCCGCGTCATCGTGTCGTGAGTACCATCATACTTACTGTACGATGTTATATATATTGTATAGTACAAGCGCCGCGCCGAGCCGCGCTTCGACGCGCCCAGCCCCAACGGTGCCACCGACCGCCGCGTCATCGTGTCGTGAGTACCATCATACTTACTGTACGATGTTATATATATTGTATAGTACAAGCGCCGCGCCGAGCCGCGCTTCGACGCGCCCAGCCCCAACGGTGCCACCGACCGCCGCGTCATCGTGTCGTGAGTACCATCATACTTACTGTACGATGTTATATATATTGTATAGTACAAGCGCCGCGCCGAGCCGCGCTTCGACGCGCCCAGCCCCAACGGTGCCACCGACCGCCGCGTCATCGTGTCGTGAGTACCATCATACTTACTGTACGATGTTATATATATTGTATAGTACAAGCGCCGCGCCGAGCCGCGCTTCGACGCGCCCAGCCCCAACGGTGCCACCGACCGCCGCGTCATCGTGTCGTGAGTACCATCATACTTACTGTACGATGTTATATATATTGTATAGTACAAGCGCCGCGCCGAGCCGCGCTTCGACGCGCCCAGCCCCAACGGTGCCACCGACCGCCGCGTCATCGTGTCGTGAGTACCATCATACTTACTGTACGATGTTATATATATTGTATAGTACAAGCGCCGCGCCGAGCCGCGCTTCGACGCGCCCAGCCCCAACGGTGCCACCGACCGCCGCGTCATCGTGTCGTGAGTACCATCATACTTACTGTACGATGTTATATATATTGTATAGTACAAGCGCCGCGCCGAGCCGCGCTTCGACGCGCCCAGCCCCAACGGTGCCACCGACCGCCGCGTCATCGTGTCGTGAGTACCATCATACTTACTGTACGATGTTATATATATTGTATAGTACAAGCGCCGCGCCGAGCCGCGCTTCGACGCGCCCAGCCCCAACGGTGCCACCGACCGCCGCGTCATCGTGTCGTGAGTACCATCATACTTACTGTACGATGTTATATATATTGTATAGTACAAGCGCCGCGCCGAGCCGCGCTTCGACGCGCCCAGCCCCAACGGTGCCACCGACCGCCGCGTCATCGTGTCGTGAGTACCATCATACTTACTGTACGATGTTATATATATTGTATAGTACAAGCGCCGCGCCGAGCCGCGCTTCGACGCGCCCAGCCCCAACGGTGCCACCGACCGCCGCGTCATCGTGTCGTGAGTACCATCATACTTACTGTACGATGTTATATATATTGTATAGTACAAGCGCCGCGCCGAGCCGCGCTTCGACGCGCCCAGCCCCAACGGTGCCACCGACCGCCGCGTCATCGTGTCGTGAGTACCATCATACTTACTGTACGATGTTATATATATTGTATAGTACAAGCGCCGCGCCGAGCCGCGCTTCGACGCGCCCAGCCCCAACGGTGCCACCGACCGCCGCGTCATCGTGTCGTGAGTACCATCATACTTACTGTACGATGTTATATATATTGTATAGTACAAGCGCCGCGCCGAGCCGCGCTTCGACGCGCCCAGCCCCAACGGTGCCACCGACCGCCGCGTCATCGTGTCGTGAGTACCATCATACTTACTGTACGATGTTATATATATTGTATAGTACAAGCGCCGCGCCGAGCCGCGCTTCGACGCGCCCAGCCCCAACGGTGCCACCGACCGCCGCGTCATCGTGTCGTGAGTACCATCATACTTACTGTACGATGTTATATATATTGTATAGTACAAGCGCCGCGCCGAGCCGCGCTTCGACGCGCCCAGCCCCAACGGTGCCACCGACCGCCGCGTCATCGTGTCGTGAGTACCATCATACTTACTGTACGATGTTATATATATTGTATAGTACAAGCGCCGCGCCGAGCCGCGCTTCGACGCGCCCAGCCCCAACGGTGCCACCGACCGCCGCGTCATCGTGTCGTGAGTACCATCATACTTACTGTACGATGTTATATATATTGTATAGTACAAGCGCCGCGCCGAGCCGCGCTTCGACGCGCCCAGCCCCAACGGTGCCACCGACCGCCGCGTCATCGTGTCGTGAGTACCATCATACTTACTGTACGATGTTATATATATTGTATAGTACAAGCGCCGCGCCGAGCCGCGCTTCGACGCGCCCAGCCCCAACGGTGCCACCGACCGCCGCGTCATCGTGTCGTGAGTACCATCATACTTACTGTACGATGTTATATATATTGTATAGTACAAGCGCCGCGCCGAGCCGCGCTTCGACGCGCCCAGCCCCAACGGTGCCACCGACCGCCGCGTCATCGTGTCGTGAGTACCATCATACTTACTGTACGATGTTATATATATTGTATAGTACAAGCGCCGCGCCGAGCCGCGCTTCGACGCGCCCAGCCCCAACGGTGCCACCGACCGCCGCGTCATCGTGTCGTGAGTACCATCATACTTACTGTACGATGTTATATATATTGTATAGTACAAGCGCCGCGCCGAGCCGCGCTTCGACGCGCCCAGCCCCAACGGTGCCACCGACCGCCGCGTCATCGTGTCGTGAGTACCATCATACTTACTGTACGATGTTATATATATTGTATAGTACAAGCGCCGCGCCGAGCCGCGCTTCGACGCGCCCAGCCCCAACGGTGCCACCGACCGCCGCGTCATCGTGTCGTGAGTACCATCATACTTACTGTACGATGTTATATATATTGTATAGTACAAGCGCCGCGCCGAGCCGCGCTTCGACGCGCCCAGCCCCAACGGTGCCACCGACCGCCGCGTCATCGTGTCGTGAGTACCATCATACTTACTGTACGATGTTATATATATTGTATAGTACAAGCGCCGCGCCGAGCCGCGCTTCGACGCGCCCAGCCCCAACGGTGCCACCGACCGCCGCGTCATCGTGTCGTGAGTACCATTATCACAGTATAAGCACGGTATACGGTAGTTTTTCTTCGAACAAAAGGTACATCGGGAGCGCGCATGTGTGCGCGCCGTGTACGGACGCACCACAGGCAAGGATTGGAGCATGCGCGAGCATGCCACAGTAGGGCGTTCACTCACACAGACGCGCGGCGTGCGTCTGTGTAAATACGTGTCGCGCGCTCCTAAACGGCCAAAGTCCTACTACTTGGTTGTCGTTATAGTTTGGTATAAGGGCTCATCCATATAGTACGTCACACCCGTGGGGGGGGAGGGGGGGTGTAGCCAAATGTGACAGCCTATATTAAAAAGATGAAATATGTTAGAAAAAGTGTGACATGGGGGGGGGGCTAAAAGTCTGAAAAATCGTGTCAGTCGTGCCTGTGGTGCGTCCGTACACGGCGCGCACACATGCACGCTCCCGATGTACCTTTTGTTGGAAGAAAAACTACCGTTTATACCGTGATAAAGATATCCAGATTCTGCCAATAAATAGTATCCAAATAGTACCGACGAAATACCTACACGAAAAAATAGTAGCTTTAACCTTTTCGATAAGGCCCGTTGTCGGTGTACGCTACCGGGCCGTCGATACTCGTCACGTATAGTGGACATCTGTAACATATTAAGACTAAAAAAATATAATTCCAGAGAAGAGCTAGAAAATGCGGCAATAGAAAATAGAACGGCCAGTACAAATGAAACAAAAAATGAGAGGAACACTACCAACGTCAACCA
This sequence comes from Eudemis profundana, assembly GCA_947034925.1. Classification (NCBI taxonomy): domain Eukaryota; kingdom Metazoa; phylum Arthropoda; class Insecta; order Lepidoptera; family Tortricidae; genus Eudemis; species Eudemis profundana. The sequence goes on from OX344799.1 coordinate 2,560,439, forward strand.
GGGGAACAGTCCAGAGGAACGCCAGAGCAGCTACCGGCCTGACAGCGGGGACAGTGACAGCAGCGGCGCCGACAGGGTCAGCGAGGGACGGACCAGGAGGAACAGGAAGCCGGTCACTTATAAAGAGAAGCCGCTCAATAGGTAAGCACTTATGTACTTAATATTTTATCAAAAGAGAAAACAGAACAGCCGAGGCAAATGAAACGAGAAATGAGAGGAACACTGCCGCCAACCAGGGGAACAGTCCAGAGAAATGCCAGAGCTACCGGCGCAACGGGTACGTATAGCACTTCTGTACTTAATATTTTATTAGAAGAGAAAATAGAACGGCCGAGACAAATGAAACGAGAAGTGAGAGGAACACTACCAACGCCAGCCAGGGGAACAGTCCAGAGGAACGCCAGAGCTACCGGCGCAACAGCGGGGACAGTGACCAGGGACGAGGGACGGACCAGGAGGAACAGGAAGCCGGTCACTTATAAAGAGAAGCCGCTCAATAGGTAAGTACTTCTGTACTTAATATTTTATTAGAAGAGAAAATAGCACGACTGAGACAAATGAAACGAGAAATGAGAGGAACACTGCCGAGGTCAGCCAGGGGAACAGTCCAGAGAAACGCCAGAGCTACCGGGGACAGTAACCAGGGACGAGGGACGGACCAGGAGGAACAGGAAGCCGGTCACTTATAAAGAGAAGCCGCTCAATAGGCAAGTACAGCACTTCTGTACTGAGCTGTTTAGAGTAGTTTATTCATTGTTTTGTAGATACATATATTTTATTTTGTTAACTATAAGGACATTAACATTCAAACACAATGTAAGTTGTTTTTGAATAAATAAATGAAATGAATGACTTCTCTCCGTTGGTCCAGTGCATCTCTACTTCGATTCTGTGCATCTCTACTTCTGTTCTGTGGATATCTCCTTCCGTTCAGTGCCTCTCTCCTTCGGTTCAATACCTCTCTACCTCGGTTCTGTGATTCTCTCCTTCGATTTTGTGCATCTCTACTTCGGTTCTGTGGATCTCTCCTTCCGTTCAGTGCTTCTCTCCTTCGTTTCAACACCTCTCTCCCTCGGTTCTGTGATTCTCTCCTTCGATTTTGTGCATCTCTACCTCGGTTCTGTGGATCTCTCCTTCCGTTCAGTGCTTCTCTCCTTCGTTTCAACACCTCTCTCCCTCGGTTCTGTGATTCTCTCCTTCGATTTTGTGCATCTCTACCTCGGTTCTGTGGATCTCTCCTTCCGTTCAGTGCTTCTCCTTCGTTTCAATACCTCTTTCCCTCGGTTCTGTGATTCTCTCCTTCGATTTTGTACAAGTCTACTTCGGTTCTGTGGATCTCCTTCCGTTCAGTGCTTCTCTCCTTCGTTTCAATACCTCTCTCCCTCGGTTTTGTGATTCTGTCCTTCGATTCTGTGCATCTCTAATCGTCTTCGATTCTGTTCTGGGGATATCTCCTTCCGTTCAGTGCCTCTCTCCTAATATCCCGAATTAGAATTAGTCCCGACTTCAGTTGGGTCTAGCTAAGGTTACCGACGTCACAAATCAGTATTTCATACTATATTGCATATTTTCTGAGCGTTTTGAAACTTCATAAAAAGAAGCTGAATTTAACTATCATCAAGTAGTGACACGTGAAATAGTGTTCACGATGACTAGCTTTCTAACTCAACAAATTACTTAAGTTACATGTTCTCTCCGTGTATCCTTCAGATATAGTTAACAAATTCTACTTAAATAACTAAAAATTGTGTTTTTTTTTTTCAGAAAACTACGGAGATGATCACCGACGCTGAAAATAGAATGATTATTTATTATTTTTAATGTTTATGGTTACAGTATGACATTCCCTGTACCAAATATAGTTCGCTCCCACCTAAACACATTTTAGGGTAGTTTACCACTAGAATATGTGATATTGAACCTATAGTTTACGTACGTGACGTTTTCATGCAAAAAGTACTACTTTATCGCCTGGAAATAAAGACATATAGACGCCAGAATTAGGCCGAACAAAATAGGCTAGACAACTAAAAAAAAACAGTTTAGTCCGTCAGTTACACTATTAAAAAAATATCGTACACTTGGTTTTTCTTTTGTTTGACAAACAAAAAATTACGAGGATACAGTGCTTAGAAGTTTCGAGTGACGTCACTCTTTGGTACAATTTTCACCTAGGAGGGACGTCACAAGCCCCCACTCCGGAAGTTTGATGACCAACTTTGTCGATTTTTAATATGTAATTTGATAAACCAAAAAATACGTGTCCCATATTTTTCCATAATCTATCTGACGGACTAAATATAATGATATATTTTTATCCCAGTCGTCATCCCTAGTGTATCGACGTAACTTTGATCTATACTTTGAGCTATATATTCTGAGAACCAAGCTACCTAGGCAATAATTTTTAATATTTTATAATATCGATAGAAATAGCACTATTGAACTGTCTGTTTAGTTCACCTAATTCTGGAGTTCAGTGTCCCATTATACTATTACTTATTATGAATATGTAAATAAAAATATTTTTTATTGACAAGCGTCAAAATTGTACATTTTGCTTGTAAACATCACCTATTTTAGTGATGTATGCAGTATTTTAGTAATGTTTCCATTATAAATTATTAGGACACTATTAATAAATGCGCTCTAGTTTACATTTTTACTCTTTTGCTAGACGCTTGAATATAACGTATACTCACTTGCAAGACAGACGGGAAATATAATGAGGCATTAGAGATAACATACGTCTGTGCAACGGAGTTTTTAGATAGCTTTAAAAGTTAAACATGACTTTATTAGCAATGAACCTAGTAAGAATTGATAATTTGTTTAATTTATATACAGGGTGGAAAAAATCTATGGGCCCTGGAGGGGAACTACCTTAAATCCTTTAGTTAACTCATTTTACTGAAAGGTAATATTTCTTCTGCATTCAAAGATATTTTAAAATTTTCTTGACCTTTGTATCGGAATTGATAGTAAAATAAAATTAATGATAGATTTCGATGCGATGCTCGCTGTTAATTGGGATTTCTAAGAGACTAAAACTTAAAATTACAATTTCAGTAGCAAACTTTTCATAAAGTATTACAATGTTTATATATTATATTTTACGTCACACCTAGCCATAAAGTGGCAATAACCGCCCGCTACGCGTGCGGAAAATCCCACTTCATGGCCTGGGGGAGACGGAAAATTTTGTACTTACCACGGGCGGTAATGAAGAAAGCCTCAGGTCGCATATTTATCACCCTTGCCTTCGGCTCGGGCGTCAAATACCTGCGATGCGAGACATTCTTTGTTTTACCGCTCTAGGTAAGTAATGTACTATGTGTTGTCACAAATAAGAGATAATGAAAAGGTTACAGGTAAAAAACTTCACTAAAGCACCTGTTGCATGTAGTAGTAACCTGCCCGTATAGACAGTTTAACGTTCCATTTTTACCCGACTGCGGCGAAGCCCAAAGGAGGATTATGTGTTTGACCTGTATGTATGTATGTATGTAAGTATGTATGTCCGCTCGTAACTACTCAACAGCACATCCGATTTTGATAAATGATACATCATTAGATTCGTCTTGATGGCGCCAGTGTCACTGCGTATGAACATGAAGTTTGTTAAAATAAACAAAATGGCGGATTTTATGCAGTTTCTAAGTGCACCGCGGTCGGGTTTTTTTTTATAAAAATGTGGTTATTTGGCAGGCTTGCATGGAGTAGTGTAAATGCATGCTTTAGTTGAGTTTTATCTATACCTAGCAGTGGCGTGGCGTCCATAGAACTCGATTCCCATCGGCTTGTCTAATATTAGCCAGTTCAGCACTTAATTCTAGTGCTCTTAAAGAAAATCGAAGACAAAACTGCTCCGGCTTGCCCAAGGATTTCTTCCACGCCACGCCACTGATATCTAGTGTTATTAAATTATTTATGAACTTCGTAATTTGCGCTGTTCATCACAATATAACTATAGTTAGAATTTAGTTTTGATCAAAGAGATCCTTAATACCAATATCGATACCTTTAGACTCAAAGGGCGTAAACGCCGCACGTTCTAATGGCGTTTACGCCCTTTGAGTCTAAAGGTATCGATATAATGTATTAAGATCCTATAGGCGTACAACTTAATTTAGAGCCTTAGAAAATTTTAAATGTTCTCAATCCTGATTATGACTTTTTTATGACATTTACCTCATATCAGTAATAATAATAGTGTAATGTATATTTAAAATCAGCTTGATATGTAATTTTTTTCTTAAATTGTAATGTATAAATTAATGTATGGGTAGATATGATTTTTCTAAGAATTTTGTTGGTTATATGTCACAAATGACAGTTATTTAATAACTTAACACTTTCCTTGTCCAGTGTACTAAGACAAATTGAACCCTAAAGTCCATTTTACCAAAGTAAATTATTGGAGAAAATATATCTTATTGAATCTTAATTATTGCTCTACTGGCATTATCCAGGGAGGAAACAGGGGACTACGTTTGTATGGAAAAACTGCCCTCCCGTTTCCTCTTAATGTGTTCTAAAAATTAAAACATAAGTTATTTTTAAATGTCGCTGAACAAATGTTGTTCAGTTTGAGGAGTACAATCTACGTTTTAATTATTTGCTCCTGTTACATGCAACACCCGGTATACCGTCTCATGCGTAGGGGGGTGGGGTCTAATCACCTGATTCTAAATTAAGTCGGTTACCCGGGTGACGGGGTTTTCCAATATAATGGAGAAAATACAATTTATCTTACATAATGAGGATTAAGTAAAACCGAAATATAAGCCGAGCTTCCGGTTTTGCGAGGTTCCGGAATTCCGGTATTGGATGCCCTAATGCTGACCAGGATCCTCAGGCATGAGGGACCAACTTCAGAGATAGATCTTTTTATATCGGGGGACAATCTTACACAAATCGAGCTAGTACCAAACTAAGAAATTCTTGTACTACTACAACTAATTCTTGTACTAGACGACAATATACATACTTATATAGATAAATACATACATAAATAGATAAAAAACATCAATGACTCAGGAACAAATACTCGCGCTCATCACACAAATATTTGCCCTTACCAGGATTTGAACCCGGGACCTCTAGCTTCGTAGGCGGTGGGACTCCCACTGAGCTAAAGTGTCGTCAGAATTTTGTTTGAATTAGATACACTGACCAAGGAACGTGTTAATGTCGCAATAATGTTCATACTGGAGTAGATCGTGCAGTTGCAGTAGATCCCCAGTAACCTAGTGCCTTTGGAGTCTACCAAATACAATATAATCTTTAGCGAACCACATTTATTATCATTTTCACTATAACTTGGCAATTTCGTTCGTGACACTCCCATGGTCCGCGGGTGATGGGGGCGGGGCGACAGCGGGGGTGATCTGAGGTATGCGCGCGGCGGGGGCCGCCTGACAATAGCTCAGTCGGCCGCCGGTGCTGTTGGCGGTAACTTGCGTACATAACGATGGCTGTAGGTACATAACAAAAAGCACACGAGATAACTACGCAAAGATGAGTCTGCGGGTCGGAAAACTATTGGATGTGGAGCCAAACAAATTGTACCTACATAAGGGGTCGTCCACAAAGTGCGTCACACGATTTTTCACTTAGAATCATGTCACTACTTTTTTCCGAACATATTTGACCTTGTTAGTATAGGCTGTCACATTTGACTAGACCCCCCCCCCCCCCCCCCTCTCATGGGTGTGACGTACTATATGGATGACCCATAATATATATACATAGCTATTTTAAAAATTAAATGCAATAGAAAAAAAGTGCAATAGTAAGGCAGTTCTTGTCCAGGTGCATCAAAATTGTAAACCAAGTTCGCAGTCCGCTTGCAGTCGGCGTGCAGTTTTTCTAACCTGCTTGCCTGTCTGCCGATAAGCAGACATATCCGTACGTAATTCGCATCGTGTGTAGCGGAATCATGGGACTGTTACCAACGAAGTTGCCAAGTCTAGGCTATAGCCTTGGAGTTTGCCAAACACAGTGTATACAAATCTTATTTATACAGAATACAGTTCTAATAAAATTATACAGTAAATTAGCTTTTTGATATTGGGATGAATAGATTAGACGGGTAGATCGTATTATAATAGTATATAATCCGGTAAATTAAGAAATGTCTCAAATCGCATGTAAACAAGGCTTTCTTATTTACTGGCCAAGGTTTGTATACTATTTTTCTGTCCGGCGGAGCCAGAAAGCGGCAACTTCGTTAGCACAGTGGCCCGCAAGTTGACGCTTTCCGGCTCGAGGACAGAAAAAGTATTTTAAAGGAACATTCTGTACAGCTCGCGGCAACTAAGTCTAGCCGTTGCAAAATGTAAGACACGTTGCAAAATGTGGCACAGTTAATAGTATTTTTTTCCATAAAAGGTACATCGCGCTGTTTGTATGTGTGCGTGCCGTGTACGAACGCACTACAAGCAAAGTTTTTAGTGTCCGACCGAAACTAGTTTTCACGGCCGAAACCGAATTTCGGCTTTGTCTCAGTTTCGGCCGAAACCAGAACCGAAACCGAAATTTCCATTTAAGGATTTTAAGATCATGTTAACGTGGGAAGATAAATAAAATTACAATCATAATCAGTCAGTCTTCATTTTTAAATAACGTATTAATCATTTAGTCTCTGATATTTAGAGTAATCATTAATATAATATAAATAACATATTATAATTTCTTATTTCAAATAGTATGTCTGTGCTTTTTTGAAAACAAGACTGTCCGATCGCAGTGCGAAACCAATCAAATTCAGTTTGTTTATCGCTAGACTTAGTTGCCGCGAGCTATATTGGCATTCCTTGCATTTTGTGCAAGCGTTCAATACAAGGACCTTAAAATAAATAGCCGGACGTAGCCTCGCTAGCAGATAACTAAAGCTATTCCATTTGAAAATGAGTCGTATCGAGAAAAGTTTCGTTCTTTTTGAGAATAGGTCTTTTGGATATTAGGTCGTATTATATTGGTGTATTTCGACTTTTCGGAGTGACCTTCGAAGCGATCGGCTTACTAGAGATCGTCGCTACTTTGAATAAAACTCGTATCTAAAAACGTCGTAGACAAAAACTTCACATTTTACATACGAACGTCATATACACTTACGGCGTCTTTACCTGAAGTCACTGTCAGACACGTGTTTTTTAAAGTAATGATGAGATGCTTCAGTTATCTGTTAGCGAGCTACGAGCTACGTCCGGATATTTATTTTAAGGTCGTCGGTTCAATGTATTTAATATCACTTATATTACTATACTCATATAATTATGTAGTAATGTCAAATGTACAAAGTTGTTACCAAGTCTCGCTAAATTGATTAAACAAGCAATATGTCAATGATATGCTTTATAATATGTACTTACTTTGTCAAAATTAGTTTAACTTGCAAATATTTTAAAGTTAGACTATTACTTTGGTTGGAAAAGTGACTGGCTAATTTGAACCTTATTAAAATGCATATAAGTGCATTTTGCACTTCGTTGCCACGTAACAATATCCGATAGAAGTGCTAAAAATGTGTTCCAATAATTATCTGTGATTGCTAGCATAAGCATTTTTTTTAATAATATGTGATGAGTAGTATTCGTTCTTATTTTGAAATTGATGTTTGTGTATTGCAGCGCGCACTATCACGCATTTTTATTCTTCAAATCAAAGTTAAGTATACTGATTTGAATAAACCATTATCATTTTCGACTTAGCGAGGTATGGCATCGACGCAGCATGTAAAACGACATCTAAAATATATGATACTAAAGTTCAAATTGGGAAGTTACCTTAGTGACTCAAAATTGTATTATTTTATTAACGTAATATTTAGAAATATGGTCGCGTTAAAGCCAATATTGTCATGAAGTCGTCATTGTTAAATAACCAGTGATCGGATCTTGGATCCAATTTGGAGAGAAATATAGGGATAGGGAACGAGCTTGAACTACGTGTATAGGTGACGGCACTAAATGACAAAAGAGACACGGGTGGACAATAAAGGAAACTATCACCCCTGTCAAATCAAGCTGTCAATGTCAATGACAATATGTAAGTCGTCGTAGTCGTCGTACACTGACGTTAATCGTCCTTCATCGCAATATATTACGGCGTTTCCGTCAATGTTGCCCCAGTATGAGATGGTACCTTTTTTTTTTATTAATATTAGGGGACAATCTTACACAAATCGAACTAGCCCCATAGTAAGCTCAATGAGTCTTGTGTTATGGATACTAGACGACGATATATTTAATAGATACAAATACTTAAATACATAGAAAACATCCATGACTCAGGAACAAATATTTGTGCTCATCACACAAATAAATGTCCTTACCGGGATTCGAACCTAGGACCTCCTGCTTCGTAGGCAGGGTCACTACCAACTAAGCTAAAGCGGTCGTCTAAGCGGTACTTGATTTAGATTGGCGGCACCAGTTGGCAGCACCTTCGTCGTGCATGTTCCCTATTCTTGGAATGGAAATATTGTATAATATGCATTTTTTTATGTATTTTTTTTTGTGTTACTGTACGTTTGAAGTCATATACCCCAAATTGCATCCAAGATCCAATCACTGTAAATAGCAGTGACTAAGGATTACCATATGATTCCTATGCGAGAAAATAGTGTACCTACTTGGCATCGTTTTTATTCATTGAAGGTACACGATTTGGGTTATTCTATTTAGATGTTATTATAATTGTAGGCTTGCGAGCCCGGACTTATTGTTTCATGGACTGAAATATAATGTAATATTATACGTGCTGTTTTCATTTCATTCTCCTTTACTTTTTTAGTCGTAGTTGTCTTTTTTTTTAATTATCTGCAGTCAAATAAAATATTAAAATCTGTTAATCGATTGAAGTTATATTAACTCTTTTCCGGTACAATATATATCGTCGCTGGAAAGCAATAATGCTGTAACCCTCAAAAAGTAAACTTTTCACTAGAGCCAAAAAACGTTTGCATTTTTTTAGAAAAATTCATAAATCTCAAACAAAAAGAGATGATTAAACCCCCTTTGGAAGACTCGTTGTAAAAAAATCGACGTTTATAATTTTGGTGGTAAAATTACTATAAACTTGTTTTTAATATGACTTTTGTCGTTTACAGCATTTCGATATTTCTAATCATGGCACGCAATAATGCTGTAACCTACAAAATTTTTGTATGGAAACAATATTTTTACCAAATCTCACAGTCGTTTTAAAATGCTGTAAGTCTAAAAAGTGGTTCGTAATACAATTTTTGGGCCATGAAAACTTAAATTGACAAGATTTTTGTACTGCAATGTTGCTGTAACTGAATGAATGGAAGGAAACAGGTATGAATGAAGCAGTGTAAATGCGAATGGTAGTTTATGTTGATCCATTTTAAAATGTTAGTGGTAAATAATTGTTGATCTGTAGTAATAATATTTTCTGAACTACTTAATTAATATGCCACACATACAATATCTTTAAGCTTAAAATTTTATGTATTGGCTATTAAAAAGTTATCATTAAGTATTGTTATATTTATGTTGTTGGACTGTATGCATCTACATGCAGCAGTACTATGTAATCGCCTAAACTAATTTTAATTATTTGGTTTGGACGATGATTGAGAACGGAAGTATGGTATTTATCAGGCTATAAGTACACAGTATTAAAAAAAACTTATTTTTTTTACAAAATAAAGACGTATCAGAAACGCCTGGAGGAGCTTGCAGTTGATGAAAACACTAATGGTGGGAAACCCCTTATATCCCTGAAATGTAAGCTCATGGAGATTTAGTGCATTCTACCCATTCTGACTTATAGCGCCCAGTTAAGGTCTAGGAGGACTTCAGAGGTAGAGGAAAGTATTATAAGAGAGGCTCATGCACAGCAGTGAGACACTAAATATACTAGTTAAAACAATCGTTGTTTTAAGGTTGACGTGTCATTTTATTAAAAAAAAATATTATTTATCTAATCGATAAATATATTCAATTCAATTCAAAAAATAATAAAGATTATTTTACAGAACAGTTATGATACACGTATAGTTTACATGCATTAAAGTTTTAACGGAAAAATAATTAACGTGTTTTTCTTTTAAAGTAGGTTATGCTTATATTACCTCTATAATCTAAAGGGAGCTTTGCATACATTTATACTTAATTTAAATCATGATTAAATCTCTTAAAAAAACGAAAACTAGCAAACTACAAATAAAAACGACCCTCAATACTATATACATACAAACTTACTATATATTTTAAAATGTATTTACTGTCATTATTTATTTATTACTGTATCTTTAAAATGCTGTACACCATAGTTTATTTACAACATCTCCCCACAAAATGCTGCAAATGACAAAAATTGGTCAAAAGTTGAAATTTACGGAAAGCAAAAATGCTGTACGTGATGACGGAGAACTAATTGCGGAAACCATTTTGCTGTAAACCACAACGCAGTTGAAAACACGGGATTTTATGCGGGTTACAGCGTTTCTTCATTCCGCGATTACAAATTTAGGTGAAAAAAAATATGCTGTATACATTTTATTTATCATCACAGACAAATAATAACTATACCAGTCGACGCAGAAAAAAAAACTGAATAAGAATATGCAAAAAAAGCATTTTCGATGGTAGTGCGGGTTACAGCATTATTGCTTTCCAGCGACGATATGTAACATTCCTCGAGTAAAGGTACCTTATGGATATTGTCGCTTGCGTCGTTTCCGACTCCGTTACTATAGGACAACGAGATAGAAGGACGCTAGCGACAATATCCATAAAGGTACCTTTAACCGCAGAATGTCACATATAAAGATAAAATGTAACCGCTCCAGGACTCTTTACCAAAACGTATCTGTTTATGGACTCTGTGGTAATCCCTAATTTGGTAGCCTAAACGATACGCTGATCAGGCGACGGGTTAACTTTGAAATGCATGTTTACATCGAAATGTCAGATATAAAAGAGACCGTGAAACGGTTAAACCCTTTGATGCACAAGTATCTTTGTACAGTCAGCTTCAAAAGTAGCTGGATAATTTAATATCGGGCCGCAGAACTTAATTATAGGACTACTTTTGAGACCAAAGACTGACTGTGCCTAAAGTAATATTTACTATCGTAAATTAAACGAAATAACTACTATAAAACTCCAGTCCGAACATAGATTTATTTGATAAACTAGAAAACAGTTTATGCTAACTTAGTCAGTAGGCGTATGATTCTACGCTAAATAAATGATAAAGGATCCGTCACGGTCTAAGAAATAGTGGGTGAGAGTGACGGATGCTTTATCACTTATTAATTGCGTGACAAAGGGTAGCATCATAAGCCTTCAGAGGACACCATCAAATAGATGCTGATCGACAAGATCAAGCAAAACAGACTATACCGCACAATTAGGTTATTATGAATGTTGTGGAATGCCCTTTGGCTTGAACACGGCTCTGCAATGTTTCAGAGTAGTATGCGTATAGTGCGACACGAGTCAAACGAAAAGCAGCCCACTTAACAATAGAGATTGGAAAGGAGTGAAAAATAACAACAAAATAATATTCACATTTATTTATTAACTACTAACTTACGATACAATAAAATATTAAGTAAACATCTTGCTTTAACAGATTAACTTAAGTTAATTTAACGTACTTAATCTTAACTTGACCGACATGTTAAATAGATTAGATTTGTCTCACGTCAACATTTTATAAGTGACAAACACTTCTGACTTGAAAGCATGTAGTTTCCATTGACATAATACCTACCTAATAGATACCAGGGCGTAGAGTAAAGTCAATGTTAACACGATCCCTGTCCCGGTGCCCCCAATGTGGGGTCATGAAGGTTTTTTCAGGAGTCCGTGCTTCCACTATGGGGTCACTTCCCCCTACTGATTGCACAGTTGGGACTTGTGACATTAAACTAAAAACAACAAATCGTTATGTTTCAATACGTGAGATATAATATTTACTGCTTGTTTGAATTAAGTTGGACTTTGTGCACTTCTCCCACCGCCGGCGAGTACGCGAGTAAAATCGGGCGAGTAAGGGAGTAAAATTGGGCGAGTAACAGTTCATTGCGGCCTGTTAAGTTACAGTGTGATCGATCGACAATTTCAGATCCGTAATATGATGCTACTCGCCGGCAGTGGGACAGGTGCCTATTTCTGTGTTGTTTGTTTGTTGTGTTTATGTCTTAATGACAAAAGATAGGTGTCATTATCTTTGAAAGGGTTACAGGACATACTTATGTGCCATTTCATCGTGGACTTTGTACTTAGTTAAAAATGCCCAGACGTGAGGGGTATTGACAAACAAAAATGGATATTATTAAGGCACTAATCACTACAGTTATGAAACAGTGTTGTAGGCCTATGCTACCCAAAAGGTTATTTTCCTGACAGATGTTTTTTTTATTACATTGCCAGTCTGTAGCCCCTTTGTCAAGGCGCTGTAACGTATCTATTGCTGTGTGGGTAGCTAGGCCTCTCATATGGATTCTGACAGTTCAAATCAGCTTCTTTTTACCCGACTGCGGCGAAGCCCAAGAGGTACCCTTCTCTTGGGGTTGGTTATGTGTTTGACCTGTATGTATGTATGTCTGTTCTTATGTCCGCTCGTAACTACTCAACGGCTCAACCGATTTTGAAAAATGATACATCATTAGATTCATGTTGATGGCTCGAGTGTCACTTGGTCCGCCGTTTTGTTTATTTTAATGAAGTTCGTTATAATAATCAAAATGGCGGATATTATGCACTTTTAAAGTGCACCGCGGTCGGGTTTTATGTAAAAATGTTGTTATTATGAAGTGTCAAACTCAGTAAGTAGCTCCCGAGTAAAACAGATTTATGACATCACTGCTCAACATAGTCAAATGGTTTCCTGATTGTTAGCTTTTGTAATTGAATAATAATTAGAAATTAGTTTAGGTGGATATTTCTCGAGCAGTTTTGGAAATGTGATCGTAGGTTAGCATTACTAAATTTATTTTGTTCCTGGAAAACGCCTTATTCAGCGAATTAGTAGTAGTCTCAGGATGGTGTGACCTAAATCTGAAATCTCTCATGATCGGATGGTGATGTGTTGGAATGTCTACTGCGGTGTGTTGTCGTCGGGCGGCGCGGGCGCGGGCGCGGGCGCGGGCGCGGGCGCGGGCGCGGGCGCGGGCGCGGGCTCGGCCGCCGGCGCGGGCGCAGGCTGCAGGGTTACGGTGGCTGTCGCTTCCGGAGTTGGCCCGTCCTGGAAACGAGTTAAAATTCAAATTTTATATAAACGACTTCAAACGAACAACAAAGAACTAGACAGCAAATTCACGAGTTATTATCAAAAAAATCACAAATTCCTTTCGTCTCGATAATATTCGAAGAGTTCCCTCAATTTCAATATCCCATGATCAGATCCTGAACTAATTGCAATGGGACCGTCTGGAAGGGTACCCTTTCAAGCAAAAACGATTCTTCTTTCAACTCGGTAAGCCGTTTTCGAGTAATCAGAACCATCCATTTTTTTAGAAGTCGCGTGCGCCTCCAGTTAAGACCTCGATGTGTGTGTATAATCCTATTGTACATATAAAGTTTTTTCGAACGAGAATTTACTATATTATATTATTTAATCAGGCATGCAGTTGGGACAACTGATAATGCCTGTATCCATTGAGCTAATAATTTATGGACGTGCTTGAATGGAATTTTGTTTGTCTAATCTGTTCTTAAATCGGTTGACATTAGATACCGAAACTACATCTTCTGGTAGTTTGTTCCAGGCTTTCACCACTCTGTTGCTCAGAAAGTGTATATGAGGGTGTAAGGGTGGGAATTTGGCGGAGATTAGCCGAGGCTGAGATCTCGCCCAGACCCTACAAACCTATGTGGCGTTCAAGCAATCCTTGGGCACGCAGCACTTGAATTAAGTGCTGCGTGCTTGAGTTTAAGAGCACTTGAATTAAATGCTGATCTGCCTAATATTAGGCAAGCCGATGGCAATCGAGTGGACGCCACGCCACTGCTACATACCTGCACGTCAGTAGTGACGGCGTTGTGCTTGGCGTGCCGCTTCTCGACGTGCCCGAAGCAGTGCTCGCACTCGTCGCTGTCCCGGAGTCGCTCTCTAGTCACGCCACTGCTACATACCTGCACGTCAGTAGTGACGGCGTTGTGCTTGGCGTGCCGCTTCTCGACGTGCCCGAAGCAGTGCTCGCACTCGTCGCTGTCCCGGAGTCGCTCTCTAGTCACGCCACTGCTACATACCTGCACGTCAGTAGTGACGGCGTTGTGCTTGGCGTGCCGCTTCTCGACGTGCCCGAAGCAGTGCTCGCACTCGTCGCTGTCCCGGAGTCGCTCTCTAGTCACGCCACTGCTACATACCTGCACGTCAGTAGTGACGGCGTTGTGCTTGGCGTGCCGCTTCTCGACGTGCCCGAAGCAGTGCTCGCACTCGTCGCTGTCCCGGAGTCGCTCTCTAGTCACGCCACTGCTACATACCTGCACGTCAGTAGTGACGGCGTTGTGCTTGGCGTGCCGCTTCTCGACGTGCCCGAAGCAGTGCTCGCACTCGTCGCTGTCCCGGAGTCGCTCTCTAGTCACGCCACTGCTACATACCTGCACGTCAGTAGTGACGGCGTTGTGCTTGGCGTGCCGCTTCTCGACGTGCCCGAAGCAGTGCTCGCACTCGTCGCTGTCCCGGAGTCGCTCTCTAGTCACGCCACTGCTACATACCTGCACGTCAGTAGTGACGGCGTTGTGCTTGGCGTGCCGCTTCTCGACGTGCCCGAAGCAGTGCTCGCACTCGTCGCTGTCCCGGAGTCGCTCTCTAGTCACGCCACTGCTACATACCTGCACGTCAGTAGTGACGGCGTTGTGCTTGGCGTGCCGCTTCTCGACGTGCCCGAAGCAGTGCTCGCACTCGTCATCGCTGTCCTCGGAGTCGCTCTCGCCGAACGCCTTCGGCTTCTCGTAGATGCAGCAACCTGGAATTACGGAACCAATAAAATAATAACCCTCAAAACAACTAAGTATCCTAGGACAGGTTGCAGAGACAAATCCAACTATACCCTGATTCAGGGGTTGGCAAACTGCGGCTCTATGAGTGGTCTTGCATACATATATACATACAGGTCAAACACATACCTAACCCTCCTTTGGGCTTCGCCGCAGTCGGGTAAAAAGTTCGCCGACCCCTGCCCTAATATTAAAACTTCTTCCCGTCGTTTATATGGTAGGAGGTTCCGTAGTAAAGAACAGTATATACCAGGGGTTCCCAAAGTGTGTGCCGCAGCGCCCTGGTGCCTAGTCGATCCTCTATCATTATCTAAAACCACAAATATTCGCGGGTACATATAAAGTAACAATCCTTATTTTGACCGAACTAGGGTAGGCCGCCGTGACTAAACTTGTAAGTGCGCCACGGGCTGAAAAAGATCGGGAACCCCTGGTATACATATACATTAGATATAGCGATCTTTATCTAGTGAAATATCTGCAATTTGGCACTGTTTCTCCGAAATTAAACCTTCCACAACAATATATTGAAGTTAGATAAGCGCAATATTCAACTCGTACACCGCAGGCATTAGACGTTGATGTTCAGAAGTGTGACTTACACTTGGATTTCTTCTTGTTCATGTGTTCGTTGTCGACGGTGTCCGTGGTCCACTCGACCTTCTTGCGCGGCGCGCGCGTGCGCAGCGTGATGACCGCCACCGGCTCTGCGGGCTGAACAATAACACTTATCATAATCATGTACCTACTCCACCACAAAATTTCTTACTTGTGAGGACAATTTTCGAAAAACATAACATTCGCTAGTTCAGAATGTATACGCTCTCCCAAAAAGTTTCTATTTTTGTCAAAATATGTAGGCTAAAAAAACTTTTTATGCCACACCTGGCCATAAAGTGACTTTTTCCGCACGCTGCGCGTACGGAAAAAGCCGCTTTCTGGCCAAGTGTAGACATAAAATGATGTACACAACACGGGAGGTATTAAAGAAAGCCCTCGATCGCAACTCCTCGATCGTACTATTTTGGTAACGCAGTGGACACTATATTTTAGGCGCCATGGGGACTGGTAATGCAGTGGTAATTTGAGTAAGAAATGAGACTTTTTTGTAATAAAAAGCACAGTATATTGAGAAAATGTATGACAAACATTGGGTTGGGTTGAGACGTAACACTGCTAGGAAAATAATTGGAGGCATCTGCAATTTTGTAAGTGTCTAAAAAATTTCATCTCCATTTAAGGCACTAAAAGAATTTTGGCCCTTATACCACAGTTTCCTTAGACTGTGCTTATACATAATTCGCATTTATGAAAACATGATTGTTATTCTTCTAACTGCTATGGGAGCATTCCATGAAAATATTTCCTAAGGGACACCACCGTTTTAATACTTCCGAGCAGAGTTGGGCAAAAATTTAGTTGACTAAGAATAAGAATAAAATTCCAAATTTTATTCTCAATCAAAATATTTGAGTAAGATTGAAAATCATGAGCAAGTTATTCTGATTTGATTTAAAATGATTAAATCATTTCATTTTTATTCTGATTTGATTTAAAATGATTAAATCATTTCATTTTTATTCTAAATGACAAATCAAATTTTGATTAATTTATTCCGACAGACTATTAGTTAAACTAACGTTTTAGTTGACTTATTAATATTTAGAATAAGATTGATTTTATTCTTTTTATACATTTAGTTCACTGATTGCACTTGTAATTTGAACTTTTTCTCATACTTTTAATGTTCAGTTTTTTTTAACCATGAATAAATATGACACACAACCTATGGCATAGTAATTAGGTAGCTTCGAGATTATCTGATGATGAATGGAACCAGGAGGTAGGTAGTGGAACTCTTCAATGGCTATTGGTAAGACCTTCAATTCAAGTAGGTATGGATTCATTTCGCTTGTGGTAAAGGGTTCTATACATAGTATAGTATACATTACACTATACGGCGATGGTCAGCCAGCCAGGAGGTAGGTAGTGGAACCCTTCGTAGAGTCTTAGTAAACCCCTCGAGTTTGGGCTTATTTGATTTGTTGTAAAGAGTCCTATGCATTAAATCCTGTGGTGATGGTCAAGTGATGGATCCAGGACGTGGACAGTGGTAATTTTAGTAAATCTGTCAAGTTTGGGCTCATTTTATTTGTTGTAAAGAGTTATACTCGTATGCATTACACTCTATGGTGGTGGTCTGACGATGGAGCCAGGTGCTGGGTAATGGTACTCTTTGAAGGGTTTTAGTAAACCCCGCGAGTTTGGGCTCATTTGATTTGTTATAAACAGGCCTTAACTTTTCGTGATTTTAACAAGCGTGACGTGTATAATTTAAAATGTCTTTATTATTTAGTACAACACTAAAAAATATTGATTGTACAACCAGAGATCGATTCAAAATATCAATCGTCATTTTTTAATGGCGATTAATTTAGTTGCGATTAAATTAGTTGTGAGAATGGTTGACTAACAATTAAATTAGTTTTAGTTTCAATCGACTAAATTTCACGGTTAAATCTATATTCAATAAAACTACGTAGTCGCTCGTTTTTGCATTTTTTATTTAACTTGCAATATAGATAACTTGCAATATGTAACTACGACGAGTAGGTATGTACATTGTAGGTACTCGTATGCGTACGTTGTAACTATGTTGGTTTGGGTGGAATCTTGCAACTTATATTGAAGCAGATATCTTCAACCGATTGAGCTAAAATTATGTATACAAGTTTAATTTGAAACGCTTGAATGAAAATGCAATATAATGGGCCTTAATATTACGATAAATAACGAAAAACTGCAATGCACAATGTTTACAAGTCGCAAACAATAGTAGGTAAATAGGTAGGTAGGTGCTCTATTCATAATTATTTTGATACTTTCAGTACTAGTTCTATACGATACTGAGTAAATCTTAGATATAGATATTATCAATATTTTGTTGTCTCTGTCATTAGCAAATCTCTTTTTAGTGTCACGCGGCGACAAAACAATGGGATAATCCTACTTACCTGGAAGTTGTTTGTTGCATTTTGGTGCAAGTCTGCCGCCATAACGCAAAAGGGCACAACTAACATTTTTTTTGACACTGAGTTGTATACATATTCGGAATCAGTGAAATTTACTGATTCCGAATATGTATAGAACTCAGTGTCGAAAAAAATGTTAGATGTGCCCTTTTGCGTTATGGCGGCAGAAGTGCCGACGAATCTTCTAAAAATAACACGTTCTACTTCTATTGAATGAAACATCTGGATGTTTTTTTCCGTTCAATTTGCTTCTAACATTATTTGCGGAAAAATAGTCTAACTAATAAGTCGATTAAAAAGTTTAGTTGACCGAAATCAATCGGCAGCTAATTTAGTTGCAACTAAACTAGTTGCACTCTATACAACTAAGATTGATCAGTCGTCGTTTTCAATCGTCCGTCGCAATTAATTCTGTTAATCTCAATCGTTAATCGTTAGTCGATTACATTTTGCCCATCTCTGTGTACAACTTAGTTTTTAGAGAAGAAATAAAGTAGTTTTTCTTACAATTATGAAGGAGGTAACATTTTTCCAAATCGGTCTAGCTGTTTTAAATTAATCGGGGAACAAACCTACATAAAAATTGCTCTTTGTTTTGAAGTCGGTTAAGACTGGAAACGTATTTCTAATAAGAAATGCACGAGAAACTAAGAAAGATCGCTATATGTGTGCCTCTAATATTTTAAGAGTTCCCTCGGTTTCTCCAAGATCTCATCATCAGATCCTGATTTGGTTGCAATGGGACCACCTCGGAAGTATACCCTTTCAAACAAAAAAAGAATTTTCCACATCGGTCCAGCCGTCTTCGAGTAATCGCGTAACAAATATAAAAAATAAAATAAAAATAAAAACATATAGACGAATAGAGAACCGTCCTTCATTTGAAAGTCGGTTAAAAATGCATAGAACTCATTAAAACGAGCCCACTTCCATGTTCCATCATCAGTTCAGTTCAGCTTGCTGATGTGATGCCTGTGTGCAGGAGTGAGTGAATAGTGGAACACGAAATACAAGATATTGCTACTACATTACTTACTAAGCCTATAGACGGGATAACAATTTCAATTTCGATAAATAAATCAGTCAGAGGAATTCATTTTAACTAAAAAAATCATGATTGAATTTATTTGATTGGTGATTAAATTAGTTTTACTCAAATTTTTGAGTGAGAATAAATCTTAAGTGATTTAATCATTTCAAATTTAATCTGATTGAAACTGAAGTGATTTAATCATTTCAAATTTATTCTGATTGAAACTGAAATGATTTATTCTCACGATTTTTTATTCTGATTGACGATATTAGTCATGAGTGCCCAACACTGCTTCCGAGGAATACATTCAGGAAGCTAATTATCAGCATTGTAATATCATAACTCAGCTTTAAGATTGGTAGTGTTTCTTAGCAGTTAATACGTTTTATTAGGGTAGCTGCCATAGCGTTTCGTAAGGGACAAAAAGTTGATGTTTTCATGGAATGCTCCTATGTTACAATTACATACTTTGGAATCCACATCAACCAACATTTCATATCCGCAATATCCGGAGTCGGGATACCAGCGGATATGGCGAAGTGTCTGCTGTAGGCATATGATCGATAAATAACAGTACATTACTTACATAGGGCGGTAAAAAAAGAATGTCTCAGATCGCAGGTATTTGACGCTCGAGCCGAAGGCAACGGCGATAAATATGCGATCTGAGGCTTTTTTTACTACCGCCCGTGGTAAGTACAAAAGTTTACGTCTCCCCCAGGCCATGAAGTGGGATTTTCCGCACGCGTAGCGGGCGGTTATTGCCACTTTATGGAGATTTGCTTTCTGGGACACCCTAATGGCCAGGTGTGACGTAAATAATAAAACATCCGTCACTCTCACACTTACATACTTGTCAGAACGTGACAGATGCTTTATCATTTATTTATCGATTGCCAAGCATCATCATAAGCCTACTGGGTAAATTAAATACTCACAGTAAACTTTTTCCTCCCATAGGTTACAAGCAAGATCGACGCCATGAACGCCTTTCTTCAGTCCAGTATACGAATGTACCTTCTTTCTACTCTGCCCAATCGAACTTTTTACTGGTGTATCTGCTAATTTTTTATTACTTTTTTTTTTCACTACAACCTATAGTTACCTGAATGAATGGCATAAGAGACCTGAAGCTTAAACGACTGACTATAAAATAAGTTTTTGAATTCAGAAAACATCTAGGCGGCAAAAATACTATGTTCTTGACATGTATATGCCATTTTGGGATATAAAGTAATGGCAATTCGTTTTAAAATCGCGTGTCAATATAAATTGACTTAGGTCAGTTTTGCTAACAAGTAGAAAAATTGAATGAATGGTCGTTACACTTGGCGTTAATATAGATTATAGAACATAAACAGTAATTGAAAAATAATAGGCGAAAATGATGGAATTTAAATATACTATTGAAACAATAATACTAATATTAGAGTTATGTATTATTTTTTCACTGTGGACTTCAGAAAAGGGTTTTTTTTTATAAATTATCAAGTCAATAGCTCCTCATCTTGAAGTATTTTATTAGAGATTTCCATCGTCAATAAGAAATACAATAGCGACCTAATATAGGCATACACGACGATCATTAATTTGTGAAATGTTAATGTAGAGAATGGCATTATGTCCGCCATTTGTATCTTCTTGTACTGTGCAATAAAGATTAAATAAATAAATGTTCTTTAAACACTCATAATAGGTAGCCATCTGTCGGGTTCCATTCGTTAGCTATTTTGGCCCATCGCTCCGGATGCATTCAGTACCGCCTGGCCACAACATTGGTCTTAGAGCGGCAGCGGCGGCCATAGGTGGGAGCGGGAGGTCGGAGCGCGGTCTCTCGCTCTCACCTATAGCCGCTGCTCGCCGCTGCTGGAGCGTTCCATGAAAACATCAACTTTTTGTCCCTTACGAAACGCTATGGCAGCTACCCTAATAAAACGTATTAGGTGCTAAGAAACACTACCAATCTTAAAGCCGAGTTATGATATTACAATGCTGATAATTAGCTTTCTGAATTTATTTCTCGGAAGTATTAAAACGGTGGTGTCCCTTACGAAATATTTTCATGGAATGCTCCTGCTGCTCTAAGACCAATGTCAAAGTATAGTCCGACTCTTCCCTGGTGAATTTTTCGCTTCGAGCCCTAATCTCTATTATCGCAAAACCGAGTTAGCACGTGCCACAACAACATTCATATTGAAAAACAAACGGTATCGTCATAGTATTAAGGTTCAAATTTAAAGTCACTGATATTCTAAACATTACGTTTTGGTAGTGTAGGGCGATGGACCGCCCCGAAGCAATACGGCACTCATATTATTTTGATACAACATATATTATATAAAGACAACCAAGTAGTACGACTTCGGTGTCCGTCAAGATAGCGTACACCGTAAAGATATTCAGAATCTGATGCAGCCAATAAATAGTACCCAAATAGTACCGACGAAATACCTAGGTGAAAAAAATAGTACCCTTAAACTTTTCGAAATATAAGGCCTGTTCACGGTGTACGCTACCGGCGTCAAGCTGGCGTACACCGTTTGTATCTCTGGAACGGCTTTGTTTTTGGAAACGCTTTATATCTCAAAAAATAGTACCCAAATAGTACCCTAGGGCCCTAAAATTTTATTTCTCTAGCTATCGTAGAAGCCGAGATATAGTGAGCTCTTTCTATAAGGAATTCCCGGGTACGCCAGCTTGACGGTGTGAAATTTTGTACACCGTTAAGTTATGGAATATCTCAGCTTCTACGATAGCTAGAGAAATAAAATTTTAGGGCCCTAGGGTACTATTTGGGTACTATTTTTTGAGATATAAATCGTTTCCAAAAACAAAGCCGTTCCAGAGATACAAACGGTGTACGCCAGCTTGACGCCCGGTAGCGTACACCGTGAACAGGCCTTATATTTCGAAAAGTTTAAGGGTACTATTTTTTTCACCTAGGTATTTCGTCGGTACTATTTGGGTACTATTTATTGGCTGCATCAGATTCTGAATATCTTTACGGTGTAAGCTATCTTGACGGACACCGACTTCGGCCGTTTAGGAGCGCGCGACACGTATTTACACAGACGCACGACGCGCATCTGTGTGAGTGAACGCCATACTGTGGCATGCTCGCGCATGCTCAAATCCTTGCCTGTGGTGCGTCCGTACATGGCGCGCACACATGCGCGCTCCCGATGTACCTTTTGTAGAAAGAAAAACTACCGTATACAATGCCAATGTCGTGGCCATGCGGGTAGACGTGTCCCGCTTAAGCTTGGCGATCTTGACCGAAACGGAGATGGCGGGATGACCAGAACGCATTTCTTGAAATTGCACTGAGCCGGGACGAGTGGAGAAATAGAGGGGAGGACTTTGCCGAGCAGGGGGACATGCATATAGGCTAACAAAAAAAACACTATTGCAATGAGCTTAGTAACCTGTGAACAATTTACAGTTGACACTGATTACGTCTCACGATTTTTCATTTTTAAACCCTCCCTCCCCCCATGTCACACTTTTTCCTAACATATTCCATCTTTTTAATATAGGTTGTCACATTTGGCTAGCATCTTTATATGTTATTTGTTTCAGTTTTTATTATAAATACCCCTGCGACAATATCTAATAACATAATCCCGATACTGAATTATCAATGTTACTCTCACTACTTTATCTTGAATATTTACCTAAAAATCTAGATAGCAAGATACATTCACAAATGATAATTGGTCTTACTTTATATCAATTACAGATACAGGACAAATAAAAAAGGAGATTAAAAAAGGCAAAACACAATGAACAACCACTATATTACAAAATGGCACTTAAAATTCTTCAAAAATCATCGAACAGCTTTCGCGTCAAATAACCCATCTATTTTACTTTCATGATATCCTAAAAACTCAGACAGTACTTCCTTAGTATGCTGCCCCAGTGTTGGTGGAGCAGTTCTAGCATAGTTCCCTCCTTCACCGTACACTGTAGGAGGCCCGACCAGCCTCACAGTTCCACAGTCGGGGTGAGGAAGCTCCTTCACCAACCCTATAGCCCTCACATGCTCATCATCAAAAACGTCTTTCATCTTATTCACCGGACCGTTAGGGAACGAGGCATTCTTGAACACTTCCATCCATTCCTTGTTAGTCTTAGTTCTGATCACATCGCTAACAATTCTAATGACTTCATCTCGGTTCTTAACTCTATCCGAATTGTCTTTAAACTGTTCATCATTGATCAGCTCCTCTTTACCGATGAGCTTGCAGAAATCAGCGAACTGTGCGTTGGAACCGGTGCCAATAACTAAGTCTCCGTCTTTAGTTTTGAATGCTTGGTACGGGACGAGGTTGGCATGGGCTGTGCCCCATCGTTCGCACTCTATTCCACAGTTCAGGTATATGCTGGCTATATTGATCATGCTGGATATTTGGGTGGATAGGAGGTTGCAGTCGATCTTCTGGCCTTTGCCGGTCTTCTGGCGGTAGTATAGTGCTGCCATGATGGCGCCGAAGCCGTGGAGACCTGTGGTGAGGTCAGTGATTGCGACACCTGGTTTGGTGGGGTTTCCATTGCGCTCTCCGGTCGCGTTGAGGAGACCGCCCATTGCTGATGCTATTACGTCATACCTGCAAGAGTTTTATATTTATTATCTTTGCAATAGGAAGCAATTTTTATTAAAAATGAATTAATGCCACACTAAAACGTGATACTAGAGACTAAAATACCTACCAACCTACCAGTGGTGTAACACCATTGCTATCTATTAAAGTAAAGGAATGTGACGCCTAAATCAAGTAATAAATAAATTAAATTTAGGGGACAATCTTACACAAATCGAATCGAAGTAATCCCATGGTAAGCTCAATAAGGCTTATGTTATGGATACTAGACGACGATATATTTAATTAATACAAATACTTAAATACATAGAAAACATCCAAGACTCAGAAACAACTATTATCACACAGATAATATTTGCTCTTACCGGAATTCGAACCCAGGAGCGTTACCTTCGTAGACAGAATAACTAACCCCTAGGCTTAACCGGTCGTCAATATAAAACATTTATCAGATTTAAATTGATACGAATTACACTGTCATTAAAGTATGGAGAAGCTACTGTTTCACAACCATCTTATAAAAACAATTTAGTTAAGTTAGCAACTGCAAAAGAAATATAATTCATACCCAGGTTTTTTAGCATAAGGCCCACTAGGACCGAAGCCCGTGATGGCGCAGTATATCAGCTTGGGATTGACTTGGCTGAGCTTTTCGTATCCAACTTGCAGCTGGTCCAACTTGCCCGGCAAATAGTTCTCCACGACCACGTCGCACTTGCGGGCCAAGTCGTACATCACATTCTTGCCTAAAACATGTTACTTCAACATAGATACAATCTTACACAAGTCGAGCATGATCCAAACTAAGCAAGTGTACTATGGGTACTAGATGATAATATACACAAATAATTACAAAGATAAATAAAATAGTACAATAGATAGTAAACATCCGAAACTTAAGTATAAATTAAGGACCACTGGAATAGTAATGAATGGTTAAAATTATTATTACATTAGAGTTTGTGCGGAAAGAGAATAGGATTAATTTTGGGGGCCGCTGTAATGCTTTTGTACCGTATGTGCCGTATTTTCTATTCTGTGGCCATACTGGTTGGGTTAGTTCCGTTTTTCGCCACGCTTATTCGCTTTCCGCACAGACTCTATTTGAACACATAACTTATGCCTCTCCAAATGACATATTTACTTGGAATAACAATAATTTTGCACATGAATCATATATCATATTTGGGTGGCTCATCACACAAACATTTGGTCATGCCAGAATTTGAACCCGAGCTTCGAAGGCGGTGTCACTCCCGCTAGGGCATTTCTCCAGGAATATGTCTGTGACTCATTCATCTGTCTCCATACATTTAGTATGAAAAAGGGCCAGATGAATGAGGTGACCGCAGACATATTTCTGGAGAAATGCCCGCTAGACTAAATGTGTTGTGGGGTATGTTTCATATGAGTAGAACAAGTCAAATTAGACAACTCTAATTTACTACCATCCTAAATGTCTAATACCTGGCTCACTTCTACATGGTGGGAATGGGTAACTTGACAAACTTTAAGTACAGATTCTAATGACTATTGGGAGTAAAAAAAGTTATATGATGTATAGAAAAACGCTTACTCTCCAAGATAATAATTATTTTTTTAAGTTTCCTTTTGGATCATGACAGATTTCGACCTATGTTAATATAACATTACATTATAATACCATCAGGAATATGTCGTTAAAGTTTGTCAGCTTACTCGTTCCTACCGTGTATACAATTCCATAGCAGTGAGCCAGGTTTTAGTCATAAGAGGGCAGTTTAGTATTTTTGTTTTAAGTCCGTAAACACAAACCAACTATATCCCAAAAAAATATACAGATAAAATACATAACATATATAGCTAAATTCTTTGTTGTTTACATTAGCTATAGATTGTATTGCATAACTTTTATCTCAAGATGTTTTAAATTCATATCTTTTATCAAGTGTCATTGATAAGAGACGTTTAGAGCAAATAGAGAGTAATTTGGGTTCTATTGAACTTTGTACCCATCACATCACATATGAAAAAAATGTATTTATTAATGCATTATGCTATTGCTTTGAAACATAAATTTATCTTGAATATTTACTAAAGTTAAAAACAAGTGTTGAAACACATCCCCATACATAGCTACAGTTATAAAATGAGACTAGGTATAATATCTTCAATACTTTAAAAAAAAACTCATATCTAAAACATAGAGAAAAACGTCAAAAGTTACATACAAACTTCATATACACTTACTGTGTTTTTAGCTGGAGTCAGTATCAGATACGTGTTTTTTAAGTAATGAAGATATCGCTTAAATAGTGAATATATACATTGTTTATGTAAATGCTAAGCTCTTCATAAAGGTATAGCAATTTTAAACAGATAAATACTTGAAAAACTTACCTTCTTGTGACTTCAAGTTAATGCAAATGCTTTTCTTGTTCCTGTTCACTGCTAGAAAGTAGAACGAGTCCTTGCTGCCTTCTATAAACGGTGGTCCCCACTTCCTAGCTTCATCTCCCTCCAGACTTTCAACTTTAATGACATTTGCCCCTAAATCCCCTAGGGTCATAGTACAGAAGGGGCCGGCCACGACCCTAGTCAAATCTAACACGTTTATATCACTTAACAACCCCGGCAGCGTCGTAGAATACTCTGCTTTCGGCACGTAACATTGTTTCGAAGCAACGAAAATCCTCCGTATCAAAGCCATAATTTCACGCTACTGCGTTCGTATTCAAATGAACACTTGTTTAACGCAACCTGTTATCTAGTTACAAACATGAGCGAGTAAACAATATTAATATTAAATACCTCTTGGATTGGAGAAGAGACGGTCGCTACCGCGGTGCTCGTGGTTGCCATTTCTTCAGGTCTCAATTGGCGCTCGGCCATCAAAATTGGTTGCACTTAAGCGATAAACAATATTCTTACATTATAAGTTAAGAAAATACGCAATTTTAGCATGTGACTGCTGTTTAAAGCAAAGGTAGAATTTCAGATTTCTGATTTTTAATAAACTTCACATTGACATGTCAACATTGACAGCTGGCTGTTATCTATGGCTGAGAGTCAAGTGACAGATAACTTTTTAATTATTATGGCATTGCTCGGAATGCTGGGTTTTAAGCAGTTTTGGAGCAGTGGGGTTTTCTCATAATTTAGTACAAATAAAGTTTAGTTAAAAATTTTCTGATTAAGATATCATTTTTATAAAGGAATCCTTAATTTCATCTCTAACGTCATAAATACATTATTCGCCTGTCGCCTACACAATTTTTACAAATGTTCATTTGTAAAATTTGCTAATATTTTTTTCAGGCGCTGAATCGTTCAATTGCTTTATTTAGAATAGTACAAACTAATGGTTTCACTGAATTTATGAAGAACATCATTCCATATCGCAATGTAACTGGACTTTTATGAGCCCATTATAAACTTTATATTCGGTCTTTCTTAACCACGGTGTGGTTATTCTCCCTATTAATACCTATAAAATAAATATACACCTAATAAATATTGATGTATTTATCGCTTTTAATGTATTCTAAAGTGCTCTAATCCAATATGGCCCGAAAGAGTATTTTGCTCACTAGTAATACAGACATTAGGTGCTGTTGTCGGCATTCCCTGTGTATTTCTGCTTGGTATAATCATGTATTATCAATTAAATTAAATCAATTATGAATACTTACTTAACATGGGTTATTGTAATTCCCTAGACTTCGAGTCTTCATTGCCAGTTACAGTACAGCAAGAGTAGATAGTTAACACCATTGTTATCGTCACATTATAGAAAAAAATCACTAATCTAATTAGAATTGGATTGCGGTAACCCCTTAGACTTCAAGTCTTATTGTCAGTTTCAAAACGAAGTAGGTTATATTATAACACATTACATAAATTAATGCACCAGGTTTATTAATTTAGTTATTCAAACTTTATTACTCGAAAAAACTTCTCGTATGAAAGCCGAACTTAATGCCAAAAGGCGAATGCCCATCACGCAGTGTAGGCACCCCTTATGACGTCACGCTTACGTGACTTGTTTGTTATGTATGACCAATAACTTCAATAATGTGTCAGAATGCATGCATTTTATTCATAAATTATCGGCCTAGATAAGCAAACAGGTAAGTTTTCACTACAAAATTAGATTCAAACTTTTCTCTCTTAACTCTAAGTTGGGTAACCACGATGAGACCAAAAAATATGAATAATTAAAACAGTGATATTAATTAATTAAGATGACTTTAACAATACGAGACCTAGCACAGGGTTTTAGCACCAGGGAGAGGAGTTTAAAAAACATGAGTTGTATTACGTTCAATGAAACACCTTGTATTACTTTCCGAGGTCTACTGATACCATCTACAATTTTTGGTTTGCGTGCGGCACAGAAGCAGTCATGGTGGCGTTTTTCTTAGAAGTCTATATCCAGTCCTAAACGTGCTTCAAAGGAGAAAAATCCGTTAACTTCGCTCTGTTTAACTGTAGATATCAGTGGCGTGGAATGGTATTTTTTTGTACGTTCTTGGTCAAGTTGGTCATAAATCAAAAAGTACAAAATTATCAAAATAAAAATGGTTTTGGAATCTACAAATTAAGCCCTTTCATTTGATATCCCACTCGATATAATAGCTCTACTTTTGTTTTTCCACATCCCATTTCGGACCCCTTTTAAAAAAAGTAAAAAAGATATAAGATTTTTTTTCTATCCAATAGGCTCAAGTGAGCGATTTTTAACACTATTCCAAATTTCAAGTCGATAGCATCAGTAGATCCTGAGATATCTTGCTGTGACAGACGGACAGACAGACAGACAGACAGAGTCGCACCATAAGAGTTCCTTTTTTACCATTTTGGTACGGAACCCAAAAAATTACCTACTGCTATTATAGGTACTGTGTGTGCATACATTTGCTCAATACATATTTTCCTCTTAGGTAGTCAGTGTGGAAAGCGGTACCCATATGTGTCACTGGAGTTCCTCGCTAGGTACTCTCAGGATTCTGTTTTAGAATCGTTTCACTTTTCTTTAATCCTTAGTTTTGCTCTGGATTCAATGGTACGCTCCGTACATAGGTACATCATTTTGCTCCCTTTAGTTTGCCAGTTTAGTACCTATTTCATCCACCTACGCCGGAATTAAACCAGATGTTTAAGAGCACGAGAAGTAAAAATTATAAGTTTTCTAGCTCCCCAAGTGACCCAGGTCTACTGCACAATCTGCCAATACCTATTCATAGACGATAAAAACAATATTTCTATTCCCCACGAGCTATATTGCGTATTTTAAATTTTCGCCACTGTGCCGTTGCTACGTGTAATCTCATCTGGAATTATTCCAAAATGAATTTATTTTATTTCTCGCTGGTGCTACCAGCGTAAATTATACACGAGAAACATTTAAAACAAAAACGCCCTAAGACTATAAGTCTTTGAAACATAGATACGGCCTTTTGGTAGTTTTTGGCGGCAAATGATTCTCCTTGACTTTTTCCTGGAGATTTTATTACTGGTTTACGATCCCTCCTACTCCAGTTCAGTGGATTGGATCTATTTCGAAGTATTAATTTCCTGTTCTATCCTTGTCTTGTGGTCGGCAGATCCTCGTTAATTTCGATTGTTTACGTTGGCTTTAAACAACGGATTTCTCATTCAGATAGCTCATCTCATCTGGCTCAAGCCCATCTTGTGTAGTTAGGTAGGTATTTTATAGTTCACGCATTATTAATCTAATATCGAAATCATACGCTGAGATAGCGCTTCCGTCACCACATCATCATCATCAGATGAAACACGTGTTGATGTCTTTCAGTATAGTGGTATACTGGTAGGAGGGCTATTAAACTGCGCAGCCGCCGTTTGATCCTCGTATCGTTAGTGATAAATACAGACATACAATCGAACACACTGCACTGTTAACTCTATATTTGAAATCGGTTTCAAATGTAGAGTTAACAGTGTGTTCATGTCAACTTTATTGCAATTTGCAACGTGTTAAAGTCTATGGGTGGTCAGTTAATAGTGGCTTAATTCGCTTGTACATACCTACATATTTGTAAGTCTAATGTCTATTAGGTATATCTGTTATGTTAAAAGGTCTTCAAAAATGTTCAATATTTTAAACCCAGATTATAATGTACCTCATGATAATTTCAGCCAAAGATTTGATTGGCAAGGCAAAGCGTATACGGTTTGTACGAGTTAAAGGTTTTTTTGTTTCTACTTTGGGTAATGAAGTGGACATACTGCGATTTGAGGTTTTTGGCGTTGAGTGATGTTTCACGCACTCTATGAAAAATAGACCACAAAAGTTCTGAATTAATAAATAATGGCGAAACAGTATGAATAGTCTCTTTAATCGTAAAGAAAATAGCCTAAATAGATGAGCGTTTCACGCGTTTAAGGCGTAACTAGGGTGGCAATGTTGACATTGGCGTCGTAAAATGGTTTACACTGGCACAATAGTTACCAGTGGAACAATATCGTACGTATCTGACTGTGATGACGATGGCTCCGTTTCACGAAGCTACAAGTTACAATTTTGCAAGTCTAAACTAGCAACATTGGCCAAATCAACCAATAGTGTTGCTGTATTTGACCAATGTTGCAAGTGCAGACTTGTAAAACTGTAACTTGTAGCTTCGTGAAACGAGCGAGGCCCATAAGGCGTTTATAATTGTACGAGTTATTGATATGCACTTTACAGTTTAGTGATGGGAACCGACGTGAAACATTTGTTTAAAAAAATAATTTATGCCACACATGACCATAAAGGGGCTTTTACCGCACGCTACGCGTACGGAAAAAGCCGCTTTCTGGCCAAATGTAGACATAAAATGATGTACACAACACGGGAGGTAATAAAGAAAGCCCTCCATAGCATATTTACGTCCCTCGCTTGCAGCTCGGGCCGCAAACTTCTGCGACCTCGGCCTTTCTTTGTATTACCACCCTAGTTATGTAATGTACTAAACTGTAATTATTAGTTAAAATAACAAAATTAAATTAAATTTCTTAAGTTAGTTTATAAAATATTCTCATGTACTAACTTCTGTTATTATTTTCAGAATAAACTTTCTTTAACCGTAATTTCACATGTTTTGATTTTAAAATTAGCATTCCAGATGAAGTTGGACTAGCAATATTTTGATTGATTATAGACAAACCATGACAGGCGACTCAAAATAAATGCTTCTAAAGTCGTACTCATACAAGAGGCTGTCGACTTCTAAATGTATATGTAGATACATGCATAATTTGTTGGGAATGGAGAGCTTTCAGCTGAAATGTGTCAGCCCACGTGCCACTGACTCCTACATGTAAAATGCTCTACGCGCCGCTCTGCCGAGTCACACCTTGCGCGGACAGTTTCGGGTCATCAGAAATAGCAAGCTTTTAACACAACTACAGCAAAATACACCCTATTTTCTTGGAGTTATGGTCGTTAATAGTGATTAAGTTACAGGGGTTTACGCTCTTTCTTGGGAATAAAGATAAAGGATAAGTGCCGTTGAAAGTCAAAGTCCCACGCTGGCGCCGTTATTCCTGTTTCACGTAGTAATTACAACTTAATTTTTCTATTAAGCCTTTGAGATTTATATAGAACCACGTTTATGTACCCATAATATGTGTAAAAAAAGTGAGGCGTGTTTTTAAGCATGTATGTTCCCTTGACTTTTTTCCTAATCACAACCTTATGAGGTCAATAATAAGGTTCAGTTTTAAGGAACCGTCAAAATGGAAATAAGGTTTTACGAAAAGAAGTAACTTTTCAATCGGCGAAATGTTACTTTAATCACTGTCACAACGGAATGTTAATTTTGCTGAAACAAGTGAATAACCGAAAATTGGAAGCGTTTCTGTAAACAGAGCTGTAAATGGAGGTAATGGGTTCTTTTGTTTTTCTTTTAATGTTGAAATTGAGAAACAAATGCAGGAATTAAGCAGTTCATACTGGGAAGAAGTTGCTTAAAAATACTGTAAATGTATAGGTGCCAAAATTGCATTTTGTTTTGCTGAAAACAGAAACAGTAGAGGTAAGTGTGATCATTAACAGGAATTTGAGAGACAGAGGTTGTGATCCCAGGTCAGGCTCGTACCTGGTTCAGAGAATTGACAATATTTCAAATTTTCTACTCCTTCATTTTATGAGCTTGATAGAAAATAGGTGGAATTTTAAGCTACCCGTATTTTTTCTTTTTCGTTTTAACTCAATTTTTCAATTAAAAATAGCAGTTTGAAAAGTAGCTCATTCTAAAAGGGCGTATGTAGAAAATGACGTCACTTTCCCAACTAGAATCCAGAGTGACAATTACGATTTAAAAAAACTAGAATCCAGAGCGACAATTACGATTAAAAAAATAACTGTCAGGCGTTACAGCGTTGTCAACATAGGAAGTTCGGGAAGACAACGATGCTTTTGCTCCTCTTATTTGGGCTGGATTATATTTATCACTTGCCGATGTGTACTCCATCATCATAATTTCAACACGCGGCAGATTCGTGCTATCAGCCTGAGAAAAACCCTCTGATGTCTTCATTATATGAAAAAAATCGGTGTCCGGTAAAATAATGCCAAGTTAATAATGTTTGAATGCGTTATCGGAGTCCAGTGGGAAAGTGCCAAGTCTTTTAAGGTCTTCGAAAACGTGCAAATGAACCAACGGTAAGAAAATTAAACTTCTAAAGCCGCTAAGCAGTTGTAACAATTTTCAAAACAAATAAACGTCAGACGGCAAGTATGTCAGAAAATGACAACCGGATACCATACACTTTTTAATCGTTTCAGCACTAAGGTCTCTCTCGATAATGCAGGGAAAATTACGTCACACTTCCGGTTCACACTAATTGACGATTTTTTCCAAAATGAATGGGGAAAAAAATCCAAAAATATTTTTTTTGAGCATAAAATACAGTTTTACCCAAATGGTTTTCGAATTAAGATCTTTTGAAAATATGAAATGTTGTCAATTTCGTTGGCAATACAACGGGGAAATGCCGCCAGTATATTTGGAACTTTTGCGCCAGGTATACTAGTCTTACAGGGGACTGACATTTGTATGTAATTGTTTTTATTATAGTTTAGATGGGTTTGACAAAGCGTGTTGAGGCTTAATACGGTTTTGTTTTCTTTTGACGAAGCATGCTGCGGATCGTTTTTTGTGTTAGTTTTATGTTTCAAATACGGGGATTTCTTTTTTATGGATACACATTTTGTACTTCTGACGAAACCTGCGTTGTGGATACAGCAAATCGGTGTTTTAGTTTTTAGATTTTTTTTTGTTTCAATAAAGTGTTTATTTATTTAACAGGAATTGTTAATCTTTGTTAACAAATGGGCTCTGTAATGGTGGTAATAAGACTGACGATGATTTGAAGCAAAAATTGTTATATACGAGTAGGAATTGTAATTGTGTACCTAGGTGTTGTAATTGTGCGGGTGTGAAACAAAAAATTGTCATTTTTAGTATGTACCTATTTCTTCGAGCCATTTAGGGTTCACTTTACAATAGTCATGTCATAGATTGTGTATTACACGTACTTATAGAGCGGTAATTGTAGGTCTGCTGACAGCTGTCTATTTACACCATGATACATCTCCGAATATATTATTATATTATAGTATATCATATCATACTTTACCATATCATGATGTATTCATAAGGAAGAGTAACACGTCTGTCTGTATGCTTTTCATCATCATCGTTGCCCCAAAAGATTCCTTTCACGGAGATGGTTACATTTTCTTTGCGCTTGACGGTCTACTGCCCTCTGGAACCTGTCATTAGGTAGTTCACAATTCTTTATGCTGGTACCTTGAATCAGTGTGTATGCAACTGTGTGGAAATCAAAAGGTATAGGTAAAAAAAAATTACCTAAGCCCTTGTTGCATGTACGGATTTTATATGGAATTTAGTTAAATGTCCATTTTCTAAAATGGAACGTCATAGTGTCTAACTACATACTCGTACAAGGGCATTACTAAGTTTTTTACCTATAAATACGTTTTCGCGTTGTACCCGTTTACTACGAGTAGTAATGTAGTAATAAGTTAATAACAGTTACTTAACCAGTGTGTGCGATGACATTTCAATCAAAACTTGCATGATAATTTTAACTTTTCAAAAATCCCTTAGAGCTAAGTTATGTAAGTGTAAAGTTTCAAGATTCTTGTGTCACTGGTTTGAGCAGTATAGCTTTGAATTTGAGTAGTGTACTATGCTGGATAGTTATTCAGCGTTTGGTCTGGATAGAGCTGGCTTTCCAAAAAAATCTATTCTTAGCTCTTACCTAAGACGAACCAAGTTCCACGATTCTAATCTTCCTGGTTTGGTTTGGGCGGTGTATTAGCTCTTAATTAGCGAATATAGCGTCAGCTTGGGTTCAAGAAGTAGGTAAACGGACGTTTAAAAAAGTCTCGTCTTAGCTCTTATCTAAGTTATACCCGGAATTTCCGTGCACAGTTTCATGATTCTAGTTTCACACCAGTTTGGGCAGTAGAGCACTGGATAGTCGTTCAGCGTGTGTTCAGGAAGGAAACGGCGCGGCGCGCGCACCTGCATTGTTCGGGCATGCGCAAATAGCTCGCCATCTTACCATACGCGTACACGCAATCAGCCAGGCCCGCACTCTGACTGGAACACTGGAGAATTCCAGTTTTTTTTCACAGCAACAAGTTTTGTGCTTCATTTTCGCAAGCCACTTGTAAAATTTGCATATGTTAGCGGCCTCATACAAAGTTTCCCGATCAACTAGTAAAAATATAACCACATTTTTACTAAAAAAAACCCGACCGCGGTGCACTTTGAAACTGCACAAAATCCGCCATTTTGTTTATTTTAACGAACTTCATACCCAGTGACACTCGCACCATCAAGACGAATCTAATGATGTATCATTTATCAAAATCGGATGTGCCGTTGAGTAGTTACGAGCGGACACAGGAACGGACATACATACATACAGGTCAAACACATAACCCTCCTTTGGGCTTCGCCGCAGTCGGGTAAAAAGCTTGTAAAAATATACCACAGTGAAGCCTAACGCTGAGTATACCGCATCGTTGGCGTTGGGTCACGTTTTCTTCATACGTTTGGTTGCGTTTACGCATCGTCGCGGGCCATATATTGTTAGTTACATTTAAATTCGTAAAATCTATGTTAGTAAGTAAATTAAATTAAACAAACATTTTAAATATCA
Source organism: Eudemis profundana (assembly GCA_947034925.1). Classification (NCBI taxonomy): domain Eukaryota; kingdom Metazoa; phylum Arthropoda; class Insecta; order Lepidoptera; family Tortricidae; genus Eudemis; species Eudemis profundana. The sequence continues at coordinate 2,595,279 of OX344799.1, forward strand.
TTAAATAGGCTAGGACTACTTGACGCACGTTAAAGCAGTCCTGAGCAAATCAACCCAGTGCCACACTATCGGGCAATTAAATCTACCAGCAATCACCTTTTGTATGCTGTTTTGTTTGGCTAATCAGCGACGTGATTTTAAGATAAAGACAGTGCATATCAAATACTAATACTAAGTCACTAAAAGTACGTCTATCTCAAAGATTTTACTATATAATTAAATGTAAGATATTGACTGTTCCGTTACCGGCACATTATCTACATGACAGAATCACTATTCGCAAAATCCTTTCAAAATGTACGTTTTATAGGCAGCCTATTAGCAAGCTCATTAACATGATACCTACCTATTTGATATCATCGTCGTATATCAGCCGTCCATCTCGAATAAATGTACCTTGCTAGAATAAAAAGTAATACCACACAATAGCACTTGGGTAAGGCTTCAGGAAAGTCCCCAAAAGAGCTTTAACCTCGAGGGAGTTTTCTTCCTCGACGAAATATAAATACCCAATTTTTATTAAGGAAATAAGAAACCAACTATTAATAAATTCGTAGACACAAATAGACTTTGGACCCCGGCCGAGTCGAAAAATAAATACGCATTCGAATTTGGCAGCCAAAAATTCGAAATCGGCAAAATTTAACGTAAACAAGAACGCACCCGTTTGAACTCTTGTCACTCCCCCCCTCCGGATAATTGATGGCGGCGTGACGTGGCTCGGAGACAAAAAGCGATCGCCGTCTCGCAATATCCAAACAATTATATCAGAAGACTGTCGCTGATTCTTCTCAGTTGCTTGCGATTCGCGTCGGTGACAACTTCCTAACCCAATCTTCACAATGATTTCGTCCTCGGAAGGCACTAACCTGGTGGCGACCTACTGCATCCTGCTACTGCTGCTGGTGTCTCTGTGGCTGGTGTACTCCGCATTTTAACGCCCACATGTAAGTAAAAATAAACTTATCAGGCAGTCTATGTATGGTCGCTGGAAGGATAGACACGAGACAGGATTTTCTCAAGCGTACTCTATAGTTAGTCGCCTAAAGATATCTAAATTAATCATAGACTGCGGATGATATTTCTAGATGACGCTCTTGACCTGTGGAGTCATATTTCTATTCTTAGTCCACATATTTCTCTTTAATCGCATGATATTAGGAGTGCTTATTCAAAGCTTATTTCTTCTCGGATCACATTAATCGGTTGAAGACTGGAAGTTTCCAATCAAGCAACATCATTAACTTCTGTTTATCGAAAGAAATCCAAAGATGGTAACCGATTCCCTACTAGGGAATGCAATACCCGGTCAAATATGATGCCCGGGTATTAGTAGACTCTAAATAAAGTCAGTTACCCGGGTTTTCGGAATTGCCGGTCGTGTTAAGTAAGATAAGCAAGCATGTGATGTTTTTCGCGTGTGCTTTAAGGCGGCCGATGTTAAACGTTATTATCTTTCTAACAAAATCATACATGCATAAATTTTATTAATTACTAGGTTTTTATTTTAACCCGGTTTCTGAGTCAAAATACCCGGGTTTTACCCGACTCTAAATAAGGTCGGTTACCCGGTTTTTCGGATACCCAGGTTGCATTCCCTATTCCCTACCGACATTAAAACAGTACATGCGCTTGAAATGCCTATTTCCTAAAATGTCCTTGTGTCTGTCGTATGTCTACTTCCTATGCTAGGTGAATGCAGAGATTATGCGAAAGAAACATTAATTTTGAGGCTAAGTCGAATAAAGTTCATATTAAATTAAAATTCTTTATTTCTGCTAGTAGGTAGGCCTCAAGGGCTCTTTGTCTGATTATTTTTCTTTTGGCGCTTCGGCAAATCACCTTCTCGTTAGAAGAAGCTCCGGAAGAAACTCAGCAGTTTCTCTTTTCAAAAATATTAAGCATTGTTACGTTAAATAGATAGATAGATCATTACGATAATCCTGCCTGCCCGAGTCGGGCCCTGCGCCGGGCAGCCGAATCTCCAGTAGCCTCCAGTCAGTCCCGACCCGTATTCCGGTCCGTCCACGATGCAGATCAACGCGGAGACCGTGAACCTCGCCGCCACGTACATGATCCTTGTGATCCTGCTGTTCTTCCTGTGGCTCGTCTACTCTACTGTGTTTTAATGTGAGTTTTTTTTACGTAATAAGTGGAAATTCAGCAGGCGACCTGCCTGATGGAAAGCAGTTATCCTCGCGTGATCATCGTCGAAATCTATTTACTCATTTCTTAAGGTGGTTTACCACCGGCAGGGCGACTGTTTTTGTATGGAAACTAGCCCGCAGCTCGCCCGCAAATTACAGGTGTGATGAAGGCCCTTAAAGTACCCCATGTCATAGTGCCCCGGGAACACTTCAGGAGGGAGTTCATTCCACATCCTGTCGCTGTCTCCAACTATAAAGTTTGTCGTAAAATAACCTTAACCTGGTGCAAACTGGACAGGGTCTTGATCCAACTTCTGTGGAACTTTGGCTTGATCAAAATCAAGCAAATTAGTACGAGGATTGTTGAGTCATTAGAATTTGGGTCAGTTCTATAGGTATGCCGTAACAGTGGCTTGTATCGTACAACTACTAAAAGGGAATGAAAACTCACACCAAAAGAACATTACAATTCAAACTTATATAAATACGATGGTAAACAATACGCGGTCCTATCATTAAAGAGCGACCTCTTGCAAAGAACCTTAGGCTAGCGTATCTATTATGAGAATTAGGATTAATTTCAATATTATCTGATGTTATCTGCTGTGTTGTTATGTGCTGCTATAGACATTTTAATGTTTAATTAGTAGTCAATCAGAAATGCAATCTATTTCCTGAACTTGGGATTTTGTGACGCATTGTGTTTATTCGGCGTCTAAAATAAGCTCACAAAAGTGTGCGTGAATATAACGGCCCATTCCGACCATCGTATATGAATATCCTACTAATATTATAAATGCGAAAGTTTGTGAAGATGTTTGGATATTTGGATGTTTGGATGTTTGGATATTTGGATGTTTGTTACCTTATAACGGGGTAACAACTGGATGGATCAAGCTGAAATTTGGCATGCAAGTAGACCAAGTCCTGGATTGAAACATAGGATACATTATATCCCGGTAAAGAGTTCCTTTGGGACAATAACGGGAACAACGCGGGCGAAGCCGCGGGAAAATGCTAGTGATTGATAAAAGTCAATTTATTTAGAATTTTTGGAATGATACGTCGCTGACCGTTCGATTTCGATCGGTCGCATCAATACCTAGTCCACGATCGCTTTCGTCCTAACCCAATACCTCCGAAATTATGAAAGAAATGCCATCATGAAAATAACCAGTAAGGACACCTGTCTTAACGGTATTTATATCGTGATTGCGTGGGCGGCGGCCGCATCGACTCGTCCAGTTGCCCCTCCAGACACCAGCCATGCCGAACGCCGAGGCTACCAACCTCATCGCCACTTACATGATCCTGGTACTGTTGTTGGCCAGTCTGTGGCTCCTCTACTCAGGATTATTCTAACCAAGAATCAAGTCGCGTAAGTTTAGTTTTAACCCGTCAAGTGTCCGACCCTCTGAAGCGAAATGTGCGGGAAATGTCCCATACAAGCAAAAAAGTTCCGATTTCTCGCGGGAGATAAGAATTCTACCTACCTTAGATATAATTATATGTGACGTGTTATATATCGTTAGAAAGCTAGATAAATTTCGAGTTTGATTCAATTAATTTTAGACATGCCACTTACTTGTATTGAGAGACAAATATTTTTATTTTCCACGACTTGAAGTTTTTGCACAAACCGCCACAATTCATTTACGATTAGCACTTAATTTATAGCCACATATCACATTACACACACACTACAATGAAACTGGCCAGTTTACGCGTCGATTTTACATAATATAACTACCACAACACTTGTATTTATTTCACAACAAGCATTTATTTACGTTGTTGACAAAAATGCGTGCGAACCGGCCATTGATGCCATACAATTCGCATACATTAGCCGCCATTGCAAATATTGCGACTTTCAAAAGTTTCAGACTTTTTTTGCTAGGTAGAATATTTAGTCGTGCGGCTAAATTTTGCATCAAAAATATAAACTTTATTTAATTGCGAGTAATTTGATATAAATTACATGGTATAATCACTAACCGTTTAAAAGATTTCGACATGTTTACACAACACTCGGATCACAACAAATCTTTTCAACTGTCAATATGGCGGACTGAATTCAAACACGGAGTTTAAAAATTTTTGCAGCCGCCAATTCTCAATTCTGATTGGTTGAAAAATTAAATTTGGTTGCTACAATAACTGTGATTTGCTAGTAAAAAAATTCAAGACTGCCAACCAAATGCATCGCAGCAGAAAAAATGGCCCAATGAGCGGCCACCTCTGCGCACTAACGTAGGCCACGGGACGCTACCCGCACAAAATTTCTACGCACTGCCGTTAGTGCGTGGGACGCTCGACGGGTTAATCTGTGAAAGATTTACGCGATAACAATTTTCGAAGCTTAAATAGAAAAAAAGTGAAAATTTATTTGATGTAATTGTTACATACATTATAAAACGATATAAATAACATTTACCCGCAAATTTGCCCGCGTTATTCTCGTTAATGTCCCAAGGGAATTCTTTACCAGGATATAAATATCCTGTGTTTTAATCCAGAACCTGGTGTTCTTGCATGCCAAATTTCATCCCAATACATTCATTTGTTACCCCGTTATTTAGTAACAAACATCCAAACCTCCAAGCATATTTACAAACTTTCACATTTATTATATGTATTAGTAGGATACACCGAAAACATTTACCACCAAGTTTCACTTCTTAAGTTCAGTTTCGTGATCTGTAAAAGTTTTAGGGTCTAAATCTTTTTAGTCTAAATTTTAGACGATCACAATTGTCTCGCCTTAAATGGTCCTACACCTATGAAGTTATCTGTAGTTTGGCTTAATGGTTGACGAGTTAAAAATGCCTGAAGGCATAAAGTGCGCTAAATAGGTATATTGTTGTAGTGAAACTTAAATCTTTTAAATCTTGAATCTACTGTGCTGCTTTCTTTAATTCAAGTAATGGTTTTTATTGTCTAATACAGGGGTTCCCAATCTTTTTCAGCCCGTGGTGGCGCACTTATAGGTACAAGTTTAGTTCTTCGTCACGGCGCCCTACCCTAGTTCGTTCAAAATAGGTATTGTTGCTGCGAATATTTGTGGTTTTAGATAATGATAGAGGATCGACTCACGGCGCCCCTCTTTACTTTTCTACGGCGCACCAGTGCGCCGCGGCGCACACTTTGGGAACCCCTGGTCTAATAAAGGATTGTTTAGGTAACGCTGTAGGTATGCCTTTCTGTTGTTTGTGGATAGATGGCAGAAGTGGCTTCAATCCAAATTACACTAAACGGGTGTATTTTCGCTGGCGTAATTTCTCTGACCACCAATATTTAAAAGATTCCTCTTCACTAGACTGGCATTCGTTGGTTACTTGTTAGAACTTGACTGATTCTACATTGTAACCAAAAGTCCAATTCTGGTGAGGCAGAATCTTCTCAATATTCGCCAATATGTCATGACAGCGAAATGACGTTTTTGAAAATACACCCAAACACATTTGACTGTGATTCTCATGCTGCGTAAGAAAGTCTACTTAGCCTTTACTGATGTAGTTCCTTTTGATAAAGCATTTGGAAATCCGGCACTTATAGTTGAGGTTTCTCAATTTCAAAGTGATCGGTACTTACTAACAACTTATAAGGTGCAATGTGCTTTAACAATGCCATGTAACAAAATACTTACGTGTGTTATTTTTCGAAGCTTTAATCCATGTATCAAATGAAACAAAATGAAAATATAATGACAACAATAAATAAGGCGCATTCCTGCGAAGGCGCGAAACGAGCAAAAAAACATCTGAAACCTGGCATCCATTCAAAATAACAGAAAAATAGTATTGATATCAAAAAACAGCAAGTCAATAGATTATTTCTGGGGCCATTAACTTGTTACGTAAATGTCAGCGCTTTGTACGATATTGGGATAGGCAGGCCAATTGTTCGACACACCCCTTTGGACTCTGTCCGGAGGCATGCCAGAACACTTAGTGTTGGCATCGCGTGCCAAACACGTGTCCATTCCGGGAAATACTTGGCAATCATCACGTGAAACCGTCCGTTAAAATCGCATAATATTATTATAATTAAAGTACCTTTGCCCACAACTTCATCTGTTTAGATTTAGTTTCATATTTATCCCTTGCTTGAGAAATGATTGATTCCCCCGGCAAATTTCCACCCCCCTTTTTACATCCTTAATACGTTCCCTGTCCCGGTGCCCCCAATATGGGGTCAGTAAGGTTTTTTTAGGAGTCCGGGCTTCGACTATGGGGTCACTTCCCAATACTGACACTTGGGACTTGTGACTATGGGGACAGTGAACACTTTAAATAGATGTTAAGCTCAAATTTTAATGTTTGAATATCATGAATGAATAGTAAGTAATAATAGGCATACAACTTAATAGTAATGAGAGTAGTAACATGCGTTACTTACACCATATAGGGAACGTGCACGAACTATAGGTAGGTATACTCGTAGGTAGCACTAAACGACAAAAGAGACACGGGCGGACAATAAAGGAAACTATCACCCCTGTCACATCAAGCTGTCAATGTTAATGACAATATCTAAGTGTCAATGTCAAATATAGTAAGTCGTAGCTACACTGACGTTAATCGTCCTTCATCGCGATAAATTAACGGCGTTTTTGTCAATGTGGCCCGCCTAGCATGAGAGGGTAGGGGAGACCGGGTACGGTTGTCTCGCGGGTTGGTTGTCACAGCGGCCATAAAATAATACTAAACGAAGGAATAAGTGCATCGATTGGTGAAGTATGGAAAGATGTACAGCTCTTGCGATCTTTTAGCACCGATCGACGTACTTAATATTTCGTTTAGTACTATTTTATGGCCGCTGTGACAACCAACCCGCGAGACAACCATACCCGGTCTCCCCTACATGATCTAGACTAGGTGTCAGTGGCGTGGTGAGTTGGTGACCATAGAATCCGATTCCCACCGGCTAGCCTATTTTAAAGCATATGACTGGAGTATCTACTACTCCTGAAGAAAAAGTAATCCAAATCTGCTCCGGCTTTACTAAGAATATATTTGACGCCGCGCCTCTGCTAGGTGTACCAATGACTGGTATACGAACGTTACAAACGTAAATATTAAGTACGTTTGTAATTTATGTCTCGAAACGTTTGGACTGTCCAATAAATTAACGGGCAGCTAACGAATCACACGTGTAATTTTATTAGCAATAGCTCAATTTGCGAATGAACGATTATATTATTTTACCTTACCTATTTTCAGCCACGACGCGTCGCGACGGACGGAACGGAGGTGTTATGCATTTGGGGTTAGAGGTTATTTCGGCCATTCTCCAGAAATATGTCTGCGTCTAATAGGCTACTTGACAGGTTTCTGCAAAGTCAATCCGACTGTTTAATGATGTCTATTGAGCACTCAGAAAGTTGTAATTTTTAATTCTTTTGTGTATTTTTTCCGAAAAAAGCAAATAAAAATGCACTTTTAAAATTAACCGCCAAAACGGTTTCTCGGACAATATGGCGTCTATGACGACACATGATGGTAAACCGACAAATGTCAACAAGGATCGCATAACGTTCTACCTTTAAAAATAGGATTGACAGATGCTGTCGATGCTGTTTACTATGGTGTGACGTCATCGGCCAATCCAAACCGTTTTTGATAAAATGGCGACAGATAAAAAATAATCAGTTTTCATCCGAGTTTTATAAATAAATTATCCATTTATTTTTAGTAATATTGACGTAAATTGGTTTTAATACTTATAATTAAAACATATATCCATAATTCTTCCATTATTTTTCACACTGTCAAGCAGCCTATTCACGCGTCGCCATACATTTAGTATGAAAACAGCTACGCGGTAATTATAGGTGACAGACATATTTCTGGAGAATGGCCGATTTGTGTGTGTGAATGTCTGTTACCAACTTACCATTTTCCTAGAACACGACTGAACCGATTTTGATGCGTGTGTTTTTGTTTGAAAGGTGACTTAACCGAGAGTGTACTTAGCTAGATTTCCGAAATCGGTTTATTTAGTCGATTTTTGATTTTTTTTTAATTTATACTTTATCTATAGGCGAATTTAATTTTCGTTGTTATTGGTTATTTTGTCGAATTCTAATTTCATGTTTAGATAAATGATACAGCGCCCTATTTTTTTTTCTTTTTATTGTTTAGGGGCATTTTAACCACCAAAGTTGATGTCAGCCCCATCGTAACTTAAACTAAATGATTTACAATACTAATAACTGACGTACGTACTAGTTATCGTAGCTTATACTGATTTAAAGAGGTAATCTAATATAAACAAGTACCTAGGTATATAATTTTTGCTTCTGTTGAGTTCAGCTCACCTAAAATGCTTTACTATCCTAAAAGTTTTAATATTCTTATTTTGTTAATGCACTATTATTTTAAGAATTCATCATATTTACTGGATTTATCTATAATTATTCTTATTTTGTGTAAATATGTGTTTATACTGTTTATTTTACATAAAAAGCAGCCAACAGATTCGCGAGCCAAATCGTAATTAATAAATCTAATAACGCTAGAACGTTTTTAAACGAATGTTTATTTTATTCCCGATTGAATGGAATCACTACAAGCGAGTTTTATTCGGCATATAAATACCTAATAGTGACGCAAGCATGAGATGGTTCATACTCGTAGGGCGTTGCTCACGCAAAAATAGCGTATCGTCGAGTCAACACATAGGATTGTTAGTTTATTTCTTTTCAACACTGTTTGACTGTGTCCGTCAAGATAGCGTACACCGTAAAGATATTCAGAATCTGATGCAGCCAATAAATAGTACCCAAATAGTACCAACGAAATACCTAGGTGAATAAAATAGTATCCTTAAACTTTCTGAAATATAAGGCCGGTTCACGGTGTACGCGTCAAGCTGGCGTAGGCATACACCGTTTGTATCTCGGGAACGGCTTTGTTTTTCGAAACGCTTTAATCTCAAAAAATAGTACCCTAGGGCAGGGCCCTAAAATTTCATTTCTCTAGCTATCGTAGAAGCCGAGATATTCCATGTCCCCACCTGTCCCGGTGTCTGTAAATGTGTCTGTAATCATATAGTAATACAAGTTAAATGTGACTGGGGCTGCCATCCGTCAGGGTTTCTCCGGACTTGTTCTAGTTTGGAGGGCGTCCGGGGAACGTCCAGGGAACGTTTCATTTGTAGTCCGGGTTTGCTACTCCGGCCCGCGATGCAACCTTTTACAAGTCTAAACTAAACTAGCAACATTGATCAAACTAACCAATGGCGTTGCTGTATTTGACCAAGTTTAGATTTGTAAAATTGTAACTTATAGCTTCGTGAAGCGGGGCCCAGACGTAATACATTACGTTCGTTGCGTTAACCAAACGCGCCTCATAAAATATTAAAAACCGAGACCAATTATACGTGTTTTTTCGGCAAATTGTTGCGCCCGTGCCAAGCGTTGTCTTCGGACTTCGGTAAACACGTCACTCCATCAAAAGGATTTCAGTCGGGGAACAGTAACGCAAACACGTTGAAATGAAACGTCGGTAAATAATCCGTGGTTGAAAGAATGGACGCTTTTATAAGATATACCTAATTATACCTACAATACATCGCGTAAATAACTGACATAGTTAAATGTAGTTTAAGGAACAAAACAATTAAGAAAATATGTTTTTTAATCGGGAGCAATTACTATGTCAACCAACTCTTTAAATGTGAAAAAAATACATATTATTTTAAGATATTCACCTGTAATCAAGTGGTAAGTTATTGTTAATTGCGAGCTCTAGATTTTGAGATTAAAATTTCATTTTCAAGAAAAGGAGACTAGACAAATGTGTACCCTTCAATTAGAGTGTACCTACTAATCGCCATCAGGGAGCTTTACTCCTTTTTTTGAACGAGGTATTTAGTCTCCTCGCTCGTTTTTAATTTAAGAGGAAACAGTAAGGCCGAAAGAATTGAAAATTAGGTATTTGTAAAATGTGTCGCTATACCGCACACCGCACTGCCCGCCTCTCCCCCACAGAGCGCGATAGAGACAACTGTAGCTTGGACCGAAAATACCTTTTAAAATTTCATGAAAACAACGTTTCGTAGTCCCCTGATTTCTTCCCCAAAACTTAACCTATTTAACTAATTTAACATTAAATTAATTAAACATTAAAGAAAGGCTTTGGCCGTGTTCCTATGTTTTCTTTTTTTTTAATAATCTAGTCAAATTTGTTTTCTGGATGTGTGAACACAGCGGAAAATCAGGCATTTTTTTAGGTTTTTGAAGGTTAATATCTCTTTTGAGAAGCAATTTATCGTAAAAAGGGAAACATAGGAACATATCAATAGTAGCCATAGATTTTTGGACAAAAAATTATTGCTCTACTGGCATTAACCAGGGAGGAAACAGGGGACTACGTTTGTATGGAAAAACTGCCCTCCTGTTTCCTCTTAATCAGTAGGATAAATGACTACTGAGCTAATGTTAGTAGAGGGCTGGTTAGGGGTTTTCTTAAGCTCATCTAAAAAAGAAGCGGGTCCCGGGCTATTTTTTGTAGACTCCTCTATACACTTTTTCAGTTCCTGGAAACGAAGCGAAAGGTCAAACTTTTCTTGAAGAGCTTCGCGGGCATGGTAGTTCTGGATCGCTTTTTGCTTTAGGGATTGGTATTCGATCGCCAGTTGAGAGGAGCTATGCCCCACTTTGCGGCATAAATTGTTTATTTTTGTTTTTTGCTCGGAATTTAATTTTCCCTGGGAAGCGATAGTGCGCACATCATTCAGCGCTTGCTCAATAGACTTCATCCAGGCTTGGAGGTCTGCTGTAGACACTGTCTTCGGGGGCGGTGGTGGCGGGTCTTCCTGTGGGACGGGCTCGGGCGGACAGGGCGTTGGCGGCGGCTGCAGCCGCGGCGCAGGTGACGGCGGAGGGCTGCGACGCGTAAGCCCACTCCGGTTAAATGGACTATTATCCGACATTTTCATTTTCTTATAAAATCACCCATGATCATAGTTATTAGTGATGGCGCAGATAGTTGCTTCCGCTCGACCTAAGGAGCTAGGTCACGATTTAATAAGAGAATATTTATTTTAATAACAGACACGACCGATCTTATTGACGACTCAATGAAAAAATATCAAAGTGATGTGAAAGTATAGGAGCGGCAACCCCATTAAAGGAGATACAAATGGCGTTTAAATAGAATTACAAGCCCCTGCCCCCTAATTCTGAAAAACAAACACCTACCTAGGTATCTATTATTTCATTGAGTCATCCCGGTTTCCCCAAGTATCCACAACCTCTCGCTAACTGCGCAGTGTCAGCACGTCTAATCAGTATGTCGATAGGCGTTGACGTGAAATGCTGAAATATTTACCAAACGTGCGGATATATAAACGACAGCGTTGATGGCTTCGTGGATTAGGAAGATTGTTGATTCCGTATTTTTTATGCGGTCGATGAAGTTTTCGGTGCTCGACTTAAGGATACTTCTATCTTAACCCTTCGTATGCTTCCCCATGCCTATGCTTTTCGTTGCCATATGTTATTCGACCTCAATGGTTTTAATATTCTCTACCTTTACGATTTTCGTGTCCAAGTACCTACTGATTAACCCACTCAAAAAAATTACGAGCGCAGGAGTGTATGAGAAGACTATAAAAACTTTAAACTATGAGAAATCTAATGAAACTTTCAAAAACACAATCGAAATAGAATCATTATCACTCAAATTGCTACATCGTCTTGGCACATGGCAGGATCTCATGAAATACACAATAAAATGGTGCAGTACAGAGATCACGCGGCACTCATATTTATTCTCTAAATCTGGCGGAGAGGCGTCGAGATAGTGCAGTCAATTTTAAGTCTTTACGATTTTCTGTCTACTAAACTACAACTAGTATACCTCGTTTCGTTTTTAACGGTTATTTTTGTCGGTAAGTTTAGTTATAATTATAATTGACTGGATTCAGAAGCAACCGTGTCCGACATCTGACATGGATGTTCGTATAAAGCCTGCAAACGAGAACGGAGTCGCGAAACTTGCCTCTGAAAAAGTTAAACAAGATTAGCTTTCAACAAGCCTTGACCTACATTACCCAGAAGATCTTCTCGAGACCAATGATAAGGAACGCAATCTACAACTAATAAAAAACTGGCTAAAAAGGTAAAAGAACTGGCTAAAACAATCAAGCAGTTAATTTTAAACACATATTCAATGAAAATTATAAATAAAACTTGAAAAACAAAACATCACATTAAAACTGCGCGGTGACAAACCGAAACGCCATTAATAAAATTAAAAGAAGAAATCCTCGTAACATCCAACATTATTAGAAACCTTATCGCAATCTGTTTAAGAGTTAAATTTGAGCGTTTCTCTATCTCTTAAGCACTTTACACTTCTGCTTTTAAAAAGGATTAAGTAACGAGATTTTTGTACTGCGTGTTGTCTTTTTGTGTACAAGACTGATTGTATTAATAATAAATCACTCGGGTCTACGCGGATCGACAGCTGTCAGAGTCAGGAACGAAATAATATGACAGTTGGCGGTTAAATTTGTCGGCTGAAAAATTAAGGTGTGAATAATGTTGGACAGAAATAAACGGATATTAATAAACTGGATGAATGTGCGTGAAGTCACGAATTCCTGAACTGGCGAAATACGTAGATAAAAAACCGGCTAAGTGCGTGTCGGATTCGTACACGAAGGGTTCTGTGCCACCATCGGGCTAAAACGCCTTTTTTGTAACCTAACATTAGGTTACAAAAAAGGCCTACAAGTCCTATTGACTCTTGAGTAAGTATTGAACAATGTGAGGTTGAGCTTGAGCCGTTCCCTAGGATCGAACCAGGTCACTTAGCACCGGACCAGACGTTACGCTGATTGGCTCAAAGTGAGCAACGGACCAACGGGAGAGGTTTAGTAATAGGGTCCCTTTGACACCCTTTTAGTGCAGACCCCAAAAAAGGAGTTAATGTTAGGTTCAAGGCACCAGGTGGTACTTAGCTTTTCAAATTCGAGAATGAAACTATTTTTAAAATTATAGGCAAGAATCCGACTCCGATCTCGCATGAAATTTTTAAAAGTTTAGCCACATTGCGACATTCTTATTAGGTATTTACATTTTCTGCTTCATTATTACAAATAACTATATAGACTTAGTTTAATACATCCTCTTAAACTTATCACGTTCACAGTCCTAATTTTATTTAAAATGTAAACCTTAAGACTTTGTAATAAGGCTTGCCGCGACCCATACGTGGGGTCACGGGAGAAGGATCGTGTTAAACATTACATGTAAATAGCTCTGTAATCTCTTGTACATGATTTGTCTACCACCTGTCTTGTCTCATCACTCAACTGCTCAAACGTTAGCTGGAAGAGATGCCTTAAAGGGATAAGTTCGCTTTTGTACATATGTATACCTTTATTTTACAACCCTGTACGTTGTCTTATTTTGTGCAACAGTGTTCAACTGTTCACATACATACTTAAATACCGTTTAATTGCATCCCGCACGCCGATAATCTCCAACATTTAAAATACTATTAATCAAACCGAGATTAACTACAGGCAGAATTTTAATTGCGAAGGAAGGAACATCAAACAAGCCACGCTTCAAATTCCACAATCCCATTCGTCTCGCAGGGGCGCCGGTTGTCAGATACGAAATAATAAACATACCCACTGAAAAGTTTAAATAAACTTACATGAACTTTTAATACAGACATGAAATCATGTTAGTAACGCATCTGAAATAACATGTACGACATAAATAACGCATATTGTGACATTGAATTATACTATAAATTATGTTTGCGTTGGCTTTTTGCGTCAAAGTGCCGCGGAAATAGATTTTAGGGTTCCGTACCAAAATGGTAAAAAAGGAACCCTTATGGTGCGACTCTGTCTGTCTGTCTGTCTGTCTGTCTGTCTGTCTGTCTGTCTGTCTGTCCGTCTGTCACAGCAAGATATCTCAGGATCTACTGATGCTATCGACTTGAAATTTGGAATAGTGTTAAGAACCGCTAACCTGAGCTTATAGGATGTAAAAAAAATCTTGTATCTTTTTTACTTTTTTTTTAAAGGGGTCCGTAATGAGACTTTGCAAATTGAAAATAAGGCTATTATATTGAGTGAGGTATCAAATGAAGGGGCTTAATTTGTAGATTAAAACAGTATTTTTGTATTTTTTTTTAAATAAGTAGTTTTTGATTTATGGCGAAAAACGTTAAAAAAAATACCGTTCCCCCCCTATTATCTTCGAAGTTACTGAACAGAAAAATCTGTAATAATTACCAATTATTAATGTCATCCTATATATTACAGGAAAAATATAGCGGTTTTCCTAACTTGCACTGTTTTTGAGAAATTTGCAAAAATCTTAACACATACTTATTTGCTCCTACTAAACTAATCGCCATATAGTTTTTCTTGAACTATTCATGTATCTACTTATGAGTTTGTACGGAACCCTCGGTGCGCGAGTCCGACTCGCACTTGGCCGGTTTTTTTTAGAATGTTTTCTAGTTGTTGCAGTCAGTTTTTAGAGTGACTAGTCTTCAACGCGGTCATTAAGAGCTTTCGTTAGTCTAGAATGTTTTTCCTGTTGTTTCTTCTTATTTCCTTCATCACATCGCACAATTTTTTGGCTGTAGGTATTTCTGAGACTGTGGTTGCTGTGTGTACACTAGAAATAGGTGAGTTTTATAGGTTTTACCAAGAAAATACCTGTAATTGCGATTACTGTGAGGAAATACCTATATCTAACTTCTTAAAAAAATTACAATTAGCTAATTTAGTTTTCCTGTATCGAGAACGAAATGAAATCCTTAATTTCAATCAACGAAACAGAAAGTAGGAGCGTTATAAGCACAAACTGCTAAGGTATACTAAGATATAAGTTTGAAGCCTATGAAGTATCTGATTTTGACGTCATTGGTAGTGTAGTTGTGTGCGATTGACTCATATGTTTGGCTAAAATAGAAGGTGCTTCAGTTTCCGACATTGTCGGGCTTAGATAAGTCTCTTGCCAGATTCTTCTTAGCTGGGGTAGGTTTTAGCGAACCGGCAACTAAAACTCCTATTAGTTCTACTCCGATTTACACACTCTAAATAATACAGGTTGATCCGCTTCCACCTCTCCCACTGGTCCGTTGCTTATTGAGTAATCAGCGAAACTTCCGTGGTGGTCCCGGCTAAGCAACCTGTACGTCTAGCATAACTGGCCGCGACTTCGTTTCTCGCGCGACAGGGCATCACCTGTCACTGTCACACTATATTAAGTGGAAAGAGATAGGCAGCATTTGTCGCGCGACAAAGAGTCGCGCGTCACAGTTGTGCTAGAGGTACTGGTTCGATCCCAGGTAACGCCACAAGCCCCCTCCCTGTTCGATTTTTACAACAGCCACTAACAAGGAAACCCAACTGTCCGAGAAAGAAACACCCTCAAAGGCAACTTTGAAGGGTGTTTTTTTTAGGAAAATATGAGTTTGAGGTGATATGACAAAACACGTGTCTATTCTTTTTTCATGTTCTCCAACATATAATGAAACCGGTAATTAACTAGAAACTTGCTTGAATTTTTTTTTCTGTAGAAGTTGGAGGGTTTAGTCACTTTTCAGTACTTTGAAGGACAATATCTCCTAAAAAGTTGAACTAGGGCAGCTAAAAAAAAATACGTTTTAGACTATTCTATAACATATATCAAAATGAATCACATCGGAGTCGGACAGTTGGGTACCTTTCCTTGTAAGTCTCGTAAATACTGTCAGCTAAAAAGAAGGTGCTTCAGTCGAGGTTTTATTACCCAACTGCGGCGAAGCCCAAAAGGAGGGTTATGTTTTTATTTTCGTCATCTAATGTACTTAAATATCAAGCGTTAATTGTAGAATAACCTCAAATACAACCGTTTTTCTCTCAACAACCTATTTTCCTCTTTGCAGATGGTCGAGGCACAAGTCACAAGATGAGACCAGCGGATGAAAGTTAAACTTTAAGAAACCGTAATAATAACTAAGTTAATTAGGTTAATGTTAAGCACCTATTGAGCATTTAGAGAGAACAGTCAAAGATGACAGAAGACCTAGGGATGGCGCCACCGGGACAGAAGAGCAGGGCATTCCATAAACTGTAAAGTTAGAAAGACATCCGACCTACGAAAATCCTTTGTCGATGGTAAAAGCTGAGAGATTTGTAATAAAGTTTTTTTTATTAATGTGAATTTTGTTTCATTCATTACCTATACGAGACCAAATGCATAAAATTTCGTCTAGCACGAAGCAACTATCACACTTTTAAAATTATTAGGGTAAAATCTTTTTATTCTAAATGAAAATATTAGAGCAATACGTAGTATATTATTATAGTGTATTTTTACCGCACATATTTTTTCTACAAAATTGTAGAGCCTTTTAACAAAATGCTCTTACTAGACGAGATCTTTTGCATCGGGTCTCGTATACCACATATTCAAAGGACACCTACTCGGCGCCGTCTGTCCGTGGAATACCTACAATTCAAAATCGTAGGTGCACATATTTTTAGACTTCACCGTACCATGTATGTATTTGCTGGGCCGGCTAGCCCACTAATAGACGCTCAAATGATCGACAAGTCGCCGACAGTAAATCACGTCCGGTTATCCGGTAGTTAGTTAGCTTTACAGAACAGTCGATATATCTAAAGCTAAACGTAACTGTAATCACTACATAGTATAAAATAAAGCCGCTTCCCGCTGTATGTCTGTCAGTTAGTAATTTATTCATTGCAACCAGTACATTCGTATCAGCATTGCACCCGTGCGAAGCCGGGGCGGGTCGCTAGTGATACAATTTTTTCGATTTGTGTAACATTGTCCCCCAATATTTATGATTATTATTTATTAGAATATAAATAGCGACTAGTAAGTAGATTCTCCATCTATCATCTCTTGTGTTTACCATGGTGTTCAAAGGTTAAACTAAACACGAATTAAACATCGGACGCGATACGCTGGAAGCTCCGAAATAACCTAGTTGGCCGACCGCCAGCCCTCCAGTTATTGATGAACGAATAGTGAATGAAACGCCGTCCCGGATTATTGAGTGGTGGGTATTCTGAGACCGTTACGACACGATCATTTTGAGGGTATGGTTTGTATTTGAAACTCCGAAAAAAGACATAGTATGTTAACACTTTCACGACCAGACCAGATTCTGAGGCCAATAATATGCAATGCAAAATCGGCCGGCCTCTGACCTAGCAAAAGTTTTTTTTTAAAGCCTGACTAACTTGCGACCCTTGTTGGGCATAGCAATCTTCGGACCAGGTGGTCAGCCGTGGCGTTCCCTGGGGTCGAACCAGGTCGCTAGCCGGACCACCTCGAGTGAATCGGACTAGGTGGGGGCCGGGGCGCCTGGGGTCGAACCAGGTCGCTTGTCCCGGTCTACCTCGATAAGGTCGGACTAGGTGGGGTCGAGCAAAAGTTACGAGCGCCTACTAGGCGGGTTGTTGGTCGTGAAAGTATTCACGGAGAACACTCAAAAATCCGAAAGAGTCATAATACCAAATGCATGATTTTTATAGCGTAAGTTTCCTGTAGTAAAAATAAATTTATAAAATTACACTCATGTCATAAAACCTCTATTGTGCATTTGGAAACCGTATATAATGGCAAAAAAATAAATAATAAGCACTATTTGTAACCTTTTTAGTGACATATAATAATGATCAGCCACAGTTAAAACGTTAAATTTAAAGTTGTTAGTCCTGATTGAAATCCGGAAAAAATATAGGACTATTTAATGATAAATATTTCATTTAAATACATAAAATGGAAATATACGAACATCTAACATTAAACTAAATAAATAAATCATAACACGCTTCATTATTATACGATGGTCATCCGTAATTAATACGGTTCTCCACATTATAACATCGTAGACGAGATATCATAAGGCAGGCATCAACATTCAACAGCCCCCAGCCATCAGTCATGATGACCACAACCGCTCTCCCAAGAGCGCAGCGAAAAGGAGAAGATATAAGAACATTTACTAAGTGGCAGGATTATCAACTAAAACGATGATACTAATATAAGTATGTGTGGTGGTGGTCTGCATCGTATAAAACTAGCAAATTCTAGGCTATTTTCCTTCTTCCCCCTTTCGTTTTTTCTCATCAGAGTCTTTGCCATGATCCGATTTGCCCTGGTCCGATTTGTTCTCACTTGGCTTGTCCTTCTTAACTTCTTTCGATGTATTAGGAGTGTCAACAGAAGGCTTTTCATCAGGTTCTGACTTCAGATCAGGCGTCTGTGTTTCTTTAAATTTTGCGTCAACAGAAGGTTCTTCATCAGGTTCTGACTTCAGATCAGGCGTCTGTGTTTCTTTATATTTTGGTTCAACAGAAGGTTCTTCATCAGGCTCTGACTTCAGATCAGGCGTCTGTGTTTCTTTATATTTTGGTTCAACAGAAGGTTCTTCATCAGGCTCTGACTTCAGATCAAGCGTGTTTGTTTCTTTAAATTTTGTGTCAACAGACGGCTTTTCATCAGATTTTGACTTCAGATCAGACGTCTGTGTTTCTTTAAATTTTGGTTCAGCAAACTCACTAGATTGCTGTGTTGCTTGCTTTGATGTCATTGGGGCTTCCGAGTTTACTTTTTCCAATTGTTCTGGAGCTGATGGTACATCTACGATATCTGTGACCTGATCTTCTGGTGGCACCACTAAGTGCGGCGGAATTTCCGTTTGTTCTAATAGGTGCACGGATGATACAGGATCAGGTTCAATATTATCATCAGGTATTGATTCTGGCACTGCTAGTAGCGCAGGTATGAGTGGTTCTGCCAGTGCGGATATTTCTGAAGGTTTAGTTTGTTCATTTGCAGGCGGATTGGATTGATCAAGAGGTGTAGATGACGCAAGTAGTGCTGGTAACGAAGGTGCTTCGAACTGCGTGATTGTTGGGTTTGAGGGTAACGCAATATGCTCAGGGTCCACTAGAGCTAGAGTAATAGCAGATCCTGAAACTGCAGCCATTTGGGCAGCGACATCGCTATCAAAGTCCATCACTTTTATCTCGGTGAGTGCTTTCCCACCAGCAGCGCCCTCAGTTTTCTGTGTGACATCATCAGGTTCTTGTGAATCCGGAGCTTTTTGCGGTGGTTTGTCTGTTCTCCAAGAGTGGTCTACTGCCTGTTCTTGTGATGGAGTATTAATGGGTAACACAGCGTTCTTTGCATCTAAAGAATGCCGTGAGGAGCCAGGCTGGTCTGGCTCAAGTATACCAGAGGGAGACGGTAGTATCGCTAGAAGTTCTGTAGGTGGAGGTATCGTGGTCATGTTAGCAGCTACATCGCTATCAAAATCGACCAATTTTATATTAAGAACCGAGCCCTTGTTGTCTTTAGGCTCAAGAGTGTCTTCCGTATGATATTCCGGCTGTCCAGAAGATGTGGGTACTTGAGATTCAATTCTTTCCAGTGGTAAAGGATCTGGCGGTATTATAATTGACGTGTAACTACCCTGATTGTCTGTTTGCTGTAATAAGTTTGGCTGTTCGAGCTCAAGGGGTTTAGGAGGCTCATGGTCGGTCGCTGGAGGTGGTGTCTCGTCGGCAAACAGTCCGTCGAAATTAAGTTGTTGGTTTTGACTAAAACTGGCAATTGATAAGATATCTGCTAGCTGTGCATGTCTGAAGTCCTCATTTCCAACTTCAGGGCCGACAACCTCGTGTGTGCTAATTGGAATTTGACAAAGTGAGTTCTTAATGAAATCATCATAATGTTTATTTTCACTTGTCCTTTTGGTACTGAATGTATCTAAAGCGTAGGACTCTTTCATATTATACTTGTGAGCTAGATATTCCTCAACGCTTAGAAACGGTACAGACACGGCAAACGCATCACTGTCTTCTGTTGTAAGTGACATTCGTGATGTGTCATCGTTGTCATTAGCGTGTTGATTAACTGCCATGTCAACGGCCAGTGCTGCTTTTCGTATTCGCTCAAAAAGTTTTGCCGAGCTGTTTGGGCCATCGAATAACGGAGATTCCTCAATCTGGAACTCGCCGAATGATGTTTGAGATAGTTCAGTCTTCTTAGAGGCAAAGGTGACAGACTTGACTCTCTCGCCGACTGTTTTATCCGATGATTCATTTAAGGGTACGTGTCTTAGCATAGTTCCTGCATCATCCTTTGAATTGACATCTTTAGCGTCTTGCTCAACACTCTGTATGCTTTTACTAATATCCGACGGCGCAGTTTTACCTGCGTTATATCTTCGGGACAGTAATTTAAGCGCAGACTTGGAAAATCCTTTCTGCGGGCTGCGTTTTAGTTCAACTAGAGGCGCGGATTTACTTGTACCATCTGATGGTTTGTCTGCTGGCGCATCTGGTGGCTCACTAGGCAATTGACCCGGAGGACTGTCTGATGGCCCCACCGATGGGTCTAGTGATTGATCCGTAATCCATATTTCCGACCCACCCGGGTCTCCTAAAGGTGGGGCTTTATCGTCCCTAGGCCGATTATTATCATCATCACCGCCATAAGGCCATTGATAATTATCTATTACTTCTTTACTGTCCGGAAAATGCTTTAAGAGATACTCCCAGTCGTCTAAGCATAGCGTCAGAATCTGGGACTTGATAGTGGTCCGGTAAGAATAGAGGAACTTTTTGTCACGAGTGAACCCCTCTGCCTGAAAAGAAATAAAAGGAAGGTCGACGTGACTGCTGCAGGAAGATGGAGGAATAAGAATGAGCTGCTAATTATGGCTCCATCGTCCGGGTTATAGAGGTACAACAAGATTGAGTGGATGCAATAAAGGGGCATGCACAAAAATGTACACTGGATCTAGGCGTACTATCTTAGGGGATAAGATTTACATCTAAGCTCTACGTAAGTAACAGTAGATTTATGTCATAAGAGCGCTTATGCCCAAAATACCGCATTCCCAAAATACCAGATTTTTCAAAATACCGGATTCTCGATTTATCAGATTCCTGTCTTACCACATTCCCGTTACACTAGATTATAAAATAGTAACTTACTCAAGGACCTAAATGATTTTGTTGGATGTATTATTTTGGGAATTTAAGAGTTTAGTATTTTAAAAATCTGGTATTTTAGGAATGCGGTATTTAGGGAATGAGTGCATACGATCAAGTTGATGTATTTACGGCGAAGGCACATTGAATCGAAAGCGAAACGAAAGATTTTACAGTTGAATTCTAACCTTTGGTCACTTGCTTGAGAGTAGCAAGCCGCTAGAGGGTAGCTCGTGACTTCGTCCACGTGAATTTTTGAATTTTCATGCAAGGATTTTTCCCCGTTTTAACCCTTTTGATTTTTTTACTACGTGCTAGAACTCTGTCACAATCACAAACACATCGAAAATTTCCACGTTGCTGGTAAATGGTTAAGTGGTGTAGTGTTAGCCCGTTACCTGCCGGGGCAGACAGAGACGCAGGTTCCAATCAGGCCTTGGCCATTTTTCAATTTATTTAGTTTTACATCAATAATCGTAAACTTACTACGCCAAAGTACTCTCCAGCGGTGTAGAGTCGTCGGTTCTCTCCTTCAATGATCCCGTCGTTGCCTTCAAATTCACTGATTTCCTGGACCTCTCCTGTGTGTACTAGGTACATCGAGTTTGTGATCTCGTTCTGCTTAACCACGTACATGTCTGTGGAGAGTTAGGGAATGTGACAACCGTATATAGAGCAACGCGGAATTCGTAGGTTCGTAGTTCGTAGGACGGTCCTGTCTTGCTGATATACCGACGGAAAATTTACAAAATTGCGAAACTTACCATATGGAAAGATCTCGGAAATATCTCAAAATTTGCCATGTTTAATGAAATGAAAACAAAATGGAAACGAAATTAAATGAAAATGATATGAAATTGAAATGAAAATGAAATATAAAATGAAAGGAAAATTTATTTGCTTGAGACGCTTTAAGGTACGCATATCTCGCCAAACAGTTCGGCACGCAAATGTTAATTTCTTATAAATCTTATAATCTAATCAGAAAGAAAGAGAAAGAAAGAAAGAAATAATTTATTTAGCGCAAAAACATTATACAATGAAAACAACATCAACATTTGAGCCTTGAGTAGGTTCGCGCTAAATAAGGACCCCACTCAGCATAATGTCACTGCAAGCCGTGACGCTGATTTTCGGTGAGGCCCTCGGAGACTAAAACTGTTTAAATTAAATTAAACTAAACATTTAAACACCTTGTGGTAACGTAACCTAACATCTAATAACATTTGTATTGTAAATATGTGACGACACGAGTATACATTAACCACTAACTATCACCAGACACAAAAACTAATGTACGTAGGTATTACGTTAAATTATTTATGCAGATCTATTAGGATATCCCATCAGATAGGATTAGGAAGCCCATCCTCAACCAGGTTTTGCTCGGTCGTTAGAGACGCGATGAACAGGCACCGATGGAAGCAGATCATAAAAACTAGGTGTAGGTAGACCATCCACATCCACCGATTACCATGACCCTCAGTCATGAGGGAGCGACCACAGAGAGAGAAATTAGGATATAAGTACAGAAGCGATAACCCATAATGCAATGACTACCCCTAACGTGCCACTCAAAATACCAACAGATACAGCCACACTTACTTTCATCGTAGTAATACTGACGGAGATGGCCGACCACTTGACGGAGCAGCGCCGGCTCGCAGTCCTTGAAGACGGGATGCTGCAAATATGTATGTTCTAATAATAGAAAACACTTGTGTTTTGCCCCAGTCTCACATATATAAAGTGAAAATCCCTTCTGAGAGCCCTTTGTTCCCGATGAGAAATAAAAGGACAGTATGCATAATCTTATGAAAAACTTTATGCTATGCGTAAATTTCTGCCCCACACATATGCAAAGCGGCATTCGCAATTAACATAATATTGAACTTCTTTATAGTAGTAGAGGATTTTGATGCGCACATGTACAGTCAAGGAATTCATTTATGTACCATTTCGAACCTTGTCATACTGACATTGATATGGAATCTCTAACGGCTTTCATATTGATTTTCACTGTGACAAGGTACGAAATTGAACATAAATCAATTTCCTTGACTGTACATATAAAATATATTAACTAATATATCGATATTTTATTTATCGATATCAAATCCCTACAACGTGCCCCGAGTTAGCACACGTATGGTCATCATACAGATTACCCGTTTTCCTTCATCCATGTACGCGTGCGACATGACATTGAGCTTCAGGCAGAACGGGGCGTTGACCAGGAACACCGGCAGCTGCTCCCCGCGCGCCTCCCGCCACAGCAGCACCGAGTACTTGTTCACCATGGACACCAGCACCGACGACACGCGGTTGTTCTTCAGGAACGCCTGCAATAGGGTGATTCTTGAAAGGCATCATTCATCATAATAATAATCATCATCATGACACTTGATCATCACTTGTTCACCATGGATACCAGCACCGAGTGGTTGTTCTTTAGGAATTCCTGCAAAAGGGTGATTCTTGAAAGCAATCATTCATCATCATAATAATAATAATCATCATCATAACACTTCATCATCACTTGTTCACCATGGACACCAGCACCGACGACACGCGGTTGTTCTTTAGGAACGCCTGCAAAAGGGTGATTCTTGAAAGGCATCATTCATCATCATCATCAACATGACGCTTCATCACTTGTTTGATGATTGATTGAGGGTGATTCTTAAAGGACATCATTCATCATCACCATCATCATCAAAAAATTACTGCTATTATGCTGTTGCCTAGTTTTGCTACCGCGCTCCGGCTTCGGCCATAACACGGGCACAAGATCTTTGAGAGCACCGGCGCTGCGAGCGATCATGCTCTTTGTAGATGTTAATCGCGGCGCTCGGCGCCCCTCGTGCGCCACACACCCTGCTCCATAGGTAAAGCCGGCACTGAATGGAAATGTCTGTCGTACCCGGAGTTGGAGGATCTTGCAGTAGTAGCTGAAGGCGCGGAACGACGCGTAGTGCACGATGTTCGAGAACTCCCCCACGTACACCACGTACACCATCGTCGACGCGATCGACAGCAGCGATACGTACAAGACCTAGACAAGAAACATCCACCACTCACATTGTGCCCAGTTTAATGAAAATCAGGACGCGGGGCTAGGTGGAACGGAAAGAAACGGGCTGTGAGTTGACCAATCACACTGTTTTCTCTGACGTGGAGTACAGACTTCAGGCACTGTTATGGACTATTTCCACCAAACGGCCCGCATCGGCTCGGAACGGAAAGAATTTTATGACCTTTAAACGATATTGAATCATATGTGTACTGTTTTTAAGTCTACATTACTAAGTTGCGCACAACAGGTTGACCGCGGGCGTCTTCCGCGACACGTGATCGTAACGGAAAGTATACTGTGACACGCGATCGGCTCCGTTCGCTACCGATCGGCCCCGTTCGGTTGTCGACGTGTGTGATCGGAACCTTTCGGCTGTCGATGCCGCCGTCGTGAAACTATTTGACTGGGTGCGGATACGTTCCCAAGCAACCGTACGGTGCCGATCGTGTGCGTCGACATTCTGTCGGCCGCGAACGGCTGTTACCGGCCGATCGTATGCGTCGACACGCTGCCGGACGCGATCGGTTGTCGCCGCATCCGTTCGTATTCTTTCCGTTCCGATCCGATGCGGGCCGTTTGGTGAAAATAGTCCTTTATTGGTCACCTCACGATCCGTTCCACTCTGCTTCGCCTAGGGTTGCCATACGTGAGGATTTCTCCTGTCATGTCAGGATTTTTGGCCCTTTGGCGACTAACTAAACTAAGCGCGAGAAGCTAGCGTAACGGATGCGCGAGAGCGGGAAAGTGGGGTGTGGTGTCAGTCAAAAGGAAAGGGAAGAACCCACCATACAGAACACCGCGGGCGCGTGAAGCGCGCCAGCACATCGTTCAAGTGACGCCAAATTCAGAAAATGTCTGGACATTTAAGTAGCGTGATGTCAGGATTTTTTCCAGGACATTTGATTTTTTGCTAGCCTCGCACAGCTCTGCATCAGTGGAAACGGACATAACTAATAGACTTCTATTGCAAGGGCAATCTCTCTTCAAGCGAGCTTTATTCCTGGGAACTACAGCCGAACAGGAACGGGTGAATATCACGTAATGCCTATCCATTAAGTTGGATTTAGGTATTGCATAACTCTCAATAATCTCCGATTCGCCAAAATGATATTTTTTGCTTACTTAAAGCGATACTGACTATAATAAAAAAAACCTATTTATAACTTTTTCGAAAATTTACCGGTTTCAGAAAAAAAATCAACAAATTTCTTAAAAATATTTGTACTTTCTTCGTTAACAACCTCGTTAAAGTGCATAACTAAAGAAGTTCAAACATGTGTTTACCGACCAACAGCTGTCCAGCCAGCCGCGAAACATAAACAAGGATCACTTGACTTCAAACCGTTGTGCAATTTGGCACCGATTCAGCAGAATCAGGATCACTACCAACCAGTAAACTTCTTAAGCCTCCTATCTCACCAACGTAGATTCACGACTGTGAACCTTAATTACTAAACGACAGAGTCCAAATTAGAACTTCATGATAAGGTGATACGAACTTGGGAGCTGAAGTTATAAATTCAAATGTGGAACGCACGGCGCCGAAGCGTAGGTAACTAGTTTATGACGTACGCTAACAACACATACAAGCCCAAATTCGACTATATGAGTACTAGCATTTCGGTCCTTTACTTTCTCAACCACGTATCTAATCGAATAGTTTCATAGGAAAATCGCACTTTTCTACTGGTAACACAGGTGTGTCCGTCAAGATAGCGTACACCGTAAAGATATTTAGAATCTGATGCAGCCAATAAATAGTACCCAAATAGTACCGACGAAATACCCAGGTGAAAAAAATAGTTCCCTTAGGCGGATCTCACACTGCAGCGAAAATCGCGGCGACACGCGACTCAGCGATTTTCAACTTTGTATGTAGAATCATCGATTTGTATAGAAAAATCGCGGGGTGGCGCACACTGGCGCGTAAATCGCGGCGACTCGCAACTACTACGCGCAGCTACACGGAAAAAATCGCGGCGACGGGCGATTTCAGTGTGTTTTTCGCCTTAAACTTTCTGAATTATAAGGCCTGTTCACGGTGTACGCTACCGGGCGTCAAGCTGGCGTACACCGTTTGTATATCTGGAACGGTTTTGTTTTTGGAAACGCTTTATATCTCAAAAAATAGTACCCAACGTGGGTTTTTCAAAACGGCCGGGTTCGATTCCCGGTTAAAATACAACTTTTTTTTTTCAAATCTGTGTATGCAGTTTTTCTTGTCCCTAAAATCGATGACATGGTTCCTAAGAACAGATCTTCGTATGTCTTATAGTTTCAGACTTTCCCATAGTTACCGATCGAAATGAGCCGCCCTGTATACTTATTTAACGGAAATATAAATGCCAAGTATCAAGACTAATTAATCCTATTTCTTGTGATGTTGCCATATGCATTATTTTAAATAAAACCTTTTTCTGACCTCTGCAAACTTAGCGTAGTCACACTACCTACTTACCCGTAGCCAAATATCCAAACCTCTAAAGGTCCAAATCTTACCAAGTTACTCACCTCAATCTGTTTCTTCGGCATGACGTCACTGACTCCGTTTTGCGAGAAGGTTGTCAAGACGAAGTAAACGCTACAGATGTATTCGCTGTTGCACAGCTGATCGCCATCATCTGCAAAGTACTATTCATTCATCACTTATTCATCACTAGCCGAAAGATGCTGCCGGGCATAGGCCTCCACCAATGAACGGCACCGTGATCGATGCCACGCGCACCCATTGAAACCAGCAAATAGGTCATCAGTCCACCTTGTACCCTGATACTACTTATTAAGGTCCTCCTTAATTTGGGGAAAAGTGGGAGATTTTCTGTGATTTAGGCGAAGCCTAGGTAATTGGCCACTTGTACACATACTGACTCCCTTCGGCTGTGCACGAAACCGGCAGTTCGTAACCAGTTACGACTTACGATCGAAGACTTTTTAGTCCTTTTGCGAAACCAGTTACGGTCGAAGATTTTTTCTTCCTCGTAGGAAACCCCTTGCGATCGAAAAACACTAAGGTAGGTTGGGTTTGTTGGGTAGCTTCTGATAACCGGAGGGCGAAGTGCCTAGAAATAGGAGCCCCGCATGTCGGGGCTCCGTCGAAACCGTCGAATTACGAAAAAAATTGTAGCAACTGGTTTCGTACAAAGAATAAAAATGATTCAATCGTAACTGGTTTCGTACAAGGACTTCGATTAACTGGTTACGAACCGCCGGTTTCGTATACGGCCCAGCCGAAGGGTACTGACCGTCATAGAACCAAGAGCTGTGTGTTTCCGCTTGGTGCACGGTTAGACCTATGTAGAACCCCAGGACACGTGCAGCAGTGGACGTAGAGAGTGAACCACATCACCAGCGCTAGTGTGCTGAGGACTACGCTCCCCCTTGCACGCATACTGACCGTCATAGAACCAGGAGCTGCGTGGTTCCGCTTGGTGCACGGTCAGGCCTATGAAGAACCAGAGACACGTGCAGCAGTGGACGTAGAGAGTGAACCACATCACAAGCGCTAGTGTGCTTAGGACCAGGTTCTCAGTCGCACGCTTCTGGTAGCGTTTTAGATACTTGGACACTGTTTTCTGCAAAATTACCTACCGTGTTAATTTTAGGGAACATTACTAATTTCCATGAGATACAAACATTACAGCGTTTTATTTTTTCAAAACAAGAAGGAAACTTTACGACTAAAATACTTAGTAAAAAATTATACTGTACGTACAACTCTCAGCATCCTATTGAGACGAAGCCAGGAGATGAGCAGCCAGGGCTGGTTGCTCAGGAAGCCGAGCAGTTCGATAGGGACACACGAGGCCACGTCGTACTTGAACTCTGCACTCTTGAAGTACCTATATAAATATTCTTTTAGCGCAACGACCTCACGGTCCCGGCACTTAAGAGTCCCAGTCCCGGATGAACCATATCATATACGAGAATAGCAACCATGGGTCCGCTCAAAGCCCAAGGTTTCGTCGTTTCAAGTAAATTCCCTACATTATTATACGCTATGCTTTAATTGACGACCGCTTTAGCTTAGTTGGTAGTGACCCTGCCTACGAAGCAAGAGGTCCTGGGTTCGAATCCCGGTAAGGGCATTTATTTGTGCGATGAGCACGAATATTTGTTCCTGAGTCATGGATGTTTTCTATGTATTTAAGTATTTGTATCTATTAAATATATCGTCGTCTAGTATCCATAACACAAGCCTTATTGAGCTTACTATGGGGCTAGTTCGATTTGTGTAAGATTGTCCCCTAATATTAATAAAAAAAAAAAATTAATTGCCTGGTTAATTGCTTTTGCTAATGGGGTGCCGCGCTTCTGTAGTGCAAGGACGGAAGTACGCTAGGGTGGATTGTTTCTACACCACCGGATGCGAGCGGTGTACATCTCTGGCACGGTATACGGTAGTTTTTTAACCGACTTCCAAAAGAAGGCCGGTTCTCTATTCGTCTGAATGTTTTTTTTTTTTTTTTTTTGTATGTTTGTTACGCGATTACTCGAAGACGGCTGGACCGATTTGATAAATTCTTTTTTTGTTTGAAAGGGTATACTTCCGAAATGGTCCCATTGCAACCAAATCAGGATCTGATGATGGGATCCTGGAGAAACCGAGGGAACTCTTCAAATATTAGAGGCACACATATAGCGATTTCGGTATTTTTCGTAGTTTCTTGTCCATTTCTTACTAGCAATAAGTTTTTAGTGTTAACCGACTTCAAAAAAGGAACAAATGTTTATGTAGGTTTCTTCCCCGATTACTTAAAAACAGCTGGACCGATTTGGAAAATTATTTTTTTGTTTGAAAGGGTATACTTCCGAGGTGATTCCATTGCAACCAAATCAGGATCTGATGATGGGATCTTGGAGAAATCGAGGGAACTCTTCAAATATTAGAGGCACACATATAGCGATTTTGGTATTTTTCTTAGTTTCTCGTGCACTTATCTTATTAGATATAAGTTTCCAGTCTTAACCGACTTCAAAACAAAGATCAATTTTTATGTAGGTTTGTTCCCCGATTACTTGAGGCTAGACCGATTTGGAAAATTTTTTTTTTTAACTAAATAGACTTTAGTCTATTTGGTTAAAATAGTATTTTTACAGCGCCACTAAAAATTTAAAAATAAAGTAAATTTTTAAAACAAAAAATAAAAACCGACTTCCAAAAACTTAAACTAAAAAGCAGAAAATAATATGTTAATTACCCGAAAGAAATGGATAATCAACGATTCATATATACATATACAGATATTTATAGTTTTTAACCTGCTTTTTTGAAGTCGGTGCCAGCTAAGGATAAAAGGAGCTCAGCATAGCCAGCTTTGCGTGGCAGGCACCGACTTCAAAAAAACAGGTTAAAAACTATAAATATCTGTATATGTATATAACGGCGCGCGCCTTGTTTAGTTTATTGATTTTCGATGATTAAGGTTAAAAGGGTAGTTTGTAAATAATGTTGACAAGTTGATTTATTGAAAGAGCGGGTATAAAAACTCGAATGGAGTTGTAAACAAGTGTCATGGTCGGCCGAGGCGTCATTCTTTGACAGCGACCCGAGCGTGACGGTTGTCTGCAAACCCATTAGCTCTTAATCTGAATTTATTATTGTAATCCTTGGATATTTTTGGTGTTTGTTAATTTAAACTAGTAATAAAGTGATCAGATTATAGTGTGCGACTTATATTTTGTGAATTCCTGCACGTGCGCGCCCACTCGATCTGAAGATGTCAGATCCGCCTTCAAACCCGCCTTCTCGGCCTCCCGATCCTTCGAAATCAGAACTGGGACCACCTGAAACAGCGCAGGATCACCCCGCAGGTCAGAATGTTGTTATTTCTCAAAATAATAGTGACAATCAAATGTGGAAGTTGTTATTCGAAATGCAACAACGTCAAATGTTGGAACTAATTCGTACGCTTAAGGAACCTAATACCAAAGATCCTAAATTGGTTCTTCCTGAATTCAATCCTGAATCTCAAGATAGCGATGCTCGGGCTTGGTGCGCTACTGTGGACTTATGCATTCAGGAAAAAGAACTATCTAGTAGCAACCTGATTATTGCTCTGAGTCGAGCGCTAAAAGGCACGGCCGCGTCATGGCTAGCGCAGAATAGTTTTGCTGGAATAACTTGGTCTCAAATAAAAGACCCGTTCCTTGCGCGGTTTGACTATGTCGAAACACCTGCTGCTACATTATACCGACTCTTCAACGAAAACCCAAAAGATGGCGAATGTTTGGCATCATACGCTAATCGATTTTTGAGCACGCTTACGAACCGATGGCGTTCTTTATCGAATGAACAAATAGCGATAGCTGTAACGTTAGCGCATGCATCTAAAATTGAACCACGCTTACAGAGACTCGCGTTTACCGCGGAAATTGATACGCGAGTGAAATTGCAACAAGAACTAATGGCTTATACCTATCGTAAACGAGGCCCTTCGGTTCAAGATAAGCCAGTTATGCATAGTGATGCGAAAAGACCCCGATTGGATCCATTGCGACGGTGTTACATATGCAACAAGCCAGGTCATGTGGCAATTGATTGCCATGTTAAAAATAATACGACGCAAGCGTCGAATTCAAAAAATACTGTGGAAGTCCCCAAGAAACCATCTTCGTTAACGTGTTTCTCCTGCGGCGAGCCAGGCCACGTGTCGACGCGCTGCCCGAAGAAAGAAAACAAAGCAAGCGAAGCGGTTGTTGAGCGTCGAGTGGACATCTGCACCATTAAGCCAGCTTCAGACCAACTTTCTACTGATAACGGTGAGAAGTATTCATTCTGTTTTGATTCCGGCGCCGAATGCTCTCTAATTAAAGAAAGTGTTGCCAAGAATTTTCCTGGTAAGCGACAGGAAAGCATAGTAAACCTACTAGGCATAGGCCGATCTAGTTTACAGTGTAATACTCAAATATTAGCCACTGTTAATATACAGGGGTTCACATTGCAGTTGTTACTTCACGTTGTGCCCGATGATTGCATCTCTCACGCTATAATGGTAGGGCGGGATTTATTAGCGTTAGGGTTTTCAG
Organism: Eudemis profundana; assembly: GCA_947034925.1. Lineage (NCBI taxonomy): Eukaryota > Metazoa > Arthropoda > Insecta > Lepidoptera > Tortricidae > Eudemis > Eudemis profundana. The sequence continues at coordinate 2,626,533 of OX344799.1, forward strand.
TTGAAATGAGTGAAAATCAACTTATTCTAAAGAAAACTAGGATTGTAGCAGTTTGCGATGTTGGTTCTAAAGTAAATGACTTTCACAGCATTGACACTGATATCCCTAGCGACTTTCAGGGACAGCTACACACGTTACTTGAAGAACACTCAGATTATTTGGTAGAGGGAACTCCAACAGGTAGAGTTAGCACAGGGCAGTTAGAAATCAGGCTAGTAGATCCGACTCGTACCGTACAAAGACGACCGTATAGGCTGAGTACAGAGGAGAGAGAAGTAGTTCGTGGTAAAATCAAAGATCTTTTGAACGCCGGTATCATTCAAGAAAGCTGTTCCCCATTCGCGAGTCCCGTTTTATTAGTTAAAAAGAAAGACGGCACCGATCGACTCTGCGTAGACTATCGAGAACTTAATAACAATACGGTGCCAGATCGTTACCCACTTCCCATAATATCTGATCAGATACAGCGGCTGGTAGGAGCCAACTTCTTTACTTCACTTGACATGGCAAGTGGGTACCATCAGATACCGATTAATAAGGACTCGATAGAGCGGACTGCTTTTGTTACGCCGGATGGGCAGTTCGAATACCTCGCCATGCCGTTTGGTCTTCGGAATGCCCCTTCTGTGTACCAGCGTGCTATAAATAAGGCACTGGGGCCCTTGATTGAGACTTTTGCTGTGGTATATTTAGACGACGTCATTATACCTTCCCGCACGGTAGAAGAAGGCTTGGATCGACTACGCCAAGTATTAAAAGCGTTAACTAGTGCTGGATTCTCCCTGAATTTAAAAAAATGTGCTTTCTTGAAAACGGAAGTAGAGTTTCTGGGCTATCATGTATCTGCCGGTGAAATACGGCCAAACCCACGAAAAATTAAAGCGTTAACAGAACTTTCACCACCTCAGACGGTCACGCAGCTAAGGCAATTTATTGGGCTGGCTTCATATTTTAGGCAGTTCATACCGGGGTTCTCTCAAAAGACGGCCCCCTTGTATAGGTTAACCTCAGGGAAAGGGAAAATTGTATGGACGGCAGAATTTGAGAAAATAAGGCAAGAAATCATCACTATACTGACTGATAAGCCAGTTTTAACAATTTTCGATCCTGATCAGCCGATTGAGTTGCATACCGACGCCAGCGCGGAAGGTTACGGCGGCATATTAATGCAACCTATTGATGGTAAGTTACGTGTGATCGAATATTACAGCCGCCGAACCTCCAGCGCTGAGTCGCGGTATCACTCATACGAGTTAGAAACGCTAGCCGTAGTAAATGCCATAAAACACTTCCGTCACTATTTACACGGACGTAAGTTTGTAGTTGTCACAGATTGCAATGCCGTCAAGGCATCTAAATCTAAGGTAGACCTTACACCACGAGTCCACCGTTGGTGGTGTTTTCTACAAACTTTTGAGTTTGACGTTGAATATCGCCAGGGTAAAAACATGAGTCACGTAGATTTCTTATCTCGCAACCCTCTACCCGTGACAACAAAAGTAGAGCAAAAGCGTGTTTATTTGACAGAGATCTCAGACTCTTGGCTACAGGCTGAACAACAAAAAGACGATGAAATAAAGTCCATTATTACTAAGCTAAATACCAACGAGCTTAATGACGAAATTGCTAAGACATATGAACTAAGACGAGGTGTTTTACATCGGAAAATTGAGCGTAATAATAGGAGTGTGTGGTTACCAATTGTGCCAAGAGCGTTTCAGTGGGCTATTATAAACCATGTACACGAGAGCATTATGCACTTAGGGTGGGAGAAAACACTGGAAAAGGCCTTTTGTCACTATTGGTTCCCTAATATGAACAAGTACGTGAGAAAATTTGTGGACAATTGTATAACGTGTAGGGTATCAAAGTCCAATTCCGGAAAAGTTCAAGTCGAATTACATCCTATCCCCAAAGTAACTGCTCCTTGGCACACTATACACATGGACGCTACCGGAAAGTTAAGTGGCAAACGAGACACAAAAGAGTACGTATTTGTAACAATAGATGCGTTTACTAAATATGTGCTCTTACATCATTCATTAAACATTGACACTAAAAGTGCTATAAAAGCTTTGCAAACAAGTCTTTCATTGTTTGGTGCCCCTACACGTGTTATTGCAGACCAAGGTAGGTGCTTCGCTGGAAAAGAATTTAAAGATTTCTGTACGACCCACAACATAAACTTACATCTTATCGCAACAGGCAGTAGTCGGGCTAACGGACAGGTTGAACGGGTGATGTCAACTTTAAAAAATATGCTTACAGCTGTTGAAACCGGAAATCAAAAATCTTGGCAGACAGCGTTACCTGAAATACAACTAGCCATTAACTGCACATTTAATCGTACAACCAGGGCTAGTCCTCTTGAACTTCTGATAGGGAAGGTTGCCAGACCATTGCAATTAATGACTTTAGATACGGACGAGACTGACATTGATTTGACCACGATTAGAGAGCAAGCGGCCCGGGCCATAAGTATGAATGCCTCTATTGAAAAAGCGAGGTTTGATAAAGGCAAAGCTAAAGTAAAGAATTTTGGAGTAGGTGACTATGTTTTGATAGAAAATCACGAACGTAATAAAACTAAGTTGGAACCTAAATTCAAAGGTCCATATCGAGTGGCTGAGTTGCTTGATGGTGACAGGTATCTGTTAAAGGCATTGAACTCTAATCGAACTTACAAATACGCGCATGATCGCTTAAGGCGAATGCTTAGAAACAACCGAACAAAATAATAAAGAGTCAGGATGCCCTAACGGCACTGGTGAGTACATATGAGTGATGGTTTTGTTCGTTTATGGTGTCTTTTGATTGATGATTTTGGTAGAACGTCATGGTCTGGGTGACTCTGGTTGTATATGGTGGCCTTGGTGGCATAGATTGGCCTTGGTGGCAAACAACAGCCTTGGTGGCAAACAGCAGCCTTGGTGGCATAGGTTGAGCTTTGTGGCATATGTTGGCTTTGGTGGAATAGAATTGACCTTGCTGTCATAGGTAAGCCTTGGTGGCACAAATGCGCCTTGGTGGCATTCTTCGCTACGCAAGTTATTATTAGTGGTCCGGTATATTCATAGTAAGTCGGTCAGAATGACCGAGCATGTAACTGTGTGTACATTGGTTGTTTCGTTGTTCGCAGATGAGGATGAAGACAAAGACACTACACACGAGGACGTGTGATGATGCAGGACGGCCGTAACGGCGCGCGCCTTGTTTAGTTTATTGATTTTCGATGATTAAGGTTAAAAGGGTAGTTTGTAAATAATGTTGACAAGTTGATTTATTGAAAGAGCGGGTATAAAAACTCGAATGGAGTTGTAAACAAGTGTCATGGTCGGCCGAGGCGTCATTCTTTGACAGCGACCCGAGCGTGACGGTTGTCTGCAAACCCATTAGCTCTTAATCTGAATTTATTATTGTAATCCTTGGATATTTTTGGTGTTTGTTAATTTAAACTAGTAATAAAGTGATCAGATTATAGTGTGCGACTTATATTTTGTGAATTCCTGCACGTGCGCGCCCACTCGATCTGAAGATGTCAGATCCGCCTTCAAACCCGCCTTCTCGGCCTCCCGATCCTTCGACATATATATGAATCGTTGATTATCCATTTCTTTCGGGTAATGAACATATTATTTTCTGCTTTTTAGTTTAAGTTTTTGGAAGTCGGTTTTTATTTTTTGTTTTAAAATTTTTTCTTCCGACAAAAGGTACATCGCGCCGCTTGAATGTGTGCGCGCCGTGTACGAACGCACTACAAGCAAAGTTTTAAGAATGAGCAAGAATGGTCCAGTATAGATCGCGCTTTTGTAGGAAGATAAAATACTGTATTATACTGTGGTTACGGTTCTGAGCAAACTCTTGCTCTAAGCTCTGGCCAGCCGTGACGAAATAAGTCCAGGCTGTCCTGCCATCTTAGCTACGGCCTGCCTCATCGATATCTACCTGGTATCCACTAACTCTTTATGAACTCATAACATTTTCCATAGCTAACCAAAGGCCAGTTTATTTTCTTGGTTATATATTCCTAGAGTAATTTACGATTTGTACATTGTACTCGTGTGATGTAATATTTCCATTAAATATGATTCACTGACGTTGTTTGGCAAGAAGTCGGCGGAAGCGAAATTTGTTTTATTACCACATAATTATTTATGAGCACAGCATTGGGAAAAACTCTCTGATCTACATTCGTACAGAATTAAACCGGATAATAAAAATATACCGTCCAGAAATTATCATATTGTTATTATTAATACTCTCTTTGTACCCTGAAATCAAATTATTCCAATAGAAAAGATCCTTCTTGACCGAGCGACGTGCGAAGCGTGAGCGAAGCCTCTCTGTTTCAGCTTGGGCAAAATGCTCATACGTATTTTGGATATTTCCGCCTACTACTACGGCTCATTCCCGTTACACTAGATTATACAATTGTAAGTTACGCAAGAAACCAAGGGCCTTAAAATAAATAGCCGGACGGAGTCTCGCTAACAACGGGACGGTTTAAATTTCATCTCGATACCTCCACGAGTTCCCGATACGAGTACACGATAGGGATTTTGACAAACGGACAGAAAGACAACTAATAAGATAAGGATTCCGTAGCCAAAATGGCAAAAACGGAACCCTTATAGTTTCGTCATGTCCGTCCGTCTGTCTGTCCGTATGTCACAGGCATTTTACTCAAAAACTACATGATGGATATTGATGAAATTTGGAATATAGGTGTATTTTATGAGCCGCTACTTAGTTTGGTATATAAATAATTAAAATAAATATTTTTAGGGGGGCACTCCATACATGTTAAAGACAGTAAATTTTTTTTTTCAGCAAATGTCAACGAGTGGTACATAGTTCGACAGCTCTTTAAAAAACACTATAAGGTTCCTAAGTAATGTTTTTGAATGTATTTGGAAATAATCGCTCCGAAAGTTGTGTAAATTGTGTCCCCCCCCCCCTCTATTTTCTAAACCGTGCGTCCGAAAAATATGAAAAAAATCACGAAGGTAACGCTTAATTAATACTTTCAACGAAAATTATTTTCAACAAGATCGAATGTACCGTTTTTGAGTTATTGCCGATAAACTGCGCTTCTCAACAAAAGGACGTTATTGCTATGAAGATACGCTCTTTTGTTGTTGTACTTTTTTTACATCCTATTTTTTACCTTATAGTTACGTTACGGCTATGGAACCCTACACTGAGCATGGTCAGACATGCTCTTGGCCAGTTATTTCCTTTTGAGGAACCCTAAAAAGATACTAACGTCTCCTTCGATCCTACAAAGTCATCCGTCGGCAGCGTCACCAACTCGGTCACCGTCAAGTACAGCAATATCTTGAGCAGGAAACAAGCATCCAGCAAGTACAGTATCCCTATAAGGAACTCTCTGTTGTCCTGGAACCCCGCGTTGTACAGATCCGTGTACACGCAAAGCATGGAGACGACTATCAGGAACACCTGCGGGAGTTGAATAACCTCAAGAAGAATGGCCACAACGCACGCATTTGGCAGTGGCAATAGGCTAGATGACTAAAAAAAACTGTTTAGTCCGTCTGTTACATTATGAAAAAATATTGTACACGTATTTTTTCTTTTGTTTGACAAACAAAAACTGACGAGGATAGAGTGCTTAGAAGTTTCGAGTGACGTCGCTCTTGAGTACAAATTGTACTCAAGAGTGACGTCACAAGCCCCCACTCCAGAAGTTTGATGATCTATAACTTTGACGGTTTTTTAATATTTTGATAAACCAAAAAATACGTGTCCCATATTTTTCCATAATCTAACTGACGGACTAAGTAGAATTACATATTTTTAACCCAGTCATCATCCCTATTCACGGCGAAATAAATGCTAGTAACCCTAAAACTCCTGTCAATAAGCAGGAATGTTGGACCTATATCACACCCTCACACTAATATTATAAATGTGAAAGTTTGTGAAGATGTTTGGATGTATAGATATTCAGATGCCCGTATTAGTCCACTGCTGGACATAGGCCTCTCCCGTGTCACGCTATCGAGCACAATCCGCGGCCACTCGCATCCAGCCTCTGCCAGCCACCTTGCGAAGATCGTCACTCCACCTTGTCTGAGGGCGCCCCACACTACGTTTGCCGATCCGTGGTCTCCACTCGAGAACACGCTCACGGTAGGGCTGGTACGCAAATTTAAGGTCACTCAGCGAGCTATGGAAAGGGCCATGTTTGGAGTATCTCTGACTGAAGGATCGTATCCGTAATGATGTGATCCGACAGAGAACTAAAGTCGTCGACATAGTTCAATGTATTAGCAAGCTGAAGTGGCAGTGGGCTGGCCATATCTGCCGCAGAACCGACAATCGGATATTTGAATGTTTGTTACTAAATAACGGGGTAACAACTGGATGGATTGAGCTGAAATTTGGCATGTAAGTAGACCAAGTCCTAGATTGGTACATATCCCGGTAAATACTTCCCTTGAGTCAGTAACTAGAACTAGAACAACGCGGGCGAAGCCGCGTGTAAATGCTAGTACACAATAAATTGTAATTTTTAGAAATTCCACTTTTAAACCGTGGAGTTTTTCTGTGATTCTTCAGGATCACTGACAAGGAGATGGCTATATTTCTTCTATTCAGTATTTATAATATTCAAGATTTACAATTCAGTGCCAGTCCAAACGTCATTGTGACTCGTGCCCAAACATCAAAACATCCGAAAAACTTTTGCATTTATAATATTATTATGATAGGATAGTAGACATTAGGATACATTAGAATTAGGTAATAGGATATTAGGATAGGATAACTAGGTACCTGTACTACGCTGCTGAGGGAGTAAAGGTTCCTCACTTCGTCGCCAGAGCTGCGTCTCACATTCCGTTGCCAACCATTGGCAACATCTGCATTTATGTACGGCTGAAATTAAATCAATGTTTTTACCTATGCCCTATGCGTATAAGCAAGACTATATTGTACCTACATAAAGATTTTTCCAAAAAAGTAACTGGAACGTAACGTACCTCCGTCCGAATGTCCGTGGCTCAACATTCCCACGTATAGGTAGTTTCACGAGGGTTGAGGTGAATGATTACACACACAGCTACATGAAGTACTCATTGCAAAAAAGTTAATGAATGAAATGAATGAGTGAGTAAATAAACACAAGGCTATAGTTTAACGAAACTTTTTGGTTTATCTTGCAGTTCACTGTTGAACTTGCTATCGGTACGAAAAAAGAACAGTAATTTCAAAACCTCGCTGTCATTACATGACAGTGTTGTTGTGTGCGTGGCCTCAACTTTCGTGAAACTACCTATACCTACGTACGTGGGAATGTTGAACCACTGTCGCCGTTTCCTTACTTAGCCGTGTAATGCAAGTCGGGCGTAGGTACTTCGGACGCACGAATGATAAATAATTATTATTTGTGTAAATGGAATTTTTTTTTTCTTTGTCATTCGGTATCAAATCGGCTATTAAAAATAATCTTACGGATGTATAGCGGCTTTTATGAGGTAACCGTACAGCGTTGGCTTCTGATGAAAACTTGAACGGTCATTGGTTAACCGAGTTTTTGTTATAACGTAATCGTAGCAACGTCAGCGCCATTGGTCGACAGAGTTCAATAGAAGTCGTGTTTTCTTTAAGCTGACATACTTGCAAGTATTACTGACTATTACAAAAACCGGACCAGGTGGGGGCCGTGGTGTTCCCTGGAAACAAACCAGATCGCTGGCCCGGACCACCTTGAGAGGGTCGGGCTAGGTGGAGGCCGGGGCGCCTGGGATTGAACCAGGTCGCTTGGCGAGTGTCTTCCTCGTACGAGTCCGAACTCCGATTTGCATAACATGGCTAAATTAAGAACAGTGAGAAATGGCTCAACATTCCCGTATGAACATATTTGAATTGAATTGAATACCTGGTCATCCACACGGTACTTCGCGATGAGCTGGTAAACGACGTGGCAGTAGTCGCAGTACCTCACGATGTGGTGGAAGGTCACGGAGCTCATCTGCAGCAGGTGCACGTTGGTGGCGGCCACCAGCCGGGCGCGCACGCGCGAGCCGGCCGCGTCGGCCAGGTTCCCCACCATGCTGCCAACAATAATGACGCGGGTGACACCGGCAGATGATGTGGTGACGTCACGGAGCTCATCTACAAGGTTGCCCATTATGCTGCCTTGTTCAACTTTGTTTTTAAAGAGAAAATTTTAAAAATGATATGCCTCGGACTGGATTAGGTAGTACCTCGTCTCCAACGGCTCTCCGGGCCAACACAGGCGCACTACCAATTGTGCCACCGAAGCGATGCCCAAGTCATCGAATATTTCAACCATTCCTTCATTTTTCCGCCATCCTGGGACGGTTTTTTAAGTTGGTAATTTGTTAGACCATGTTACCTGCCAATAGCAAGCCTGGTGATCGTGGAAGTCCCTTCCCCCCAGTTGGTGGTCCGCAGATGCAGGCGGCCCTTGTACACGATGTACAGGTGGTCGATGATGTCGTCCTCCTGGAAGATGGTCGTGCCCTCGAGGAAGTGAATGCTGCGGACGGCGCGGCCCAGGACGCGGAGGAGGGACGCGTCGCAGTCCGAGAGGATAGGGCACTGATGGTTACACATTTTACAATACTCTAATATCTCGTTGAGACAATAAAACGGAAAGGTGCAGATGTCTTGGTTTTATCACATAAGCGTGATTAAGCAACAGTGGCATGCAGAGTCCGACCAAACTCTCGGTTTCGGCTTAGTATCGGCAAAAAAACGGGTTTCGGCTTAGTTTCGGTTTCGCTTGCCATGCAGCCAAAACTAGTTACGGGCGAAACCGAAATTGAATTTGAGAGGTTTCGCGCTGCGATAGGACAGTATTTCAGAAAGCACAAATAATTTACTTGAAATAAGATCGGTTAACCTCTAATATGCCGCGTATATTTTTTTCTAATAGTTTTCTCGTACACGGATCCAGGTTCCGGCATACAATAGGTTAATGTTATAATGTTATATTAATAATTAGTACAAATATCAGTGACTGAATGATTAACGCGTTATTTAAAAATTAAGACTGACTGATTATGATTAACTACCTATTTTCTTTCTTCCCAAGAAAACAAGACCTTATATGGAAGTTTCGATTTCGGCCGTAAAAACTAGTTTCGACCAGACACTAGTGGCGTGGTATCCATAGAACCCGATTCCCGTCTAGTTGCTTACAGCAGCCTGCGGCAGCTACCTGAGAACACTTATCCTACAGTTATTACGGGAAACGGTAGAGCCAAATTAGCACCGATTTGCCCATGGATTAAATTGACACCACGCCACTTAAGGGAAGAAAAGAGAGAGAAGAGACCGAAGCAAGGTTTAGGCCAGATTAGATGTTGTCTTCTGTGAGAATGAGAGACCTTGCATGAAGAAGAAAGTGAGAGAATGGCACTGATGGGAATAAAATACGCTATTAAAATGTGTAATTACGACATTCTCCTTTCAGATGTTCCGTATGCTCAAGAAGAATCAGCTTATATCCTTAAACTGACGGTTCAACGTAATCTGGTAGATACGTGATTTTGGCCAAGTAAGTACTTACTTTAGTGAAAGCGGGTCCGTAGAGGTGCAAAATGGCGTCACTTCGCAAAGCCATCTGATCGCACAACTTCAGCACATTACTCGCGTCCACGCCGCCGGTCTTCACCCAGTTGTATTCGTAGTGGTCCAGCATTTCACTGAAATTATATGTGTCACATCATCATTATTAATATTATATTATAATTAGCCTACAGTGCCCCACTGCTGCGCAAAGGCCCCCTGTCTTTCCACTCTTCCCTGTTTATTGCTATGTCTATCTGGCCAGTCCTTAATGAAGGCATCCAACTTTGCCCGCCATCTTTTCCGTGGCCGGTCACGTCGTCGCCTCGAGTTGTAGTCCGCTTTGTATTGACCTCGAGGTCGCCAACTGGTATAGGATGGATTCCCTTGGTACAGTTGTATATTGGGTCAATCTGAGCTGATTTAGCCCGGTAGCCATGAACCCCCCCCCTGGTGGGTAGGGAGGGGGGGCACTCAAAGTGACGCTTTACCTTGCTTCGGACAAAAAATTCTATTGACTTCAATTTGCCTACCACCTCATGTTTGGTATCATTTTCGTATAAATCAGGGACGGGGAATTCAATTTCGATATAATTTGTATGAAATTTCATACAAACAAACTCAGATTTTGATGAAAATATGAAAATTACACTTCACTTTTTTGAACAAAAAGGTGTATATTCAAAAAAATATGAGGGTTTTTGAGTGTAAAAAAATACTCTTAGACGGGAAATTTTATCAGCATTAATATAATATATATTTTATGTAACCTTATCATACAACATCAACCTGGAAAAAAATCAAACGTGCTACGCGATAGTCACGAAGTTATTTTTTCAACCCGTCTCTCTCAAGAAGGTCACATAATATATATGTAGTACATGCATCATATTTCAGAAATGCATAAATGAGCATGAAAAAAGAAAAATAAAAAAAGTGTACTCATTTTCCGAACTTCCATTATAAGTTGGTTTTTCATACAAAATACATGGAGTGCCAACTTAACTTTGCTGGTGACCTGTGCTTATAGTGTGATACATCGTGAAAATATATTTGCTTTAGATCAAAACTCAAAAATATGTGTGTAACTATACTATAGTTGGCTATAAAAAACGTGTTTTACACTACATTATCGTATACCTATTATTGAATTATATCATCGTGTGTAATGAAATCAAACCAAATACCTGAAGAAAATCGTAGTTAACTTTTTATTTGATTCACCACTCGAGGTGGCATTTCCCACCACAATAGCACAGTTCAATGCACTTTAAGAATCTTTTTTGACAGTTGCACCTGCCACTGTAACGTGTCTTGCACTTGCACCTAACGAGTTCAGTAGGTAGTCAACTATGGCGTAAAGTTGTTGTTATGGAAATCCATCTCCCATCCCAATCTTCTGGACCTGCCAAATTTTGAATGGGCACCACTGTTTGGCCCCATTGGTGTATACCCTGGTAAACGGCCCTTAACAGATGGTGCTGAAAACTGGCTTCTGTTGGAGAAATATATTCTAGCTGTAAGTAGATCTTTTTTTTAAAAAGTTCCTTTCGACACTCCTTAGACGATGTACACTCACGGACTTTTTGTTTGGCCATTTAAGGTTCAAATTACATTAATCGTGTCATAGATTGTGTATAACACGAGAAAATTATGCTAAACCCTAAATGGCTTAACAATAAAGTCCGTGAACGTACAATGGCTGAATCTGAAATATTTTTACGTAATTTACGTCTAAATACGTAGTTGCAATTCAAGCGACGCTGGTTTAGTTTACTACTGACTTATTGTACACTAGCATTTACCCGTGGCTTCGCCCGCATTGTCCCCGTTACTGTCCCAAGGGAACCCTTTACCGGGGTAAAAAGTCCTATGTATCAATCCACCCAGTTGTTACCCCGTTATTTAGAAACTAACATCCAAATTTCCAAACATCCACACATTTTCACAAACTCTCAGATGTATAATATAAGTGTGATGTGTTGTCATTGTAATGATATATTTCTGAATCAATGGTTCGGTGTCTTCAGGATTTCCATCTGCCAGCATCTGGGAACCAGAGGTTACATATGGAAAAGATTCCATGCTTCGAAGGCAGTTATCATTCCTCTCCCATTGAACATTGACACACTGTCGCATCCAGTTAAAGCATGGAATATTGGCAATGCTCTGGCTTTTTCAGGACCTGAAATAATACAAGGTTAAGACGCTGACACAACAAAACACGAGTGAGCACAAATACTAGAATACCTAAAGAATAGCGCATTCTTGTGTCGGCCCTTTTCATGGTTGCAAGGGTCGATGTTATGCCGTTCGTGATATTTAGCTCTTTTTTTCAGTTGGCACTTTTATAGTAAGACTAGCTATTTCCCGCGGCTTCGCCCGCGTTGTTCCCGTTATTGTCCCAAAGAAACTCTTTACCGGAATATAAAGTATCCTTTGTTTCAATCCAGGACTTGGTCTACTTACATGCCAAATTTCTGCTTGATCCATCCAGTTGTTACCCTGTTATTTAGTAACAAACATCTTCACAAACTTTCACATTTAAGTATAATATTAGTGTGAAGATTTTCGAATGTTAAAAGTTTAAATATACAATTTAATATAACCAGAGATCGGAATAGGTAGAGTATATTTACCTAAACTTCGAAGAACATAGTCGAAAAGTAGAGAGTCCCTTACAACAATTTTTTTATCCGGGACTAAAGTCTCGGAATCTTACTAAAAAAATATATTATTGGTATTCTTTAGAACATTTCTCGAACATTCTCAGTATAGCTGTCTCTTTCTAATAGTGCTGTCTCTTTCACTCCTTCGAGAAATTTCGCCATATACTGAAGTGTAGTTCAAAGGCCCATAAGGGGTCCTGAAAACGGATTTTCAGGTTATTGCGCCATCTGATAGAGGGTGTCCTGGAACAGACTGAAAACATGTTTCAGGCGCCTGAAAACAATGGCAACTTGGGTGAATTTTCAATCTTCTACTGTGTGAAAGAGCCACCTCTGAAACGGCCTGATATCACCTTTCAGTCTGCTGAAAACGCTTCTAAAGCGCGGAAAATCACGTTTGAAGCTTTAACCTATACCATCGGCGCAACACACATACACACATTACTTTTGCGCCGGTGGCTCTTTCACATAGTAGAAGATCGAAAATTCACCTAAGTTGCCGTTGTTTTCAGGCGCCTGAAACATGTTTTCAGTCCGTTTCAGAACACCTTCTATAAGATGGCGTAATAACCTGAAAACCCGTTTTCAGGCGTTTTCAGGACCCCTTATGGGCCTTTGAACTACACTTCAGTATAGTAATGACGAAATTTTCGAAGCAGTGAAAGAGACAGCACTATTAGAAACAGACAGCTATACTGAGAATGCTCGAGAAATGTGCGAAAGAATACCAATAATATATTTTTTTAGTAAGATTCCGGGACTTAGGTCCCGGAAAAAAATTTAGTTGTAAGGGAGTCTCCACTTTTCGACTTTGTTCTTCGAAGTTTAGGTAAATATACTCTACCTATTCCGATCTCTCTATATAAACTTTCAACCCCTATTTAAACCCCTTACAGGATGAATTTCGAAAAACGGTGATATCACTTTTCTTGTAATCTAATAAAAAGTCTAAACATGACGTTTCAAACCTCTTACTTCTAAAATCTTAGACTCTCCATACAAATTTTGAACCCCTTAGGGGATGAATTTTGAAAAATCCTTTCTTAGTGCACATTTAGACCTTATAAGGATCCTACGTGCTAAATTTGGAATTCCTAGGACCAGCAGTTTGGGCGGTGCGTTGATATACCAACTTTCAACCCCCATTTAAACCCCTCAGAGGATGAATTTCGAAAAACGGTGAAATGACTTTTCTTGTAATCTAATAAAAATCTAAACATGAGATTTCAAACCTCTTACTTCTAAAATCGTACTCTCCATACAAATTTTGAACCCCTATTTGAACCCCTTAGGGGGTAAATTTTGAAAAATCCTTTCTTAGTGCACCCCTAGACCTTATAAGGAATCTACGTGCTAAATTTGGAATTCCTAGGACCAGCGGTTTGGGCGGTGCGTTGATATACAAACTTTCAACCCCCATTTAAACCCCTCAGAGGATGAATTTCGAAAAACGGTGAAATTACTTTTGTTGTAATTTAATAAAGAGTCTAAACATAAAGTTTCAAACCTCTTACTTCTAAAATCGTAGACTCTCCATACAAACTTTGAACCCCTATTTGAACCTCTTAAGGGATGAATTTTGAAAAACTCTTTCTTAATGCACGCCTAGACCTTATAAGGAACCTACATGCTAAATTTGGAATTCTTAGGACCAGTGGTTTGGGCTGTGCGTTGATAAACAAATTTTCAACCCCCATTTCAACCCCTTAGGGGATGAATTTTGAAAAACCCTTTTTTAGTACACCATTAGACTTTATAAAGAACCTACGTGCTAAATTTGGAATTCCTAGGACCAGCGGTTTGGGCGGTGCGTTGATATACAAACTTTCAACCCCCATTTAAACCCCTCAGAGGATGAATTTCGAAAAACGGTGAAATTACTTTTGTTGTAATCTAATAAAGAGTCTAAACATAAAGTTTCAAACCTCTTACTTCTAAAATCGTAGACTCTCCATACAAACTTTGAACCCCTATTTGAACCCCTTAGGGGATGAATTTTGAAAAACTCTTTCTTAGTGCACGCCTAGACCTTATAAGGAACCTACATGCTAAATTTGGAATTCTTAGGACCAGTGGTCTGGGCTGTGCGTTGATAAACACATTTTCAACCCCCATTTCAACCCCTTAGGGGATGAATTTTGAAAAATCCTTTCTTAATGCACCCCTAGACCTTATAAGAAACCTACGTGCTAAATTTGGAATTCCTAGGACCAGCGGTTTGGGCGGTACGTTGATATACAAACTTTCAACCCCCATTTAATCCCCTTAGAGGATGAATTTTGAAAAATCCTTTCTTAGTGTACCTCTACACCTTATAAGAAACCTACGTGCTAAATTTGGAATTCCTAGGACCAGTGGTTTGGGCTCTGCGTTGATAAACAAACTTTCAACCCCCATTTCAACCCCTTAGGGGATGAATTTTGAAAAATCCTTTCTTAGTGCACCCTTAGACCTTATAAGGAACCTACGTGCTAAATTTGGAATTCCTAGGACCAGCGGTTTGGGCGGTACGTTGATATACAAACTTTCAACCCCCATTTAAACCCCTTAGGGGATGAATTTTGAAAAATCCTTTTTTAGTGCACCCCTAGACCTTATAAGGAACCTACGTGCTAAATTTGGAATTCCTTGGACCAGCGGTTTTGGCTGTGCGTTGATAAACAAACTTTCAACCCCTATTTAAACCCCTTAGGGGATGAATTTTGAAAAACGGTGAAATTACTTTTGTTGTAATCTAATAAAGAGTCTAAACATGAAGTTTCAAATCTCTTACTTCTAAAATCGTAGACTCTCCATACAAACTTTGAACCCCTATTTGAACCCCTTAGGTGGTAAATTTTCAAAAATCCTTTCTTAGTGCACCCCTAGACCTTATAAGGAACCTACATGCTAAATTTGGAATTCCTAGGACCAGCGGTTTGGGCTGTGCGTTGATATGTCAGTCAGTCAGTCAGTCAGTCAGTTTCTTCTTTTATACAGGGTGATTGGAAATTCGACCTATCCCTTGAAAGGGGTTATTTTAGAGCTTATTTGCAATGATTTAAGTCCAATCAACCGGGGGTCAAAACTCAATGGTTATCAAGTTATTTGACTTTTACTTATTTTTTTTAAAACCCGCCTTTCGATCTAAAACTGCTTATTGTGAAAAAACTGCTTAAATTAGTAATGAAAAAGAGCCTTCATCTAATAGCCAATAAATGGTTGATTACGAAAAATCCAAAAAACGTGCCAAAACCTTTGAAAATGTTACCAATAATAGTATTTTATGCAACAGTTGTATAAGAAGGTTCAAAAAATGCGAATTGCGTGAGTTGCGATACGAGCCGCGAATGCGGCGAGTATCGCAAATAGAGACGCAATGAGCGTTTTTTGACTTAATTATACAACGTTGCATACAATACTTTTTCTACGACAGGTTTTAAAATTATAAAATACAAACAAGGCATAACCTGCAAAGAAGGCAAATATGACGTATGACTGTCAGTATGTGTCTATGGTAAACTTTTTATTTTTTAAATGAAGTTGACACGCAGTGAATATATTAAAAATACTTTTGTTTTTATGTTGGCATCAATGAATTTAGTTCAGAAAGTTTTGTTTTTCTTAAAAGCCGTAGGATTTTAATTGTTTGTTAAGTTGGTAGTTGTGCATTTTTACCGTAAAGTTAAAATTGAGCGCTTAATCCTTGACCTCAGTTTAACCTAGATTTAGAAGTCTGTGGTTGTTAGCAATAACGTAAAGTGGCTATAACGACACTAGTGCTGTTATGGGGAATAGAGTATAGACTTCTCTGAACTCATATTATATATGTTCTTATATTAGTGTTCGTGACCAAGTAAAAGACAGATAACAGTACAGGAGTAGAAAAAAGAATTTAAAGTCAAAAGTTTTTGGATTTTGTTCAAAATTTTGTAATTCTTTGAGGCATTACTTAAAAAAAAATTACGACACTTCGCGTAAAAATTACTAAAATTAGTTCCTCAGTTCATAAGCTTTCTAAAAAGGTAGAATTGTTGACATTTTTTGCATAACTTTTTAAAATAACATTAATAATAAGAGAGGTGGTAGAGAATTTCGCCTAGCGTACCGGACCCTTAATCAGTTTGTTTGTGTCACTTTAGTTTCTCCGTGGGCTTTGTTTGTCTTCGGTTTCTTATTTTATCTCATCTTCTTAGGTTAGAAGTCACTAAAAGTAACCTTCCGTGATATTTCGGTTAGTAATTTATCTGTAAGTTCCCGGTTGCCTTAAGTTTGCACCTGGTTTCCTTGGTGTAACTTACAAATTAGGTGCAAACTTAACGCAACCGGGAACTGATTGATAAATTACTTATTGAAATATCACCGAAGGCAACTTTTAGTGATTCCAATCCTAAGAAGATGAAATAAAATAAAAAACCGAAGACAAACAAAACCCACGGATAAACTAAAGTGACACAAACAAACTGATTAAGGGTGCGGTACGCTAGGTGATATTCCCTACCCCCTCTCTTATTATTAAGGTTATTTTAAAAAGTTATGCAAAAAATGACAATAATTCTACCTTTTTAGAAAGCTTATGAACTGAGGAACTAATTTTAGTAATTTTTACGCGAAGTGTTGTAATTTTTTTTTAAGTAATGCCTCATAGAATTACAAAATTTTGAACAAAATCCAATAACTTTTGACTTTAAATTCTTTTATTGGTAACATTTTCAAAGGTTTTGGCATGTTTTTTGGATGTTTCGTAATCAACCATTTATTGGCTATTAGATGATGGCTCTTTTTTATTACTAATTTAAGTAGTTTTTTCACAATAAACAGTTTTAGATCAAAAGGCGGGTTTCAAAAAAAATAAGTTAAAAGTCAAATAACTTGATAACCATTGAGTTTTGACCCCCGGTTGATTGGACTTAAATCATTGCAAATAAGCTCTAGAATAACCCCTTTCAAGGAATAGGTCGAATTTCCAATCACCCTGTATATTTAGATAAGCTAAGTGCAACATCCTTATGTTGCACTAAGGAAGAGTTCTTATTGGTTCTCATTATCACGTAAGAAATTGCCTCATCCTTTAGGTATTCTAGTACCTATTTGTGCATACCCGTGTCTTGTCGTGTCAACATCTTAATCTTGTATTATTCTAGGTCCAGAAAAAGCCAGAGCATTGCCAATATTCCATGCTTTAACTGGATGCGAAACTGAGCCAGCATTAAACGGGAGAGGAAAAGAAACTGCCTTCGAAACATGGAATCCTTTTCCATCTGTAACTTCTGATTCCCAAACGCTGGCGGATGGAAATATTGAAGACGCCGAACCATTGATTCAGAAATCTACCATTACAATGTACAATAAGTGAATAAACAAAACCAGCGTCGCTAGAATTGTAACTACGTATTTAGATGTAAATTACGTAAAAAATATTTCGGATTAAGCCATTGTACATAATTTAATGAGTGTCGAAAGAATTAACTATTTTCAATAAAAGATCGACAGCCAGAATATAGTTTTCCAACAGAAGCCAGTTTTCGGCAGCATCTGTTAAGGGCCGTTGACCAGGGTGTACACCAATGGGGCCTAAAAGTGGTGACCATTCAAAATTTGGCAGGTCCAGAAGACTGGGGCTGGGAGATGGATTCCCATAACAACAACTTTACGCCATAGTTGACTACCTACTGAACTCGTTAAGTGCAAGTGCAAGACACGATACAGTGGCAGGTGCAACTGTCAAAAAAGATCCTTAAAGTGCATTGAACTGTGCTATTGTGGTGGGAAATGCCACCTCGAGTGGTGAATCAAATAAAAAGTTAACTACGATTTTCTTCAGGTATTTGGTTTGATTTCATTACACACGATGATATAATTCAATAATATACGATAATGTAGTGTAAAACACGTTTTTTATAGCCAACTATAGTATAGTTACACACATATTTTTGAGTTTTGATCTAAAGCAAATATATTTTCACGATTTATCACACTATAAGCACAGGTCACCAGCAAAGTTAAGTTGGCACTCCATGTATTTTGTATGAACAACCAACTTATAATGGAAGTTCGGAAAATAAGTACATTTTTTTTATTTTTCTTTTTTCATGCTTACTTATGCATTTCTGAAATATAATGCATGTACTACATATATATTATGTGACCTTCTTGAGAGAGACGGGTTGACAAAATAACTTCGTGACTATCGCGTAGCACGTTTGATTTTTTTCCAGGTTGATGTTGTATGATAAGGTTACATAAAATATCTAAATATATAAAAGAAGAAACTGACTGATTGACTGACTGACTGACTGACTGACTGACTGACTGACATATCAACGCACAGCCCAAACCGCTGGTCCTAGGAATTCCAAATTTAGCATGTAGGTTCCTTATAAGGTCTAGAGGTGCACTAAGAAAGGATTTTTCAAAATTTACCCCCTAAGGGGTTCAAATAGGGGTTCAAAATTTGTATGGAGAGTCTACGATTTTAGAAGTAAGAGATGTGAAACTTCATGTTTAGACTCTTTATTAGATTACAAAAAAAATAATTTCACCGTTTTTCGAAATTCATCCCCTAAGAGATTTAAATGGGGGTTGAAAGTTTGTTTATCAACGCACAGCCCAAACCGCTGGTCCTAGAAATTTCAAATTTAGCACGTAGGTTCCTTATAAGGTTTAGGGGTGCACTAAGAAAGGATTTTTCAAAATTCGTCCCCTAAGGGGTTTAAATGGGGGTTGAAAGTTTGTATATCAACGTACCGCCCAAACCGCTGGCCCTAGGAATTCCAAATTTAGCATATAGGTTCCTTATAAGGTCTAGAGGTGCACTAAGAAAGGATTTTTCAAAATTTACCCCCTAAGGGGTTCAAATAGGGGTTCAAAGTTTGTATGGAGAGTCTACGATTTTAGAAGTAAGAGGTTTGAAACTTTATGTTTAGACTCTTTATTAGATTACAAGAACAGTAATTTCACCGTTTTTCGAAATTCATCCCCTGAGGGGTTTAAATGGGGGTTGAAAGTTTGTTTATCAACGCACAGCCCAAACCGCTGGTCCTAGGAATTCCAAATTTAGCACGTAGGTTCCTTATAAGGTCTAGGGGTACACTAAGAAAGGATTTTTCAAAATTCATCCCCTAAGGGGTTTAAATGGGGGTTGAAAGTTTGTATATCAACGTACCGCCCAAACCGCTGGTCCTAGGAATTCCAAGTTTAGCACGTAGGTTCCTTATAAGGTCTAGGGGTGCACTAAGAAAGGATTTTTCAAAATTCATCCCCTAAGGGGTTTAAATGGGGGTTGAAAGTTTATTTATCAACGCACAGCCCAAACCACTGGTCCTAAGAATTCCAAATTTAGCATGTAGGTTCCTTATAAGGTCCAGGGGTGCACGTAGAAAGGATTTTTCAAAATTTACCCCCTAAGGGGTTCAAATAGGGGTTCAAAGTTTGTATGGAGAGTCTACGATTTTAGAAGTAAGAGATTTGAAACTTTATGTTTAGACTCTTTATTAGATTACAAGAACAGTAATTTCACCGTTTTTCGAAATTCATCCCCTAAAGGATTTAAATGGGGGTTGAAAGTTTGTTTATCAACGCACCGCCCAAACCGCTGGTCCTAGGAATTCCAAATTTAGCACGTAGGTTCCTTATAAGATCTAGAGGTGCACGAAAAAAGGCTTTTTCAAAATTCATCCCCTAAGGGGTTTAAATGGGGGTTGAAAGTTTGTATGGAGAGTCTAAGATTTTAGAAGTAAGAGGTTTGAAACGTCATGTTTAGACTTTTTATTAGATTACAAGAAAAGTGATATCACCGTTTTTCGAAATTCATCCTCTAAGGGGTTTAAATAGGCGTTGAAAGTTTATATAGAGAGATCGGAATAGGTAGAGTATATTTACCTAAACTTCGAAGAACAAAGTCGAAAAGTGGAGACTCCCTTACAATTAATTTTTTTTCCGGGACTTAAGCCCCGGAATTTTACTAAAAAAATATATTATTGGTATTCTTTCGCACATTTCTCGAGCATTCTCAGTATAGCTGTCTGTTTCTAATAGTGCTGTCTCTTTCACTCCTTCGAAAATTTCGCCATAACTATACTGAAGTGTAGTTCAAAGGCCCATAAGGGGTCCTGAAAACGCCTGAAAACGGGTTTTCAGGTTATTACGCCTTCTTATAGAGGGTGTTCTGAAACGGACTGAAAACATGTTTCAGGCACCTGAAAACAACGGCAACTTAGGTGAATTTTCGATCTTCTACTATGTGAAAGAGCCACCGGCGAAAAAGTAATGTGTGTATGTGTGTTGCGCCGATGGTATAGGTTAAAACTTCAAACGTGATTTTCCGTGCTTTAGAAGCGTTTTCAGCAGGCTGAAAGGTGATTTCAGGCCGTTTCAGAGGTGGCTCTTTCACATAGTAGAAGATTGAAAATTCACCCAAGTTACCGTTGTTTTCAGGCGCCTGAAACATGTTTTCAGTCTGTTCCAGGACACCCTCTATCACATGGCGCAATAACCTGAAAATCCGTTTTCAGGACCCCTTATGGGCCTTTGAACTACACTTCAGTATATGGCGAAATTTCTCGAATGAGTGAAAGAGACAGCACTATTAGAAAGAGACAGCTATACCTACTGAGAATGTTCGAGAAATGTGCTAAAGAATACCAATAATATATTTTTTTAGTAAGATTCCGAGACTTAAGTCCCGGATAAAAATTTTGTTGTTAGGGACTCTCCACTTTTCGACTATGTTTTTCGAAGTTTAGGTAAATATACTCTACCTATTCCGATCTCTGGTTATATTAAATTGTATATTTAAACTTTTAACATTCCAAAATCTTCACACTAATATTATACTTCAATGTGAAAGTTTGTGAAGATGTTTGTTACTAAATAACGGGGTAACAACTGGATGGATCAAGCACAAATTTGGCATGTAAGTAGACCAAGTCCTGGGTTGAAACAAAGGATACTTTATATCCCGGTAAAGAGTTTCTTTGGGACAATAACGGGAACAACGCGGGCGAAGCCGCGGGAAATAGCTAGTATATTATATTAAAGCTGATAAAATTTCCCGTCTAAGAGTATTTTTTTACACTCAAAAACCCTCATATTTTTTTGAATATACACGTTTTTGTTCAAAAAAGTGAAGTGTAATTTTCATATTTTCATCAAAATCTGAGTTTTTTTGTATGAAACTTCATACAAATTATATCGAAATTGTATTCCTCGTCCCTGATTTATACGAAAACGATACCAAACATGAGGTGGTAGGCAAATTGAAGTCAATAGAATTTTTTGTCCGAAGCAAGGTAAAGCGTCACTTTGAGTGCCCCCCCTCCCTACCCACCAGGGGGGGGTTCATGGCTACCGGGCTAAATCAGCTCAGATTGACCCAATATACAACTGTACCAAGGGAATCCATCCTATACCAGTTGGCGACCTCCCCATACATTGGATGTCAATACAAAGCGGACTATTGGGCGAGTTCCACTCAGTGGTCGGCTGTCTTAAAACAAACGCGAAAAAACTTAACATGCTTGCTTATCTTACTTAGCACAGCCGGCAATGCCGGCAAAATCATTGTAGGTAATGGAAACCGGGTACCCGAAAACCCGAAACCCAGGTAATTGACTTTATTTCTAAATACTCTAGTCGGGTAAAACCCGGGTTTCATGTTTGACTGGGTATTGCATTCCCTAACTTGTATGCCATACATTTAGTTTGGCATACAAATGTCGGGGACGAAAATCCACCATTGGTCCATTGACCAAGGACCAATGGCGGACTAAGCCAGTCAGAGGCCCGGGGCGGCGTAAGAATAGGGAGCTGAGTCTGCGTTATGAAATAAAAATGGAAGGGCCAGCCAAAGGGCTGTAAAGACAGCAGTGCTAGGATAACAGAGCCAAAAGAGTTACGTCTGCAATTTCTTGTCAAGTTTCTCTCGGTGCATGAACTCCGCTAGATCCTTCATGTGTTCCTGGTAGGCTGCCAGCGTGTTGTTCACGTTCGCTCGGATGCTGATGATGCGGACCGACATGTATATCGTTATCAATGACCCTGAGAGGAAAGATATTTTTTTATGTAACCAAGTGGCAGTAGGGTCCCCCCGATCCGAGAAGGCGTCTGAGGACACGAGGAATATAAAACTTCGCAGGGCCCATCCACAATCAATTTGCTAAGGGCTTCCCGGGATTTTTTGACCGGTGGGATTGGTGACCCTAGGCCACGAGACTTAGACGGTATAGTTACGAAACTGCTATTGAGAAACAAAGGATTTTTTATAACACCCACTTATGAACTTAATATCAGCCCCATCGGCCTTCGGTTCTACGGGCAGTATGCCCTGTATATTGCCATTGTGGCTCCGTACAGTATCTAGAAGTAGCAGCCCAGGTGCAGCTGCCACGGCGACGTCATGTCGAGCCTCTCCCGTGCAACACTGAGAAAGCTTACCGAACACCATGCCCCCAAAAAGTGCGGCCATTATGTAGAGGTTGGTGGGCAGAAGTAGCAGCCCAGGTGCAGCTGCCACGGCGCCGTCACGTCGAGGACCTACCCGTGCAACACTGAGGGAAGCTTACCGAACACCATGGCCCCAAACAGTACGGCCATTATGTAGAGGTTGGTGGGCAGAAGTAGCAGCTCAGGTGCAGCTGCCACGGCGCCGTCACATCGAGGACCTACCCGTGCAACACTGAGGAAGCTTACCGAACACCATGGCCCCAAACCGTACGGCCATAATGTAGAGGCTGGTGGGCAGAAGTAGCAGCCCAGGTGCAGCTGCCACGGCGCCGTCACGTCAAGGACCTACCCGTGCAACACTGAGGAAGCTTACCGAACACCATGGCCCCAAACAGTACGGCCATTATGTAGAGGTTGGTGGGCGCGAATGTGTTGTAGCCGGTGGTTTTAGCCTCTTACACCACCCAGAAGTAGCAGCCCAGGTGCAGCTGCCCCGGCGACGTCACGTCGAGGCTCTGCCCGTGCAACACTGAGGAAGCTCACCAAACACCATGGCCCCGAACAGCACGGCCATTATGTAGAGGTTGGTGGGCGCGAGTGTGTTGTAGCCGGTGGTTGTGGCCTCGTACACCACCCAAAAGTAGCAGCCCAGATGTAGCTGCCACGGCGATTCAGTTACGTTGAAACGATCTGCTCGTGGAAACATTCGTGGGATTAAGTTATTTATATTTGACGACACGTTTAGCTTAATGGCAGTGCCACCGGCTACGAAACTAGAGATCCCGGGTTCAAATCCTGGTAAGGGCAAATATTTGTGTGATGAGCTTGAGTATTTGTTCCTGAGTCATGGATGTTTATTTATTGAAGTATATATATCGTCGTTTAGTACCCATAGTACAAGCATTGGTTAGTCTGGGCCTAGGTCGATTTGTGTAATGATGCTCCCACATTGGCTGTTATAAATGTTTTATAACAGTGGTTCCGAACCTGGGGGTAATTACCCCTTTAGGGGCAAAATTAAGTTTTCTCAGGGGTAATACTCATATTAAGTCGTTTTTCTTTCAGTACTTTCATATACTTACTTGTCTGTATTACCAATTTTTTGGAGGGGTAATGATACAAATCTAGAGGGGGCCTGTGGGTGATGTGGCAAAAAAGGTTAGGAACCACTGTTTTATAACGTTATATAACATTTATAACAGCCAATGTCGGAGCACCATTACATTGTCCCCTGATATTTATTTATTTACACTGTATAATAATATTTATCACTAAATCTCCCCCAACTTCTATAATGAACACTCATACGATTTTACCTTACTCGTAGATCTTAGTCACTATCAGAATCCTACGAACATGATATGGTAACATACTTACAAGCCTTATCAAACAAGTATATCCAAGAGCCTCCCTTGTCGTCGGTCGGCACGAAGGCCCACTCGAGCTGGTCGACCGAGTGGTAGATCCTCACAGAGGAGAACACCAGCAGGCTAGTCAGCACGTTCAGCATCGTTAGGAACAGTGGTAGCGCTTGCAGGCTGCAGTCAAATGAGAAAACTTTATTCGCGCAATATAGGAGCATTCCATGAAACCATCTACCTTTTGTCCCTTACGAAATGCTATGTGCTAACATAACCCTAGTAAAACTTATTAGCTGCTAAGAAACACTACCCTTAATATTACTATATCGACGTTCAGCTTCCTAATTTTACATGTCAAAAGTATTAAAAAGGTGGTGTCCCTTACGAAACGTTTTCGTGGAAATATCGTTCAGCGAATCGGGTATATCGGTTCAGCGATTTAAGCGTGAAAAGTTAACAGACAAACAAATGGAGAAACCATTGAAATATAATGTGCCTATGGAACGATAAAGTCTAACAAAACTGACGTTGAAATTTTCCCCACAACGCCCGCTTTTTAAAATCAATACGTTTTATGTATCAAGTGGTATTGATAACCAACTTAGTGTTACTATATGCGAGTCTAAAATCTTTTATGACAAATGTAAGTACCGTAAAACGGTCCTACTTTGCTCCAAAATTAGAAAATTCGCAATAAATCTGTCAATTTTTAATTTTAAGACATACTTGTTTTATATATAACAAGAAAATTTTATTTCCTAACGCGTTATAAATTGAAAAATACGCCACTATCTATTCCGTCAAATATATAGAAACAATAAATTCGGAGCAAAGTTAGGTACCCATTGACGCGGCAAGGAGCAAAGTCAGACCAAATTTGCTCATAAAATGGGAACCGTAATAGAAACAAATTTTTACAAAGCCTAACTGACGTGAGAATTTCATTTCATTTGCCGCTATTCGCTGGGTGCGCGATGACAGCGCCAACCAGCGGTTACAAATACGGTGGACTTTTTTTTTTGTTTTGTGGCTTTTGCTGCATGGCACTTTGCCAACTAAAACCGTAAATTTCGCTAGTAAAAAGTGACAGCTGGTCTGCCGAAAGTTCCTTTTTTGGCCATGACGCGCGCTGCGATCGTTTCGTGGTTCCCCCACCTTATACTTCGCACCCAGCGAATAGTTATTTCTTCAGTCCTAAGGACCTACTAGCTCCGTCCCGTTAGTACTTATTGCGTGCGGCCGATTTTGAGCGTCTGTTACGCTTCCATACTTATTATATTTCGATGGGAGTGATATATAATAATAAATAGGAAAGTAACTATTTACTTTCCTGTTTATATACAATAATTTAGTCTTGGATAATATTAATTTGGATTACTAAAGCTGGTGCTCACACGAGTATGATGTCCCGTCGCTCGATGCGACTAGTCAAGACTTCCAAGGTGCCCGGCAGTCTGTAGAGCTGTAGGAGTCTGTTCAGCATCAGGATCTGTTTCATAGCCGTCACCTGGTACAGGTTACCTACGAGAATTATTTAGACTCCTAAGTCGGCGTTTTTCACAATAAATCCCAAAGGTAGCTACTTTCTCCAAATATGAACTTTGATGTTTTTCTGGCTCAGAATCGTTAGTACTCTCGAACATTCTTTGGCAACGACCCTACCAGCCGCACTACCAGTAGTGCCGTTTACAATTAACGACACCAGCAAGCCTATTTTAGATTTCAGAGTACTTTTTTTAAATTTGGACACATTTTTTCACGTATAAGGCTCGAAAGTATTAACGCTTCTGAGCCAGAAAAACATCCAGTCCATATTCTGAGAAAGTAACAATCTCGGTTTTTTTTTTAAAAACCCTCAGAATTTAACCTATTGTATTCGTGGATCCGCGTACGAGGAAACTATTAGAAAAAAATATACTAGAGGTTAAATATTGGTTTTTAGAGATACTATAGCCTATAGCTTGGCAATTTCGTTGGTGACACTCCCATGAGTGGTTTTTGTTATGAGCAGCCGTAACTACTTACACAAGTTACCGCCAACACGAAAGGCGACCGACAGATGCAGCCTCCGTCGGTGCCAAGCTATAGCTAGCACAACTGACCGCGACTTCACTTGTCGCTCGACAGAGACCAGAAATTTGTCTACCACTTCTGAACTCTAATACCATTCAAGAAAGTCGAAAAGTCGTAGACGACACTCTTTACTGTACCATCCTTGGAATATTCACCATAGGCATATTTCCTCGAGACCTCTAGACTCTCCAGCGGGAAGCAGCTGAAGGCGTCCATGAGGAACGCGCCGCGGAGGTAGTGGGCCGCGCTGTTGGCCGGGTGGTATACCAGGATGCCTTGTTCGTTGAAATAGCCCACCAACATGCGGAACACTCTGGGAAGGCATGTAACGAGGGAGTTAATGAATCATAAATCAACCAGCTGGCAACACGGTGAGGAATAGTCTCTTCAACAGTACCTCTAGCACGACTGTCCTGCACACGAGAAATACTATCTATCTCCTGTACTAGACAGCCGGGTGGATTTCACAGAGTTTCAAACGCCGTCATCACTAATCCCGAAATTTCGCCGATTCACTTTAAGAATGTATCCCATTATTTTGATAAAATCCGAAAATAGTACCTACTTTTTTTACCAAATCTGAATGACCCATGTATAACTTCACTTTACATAACGTAATTTTTCCTTTAGAAGAGTTGCATCCCTGGAAATGATAAACGCACATGTCTGAATAAGCCGAGAGATCCAGCAGCAACGCGACGTGGTAGAGCCAGGGGCACTGCAGCACCATGTACGTGTAGGGCGGGAACACGAGCGCGCACGCGCACGCGCAGAACGCGCGGCACAGCTCGTAGCGCGCCAGCAGCTCCGAGTCCGGCCGGAACGTGAAGCGGGGGAACACGTTCCTGAAATGGTAACTTGGTTACCGTAAAACGTTCCTACTTTGCTCCAAAATTTGTTCCAAAATTCGAAATAAATCTGTAAATTTTTAGGGTTCCGTACCAAAATGGTAAAAAAGGAACCCTTATGGTGCGACTCTGTCTGTCTGTCTGTCTGTCTGTCCGTCTGTCACAGCCAGATATCTCAGGAACTACTGATGCTATCGACTTGAAATTTGGAATAGCCCGAGCCTATTGGACATAAAAAATATCTTGTACCTTTTTTACTTTTTTTTTAAAAGGCTCCGTAATGGGACTTTGAAAATTGAAAGTAGGGCTATTATATTGAGTGGGGTATCAAATGAAAGGGCTTAATTTGTAGATTAAAACACCATTTTTATTTTTTCTCTAAATAAGTAGATTTTGATTTATACATTTTTATGTACTATTCCCCCCCTATTATCTCCGAAGTTACTGATCAGAAAAATCTGTCATAATTACTAATTATAAATATCAACCTGAATATTACAGGAAAAATAGAACGGTCTTGCTAACTTTAATACTTTTTTAGAAATTTACAAAAACTTGAAATCCCTAGCGGCGAGTAGCAAAACTAAGCGATGGCATGTTTCACGCTAGGGGATTTCCGGGCAAAACTAGATGGCGCTAAAACACTAAGCATTTAACGATGTTATAATTGAACAAAGAAACATAGTATAGTAACAATTAGTTCGTAAACAGCTAATAATAAATAAATTTAAATACTGTGTCACGTTTGCAAAGTTAAATAATTGTAAATAATATTATAATTATTTTACCAAGCTTATACATAGATGGCATTGTAAATTCGGGGAACAGCTTTTTGTATGGAGAATGACAGTCCTCTTGATTTAATGGTCCTTGCTATTAAATAGGTCAGGTTCTAAATATTACAGGGAAAATATAACTGTTTTCCTAACTTGCACTGTTTTTTAAAAATTTGCAAAAATCATAACATATACTTATTTGCTTCTACTAAACAAATCGACATACAGTTTTTCTTGAACTATTCGCGTATCTACTTATGAGTTTGTACGGAACCCTCGGTGCGCGAGTCCGACTCGCACTTGACCGGTTTTTTAATTTTAAGACATACTTGTTTTATATATAACAAGAAAAATGTATTTCCTAACGCGTTATAAATTGAAAAATACGCCACTATCTATTCCGTCAAATATATAGAAATAATAAATTCGGAGCAAAGTTACCCATTGACGCGGCAAAACTTTTCTCCTAATAAATACTAAATGTTTGGAGCAAAGTTAGACCAAATTTGCTCATAAAATGGGAACCGTAATAGAAACAAATAACAACCCGTTAAATACGTTTTCGGGTATGGAGCATAGTTATCCTTGTAGGAGCAAAGTAGGACCGTTTTACGGTACTATCGGATTACTAGACGCCGTGAGGGATTCCATCCACATGTGGTGGAAGTCACGTGGCGCACTGCGCACAGTATAAAGGCAGTAATTTTTCTTCCAACAAAAGCTACATCGCATGTTTGAATGTGTGCGCGCCGTGTACGAACACACTAGAAGCAAAGAAATAAAGGTGGGTTTAGATCAAACGAATTCTAACACATTCTAACCCCACTCTACCAAATTCTTTGTATGTTAGTATGGATTGCGTGTTATCGCACGTCTGTGTAAATACGAGCCTTATCACACTAGCGATTTGCGATTGAGCTAGATTGGCGAGTTTCTATACAAATGTCGCTCGCGGCGAACTCGCTTTGTATGGAAACTCGCTCGCGGCTCGCCCGCAAATCGCTAGCGATGATAAGGCCCTACGTGTATGTGCGACACCAAACGCACAAGGCACGCATTGCTCATAAGAAATGTCAGGCGCCGTACTTTGCATTCACTGCAACGAAGCTAGCTAGGCACGTTGGTTGGTGAAATTTTCCTCGCTCACCTCTTACTCTTAGAAAGAAAGAACGAGAGAAAGTGGGGATCTAGAATTAAAGAAATGTCCAATAATTCTAACGCCTTGGGGCAGGGAGGCTCACAACCTCTTTGTGGAGTTAGGGCGTCGTTTGCGAGAGGGGCTCTGATCCTCGCTCCGGATCGTATTTGGTTCAACAGGTCATTAGCTGTTCAGCGGGGGAATGCTGCAAGCATAATGGGAACAGATTGATAAATTGATTGAACCTTTGAACAGGGTGCGGTGCGAGGCGGGGTGTTTTAAAGGGAGGCTGTGTTGACGAAACGTGTTGCGGATGTGTATTTTGTTTAGGTTAAGGTCCATTATCATTATTGATACGCCCTGTTGGGGATATTATTTTGCACCTAGGTATACGTTAGAAGTTGACGAAGCATTTTGCGGATTTTCTTTTATTGTTGATCGATTCTTACTTCAAAATGGAGAAGTAGCCAAACTTCTGGAAGGGCTGTAGGAAGGCGGCGTCCCTCTCGTGCTTCCGGGGCAGTCTGAAACGCGCCCTGGTCGGGACACGGGCCGGTGGTTTGTACGTCACGAAGGGCTCTCGGCGGACTTGCAGCCGGGAGTACTCCTGAGGGCAAAGCCGGTTTTGGTTGTGTCGAGAGACATGGGGTACTTTTCACGAAGTTACAATTTTACAAGTCTAAGCTAGCAACATTGGTCAAACCAACCAATGGTGTCGTGGTATTTGACCAATGTTGCTAGGTTAGCTTGTGAAATTGTAACTTGCAGCTTCGTGAAACGGGCCAATGGTCGTTGGTTTTACTCAAATGTGTTTGTGTTACTCGATGCCATATCCCCGCCAGCTCATCGATATGCAAAAATAATATAATATATTATCTAACCACCATTTGAATTAGCCAATCAGGAGGCACCGTGCGTCGCTCGACGATCGTTTATTGACTTTGAGTTAACCAATGGGAAGGCACATGCACCCCCCGCGCCCGTCGAGCTTTGTACAAAAAGATACTTAGCAGAAAACTACGAAAGTATCTTAATTTATATGTATATTTAGCGATAGATATGTTGGAGTCCTGGACAATGGGACTACAGTACAGACTGCTTTAAGTTGTAAAAAAGTGGTATCTTGAGATTAATTAATCTATTGTGTAAACTCACTAACTTCTTGTTCCTTAGCAAAATTGATTGCGTCTTTTATCTGAGGCATCTCCAACGCTTGCGCGAGGTGCTTTCTGGAGATGGAGAACACCTGGACGTGAGTGGCCGCCCGCACCGTGTAGAATGCTGGCAACCCTGCAAGTCCAGGCCCGCTGATGGTACAGTCGAGTTCATCATTATCTGAGCAAAGATTGAACCAAAAATATCTGAACAGGACCTTATTGTCAGAAGCATAAGAACTAGATCAGATATTTTTGATCCGGTTTTTTGCTCAGATAATGATGAACTCAACTGTACTATGCCGATTAAGAGGACGTGTGATTTCGTTGATATATCGATGTTGGTTCAAAATTCTTATATGAATAAATATTGTGGGCTTCCTTGGTGGGGACAATCTTACACAAATCGACCTAGTCCCAAACTGAGCAATGCTTGTATTATAGGTACCAATAATAATATAATATTCAAGCACTTTTTTTATAATATCGACTTAGCACCACAGTGACAATGGCGTGCACACTATAAAGACAAAAATACACTCCCTGCTCTCTAATTTCTACCCTAATGAGGCTAGTAAGGTTATTAGTGCGGCTATGTAGTGTATTAAGATACCGCCTACCCTACTGATTTCTATCCTCCTACCCTTACTAGGGAAGAAATTATGCAGAGGGTGAGCAGTGTCTTTTTGTCTCTATGGAGTGCACGCCACCATGAATTTGAATTCAACCCTTATGTTAATCTCATTGTTCTAATTTAGGCATTCACCTTGGCTGTTTAGTCGATATTTTATTTTAATTTAATTACGTACTGAGGCAGAACAAACTACTAAAGGGCATTTCTCCAAAAATATGTCTGCGGTCACCTCATTCATCTGGCCATTTTTCATATTAAATGTATGGAGACAGATGAATGAGTCGCAGACATATTTCTGGAGAAACGCCCTAAACTGATCGATCATCATACATGAACCATGAACATAATCATAAGCCACTGATAATAAAATGAAAACGTGAAATTATGTAGGTAAGAACTTACGGAATAAACATTCAAGCACTCCAAAATTGTTTTTCGCTACCAACGTGCCGACCACTTCTCCTGTATCGGGGTTTAACACCTGAAAAATACAATATATCCTCTGCAAAAACACTTCTTCGAAATCAAAGGTTTACTTCATTACTGCTTATATCCATACCTCAAAATGTTGTTATTCGCAGACGACACAAGAGACGCATACGCATCTCAAGCGAAACGACTAGCAGCTTTGATATACAGCTTTGCATGCACTGCCTAGCAGCTTTGCACGGTATAAGTGGATCGAATCCTCAATTTTTAGTAATAGGAAAAAACACATTGTTTTATTTTCCAGTCTGTCTATGACCATTTTAACTTTATAAATAGGGCAGCAAAACACACTAAAAGAAGTTGAACCACTTGAAGCAATCCCGCTGGTCCGTGTGCTACAGTGTTTACCTACTGCTTAGCCTCACCATTAGTAGCCCGCATGGCTCTTCGTCTGTAGGACTGCACTCAACGCACACAGATACGACAACTAGTCATGAGCTAGACCGAGCTAAACAGAGCAAAAGCCATGCAAACAAACTAGAGTAGGTAGTTGTAAAAGGCAGAAGAAAGGATGGTCTGGCCGATGAGTTCATCAGTGGCGACGATGCGCCGGTTACAACATGCACTGGTTATAGGGTCGCCGGAAGTCGCTGGAGGCAGGAGACGTGCGACCGTTCGTTGTGGAAGTTTATGGTAGAGACCTAAATTCAGCAGTGGACGTATCAAGGTTGAAATGATGTTGATCATGCACCGGAAGACGCAGCGACGGTAGGACAGATGACCTGGTGAAGGCTGCAGTCTACTAGATACGGGTGGCACAGAACTGGTTACGGTGGCGCTTTTTGGGTAGACCTATCCACCAGTGGACTTCTTTTAGCTGATAATGATGAAGAGAAGAAGAAATTACTTCGCAAAAGCCCTGCTTGATGACGTACATCTCCGTGCTAATGTCTCCCGTGTTCAGCAGGATCTCGTTCGGAGCGATGTAGAATATGCGCGCATTGGACGACACGTTCTTAAGGTCCTCTTTGTGGAGCAGCTGAAAAAGGGGCTTATACAGAAACGCCGGCATAACAAAATAAAGGAGTGTCGGTAAACTTTCGAAGTGGTCGAAGTCATTAAGTCGAAGTTTCATCTAAAGTCAAACGGGAAAGTTTGGATGAATAAATCGTAAATTCATGCTAAGTCGCAAGGCGGTATTTAATGTAATTGGCACAAACCCCGGTATGACGGAAGCATTAGTTTACTGACATTTCAATAGTGGACTCGAATCGATATTTACCGTCAAATGCTTCAACTTTGCGCACTGTCCCTAGAAGGAAATATTCCCGGATTTTTTTAGAAAGTATTCCAGCCTATCTAGCACAACTGGCCGCAACTTCACTTGTCGCGCGACAGAGTAGGTACGACCCGTCACTGTCACACTATATGGAGTGAAAAGAGAGGTTAGAGAGGTAATGAATTTTTACCCCGTCAAACTAGGGTATGGCAATATACCTTCATGAAGGGTATACACAGGATGTACTTGCTGCGCTGGCGCGCCAGTATGTCGTGGTAGACGTGTGCGGGCAGGTCGTAGAACACCGTGCTCTGCTGAGACGCCATCGTGTACGCCTACGCAGTACAACATTCTAAATCTACGGACTTCAGGACTGATGACTGAGCTATAATAGCTCGCGGCAACTAAGTCTAGCGGCACATAGTAATAGTAGTTACTCTCTCTAACAAAACTCTCGTTCGTGTCCGACCACTGCACAAAACGCACCGGATCCGACCGTCTCTCTCTATCGCTTAAAGCGTGCTCGTTCTGATCGCCGGCTGACGCCCAGACCCCTCTTTCCCAGTGGGCACTTTGGGCAAGTGCCCAGAGCCCCGCGATCGATATATCAGCCCCCCTCAGATCAAATACAAAGTCATAGGGGCCCCATTTTCCTAATATGCCCAGGGCCTAAAATAGGTTAAAGGCGGCCCTGCTGAGGCCCCCTCGCGGAGGCCTCGAGGCCGCGCGGTGATATCGCGGAGTGAGCCACTCCTGCTAGCGATGAACAAAATGTCGAGGGATCTGCGCACTACTGACGTACCTACGACCCCTTACAGTTTGCTACTGCGCAAAGGTCGCCGCTAGACTTAGTTGCCGCGAGCTGCACCTTTTGAGATAGTTAACAATAGTCTTGACCAAATAGATGCATTTATACGTCGAGTTGCGAAAACTTAGTCTTAGCCGCTCTTTAGGAGACCACGGTCTATTGTTTACCATTGTTTTTATATAAATTTGCATTGTAATGTTCTTTCGGTGTGCAATAAAGTAGTATTGCATTGTATTGTCTTGCCTTCCTGGTATTCCAGCAGAGCTGCAGGTGCTCGATGAACCGCTGGCGCAGCTGTGGCGCCACCTTGTGGCGGATCAGGAAGTTGCGCACGTCCACGATGCACGAGTCGTATTTCTCCCTGGGAACACGGGCCTGATCACCAGGGGTCAGACATGACATGGTCACATCATGCCAAAAGTATGGGGCTGATAATGCTCGAATTACTGGTACTGTTCAACTGTACTGGTACTGGTGTCTTTCAGAAAAAAAAAACGAGTAAGCGGCCGCGCAGCTCGGCCACTGGTGGCCGACACAAACTGTAGGCGAGTTTTTTTCATACATTCTGTATAGCATCGGCGCACACTGGGCGTCCCAACCCAATGACAGCGTTCGGGCCAAAAGTTGCGGGAGTGGCGCGCGTTTTTGCGGCCGCTCAAGGAAAAAAAGTTACGGTTGAGTGCTCTGGGAACCTGAAAGCGACGGTGACGATGATGGCACAGTAGCACACTTCAAGAAGTATCATAGCGAACACGTGCACCGTGTATTCTTTGCCTAGAGAGAGCTGCTGAGCGGTGGCCGAGAGAGAGAACGACTAGCTAGAGAACAGAGACGGTTGAGACGTTGAAGTTACCTAAAAGAGGTGGTAACCAGGATGGTGGCGGAGTAGACGGCTTCTATGCAGATGTGCATCACAATGCACACTTCCAGAAGTAGAAACGTGTATCCATGCACCGAATAGTTGCCGCTCAATGAGCCCAGCTCCATGTGAGCTGCAACGAAATTGAATTTTCTGTACAAGGAACCGAATATAGGTACCATCTGCCGTCCTCAAACTAAAACGCCGCTAGTTTGTATGAAGTTTCATACAAATTAGCAGCCTTTTAGTTTAAGGACGGCAGCCATACTCCGATAACATGTCTCTATCCAGTTCTTCCGAATAGTTGAAGCGTTATGGCATTAAGTCCGACGTTTTATAATAGACGTTTAAGGTCTAGATGGTATGGTACAGACAATGTGTCGCTGACTGTACGTGTAAACTCACAAGTAAACGTGAGCACAGAGATGGCCCAGTAGAGGCTGAAGCAGAGGCGGTCGGTGACGGTCTCGTCGTCCAGTGGCGCCCTCGTCCAGAACGGCTCGTGCGTGAAGTTGGACACCACGCAGTACCCGTATCTGCATTCAAACTGTTGTCTAAATAGCCTATAATATATAACTACCCATATAACTACTAATAACACCGGGTTATTTACCATGTATGTTTGTTTCTATGAGTAAAGTACATGGTAGATATCCCGGTGTTATAGGTAATTTCACGAGAGTTGTCGGAAATAGCCTATGTACATATATTTAGTAGTTAGGTATATATAAGGTAACAATCAAATAGGCTAAGTCAATCACGTAGGAGAGAAAATCATATTGAAATCTAATTAGAATCCTTTACTGTTTATTATTGTTTCGTTACTCAATCATTCTACTGTTTAATCAATCAATCATAAATAACTTGTGTTTTACTCTAATTTTAAGATTTACCAATGTCCATCGTTTATAAGAATTTAATTAATTAATTACTGTAATCTTTTGTGTAATGTGAAATTATATGTGTTTTTAATAAAATAAACAACTATCCCCACTCACGCGCTAAAAAGAATAGCTGATTCTCAGAACTAACTCGGCTCGTTTCTCAGAACAAGATTCGAGCCTTAGCGGGAGTTTCTTAGAATAATCTCCCACCTTCAAAAATAATCTTATAAAATGGCTGTTCTCGGCCATTTCAAGTCACTCTATTTTACTCTCTTCAGTCTTTTACATTTATCATCAAGTGATAATCAGCTCTTCAACAGTGCCTAAGTGAGGTAGGCGCTCACTATGGAAAATTAAGTCTTTTCATTTATAATACAGTCCACTAAACATCGAAGACCCTTAGACCTCACAATGGTCCTTCAGAAGCCGCATCAAAGAAGAATGGACACACCACAGCAGCAATAAGAAGATAAAGAAGCACGAAGACACAAATCTTCAAAAAATCGTCGTCAGCAAAATTATCGCCGAATTGTCCCGTGAGATCTTAAATCCGGGACACGCCGTACTCATCGAAAGAAGATCGCCGAGAAAAGGCCCGTGACTGCATTTCCGGGCCCTCCGTGTTCATCGAATGAGAAATTTTGTCGGTCCGTGACTGCTATTCCGGACCCGCCGTGACGTCGAAAAAAAGTGAAGAAAGTGATCCGTGACCGCTATTCCGGATCCGCCGTGTGAAGACAGAAAACCGAAGAAGGGCCGGTCCGTGACCACTTTTCCGGACCCCCCTGCAGCACAATTAAGAAGAACAGCAAGGTGGCGCAGTGAAAAAAGAAGACAGCAAGGTGGCGCAGTGAAAAAACAAGGTGACGCAGTGAAAAAAGAAGACTGCAAGAGTCGCTGAGAAAAAAGAAATACCACCGTGCAAGAGGGTCTTCGCGCTCCAAACTGTTCGTGCCTTCGGGATTAGTGTCTTCGTCTTCGTCTTCAGTTGTCTGTGTGTGCCTCAAAAAGGAACTCTAACCAGGGAACAGTGCAAACCCAGTACCTAGCCTGAGTTCCGGGAACCTAGAAGTTTCGACTTCGGTTCTTTTTTGGTCTGACATGGTTCAGTTCCGCCAGCTTTAGCTGATGAGCGGCCAATCTTGCACCTTGCGGTGTTAAATGCAAGAGCGGTTTAGCGAAACTTCAAGAAAGAAGAAAGAAGAAACCGTAGGGACGTTAGGTACCCGAACGTTACAGCGACGTCAATTCCGTAACGTTCGCGTTAGGGCCCGATAGTGTTAGGGACCCCCCACCCCCTCGGTGTACTATGCATAAGGAACAACGCGTTACAAGATCGCGTTCCCGTTCCCAAACAACTCCGTCGTCCGGTCAAACGACAACGACGAGTACCAGTACGTGGAGTAAAGGCACCAGTAGCGCAAACGAAAGCAGCAGTATGCCGAAAGATAACGCTCCCCGTAAGGCTTCGGAAGCCGAGGCGCCCCCCGCGCACTCTGACCCGCCTATCCCCACTCCCGGCGCCGCGCCGCCGGGCCACGCCCCTTTGACCCGCGCGCCGCTCATGGATGATGAACAATCGGTTCACTCTATGGAGAACGAGCAACGTAGTAATCCGCGGACTTTGGTAGGCGTACAAGATGATAGGGCTAGTCAGTTATCAGTTTTAATGGCTGAATTAGAGGTTAGGAACGCCGAATTGCAGCAGGCACAGCTCGCGTCCGCCGCGGCTAGGAGTAGGCTCGAGATAGCTAGGATAGAAGCGTCTCAGGTATCCAGCATGGCGGCGCCGGGTCACGATGCCAGAGATGCTCGCGTATTAGGCTGGGTTGCTCAACAGCAACGCCAGGTAGCCGCGATAGGTGTACACACGCAAGAACCTCCGTACACGCCGCCGCGTAACGAACCCGAACGACCTAGCGAATTTATGAATAGGGATTTAGAATTACTTTCGCATAGGGTCGTAGACGCGGTAACTAGGAACAGGAATGCACCCATGGCCTCGAGGCAAAGTTACGACCTTCCTCATTTCGAAGGATCGCCTCAGGAATGGATCGCATTTAGGGCCGAGTACGAGGATAGTGCACCTATGCATTCGGACGTGTCCAACATCAGCCGTTTACGTCGCGCGCTTCGCGGCGAAGCGAAAATCGCAGTTAAGTCCATAATGTACACTGCGATATCTCCGGCTGAAATTATAGGCGCGTTAGAACGACATTTCGGAGACCCAGAGGAAATAATATTGAACGAAATTCATAACGTAAAGCGTATGCCCAGATTAGCTGAAGATAACAGCAATATAATTTCCTTTGCCGGTCAAGTTGCCAACGTCGTGGCAACCATTAAGTCGTTAAAACAAAACGAGTTTCTATACGCGCCCGAACTCGTCAATAAATCGTGGATAAAATGAATCTGATTGTTCGATACGAGTGGAATAAATATCGCGTAATTAATAAAGGGACACCGGGTCTGGTGGCTATGGCACAGTTTTTAAACGAGATTAGTAGCGCAACGCGAAAATCTCAAATTCGCAAGACGCGAGCCAACGTGCACACCGCGCAGGCGCACTATGACCCCGCGCCCCTCCCCCTGCCGCGCATGCGCAAAGGTCGCCGCGCGCCGCAGTATGACGAATATTACAGTGACTCAGAACAATCAAATTCAGATTATGACGAGCCTAGGCCGTTGATGGTAGCCCAAGTAAATCAGAATAGGTATACCGATAAGCGTAAACCCGTTGAAAAGAAGTTTTCCGCGCCGCCCGCGAAAAATACGCCCGCAAGGGCCCCGCAACCTATCCAAACCACTTCCACCTATGTAGACAAGTGCGTAATTTGCAGAGGCGAACACAAAGTAAGCGAGTGTTCCGATTTTAATAAAATGTCTGTAACAAAGAGGTTGGAAGCGGTTAAGAATGGCAAGTTGTGCTTTAGGTGCTTACAGCCGAGTCATAGACGTGGATATAGATGCAAATATGTAGCTTGCGGCACGGGTAATTGCGAAGCCGGACATCATCGTCTATTACACGGAATGGGCGCAAAAGCACAACCGACGCCGGCGCCGCGGACGGGAAATGTTAATCACGTATATAAAATGAATACCTATTTAAAAATAGTTCCCGTGGAACTAACCGGTACGGTAGAAACATTTTGCTTGCTGGACGGTGGTAGCTCTATCTCGCTTATCGAGCGTCATATAGCTGATCAAATAGCACCACGCGACAACCCGGAACCTCTTTCAATAGAGGGAGTCGGTGGAAATTGTACGTTCGATAGGGAATCGTGTCGAATTAGCGTTACTATCCGCGGAGCACATACTCGTAACATAGAAAAGTTCACCGCATATACGATAGAAAAGTTGAACTTGCCCGAGCAAACGGTGAGTCGCGAATTAATTGAACAATGCGATCATTTACGCGAAATAGAGGAACAACTATGTTACGATCATGCCGTCCCAACGATAATTATAGGTCAGGATCACTGGGAACTGATTGTTTCCAAACAAATACTACAGGGAAAAAAAGATTTACCTGTAGCATCGCGATCTAAGCTAGGGTGGCAACTGCACGGCAGTCACGATGCGCCTCGGAATAGATCTTTCTTAGTAAGCCACGTTAGGCCGACGCCCGCGGAAACGGAGATAACCGCGCTCATGAAAGAACATTTCAGCATCGAATGTTTAGGCGTCGAAGGAAAGTTACCTAAGACTGATCCGAATCAGAGAGCGATCGATATCCTAGACGCGACATGTAGGAAATTAGAGTCGGAAGATAGGTATGAGGCAGGCTTGTTATGGTGTAGTAATGATGAGACATTACCGAATAACGAGAACCTGGCTCTACGACGCCTGCATAGCCTAGAAACAAAATTAAACGCGGATGAAAAATTGAAAGTCGAGTACTGTAAACAGATCGACGACCTCTTGACAAAAGGGTATGCAGAAGTCGCGCCAGGACCCGCACCTCCGGAATATCCCCGTAAATGGATATTACCGCATTTTCCGGTATTTCACGCACAGAAAGGAACTCTTAGACTCGTTTTCGACGCCCGCTGTAGGGCCCAGAATAAATCGCTAAACGATGCGTTATTACCGGGACCAGATTTCCTACGACCACTATTCGGCGTTTTGTTGAAATTCCGCGAAGGAAAAATAGGAATAGTGGCCGATATTAAACAAATGTTCCTTCAAATACAAATACCTGAGAACGAGCGTGATAGTTTGCGTTTTTACTGGAGAGGGGCGAATAGCGACATAGAACCGAAAGAATATCGTATGAAACGATTGATATTCGGGTCAGCGAGTTCACCAAGTACCGCTTTATATGTGAAGAATAAAAACGCAAATACTCACCGCGAAAGGTATCCGATAGCCGCTGAATTGACGATTAAGAACTCGTATATGGACGATTTTTTAGTAGCTTTAGACGAGGACATAGATACCGCGCGACAGATAGTCAACGATCTATACGAATTAAATATGAAGGCGTCTTTTGAGCTACGCGGGTTCGCATCGAATCAGCCGGAAGTCATATCCGACGTAGTGACTCCGAGTACGGACGAAAATAAAACGCTAGGAAAATGCGATACGGAACGTACACTAGGTCTCATATGGAACCACAAACGCGACACTATAGGTTTTAACGTAAACCTCCGAAATACGCCGACAGATGTCCTAGATGGGAAAAAATTGCCCACAAAACGTCAAGTAACGAGTAGCGCGATGAGTATTTTTGACCCTATGGGATATATATCCCCGGTATCGGTAATAGGCAAAATACTTATCCAGGACATCTGGCGGACCGGTATAGGATGGGACGAAACGATACGTCCCGAATCTGTCCCATTGTGGAACGCGTTTATTACTAGCATACAGCAGTTAAAAACGCTCGAGATAAATAGGTACGTGCCGGCCGTAAATAGATCGGGATCACTACACGTTTTTTGCGACGCGAGCGAGAAAATATACGCGGCAGCTGTATATTTCGTTAGTCACGGTAGCGAGGGTGAGGCCTATGCTAGCCTCATCGTAGGGAAAGCCCGCGCAGCACCGCTCAAAGTGATTAGTATACCGCGTCTAGAATTACAAAGCTGCGTATTAGGAACGCGACTAGCTAAGTCAGTATTAGAACATACGGACTATGTTATTGAGAAGTGTCACTTTTGGTCAGACTCGCGAACGGTACTGACATGGATAAAATCGGATCCTAGGTCATTTAAAAGTTTTGTGGCACATAGGATAGCTGAAATCGAGGAAAGCACAACGACCGATCAATGGCGTTGGGTTCCTAGTGCGCAAAACATCGCTGACGTAGCGACAAAGGGAATTCCTAAGAATTTCGATAAGAACCATACGTGGTTCATAGGCCCCGATTTTATTAGACGCGATTCCTCTCACTGGCCGACCGACAAATCGGCCCCTAGCCCGCCTGTCGACACAGGCGAAGAACGACCACAAAAGTTAGTACTGGTCGCTAACAAATCGGATAAATTTCCGTACCTACCTGATATAAGTAGGTTTTCTAAATACTCACGTTTAGTTAGGGCCACTGCTACCGTAGTTTGCGCTGCCGAGGTATTCAAAGCCATGATACTCAATAGAAATACAGAAACAGACGTAAGAAACGATCACATCAAGATCGCCGAATTACTGCTTATCAAACGCAGTCAACACGAATATTTCAACGAGGAGATCAAGCTATTGGAAGCCGGACGGACACTACCGAAGAAATCTACGATAAGCAAGCTCGCTGTCAAACTGAACAACAACGGTCTACTACTACTAGACGGCCGGACGGACAGAAAGCAAGCGATACCCGTTTTGCACGCCCGAGAACCGTTTACTCGACTGTTACTAGCACATTACCACGCTAAGTTCAATCACGGCAACCACGCTACAGTCATGAACGAGCTGCACCAACGCTACCACATAGTAGGACTGCGCGGAGCACTGAGATTCATATGTAATAACTGCCAGTGGTGCCGCACCTACCGAGCGAAACCAACCGTCGTACCACCCGGAGATATACCCAAAGAAAGATTGACAGCAAATCAACCCGCCTTCACGTCTACGGCCTGTGATCTATTCGGACCTATAGTCGTAACTGTGGGAAGACGCCATGAAAAGAGATGGGGCGTTCTGTACACGTGCCTCACTACGCGCGCTGTACACATAGAACTCGCAGCATCCCTCTCAGGCTCGTCTATGATTTTATCTCTCCGACGCATGATGGCACGACGCGGAACACCATCTGTTCTGTACACCGACAATGCCACAAACTTCTTGGGAGCAGAACGAGAGATATCTGACGCCATGAGCACCATAGAAAACGAGATGAAAAGCTTCGCGATCTCCAAAGAAATTATTTGGAAGAAAATTCCGCCCGGAAACCCAGCCGCAGGCGGCGCTTGGGAGCGTCTCGTCGGCTCAATAAAGGCAGCTTTGAAGGTCACGTTATGCCAGAATAACCCTCATGAAGAAGTACTCCACACCTTACTTCTAGAGGCAGAACACATCGTCAACTCCCGGCCCCTCATTCCGGTCATGTTGAACGATAACCAAGAAGCGTTGACGCCTAATCACTTCCTTATAGGCAGATCAAACGCCATGTCTCCATTTGGATTCTTCAGTGATGTCACCCTATCGCCATCGTCATGGAAAACTGCACAAGCCTTAGCAGAAAGCTTTTGGAAAAGATGGGTAACAGAATACCGACATACGTTGAGACCACGTACTAAGACTCCGCCCCATGAAAACGTGAAAATCGGCGACATAGTACTCATTGCCGATAACACTATGCCACGAGGCATATGGCCACGCGGAGAAGTGGTAAAAGTCCACCCCGGCCCCGATGGAAAAATAAGATCAACAGAAGTCCGTACCGCAGCAGGATACATCCGCCGTCCGGCTTCCAGGCTCATAATTATTTCCTAAACTACACTGGTGTAGTCACACCGAGGGGGACACTGTCGGAAATAGCCTATGTACATATATTTAGTAGTTAGGTATATATAAGGTAACAATCAAATAGGCTAAGTCAATCACGTAGGAGAGAAAATCATATTGAAATCTAATTAGAATCCTTTACTGTTTATTATTGTTTCGTTACTCAATCATTCTACTGTTTAATCAATCAATCATAAATAACTTGTGTTTTACTCTAATTTTAAGATTTACCAATGTCCATCGTTTATAAGAATTTAATTAATTAATTACTGTAATCTTTTGTGTAATGTGAAATTATATGTGTTTTTAATAAAATAAACAACTATCCCCACTCACGCGCTAAAAAGAATAGCTGATTCTCAGAACTAACTCGGCTCGTTTCTCAGAACAAGATTCGAGCCTTAGCGGGAGTTTCTTAGAATAATCTCCCACCTTCAAAAATAATCTTATAAAATGGCTGTTCTCGGCCATTTCAAGTCACTCTATTTTACTCTCTTCAGTCTTTTACATTTATCATCAAGTGATAATCAGCTCTTCAACAGTGCCTAAGTGAGGTAGGCGCTCACTATGGAAAATTAAGTCTTTTCATTTATAATACAGTCCACTAAACATCGAAGACCCTTAGACCTCACAAGAGTTGAGGTGAATAATTACACACACAGCTACATGAAGTACTCATTCCAAAAAAAGTGAATGAATGAAATGAATGAGTAAGTAATAAACACAAGGCTATAGTTTAAACATACTTTTTGGTTTATGTTGCAATTTACCTGCTATCGGTACGAAAAAATAACAGTAATTTCAAAATCCCGCTGTCATTACATGACAGTGTTGTTGTGTGCGTGGCCTCAACTTTCGTGAAATTACCTACCTATATTAGTACCTAGTTATTATGTGAATGACCATATTAGCTTAAAATCCATAAAGTTTTTAAAATTGACCAACAAAATTGGGAGAAACTTGCGGAAAAGCGCACAGATTGGCGTAAACTTGTGGTGGAGGGTCGCAATTCCTGCCGCAAAAGCGCTTTGCTTCCACTTTCCTTATTAGGACAGCTAGGAGTGGAACTCTCTTCCAGAACCTTTTCCCGGTAAAATATAACTTGGATCTCTTCAAGTCGAGAACTCGAGTCTGAATAGCCACTATCTAGGTAAGCATGCTCCGATCATCGACTTCATTTTCACTTACCAACAGAACAGGTGAGATCAAAGTCAAATGCTTAACTCTCTTATTTAGTGCATTAAGAATTTAAGATCATCAAAAAAAAGGATCAACCACTGCCAAAAAGTCTCTT
Organism: Eudemis profundana; assembly: GCA_947034925.1. Classification (NCBI taxonomy): domain Eukaryota; kingdom Metazoa; phylum Arthropoda; class Insecta; order Lepidoptera; family Tortricidae; genus Eudemis; species Eudemis profundana. Next base: position 2,669,664 of record OX344799.1, read on the forward strand.
GTCAGGTCGTTGCCAAAATATTTTATGTCGATCTCATATCGGCCTATTAGCCATCAGAAACAGTGTTTAGCAGACTAGATGACCTTAGATCGTCTGTAATAGACTGAAGGGCATCTATACTTAATATTGTAAATGTGAAAGTAACTCTGTCTGTCTGTGAGCATCACACTATCTACAGTAAACAGTACCTATCTGTAGCTTCGATTTTTGAATAAGAATAAGAATGATTTATTGCGAACTGTGTACAATAAAAATGACAATTGTTTCAACAGTTGCCTATTCCAGGCATGCAATACTTAAATAATACAACTTAAATTCTACTACTGTTTCCTACACTTAGGATTCAAAAAAATCTTTTAAACTATAAAAAGCTTTTTCAGTAAGCCACTTCTTCAATTTAACTTTAAAAGTGTTACCCCCAGAGCTTTCATGTCAGTCGGTAGATGGTTAAATACTCGGATTGCCGCTACGAATGTGCTATTTTTGTATATGGAGGTAGTAATTATCGGTAATTGGATGTTATGCTTATACTGTGATCTAAGGTTACATTTGGTGGATGACAGTGTTGTAAAATGATTCAGTTGATTTTTTACAATAAACTCCTGAGATTGTGTCACGATTATGTGTGCTTTGTACCTTCACTAACGTTCTAAAAGTATAATAAGCCCGAAAATCCTGAAATGGCTCCCGGATGCCAAGCACTGGGGGGTGACACAACGGACCGCATATAATATGTCCCCCCCCCCCCCCCCCGGCGTAAAATCAAAGAGTAGACTTTCTGCCCCGGGTACGGTAATGGGTCATTCTCCAAATATTCACCAATATGTGGGCACAGGGGAATGACAATTTTTGAAGAATGGCCCTAATTAATAACCCACCCGTAGCAGACGAACACCTGCTGGAGCGCCGCGATGAAGTAGCACGCGATCATCAGGATAAGCGCGTAGGAGATGAAGCGCACCAAGTTGCTATGGTACACACACTCTTCTTCCAGGCTTTGGATGACGCGAATCACCTGGACAAATTTAAAGAATTGATGGACTGAATGAAATAGGCTACTTGATGACGTTCAAATCAGCTTCTTTTTATGAAGTCTCAAAACGCTCCGAAAGTATGGAGTTTAGTATGAAATACGAACTTGTGACGTCATGCTCAACATGGTGCCTTATTTTATTTTTTTTATTTTTTAAGCGTAATTTGCTGGTTAGAGTTAATGAATTTATTTTGATTGTGGTCAAATGCCCTATTGTATAAGGTTTAAGTTTTGTACTGAATTTTTATGAGTATTTAGTTTCAATCCATTATAAAAAAGATGAGCTCTGCTGGATATTTGGTTCCGCCAAGGAACACCACCGTGACTCGTCCTGTGCCCTCTGCATCCAACGTAGTTCAACAACCTTCACTAGATCATGAGACCACCTTATAACGGGCCTACCCATACCCAACCCACGCTGCGTCTTCTGGTGGTAATTATCGAATTTTATAAAGGTTTGAAGAATTTTGTTGAAATTTATGAGTTGGTTTTCAATCCATCTGCCATTAATAGCTACTTCAACTGGACCTCCACTCCTCTTGTAAATTTTTCGTAACATTTTCCAACTTTTAAAGTAAGCCGTCGCATTTGACTAGACCTCCCACCCCTATGCGTGAGACGTAAGTACCTAATTTAATCAATGGATGAACCCATAGATCAGAATACATTGAGCGTTGATCGTATCAGAACTACGTCAACGCATGGATCTTATTACTATTGTCTGATCGTTGCATTTCATCGAAACCATTTTTCTCGGGAACCGTTTTTAGTGAGACTGATATAAAACAAATCTAATTAAATGGTTAAAGTTGGTACTTTACGATGACCTTTCCCGAAAATCATGTATTTTTTACAATTTCAGAGTGGACGAAAAGATAACATAGAATAGAAAAAAAATGATAATATAGAATTTGATCTTGGTTTAACGATAACAACAGACTCTCTTGCTCGCACCTTAGGGAACCGGAGTATCTTGTTGAGCCCACTGAACTGACCCTCGCCTATGAACGTGAAGATGGGAAAGGTGCCCAGGACGTCCAGAACGAACCAAGGGCTCTGGACCTGCAGAGACGACGTCTGCAGGAAGGTGATCGGGACGCCTGTAGATAGAGGACAAGTGACACAAAGAGCAGAGAAGGAAGAGTCTACAGCAGAGTTTTTATTTATTTATTGACTATGAGCTGACGTGTTGGTGACAGTAAGTGACAATAAAGTTAAATAACGTAGCATGCTTAGGTAAACATTCATTGGAGAGTAAATAGGCGTTCCTGAATTAAGTCGGATCTCTTCAAGTCGGAAGTGAATAGGTAGATATGAATAGTGAATAGATAGGTGGAGATCGAGGTCTCGCGGGCCGGATCTGGCCCGCGAGCTGTAGTTTGGAGAGCCCTGTTCTAGCCTGAGAGCGGACCTTCCTCGACGTTGGCGCCGGTGGAGAGGTAGACGATGATGTCGAGCACGTACACGACGCCCACCATCAGGTCGAAGAACCGGAACTCCAGCGGAACGGTCCTCTTGTACACGAGGTAGTACGGATGCGTCTGTTGAAAAATAAATTGATTCCTGATTGATGCTACGTGTTGACGATAGCCCCACCGAACCCCGACCCAACTGAACATCGTCTAACTAAGACCCTGAACATGTTTTGTAAGTAGCTATAAGCCCTGGGACTAAGTCCTAGAACCATGTTTTGTAGTTAGTACGTAAGTGAAATATTTAAGTATTTTACGAGTTTTTGCCCGTACAAGAGGCCATATGTGTAGTGTAACGACTCATTAGCACTTGTGTAAACCTTAGAACCCGATCCCCCTATCTAGAGCTTAGATAAAGACTCGTAACGAATGTGTAAATCGAGTGTACCCAGACTTCACTGGCAACTAGTGCTAGGAGCGGCCAGTGAACGATTTGGTAGGAGATCTCGACACACCCACCCGAGGCTTCTACCGGTCAGAGCCAGCTTACCATGAGGATTGTGAGGCGATGCATATAGCACGCTCATAATTACCATGAGGATTGTGTAGTCGAGTATATAGTACGTTAGTCGTTACCATAACGTAAAACGGCAAAGAGCGAAAGTTTTCGAACAACTTTATGTATCGATGCCCTATAATTTCTCGGTCTGACCACGAGAATTCAGCGTAGGATGGTATCATTCTGAACGGAATTTTCCATCACGCAATATGTTGTAAGTATTGCGCAACAATCGCTTGCTTAAATACGCCGGGAGCTCATTCGGAAGCCAGTTGGCGTCGTGAACCCAAGTTGTAAACTCATAGTGAGAAACAGAACCGAACCAGTAGTGATCCGATCCGAACATAGTAAATCTAGAACCTAGATCCCTAGCCTATGACCTAAGTGAAGTCTAGGTAGGACTTAAAGTCAGTGAAACAGTATTTCTTTATTACGTGTTGCGGCCCGAGCCGCCCAACTAAGAACAAGTATTCCTTTAATAGTGTTTAGCGTGTAAATAGCTTATAGGGAAGTATGAACATTATTAACTATTTAATACTGATTCGCTGATTGATTTTTGTGTGACTATTTCTGTGTTATATCCCGTGTAATAGATTTAAGTGTTGTGTTTAAAAGATGGTTAAGCCAGTGTCGGGTTTGTTAGTGCTATTCTTCCCGCGTGGTAGAACCCTAGGAAATGCACACTAGAGCCAGTGATTTAAAACAATATAAGTGTTAAATCTGAACCTTTGTTTTGAGCCAATCGATCCCTTAGTAATTAAAACTCCAGGAGCCTTACAACCTCCTGTGTATGAACCTGAAGAGCTATCGTAGCTGTATCAGCTGTTAACTTCGGGACCTCACGAGATCCGTGAGTGCGTCGTTAACAGTTTTTGGTCCTTCGAGCCGGATATAGAATCAGTGAGTGAACATCATCAGACCCTGAGTTGGTCTTCAGATCCTTGAACCTGGGAAAGCCCGGAATACGAACCCCTGATCCATTTCACGTATAGACGTGAAGTTCCGGGATTTTTAAAATCATTATTTACGATTTTATCGAATTGTTTCTGTTTTTCCAAATTTTTTGTGAGTGCTCTAACTTAGTCAATTCTCGTGATAATCACGAAATTCGACCTGATCCTGAACCGCGTACTCTAGGAGTACTGCTAGTGTAAATTGTAGATTTTTCCCGAATATTTTTGCGCAACGACGCAATTTATTTTTGGAATTTCCAAGTGCTCCAAATCGGTCAAATATTGTGCGAATCACAAATTTCGACCAGAACCCGAACCCTGAACCTGTGGAGCACCGATCCTGTAACTTTCATAATTTTTGGAATTATTTAATTTTTAAAATATTTTACGCCGCGACGTAATTTCAATTAAAAATTCATTTGGCTCAAAACTCAACCAAAATCAACGAAATTTAAAACATAGTTTGCAAAGTGAGTAAAAGTAATTTAGAGCCACTCGTGACCAGCAAACTTGAACAACAAGCATCCGATCCAGTTGTTGCAAGTCGAACGCTAGGCACGAACGAACCTGTATAGATAGAACCTGACCGATCAGCTGTTTCTGTCTCGCGATTAGATTGTTCGCGTAACAATATCGTGTGTGCATCATGGTGCTGACTAGGAGCCAGTCAGACCCCCAGGAGGCGGACGCCCGCCGCCGCCAACTGCAAGCGCCGAGGCGGAGCGCGCTGCGCGCGCAGCGACGCATGCGCAGGCCGTGCGTGCGCAGGCCGCGCATGCGCAGGCCGCGCATGAACGAACCAACAATCAACAGCTTGCAGAGCCAGGAAACCGTGAGCTGTCGAACCCTTATTTATTCTCGAGTGATCAACCTATCCCGCGTGTGAACCCGAACTTAGAAATGCGTGCGCGTGTGCCGGAGCGAGTCGTTTTCGCAGATCAAGTGCCATCGACGTCGCGGGCACCGCCAACGATCCGATCCCAATGTAGTAGTAATACAGAACTACGTAAACGCGAGGCGCAGCTACTGGCCGACCAGGAACTGGCCGCGTTACGTAGGCGCGAGATAGATTTAGAAAAAGAATTAGTGCATAAATGCTTAGCCGTAACTATGGAGCGCATCGATGCCGAGGGATCCCGCGACGGTGACTACCGTGCCGGGGGCTCGATGGCCGCTTCCGTCCACCGGGTGGACCAGTGGTTGAACGATGTCAACCACCCGAACAATAGCCGTCGTATGCGATCCACGTCGCCGCCGCCGCCGGCGTTGCGCCGTCCGGTACAGTCGACGCCGATCCGCGACCGCTCTACGAGCCGAACCAGGAGCCAGGGTATCGAGCGTCTTGCCGAGACTTTAGAGTCCATGATGCGCCCTCCTCCGCGTCAAGTCTATGAGCTTCCTGCGTACGCCGGTGAAATTAGTGAATGGCAGACATTTCTCACCGCGTACCAGCAATCGTCGTCGCGTTATAAATTCTCGGCGTACGAAAATGTTGCACGCTTGCGACAATGTTTGAAAGGGGAGGCTAGGCAATGTGTGCAACACATGCTAGCCTCATCCGCGAACCCTGATTTAATCGTACGAATTTTGAAGAAGAATTTCGGTCGTACCGATTTGTTAATTGATCGCGCATTAGAAGATTTGAAGAGGCTTCCGTCGGTAGGGCCAAGTGCGACGGATTTAAATTCTTTTGCGATCAAAGTTATTAATATAGCTTCAACGTTAGTGGACTTAGATAACAAGAGTTATGGAGCGAATCCACTTCTGATCCGAGAAATTACGGAAAGGTTAAGCCCGCATCTACGATCGCGATGGTGCGCGTACGCTAGAGCAAACGGTTCGCGGCGCGATAGCGAGTTGATGCTGATGGCCGAATTTCTCATGGACGAGAGCGATCAAGAGCTTGAGTTCTCGCATGCACGTGCGCCGCCGAGGCGTAACGTGATTTCAGAGGATGTCCGACGATCCCGTGCGGGGCCGCGGCCGCCGCCCGCGCCGCCGGCCCGCACCGGCGCTCGGACACAACCGACCCGCGTGCAAGCATATGCGACGGAACGAGTCAGCGTGTGTTTGTGCTGCGGCGGGTCGCACCGCACTCCAGAGTGCAAGAAGGTTTGCGCGATGAACATCGCCGCCCGTTGGTCATGGGCCAAGGGCAACAAGATTTGTTTCAAATGTTTTGATAGCAAGCATAGGAGGGACGAGTGCCGAGCGAAGGGCTGCGGCGTTGACGGCTGCCCCCACGCCCATCATCGTCTTCTCCACGATCCCCCGCATGAACCAAGATACGAACCACGACCTGACCCACACTATGAACCACGTAATGAACCACGGTTTGAACCACGATCCCCTCCTGTCATGTCTCGGCGTGAACCCGTGAGCGGGCCCCGCGGGCCACGGCGGGAACCCGTCGTCTACCACCGTACGCCCGTTGACGGGGCGCGTGGTGGGCGGCTCGAGCCTGTGTCGCCGCAGCGGGGGCCCTAGGATAGGGCACGCTGGGCGGACCACGAACCAGTCTCTCATCTGCGTGCGCCCGCGAGTGGGACGCGCTGGGCGGATGAGGAACCCGCTCCTCCCCGGCGTGCGCCCGCAAGCGGTGCGCGCGGGTATGAGCACGAACCCGAGACTCGCCGGACGGAGCCGCCGCGTTCGCCGGCCGGAGCCCGCGAGTTTACTTCGAACATTGCTAGTGTAGGTACCTCCCGTACGTCGGTGTTGCTGCGTGTGGTACCCATCGTCATCAAGGGGCCCAGGGGTGAGGCTGAGACATACGCCCTTCTGGATTCAGGATCAACAATAAGCCTTATTGATGCCGATCTAGCGAACGACGTAGGTGCCGTCGGACCTGCCACGGACCTATGCATCCAAGGCGTGGGAGATATGGAGACCACGCAGCGAAGCCGGAAGGTACAAGTCGCGTTAAAGGGACGCGACGAAGAGTCGATACATTCCGTCATTTTTAGAACCGTTCATCAATTGGGACTGCGTGAACAACGTATGAACATGAACGAGATGCTGCGCTACAAGCACCTCGCCGACCTGCAAGAAGCCTGCTACGACGTCGCGACGCCGCGGGTATTGTTGGGGGTCGACCAGTGGCACCTGATGATGCCACTGGAGGCACGGACTGGCCGCAATAACGAGCCTGCCGCTATCCGTTGCCAACTAGGATGGGCGATATTCGGTATTGCGCCTCGCCTAGTACGAACCGACGATCATGTAAGGGCATATCATTGCCACGAACCAGACCTCGAATTGCATCAGTTATTGAAACGGCACTTCGATGTCGACGCTTTAGGTATTAAGCACGTGAACAAGGTGAACCCGGCAGAGCAACGAGCGATCGACGTCTTTAATGCGACGGTCCGTAGGGTAAACGGACCAAAGTATGAGGTCGGTCAATTGTGGCGGGAAAGTGACCCGCAACTGCCGCCAAGTTTCGGCATGGCGTTCAATCGGCTGCGCGGCATCGAACGTAAGATGGACCGCGATCCCGACTTCGCCGCCGAGTATACTGCACAAATAGATAATTTAGTGCAGAAAAAATATGCGAAGAAAATTTCAAGTAGTGAAAATAGTAACGTAGCATGGTATTTGCCTCACTTCGCAGTGAAGAACCCGAATAAGAATAAAATTCGTCTCGTGTTCGATGCCGCAGCGATTTCGTCGCAGCGGAGCTTGAACGACCATGTCCTAGAAGGACCCGATTTGTTGCAAGAATTGTATGCAATTTTATTTAGGTTTAGGGAAGGTGCAGTCGCCGTGACGGCCGATATATGCGAAATGTTTCTTCAAGTGAAGATTAGGCCGGCGGATCAACCTTCACAGATGTTTTTATGGCGGGGCGCAAACCGAACCGACCCCCCAGACATCTACAAAATGACGTCTATGATATTTGGCGCAGCAAGTTCTCCTTTTTTAGCACATAGTGTGCGGAACAGGAACGCCGCGGACAACGCTGACAAATATCCCGACGCCGTGTATGAGATTCAATCGAACCATTATATGGATGATTTTGTGTCTAGTTTTAGAAACGAGGATGACGCAGTCCATGTAGCCGAGCAAGTGGCAGCATCACACGCACTGGGCGGATTCACGCTGCGAGGCTGGTCGTCGAACTCGCGACGGCTGCTCGAGCGTATCCCGCCGGAGCAACGTGCGGAGGAACCGGCGCAGCTAGGCGCCAAAGAACAGAAAATTCTCGGTATGTACTGGAATGCTACTACCGACGATTTAGGATTCAACACGAAGATGCTGCGGGTCCCAGCCGAGGTACGAGTCGGCGAGAGGAGCCCAACCAAGCGCGAGGCGCTAAGTACAGTGATGAGTATATACGATCCTTTAGGTCTCATATCACATTACGCAATCACAGCAAAAATACAGATCCAGAGATTGTGGTTGCTGAAACTCGGCTGGGACGAAGAGCTGCCAACCGAAGAGGCAGACTTATTCGCTGAATGGCTGCAAGAGTTGCAGTCGGTAGCGACGCTGAGAATACCACGTAGATATTTTCAGACGGGGGGAGCCTCCCGCATCGAGCTGCATGTGTTCGTGGACGCGAGCACGCAGGCTTATGCGGCGGCAGCCTATTGGCGAGTGGAAAGCCCCGAACGAGCAAAGCCTGAGATAACGTTAGCTGCGGCTAAAGCAAAGGTATGTCCACTCAAACCCCTCAGCGTGCCCAGACTGGAGTTGCAGGCGGCCTTGATAGGCGCGCGACTGCAGAAAGCCATCGTCGATGGCCACAGAATAACACCCGACGAAGTAGTGTTATGGTCAGACAGCCAAACCGTGCTGCAATGGGTGCGAGATGACGCACGAAGGTACCCCGTATACGTTGCTCACCGCTTAGGAGAGATAGCGGAGCTGACGTCACCGAACCAATGGCGATGGGTACCCACTAAACTTAATCCCGCAGATATCCCTACCCGATCCGATCCCAAACGAACCGTGGACATTAATAGTGTGTGGTTTAATGGTCCCCAATTTTTGTATGAACATCCGAATGAATGGCCAGCCGAACCCGAGCCGCCGACGGGGCCGCCGCCCGAATTGAAGGCGACGTGTCACGCGTCGACGGAGTTCGTCTCGCCGTTGCCGGACATTCATCGCTTCTCTAACTACGATCGACTGATTGGAGCAACTGCGCGTGTGCTTCAGTTCGTCGAAGTTATGAAGACTAGATCCCGTGTACCCCTCTTGTTGAAACATATACTGTCCGCCGAACATCTCTATTTCCAGTGGTCACAGAGAAGAACCTTCCCAGAAGAGCTACGCAGCCTGTCACGGGGGGAGCCCGTGCCCCGTGGAAGCCGTCTCTACGAACTGGACCCGGTGCTGAGCGAGGATGGCGTCATCCAGATGCGCGGCCGCATCGACGCCTCGCCAGCCCCCATCAACAAGAGGCCAGCCATCCTGGACGGGCGCTGCCCGTTCGTGCGGCTGCTGATCCTGCGTGCGCACAAGCGCGCACACCACCAGGGCAACGAGAGCGTCGTGAACGCCCTGCGATCCGAGTATTGGATACTCCACCTGCGACCAACAGTGCGCCTAGTCGGCCTCAACTGCCGCTACTGCGCACTGCGCCGAGCCAGACCCCGCGTGCCAGCGATGGGAAATTTGCCGCTGGCCCGCATCGAACCACACGTACGTTCTTTTGAGAACTGCGCTCAAGACTACTTCGGCCCGATTACCGTCACGATAGGACGAAGACGGGAAAAGAGATGGGTGGCCCTCTTCACCTGTCTCACTACCCGTGCCGTGCATCTGGAACTCGTGCACACCCTAAACACGAGTTCCGCGATCATGGCGTTGCGCCGCATGGCCGCGCGACGCGGATGGCCGGCCCTGATGTACTCCGACAACGCGACATGCTTCCGGAGTGCTGACGCCGAACTGAAAGCAGCCTATGCCGAGTGGCTGCCCGAACTGCAAGCCTACGGCCTGCAGCGCCGGATGGGATGGCGCTATATCCCACCCGGCGCACCGAACCAAGGAGGCGCCTGGGAGCGCATGGTCCGCTCAATAAAAGAAGCCCTGAAGACCACGTTGAAGACGCGAGCGCCCAAGGAAGAGGTGCTTGCGACTCTCCTTGCCGAGGCCGAGTACACAGTAAATGCTCGGCCCCTCACCCACGTCTCCGTCAGCCACCATGACGAGGAGGCGTTGACTCCGAACCACTTCCTGCTGGGAGGCCCCGCGAAGGTCCCACTCACTGGCCTTTGCGAGGAGGCCGACCGCAGGGCCTGGCGCGCCAGCCAGGCGCTCGCTGACCGCTTCTGGACCCGCTGGGTCCGAGAATACCTGCCGACGCTCGCGCCGCGCCGCTCCTCTGCGCTGGGCGAGCGTCCGCTCACGGTCGGCGACTATGTCATCGTCGTAGACCCGAACCTGCCACGCAACGTGTGGCCCCGGGGAATCGTCGAGGCCGTCTTCCCCGGCCCTGACGGCAGCGTCCGAAGTGCTGACGTCCGCACCGTCGGCGGCATGTTCCGGCGCCCCGTCTCCAAGCTGGCTATCGTCTCCCTACACCCTGAGGCTGCCGCGACGCAGCAGCGGGGGGAGGATGTTGACGATAGCCCCACCGAACCCCGACCCAACTGAACATCGTCTAACTAAGACCCTGAACATGTTTTGTAAGTAGCTATAAGCCCTGGGACTAAGTCCTAGAACCATGTTTTGTAGTTAGTACGTAAGTGAAATATTTAAGTATTTTACGAGTTTTTGCCCGTACAAGAGGCCATATGTGTAGTGTAACGACTCATTAGCACTTGTGTAAACCTTAGAACCCGATCCCCCTATCTAGAGCTTAGATAAAGACTCGTAACGAATGTGTAAATCGAGTGTACCCAGACTTCACTGGCAACTAGTGCTAGGAGCGGCCAGTGAACGATTTGGTAGGAGATCTCGACACACCCACCCGAGGCTTCTACCGGTCAGAGCCAGCTTACCATGAGGATTGTGAGGCGATGCATATAGCACGCTCATAATTACCATGAGGATTGTGTAGTCGAGTATATAGTACGTTAGTCGTTACCATAACGTAAAACGGCAAAGAGCGAAAGTTTTCGAACAACTTTATGTATCGATGCCCTATAATTTCTCGGTCTGACCACGAGAATTCAGCGTAGGATGGTATCATTCTGAACGGAATTTTCCATCACGCAATATGTTGTAAGTATTGCGCAACAATCGCTTGCTTAAATACGCCGGGAGCTCATTCGGAAGCCAGTTGGCGTCGTGAACCCAAGTTGTAAACTCATAGTGAGAAACAGAACCGAACCAGTAGTGATCCGATCCGAACATAGTAAATCTAGAACCTAGATCCCTAGCCTATGACCTAAGTGAAGTCTAGGTAGGACTTAAAGTCAGTGAAACAGTATTTCTTTATTACGTGTTGCGGCCCGAGCCGCCCAACTAAGAACAAGTATTCCTTTAATAGTGTTTAGCGTGTAAATAGCTTATAGGGAAGTATGAACATTATTAACTATTTAATACTGATTCGCTGATTGATTTTTGTGTGACTATTTCTGTGTTATATCCCGTGTAATAGATTTAAGTGTTGTGTTTAAAAGATGGTTAAGCCAGTGTCGGGTTTGTTAGTGCTATTCTTCCCGCGTGGTAGAACCCTAGGAAATGCACACTAGAGCCAGTGATTTAAAACAATATAAGTGTTAAATCTGAACCTTTGTTTTGAGCCAATCGATCCCTTAGTAATTAAAACTCCAGGAGCCTTACAACCTCCTGTGTATGAACCTGAAGAGCTATCGTAGCTGTATCAGCTGTTAACTTCGGGACCTCACGAGATCCGTGAGTGCGTCGTTAACACTACGAGTAAACTAAATTAGGGACTTCGAAAGAGTGTAAAACTCTCAAAAGTCGACAACTTAAGTATAGGCGGGTAGTTCTCTGTGACTAAAAAGTCGCACCAATCGCATCATTACCATCGCCACATTATAGATGAGCTCCGTATAAACTATGGAGTCGTTTTTGGTTATCTTGTAGAAGTCGCGTGCCTCTGCTATTTTTATCATAATGATCCTGATTGCTTTTATAAAACCGCCAATAATAGTGGCGATGGTAATGACAAAAAAATCGCGGTATAAAATCGCAGAGAACTACCCAGGCAGCTCCTTTGTAATCTATGGGCAGCGATGGCCACTTTTCACCAGATGCATGTTTGCTCGTTTGCCTATTCCAACACTACTCTGTGAGCCGTAGACTCCGCAAGCCTGTCAACCTCCATGGCTCCAACTTTTTGAAGAATTCTCAAAAACTGAACCGACAAAAGATTCTAATTATACATATATAACTATTAACTATCAAACAATTTGTAAAACTGTTTTTGTCAGGAAATTTCACGAGATTGTTAGAAAATACCTAAATTAATAGAAAAAAAAATTAGATTTATTCTTGTTTACACCTTCTCGAAATTAAAAATAATGCGGTTTCAAATGGGTTTGCATAAAAAAAAGTTAGCAACGAAATGAAAACTCGATGAAACGTTTGTCTACAAAGCGTCAGGCACCCGAGAACATAACCCCGGCAACGCGCGCACTATATAATAATAGGAGTAGTTTTTTTTTCTACAAAATGTACAGCGGGCGCGCGCACGTGTGCGCGCCGTGTACGGACGCATCACAAGCATACATTTACCAATGCGCACCAATGCTCCAGTGCACTCACACAGACGCACGCTCGTGCGTCTGTGTAAAATTTATACGTGTCGCGCGCTCCTAAACGGCTGAAGTCGGCGTACTTGTTTGTCTTTGTACTTTGGCTATACTCACGAAGCACACGACGACGATCAGCCCGGCCACGAGCCAGTTCCACGCAGTCAGGAGCGAGGACGTGGGCTGCAGGATGCAGGGGAAGGTCTGCCGCAGACAGATCGCGTCCGAGTCGTCCGTCAACGTCGCATCCGCGCGCTACAACCGAATAGCCTTTGAATATTGTTATTTCTGTATTACTGTTAGATCCTTCAAACAATCCTTCAACCCAAAGTAACTTTTGTAGAAGTCTCGAGCACAATTCGACCATTTGAATCGAACAGTAACTCCTATCAAAAAGGCGTGGCCGTGCACACGGTGTATTTACGTGATAACTATTAGTCGCGTGTAGCCGAGTCGTCTGATTCAGGTAACTGGAAACTGAAACGACTAACTAGGTAATAGGTTGTATCGTATGCCAGCGCCCGCCTGTCATAGAAGCTGCCTCGTTCGCCTTTCTGCCGGACTAGCTGCCGCTGTCCGCCAGGGCTCCGCCAATGCCCGCCGAATGCCGCCGCATTCCGCCTGGCTTGCCAGCCTCGCCAATAAGCCAGACATAAGTCCAACCTCTATGCTGTTTTACCACATTTTATTATTGTGGCAACACTAGAGTGAAAAAGACAACTGCCAACGAGGGGACCGTTTTCGTTACGATATAAGCGGTACGGTACCGCTATAGAATATCGGTACCGTAATGATATAAAGGTAGACTATACCGGTTGAAATATTTTGTTACTGTACCGCTTTATACCGGTACGTACCGCTAATGTTGAAAGCGGTACTTATACCTTTATTATTACGGTACCCAACCTATATTTTTTCAGTACCGAAATTTTTCGCTCGCATATTGTGGCTTTCCATAAGAAAAGGGACCTTATGGCAGTTTCTAGTTACGGAGATATGGACGTTTTTGTGAAATCCTTCAAAATCATCATTTTTTTCTTTTATGCAAAATTGTAAAATATAGGAATAGACGTGTATTTGTAGCTTCGTTTCACTGCTGTACGTTAATTTTTTCTATATAAGAATTGGGTTCAAAGTTTAGGAGAAAAGGGTCCTTATGGCAGACTTCATACAAAAAAATGATAAATCTATTGATAAAATTGTTTAATAAAATTTACTTGCAACTTTTGCTTATTTGTATTTCTTTTTTATACCACGACGGTGGCAAACAAGCACGCGGCCTGCATAATGGTAAGCAAAATTTTCAAAATGATCCCAGAAAGTTGAAAATTTGGAAGGAAAGGGTTTGGGGGCCACAGATTCGGAATTAAAAAAAATTGAAAATAAAAATAAATACATTTGTATGTCGTTTTTTTAAAGCTTATTTAGGAAAAAGTTTTTAAACATTTTTTAAAAAGTGTTTTTGGCAAATCGTATAACTTTTTGACCATTTTAGAAAAACCTTGTTTTTTTTTCAAAAATTACACAAAAAAAAAACACTGGCGAATGCCTATCATTTTTGAATATTTTAGAAAAAGTTTTTTATTTTTTTTTTTAGTTTTTTTTTGGATATTTCTACAATTTTAGATCACTTTGTCATGTTTAAAAACCTTTTCAGAAAAAGATTTATAAACATTTTTTTTAAACATGAAAACGTGTTTTTGGCAAATCGTAAAACATTTTAGAAAAACCTTGATTTTTGTTCACAAATTTTACAAAACTTAAAAAAAAAACACTTTCTGGCGAATGCCTATAATTTTTGACCGTTTTAGAAAAAGTTTTTTAATTTTTTTTTCGAAATACTTACGAAAAAGGTTAGTTTTTTGGCGGTTTCTATAATTTTTGAACACTTAAGAAAAATAATCCTTTTAATTTTTTTTCAAAAGATCAACAAAAACAAAAAATTTTTTTTGGCGAATCCTATCCTACCATTATGATTTTTTTTATAAAACTCGGTAATTTTTGGTTTTATAGAAAAGTCGTCCATACAAAACACATTTATTTTAGCGTATTTTATATGATAGCATCACAAAGCATAGGTCATCATAACACCATGGTGTAAATTATTCAACATAGTGTTATAATTATGAGAATAACTCTTAATTGACCAAGATTTGAAGTAAATTTCTAAAAACCTTTTTTCTTCGGTATTCTGTTTTAATACAAGTTTAGTAAATAAATAATGTTAATATCGTGCGTGCCATACTGTAATTATCAATAAGTTTTACCTGTGATTGGTCATAAGGTCATAATATCCCATACATTTGGGAAAAGGGACCTTATGACTAATCACTTAAATTCAACAACGTTATTTGAGAATTGATCAAGATTTGAAGTAAATTTCTAATAACCTTTTTTCTTTAGTTTTCTGTTTTAATACAAGATTAGTAAATAAATAATTTAAATATCGTGCCATACTGTAATTATCAATAATTTTTGCTCATGGCTGGTCATAAGGTCCCTTTTCTCAAATGTATGGGAGTAAATTTGTGATTTTTACGTACCTAACTTCAATGGTTTATAAATAAAAAAATAAGACTTGTAGAATAATAATGACACTTTTGTGATACTTGTGTAGACTGATTAAATATGATTTAGAACTCACTATACGAAAATTGTGAATATTATAGGGATGATGAAAAATATAATAAAAATGACATTTTAATAAAAATAAAAATATTTCTTTAACTATGTGATTGTATTTCTATCCCAAAATGTAAATTCAAATATCTTCAACTACATTATATACAATGATTCAGATTACAATATATTAAAGAACAGGCCGATTTTTTTTTTAAATTTCGTTCTCATGAGCGACTTCCTCTAATCAAAAGCTGATTTTTCACGACCTGAATTACTGATTACCAAAGAAAAACAGCTTGAGATACATAATCAATCATCATCTTCATAACTTCCATAATTTGTTTTATTTCTGTTTTTTACCTTTTTTGTTTTTAGTTTGTGTTTATTGTTATTTTTCATTTATTTTTTATTTCTTTAATTTTTTTGTTTTTATTTTGTATTATTTACTTTTTTTGTTTTTAGTTTGTGTTGATTGTTATTTATTGTTTTTATCTTTAATTTTTTTAGTATATGTTGTTTAGGTATTTTTTAAAAACAAATTAAAGTAAAAAAACAGAAAATACCTAATCATCACAAACTAAAAACAAATATAAGGTAAAAAAACAAATAAAAGAAAAAATAGCAATCAACGCAAACTTAACTACTAATACAAATACTAATAAAAATAAAATAAATAAACAAACAAACAAAAAATACCTAATCAGCAGAAACTAAAAACAAAACAATACAAAAGAAAACAAATAAAAGGTAAAAAAAAAAACAAAAAATAACAATCAACACAAACTAAAAACCAAAAGGTAGAAAATTTTAAAATATAACAAAAAAATTAAAAACACCAAATGAAAGAAAACAGTAACTCGAAATTAAAACAAACAAGGTACAAAAAAAACAAATTTAAGATAATAAATATAAAAAGTACCTAATCAAAACAAACTAAAAACAAAAACAGGTAGAAAATACAAAAGTAAATCCAGTACATCTAACATAAAAAAGCATAAAATACCTAATCAACACTAACTAAAAACAAGAATAAGATAAAAAAACAAATAAAAGAAGAAAAAAAAAAACAAAAAATAACAATCAACGCAAACTTACAACAAAAATAGGTAAAAAAAACAATAAAATACAAAAATAACACAAATTAAAGATAAAAAAGACAAAAACACCTAATCCACACAAACTTAAAATAAAAATAAGGTAAAAAAACAAATAAAAGAAAAAAAAACAAAAAATTACAATCAACGCAAACTTTAAACAAAACATGTAAAAAACCAAAAAAAATAAAACAAGTTAAAGATAAAAAAACACCTAATCCACACAAAGTAAAAACAAAAAAGGTATAAAATACAAAGTAAAACACATTAAAGATAAAAAAAACATAAAATACCTAATCAACACAAACTAAAAACAAAAAATAAGGTAAAAAAAAACAAATAAAAGAAAAAAAATAGCAATCAATGCAAACTTAAAACAAAAAAGTTAAAAAAATACAAAGTAAAACAAACCAAAGATAAAAAACGAACAAGAAATACCTAATCAACTCAAACTAAAAACAAATAAGGTAAAAAATACAAAAATAAAACAAATTAAAGTCTTCGGGGAAGACCTATGTTTAGTAGTGAACGTCTTAACGTTGAAATGATAATGATGCTCAAGGCTAAAGACGACGCGATTGAAACTTGACGACGCGACGACGCTCGGCGCACACACATAAACCTCAAACGGTACCTTTTTAAAACGGTTAAGGTTACCGAAAAAAAATTACGGTACCGTTCAATTTCGATACCGTTTCATTTCGGTTGCGCTACCGAAATCATACCGAAACAAACGGTATGACGTCATACCGCTTTAAAACGCTACCTTCATTTTTCGGTTATGCAGTCCGAGACGCGATGCGATGGCGCGAAACGAATTACCTACCTATAATAAAATTTGGATTGTCGAAATAATTGCTGTCTAGAAGAATAAATCATTGAAAACTAGAAAAGAATTGGTTTCTCTTTCGCCCGTCGTTTTAAGGTACAACGTGGTACAACTACCTACGCAGCTCGAACTCGTCTTTTCTGATTGCTTATTCGTTAATTACGAACACGAGTCAATCCGGTGCGCTAAATCGATCGAATCGAATCAAACTTGACTCGATGACTCTGTATTATGCTGCGGCGCTGGCGAGTTGCGTTTTTATCGGATCGGATCATATGTTCATGGATCATGTGTGTAGCACATTTCTCAATACAAGTTGAGAAGACAGTGCCCTATATATAAGTAGACTATAGCCTGACGGGATGGTGCTACAAACGCCTCGGCGGCGTAAAAAACGAGGCAACTGAGTGAAAAAATGTGATGACGCTTCGGTGGCACAATTGGTAGTGCGCCTGTGTTGGCCCTGAGAGCCGTTGGAGACACAGGTTCAAATCCTGCCCGAGGCCTGCAATCTTCCAATTTTCGTTTCTAGTAAAAATATTTGGTTCAGATCAATTCGAATCCGCAATGAACTCGAATTATTTGAGTTGAAAAAGAACCATTCATCACATCGCTAGGTCCTTGTCCTGTAACAGGACTGGACAGCAATGTGCCATTCTCGGAAACGTTCTCCGTTTTGTATGGAGCGAGAACGTTCTCGAGAACATTTCCCATACAAAACTGAGAACGTTTCCGAGAATTCCCGAGAATGGCACAACTCTTCCTGTTGATTGCCCTCCTTACGTTGCGCATGAGGTAACAGCCAGCTATTTCGAGGAAGTAGTCGGGTCTCGCGAGCAGAAGCTCCCCGTTCATGTCGCGGGCCTCCTTCAGCGCCATAAGACTCTTCTTAAACTCCAGTATACTGCTTTTGTATCTGTGGAAATGAATCCTCCAGTTACAAGCTTTATGCAACCTGCAATAGGTGTGTAAGTAGTCCGTTTCAAAATTTACAATTATTTTTAAGCCAGGCAGCCTGATGCAGAATCCAGACACCGGTTTCGCGGGGGCAAATCTGTACTGACTTTTAATAGTGCGAAGACACATTAAACTAATTTTATTAGTTGATATCGATAAAAATGACGTACTACCGTTGTGTAATTTCAAGAATTTGAATGAAGAAGAAAATTACATACACAAAAATAAACATTTTGAGGAATTAACTTCTTTAATATTTAATATAATTTTCATAATATACAATCGACATTGTTTCCACATTTTCAGACTTTAATCTTCGTCGCATGGGCGACAATATCCATTTTAGCCAACTAAACGACCTTTCTAGGTCAACTGTAGTAATTTGAGCAAATTCAAACAATTTAAAGTATTGATGAATTTTTGCTATACGACTCAGTTCTATGATTATATAAATGAAAGAGATTTGCACATAGTTAAATGTATTCAAATTTAGCCATTAGTTTAGTTATGATAAAGATGGTTAAAAATTGCTTTTCATCGATGTCGATAAACTTAGTAGATTTTTAATTAATCACTAGCACTTGTACATTTTTGCCTCCGCGGATCCGGTGTATGAGAATTACAAATAGACATGAGCAGCAAAGTTACTTACTGAGTTGGACGAGGTTTTCTCATGGCATAATGTCTCTTCACTTTATTCATGTGGACCTTTAAACAACCAAACATTTAAGTGCTGCGATGGTATAAGCTAAGCTATCATAACCTGACTTCTACATTGATCTAGGATTCGACCTAGGATTTCGAAATTCAACGAATGCATGCATTTGGGATTCGAATCATCTTTTACCTGCAGGTAAAAGATGATTCGAATCCCAAACACACAAAAAGAGAGTAATCATTCGCTTCCACAGTTAATCACGGTTGAAGAACCAGAAACAGAAGTCGAAACGGACTCCAGATTGAGGAGCCGAAAACAAGCTGAACAGACTGATCATGGACCTGTTTAACATTTTTAGGGTTCCGTACTTCAAAAAGAAAAAACGCACCCCTTATATTGTTGTCTGTTTGGCCGTCTGTCAAGACCCTTTATCTCGGGAACGCGTGGAGGTATCGATTGGAAATTAAAACCATATACTCGGGTCCATAACTTCTAAGTTAACGTGAAAAAAGATACGGCTGTTTCTGCCGCAAAAAACGTAAACTTCGACACTCTCAAGGAAACAAAAATTCCAAGGGTACTTTCCGTTGACCAGTTGCACTATATATATATATATACTACAAGTATAGGGAAAAATCTGGAAACTACAAATTTTCAATTAAATCATAAAAAATAGACTTTACTAAGGGAATCAAAATTTATAGGGTACTTTAATATATGTACCTACAAAATTTGTACGGAACCCTCGGTGGGCGAGTCCGACTCGCACTAGTCCGGTTCTTTTTTAATAGATCTCTATTTGCAATAAAAAATCTCTTCAGACCCTGTTTATTAGAAAACAGAGCTGAGAAAAAATATCACTAAATCCATTATGGATCTGGTAAATAGTTGTACTGATATTGAAGGAACATTAGATTGTGCCCTCACTCTCAACTCCTCTCGCATGAGCGCCGCCTGCGGGCGGTGCGTGCGCGCGGCGCGCCACAGCGCGGGCGCGTGCAGCGCGTGCGCCGCGCAGAACGTGGCCGCGCGCAGCGCCACGTGCGCGCGCGTCGCCCCCGCCGGGCACAAGCCCCAAGGGCTGAGGATCGTGCCGCGCGTGAAGCGGAGCATTGGGGAGATATCGTCCTCGGCCGTCAGCATCTGGGATCATCATCATGTATCATTCATTACGCACCAGATGGCACGAGTGGTGGAGTTCCGGTAATAAAGCCAAAGCGGCCCGGGAGGTGCTTCGCGTTTTGTCGACAAACTTTAGGCCGGATTTACATCTGTAAGTAAGTTTTACTTACGTAAGTAGCAGCTACACAGCTATACATTAGACTGAGATAGTCAATCTAATGTATAGCTGCGTCCTTACTTATGTAAGTAGGTAAAACTTACAGGTGTAAATCCGGCCTTATCTCGATCTCGAACCGTAAAAAAATCATGATTTTTCGGAAAGGTCCTCACATACTTTAGAGCAATAGGTAGGTCTTTGTTTTATAACAATCCCAAAGAAAAACGGTTTCCGACAAAAATGTTTTCCTAGAATGATATGTCGTCGAAATTAAACATTCATCAAGTTTTTCAATTCAACGACATAAAATTGGATGGTAAGCATTTTTGTGCGTGGAGAGCGCGCGCTGCGCAGCACGTGACCGCGCGCAGAACCACGTGTGCCGCGTGTGAAGCGACGCATAGGAGATATATCGTTCTCGGCTGTCAGCGTCAGCATCTGGAGACGTTCATCATTACGTCCAATCATCATCAGCCTATATGTCCCACTTCTGGGCACAGGCCTACTCTCATAGACGACAGTGAAGTCCCCACGCTAGCCCACTGCGGATTGGGTGTGTGTGGCTCATTTCAAAAGGCTGGTTTACACGTATTAAGTTGTCAAGCATTTAACAATACAGAAGTATTACACTGTGAGAGTATTGACCTCAATGTCTCCATAAGTGATGTAGATGATGGAGTTCTTGTGCGAGTTGCGCTTGATGATGGAGTCCCCCGGGATGTACAGGATGGTCTCCATGCTGCGCGCCACCTCCGAGAGGAACTCGTACGACAGGTCGCGGAGGAGCCCGCTCTGAATACAAAAGTGTTGAGTTATTATTCGCAAATATGATTCCTCTGTCCACTCAGTCCAGAAGAATTGACGAAAAATTGCACATCACTAGGTTCTACAAGTACCACACAGCTCTACAAAATCTTCGAGTAACTAGTGTTGCGGGTGTCTATGGGCCGCGGTAATCGCTTACCATCAGGCGATTCGTCTGCTCGTTTACCCCCTATGATATAACACGAGCGAGTACCTTCTGTGTAGCCACAAAGTAGATGTCGGTGTACACGCTCTTGGGCAACAGAGGCGGGAAGCTCGGCAGCAGTTGCGTAGCGGATACGGCCTGCTGTTTGTGCCAGTACATCTTGTAGAAGGTCTCCACCCTGTTACGGAGGCTTATGGGAATGCCGGAGCTCGCCTGCACAAAAAAATGAGTGCCGGTGGCCTAACACAAACTAGTGGCTCAACACTTAAAGCTAGTGGTGATCTGTAAACTCCCATCCGATCCACCAGTTGACTCGCGAGGTCGCGAGGTCCACAGCTCAGAGAACCACGATTTTTTGTCTATTCAGTCATTGTTTTTTTTTTTAAATGATGGAGACACGGGGGACAGACTCGCGACGTCTGCAACTTACTGAGCCACTAATATTCAGTAATAGTAATCCAAACGAAGCCATTGTGAAATATTATCATAGGAGTTACATTCTAGGTTTGCTTGTAAGTAGGCAGGTTTAGAAAAAGCAGTATTTTTTTAATTTCGTAATGTCCAAACACATTGAACTAGGTAACTCCATTATTTCCAGGTTGCGTTCCTAAAAACCTTCATAAATACCAAATTCCGTATGACGATCCTGTATCTCATCCTAAATTCTCCCGGTAGCGCATGTGGATGCTGATGACGGACGAGACCCGCCACCATCATGATACTCATCACCAGCAGCAACGGTTACCAAGTCTCGCATAATGATCCTGTATCTCGTCCTGAAGTTCTCCCGGTGGCATGTGGATGCTGATGACGGACGAGAGCCCGCCACCATCAGAATACTCATCACCACCAGCAGCAACGGTTACCAAGTCCCGCATGATAATCCTGTATCGCGTCCTGAAGTTCTCCCGGTGGCGCATGTGGATGCTGATGACGGACGAGAGCGCCGCCACCGTCGCGCCCGCCACCATCAGGACGCCCATCATCATCACCAGCAGGAACAACACACGGTCGAAATCCGACTCCGGGTTTATTGGTGGGCTGCAAAACTTTATTATTAACTGGTCAGGTTTCAAACTTACTCCGTTTCAACCCATTAGGGGTTGAATCTCGAACAATTCTTTCTTAAATACACCTCGACATTTCCTAAAAAAACATACAGGCACTACGGCTCAACAACCCAAAAAGTATCTTGGCTTCCGACACGAGATCGCCAGCCTTCCCTGTTCTTTGTCACCTCACGCAAATCGGACTTTTTGGAGGGCACTTAGGTATCCTAAAGAAAATGTGTTTTAAATTTCATTCTGTTATCTACAGTGCAGTGTATTAAGGTGTTATATTATCTGCCAGGGCCTTATTGAATGGAACTGTTTTTTTTTGCAACTTACAAGTCTTACTCACTTTTGTAAAAATTGGACCAGGGGGGAGCCGTAACGTTCCCTGGGATCGAACCAGGTCGCTTTGCCCGAACCACCTTGAGAGGGTCGGATTAGGTGGGGGCCGTAGCGCCTGGGATCGAACCAGGTCGCTTGGCCCGGACCATCTTGAGAGGGTCGGACTAGGTGGGGGCCGGTGCGCCTGCAATCGAACCAGATCGCTTGGCCCGGACCACCTTGAAGTTTCGCAGATTGCTCAAAGTGAATGAAACTGTTAGAACGTATAGATAGAACATGGACGGATAATATTCAACTTACCCAATTGGAATGAATATCTTATTAACGAGGTACAATGCATTATAGAAATAAGAGGTATTTCGTGACTTGGCTTGTAATTCGGGCAAGAAAACGAGCCGCTTGGCGGCTTGTAGCATGCGGCGCTGCGGCACAAGGTAGGGTGCCACACCCACCGTCATCTGCAAGATTAATGCAATCTAGTCATCCTGCAACTTCACCGCATGTTGGCACTGTAGTACAGTCAACTACAAAGAGATGTATCCATGTTAATCTTACAAAATGATCGAAGTTCGTGACATTTGCAGTAGCCAAACCTTACATTATCAATATCATCGTCACGTTTAAAGTTTAAAGTGCAATTATGTATTCCACAATGTTTCCTCGGAATGTACACTAACAAGCCTCTTTTATTACCTATCTATATATTATGTCAAATAAAAGCAAACTGCTAATGATCCAAAAAATGTAACCAATATTTTTAAATTTAGAACAAGATCCAAGCAAAGCCATTGGAAATTAAAAAAACGCATAATTTCTTCATTATTTTCTACTGGCATTATTTGAAAATAAATGGGATGCATCATCATCCTTAAAACATAACTTGTAAAAAAAAAAGCAAGTCTCGCAACCTCTACTACTTACCGCAAAAAGTCCTGAGATAAAATATAAAACCAAGTTATGACCTTTTTGTGAATGTGTCAGTGACAAAACTAAGTAACTTTGATGGTCAAATAATAGTTCTTAAACTACAAGTTCTAGTCTAAAATAATAGACACGTATTTTTTTTTAGCTGCCCAATCTCAACCTATTGGGACAAACTGACCTCCAAAGTACTGAAAAGTGACTAAACCCTCCAACTTCTACAGATAAAAAATTCAAGCAAGTTGCTAGTTAATTACTTTTTTCTACTCCTGTACTGTTATCTGTCTTTTACTTGGTCACGAACACTAATATAAGAACATATATAATATGAGTTCAGAGAAGTCTATACTCTATTCCCCATAACAGCACTAGTGTCGTTATAGCCACTTTACGTTATTGCTAGCAACCACAGACTTCTAAATCTAGGTTAAACTGAGGTCAAGGATTAAACGCTCAATTTTAACTTTACGGTAAAAATGCACAACTACCAACTTAACAAACAATTAAAATCCTACGGCTTTTAAGAAAAACAAAACTTTCTGAACTAAATTCATTGATGCCAACATAAAAACAAAAGTATTTTTAATATATTCACTGCGTGTCAACTTCATTTAAAAAATAAAAAGTTTACCATAGACACATACTGACAGTCATACGTCATATTTGCCTTCTTTGCAGGTTATGCCTTGTTTGTATTTTATAATTTTAAAACCTGTCGTAGAAAAAGTATTGTATGCAACGTTGTATAATTAAGTCAAAAAACGCTCATTGCGTCTCTATTTGCGATACTCGCCGCATTCGCGGCTCGTATCGCAACTCACGCAATTCGCATTTTTTGAACCTTCTTATACAACTGTTGCATAAAATACTATTATGCCACACCTGGCCATAAAGTGACTTTTTCCCTTTTTCCGCACGCTGCGCGTACGGAAAAAGCCGCTTTCTGCCCAAGTGTAGACATAAAATGATGTACACAACACGGGAGGTAATACCTAAAGAAAGCCCTCGATCGCATATTTACGTCCCTCGCTTGCAGCTCGGGCCGCAAACTTCTGCGATCTCAGCCTTTCTTTGTATTACCACCCTAGTTGTGTAATGTACTATTGTTTGACGTCAAAAGTGTAATTCAGTGATGGAAAACATAAATTTTCAAAAGTAATAAAATTCAGGTTAAAATCGTGGAGGATAGATAGGGGTCGCGAAATATTTTCACATACAAACGGGGGTCGTGCATGAAATAGTTTGAAAAACACTAAAATACCATTATTATCAGATTCTCAAATCTGAACGGACACTGAAGTTCACGGCGTCCAAAGTAGGTCATCGTCACTTCTTTTTAGCACGACAAGTCACACACAACCAGGACACTTTCCTTCAGCCTCGATATTTATTTCTGTTAACACCTCCTACTGGTAGCACAGATTACAGATTATAAGATGGTAAACCGTACTGGTTCGATCATGATCCAGGAGTAAGAGCAGACGATGCGCAGCAGAAGCGTATAGTACATGTACTTGAGGGCTGTCACGAGCAGGCTGCTATTCATGCTGTTGCTGTCCGCTGCCCCTTCATGTACAAAAAAAAACAGTTTGGTTCACGTAAATGATCTTAATGTAAAACTATCATAGTTTTGTAAGACACAAATTGTTACTAACATTTAATTTTTACATTTTTATTTTAGTTTACATGGATCTATTTCGTCTGAAATAAAAGATTTTTTTTTATTACAGATTTGCTCGAGCATGGAATAGTACGGGTAACTCTACTTTTACCAAAGTATTAAAAGTAGTTTAGGAGCGAGCGATTACGTATTTGAGGTCGATGCGCAGGGCTGCTATCTGTTGGTTTTTGCGCATCCGAACACACTGCAGTAGGTAACACGTTTACGATACATCTCACGAGAGCGAGCGAACCTGGCGACGATACGATCCCGACAGGAGCATTGCTACGTATTCCTAAAGGTCTCTGCCCATTACACCGTATCTTACCATGACCGTACTATGAACGTTTCAGGCAAAATAAACATTCTTTGTATTGAAAAAAGTATGAGACTATGCCCTCAAAATTTTAAGTGGGCTCGATACATTCGATTAATTTGTCTCCACAGACAAAAGACGTGTACCTATGTGCATGTAATACGTAATATGTGTACGGCCCCTCTGGTAAAACAAACTTACAGATGAATCGTAAAGGACGGTGCACACGAATGAAGTAACAGATGATTTTGCAATGAGCCGGGTGCGGTAAAGGCAGGTAGTAGACATACGATACCGCGTCCATCAGGAAACTCACTGGAATCACCATATGAAAAGTCAAACTCAAATTCATTTACTAAGCGAAACGCTTCAAAGCCCTCGTGCACATAATGCCGCATTCCCAAAATACCAGATATTTCAAAATACCAGATTCTTGACATATCAGATTCTCCGTATACCAGATTCCCAAAATAATACATTCAACAATAGCACATTACACAACTAGGGTGGTAATGCAAAGCCCTCGATCGCATATTTACGACCCTCGCTTGCAGCTCGGGCCGCAAACTTCTGCGATCTCGGCCTTTCTTTATTACCTCCCGTGTTGTGTACATCATTTTATGTCTACACTTGGCCAGGAAGCGGCATTTTCCGTACGCGCAGCGTGCGGAAAAAGCCACTTTATGGCCAAGTGTGGCATAATAGTACATTGTGTATCAAGGGCGGTAGGTAAGGAATTACAAACGAGTGTTTGTTACAAGGCCGAGGCGAAGCCGAGGGCTTTAATAACACGAGTTTGTAATTCCTTTACCGCCCGTGGCACACACAATGTTTTTCATCACACTTGTGAGGAAATCTAATTAAAATTAACCTTACTTAACCTAAATAAAATTGTAAAACTGACAGTGACATTAGTGACATATCCATAGACAATGCGCAACGTTCGGAAACCATAGCGGTACAGACCAAAAACGGTTGATTTTATAATTGCAAAATACTGAAATACACTATTGAAACATTTAATTAATGTTACAGAAATATGTGTTTACATGTATTTGCAATACCAGTTCTCTTTAAATAACTATTTCAGTGATAAAAGTTAAAAAAGTAAGTTGGCGTTTCCTTTGAACATGACAAATAAGAGTAAAACAGAACCAGCGTTTCAAATTTAAAAAGAAAACCATTACGCCCTAGGGCGTAATAGCTCATTTACGGCCCGCAAAACCTACGTGTAATGCACCATTTTCGAGCAAGTGTGATGAAAAAACATTTGGATCCTCGAGTAACCTACGATTTTGTACTCTAGTCACTTTTCAATCTCTCGTTTTTCAAAGTGTGGGTCGCGACCCCCTGGGGGGTCGCCGAGCCTCTAGAAGGGGGTCGCGAGGGTCCAGAAACCTCAGGCAAAAAGGAAAAAAAGCACATAAGTGTAACAGAATAAAATTCATGTTAGAAATCGTGGAGGATAGGGGGTCGCGAAATATGTTCACATACAAAAGGGGTCGTGCCATGAAATAGTTTGAAAAACACGTGTAACGGGAATGTAATGCCTTGATCACACGTACCGAGCAAACGGGCGAGACAGTGCCCTCGGCCGAGTACTCGGTTCGTGTGAACGGTGTGCTCGGCCCAGTACGGGAAGAAACGTACTGGGCCGAGTACTGTCTCGCCCGTTTACTCGGTACGTGTGATCAAGGCATAAGTAAGACTGATAAGATAAATCGACAATCTGGTATTTTGAAAAATCTGGTATATTGCTATATGGCTATTTTGGGCATGAGCGCTTCAAAGCAAGGTGGAGGAGAAGAGGCCCCGCGGCCGGTCTCCCAGCCGTTGGTGTGACCAAGTAACGACGATCCCTGGTTTTCCTGTTGCAACCTCCTTAAGGACAGCCGAGAACCGATCTATATGGAGAAAGTTAGTACATGAAGCCACGAGAAGCTTTCAGGGACACGACCTTCAGAATTGCAGAAGAAGAAGGAATCCGATAAATCGGGAATCTGGTATTTTGATAAATTTGGTATTCTAGGAATGTACCTAGTATTTTGAGCACTAGGGATCGCCGCCGGGTGGTAACGCGACTTACAATTTTTAAATATAGGATTTTTTAATTTACAGAGAAAGATAAAAAAAACCTGTTGACATATCCGGATGCAAAGCTCCAAAATCCGGGGTTTTCCTCCTCTTGTCACTAGAGTTTAGAGATGACAACCCTACCTTTCATAGACGTCGTGAGGGGATCCCCGCGGTACTGACACTGCCGCGCCGCTTCGACGGCGGCACTAGCCACGACGACCGCATACCACGCGCTGTACGCCGCGTCCGTGCTTCAAACGTCTCTATCTCTTCGACAATACCTTTCATAGACGTCGTGAGGGGATCCCCGCGGTACTGTCGCGCCGCGGTGGCGGCGACACTAGCCACGACGACCGCATACCACGCGCTGTACGCCGCGTTAGCGCTTCAAACGTCTCAATCTCTTCTACAATACCTTTCATAGATGTCGTGAGGGGATCCCCGCGGTACTGCCGCGCCGCGGTGGCAGCGACACTAGCCACGACGACCGCATACCACGCGCTGTACGCCGCGTCAGCGCTTCAAACGTCTCTATCTCTTCTACAATACCTTTCATAGACGTCGCGAGGGGATCCCCGCGGTACTGCCGCGCCGCGGTGGCAGCGACACTAGCCACGACGACCGCATACCACGCGCTGTACGCCGCGTTAGCGCTTCAAACGTCTCAATCTCTTCTACAATACCTTTCATAGATGTCGTGAGGGGATCCCCGCGGTACTGCCGCGCCGCGGTGGCAGCGACACTAGCCACGACGACCGCATACCACGCGCTGTACGCCGCGTCAGCGCTTCAAACGTCTCTATCTCTTCTACAATACCTTTCATAGACGTCGCGAGGGGATCCCCGCGGTACTGCCGCGCCGCGGTGGCAGCGACACTAGCCACGACGACCGCATACCACGCGCCGTACGCCGCGTCAACGCTTCAAACGTCTCTATCTCTTCTACAATACCTTTCATAGACGTCGCGAGGGGATCCCCGCGGTACTGCCGCGCCGCGGTGGCAGCGACACTAGCCACGACGACCGCATACCACGCGCTGTACGCCGCGTCAACGCTTCAAACGTCTCTATCTCTTCTACAATACCTTTCATAGACGTCGTGAGGGGATCCCCGCGGTACTGACGCGCCGCTTTGGCGGCGGCACTAGCCACGACGACCGCATACCACGCGCTGTACGCCGCTTCCGTGCTTCAAACGTCTCTATCTCTTCGACAATACCTTTCATAGATGTCGTGAGGGGATCCCCGCGGTACTGTCGCGCCGCGGTGGCGGCGACACTAGCCACGACGACCGCATACCACGCGCTGTACGCCGCGTCAACGCTTCAAACGTCTCTATCTCTTCTACAATACCTTTCATAGACGTCGTGAGGGGATCCCCGCGGTACTGCCGCGCCGCGGTGGCAGCGACACTAGCCACGACGACCGCATACCACGCGCTGTACGCCGCGTCAGCGCTTCAAACGTCTCTATCTCTTCTACAATACCTTTCATAGACGTCGCGAGGGGATCCCCGCGGTACTGCCGCGCCGCGGTGGCAGCGACACTAGCCACGACGACCGCATACCACGCGCTGTACGCCGCGTTAGCGCTTCAAACGTCTCAATCTCTTCTACAATACCTTTCATAGATGTCGTGAGGGGATCCCCGCGGTACTGCCGCGCCGCGGTGGCAGCGACACTAGCCACGACGACCGCATACCACGCGCTGTACGCCGCGTCAGCGCTTCAAACGTCTCTATCTCTTCTACAATACCTTTCATAGACGTCGCGAGGGGATCCCCGCGGTACTGCCGCGCCGCGGTGGCAGCGACACTAGCCACGACGACCGCATACCACGCGCCGTACGCCGCGTCAACGCTTCAAACGTCTCTATCTCTTCTACAATACCTTTCATAGACGTCGCGAGGGGATCCCCGCGGTACTGCCGCGCCGCGGTGGCAGCGACACTAGCCACGACGACCGCATACCACGCGCTGTACGCCGCGTCAACGCTTCAAACGTCTCTATCTCTTCTACAATACCTTTCATAGACGTCGTGAGGGGATCCCCGCGGTACTGACGCGCCGCTTTGGCGGCGGCACTAGCCACGACGACCGCATACCACGCGCTGTACGCCGCTTCCGTGCTTCAAACGTCTCTATCTCTTCGACAATACCTTTCATAGATGTCGTGAGGGGATCCCCGCGGTACTGTCGCGCCGCGGTGGCGGCGACACTAGCCACGACGACCGCGTACCACGCGCTGTACACTGCGTCCGCGTTCCAAAGGTTTTTTTTCTAGTAAATATACGGTAAGAGTACTGCCACCGGCAATAATGTACAAACGAAGCCACTGTTAACTGACCATCCTGACTTTAACCCGTTGCAATGAAGTTGACATTCATTTCCAAATGCTCAGTTAACAGTGTGTTCGATTGTATAATGGAACAGGCCTTGCAAAATATCTAACCAGGGGCGTATTTACCCTAGGGCCATCCGCATCCGGGCCATGGCCCGGTGCGTCAATTCGCCAACGGCGGCGTTACCGCCCCTGGCGAAATATAAGGCGAAGAATGGATTGACATCAAAAACATTAAGGTCAATGTGGCTAATTCCGTCTGGTGGGGCAATTCCGTACAGCGGCTTTTGCGGCCAAACAAACGATAGTATGCACTTGATGACTCGACTGGCACAGGAGCGAAACTTTTCACACTAACTGACGAAATTAGAAGTTTGTTAGAAAGATAGTTAAGCCGTAAGCCGTAAAAACTGCTGTACGGAATTGCCCCACCAGACGGAATTAGCCACATTGACCTTACATGTAAAAAGATGGAAGTCTCGCAACGCAGTTCTTTTACAACAAAAAAGTTTTGAGATGTAATGTTCAACCAAGTCAGTACCGGGGGTGGTGTCCACGGAACTCGATTCCCACCGACTTGCCTATTATTTAACCGTGGAGGAACATTTAATACTTCTCAAATAAAGAATCCTCCCTCCACGTGTAAATAATAGGCAAGTCGGTGGGAATCGAGTTCTGTGGTAACAAATGCTACGGGGCCCGCGCATTGAGGGGCCCCGCGCCCACTCGCAAAAGGGGGACCCCCCCCCCCCCTCCCTCGTTATGTAATTCGTAGCGCCTCTTTGAAGAAATGCTATAAGCCCCGCGCTGGCTTAACCCGGCACTGTCTGACAGTGTTAACGATCTCTTTCAAAACGGAATTACGAATGTATGCGGCCGACCTACTACGTTTGAATTTCCGTTTCGAATAACTGTTCCGGAATATCGATCCGGAAAACTTCTATAAGGTAGGTAAGGGTAAGGGTCCTAGTGCTCGACACACTAATGCGCAATATTACCTCACCTCTATTGCTAATGATATAGTATTTTATACAACAGTTGCATAAGTAGGTTCAAAAAATGCGAATGGCGTGAGTTGCGATCGCAAATAGAGACGCCATGAGCGTTTTTGACTGAATTATACAACGTTGCATACAATACTTTTTCAACGACTAGGTTTTAAAATATAAAATACAAAATTAAACATAGCGCGCAAACAAGGCAAATATGACATATGACTGACAATATAATAAGTACGTGTATTTATGGTAAACTTTTGTTTTTAATTTGACGTATACTCGCTAGTGACACGCAGTGACGATACCTATTAAAAATATTTTTAGGGTTCCGTAGCCAAAATGGCGAAAACGGAACCCTTATAGTTTCGTCATGTCCGTCCGTCCGTCTGTCCGTCTGTCCGTATGTCACAGGCATTTTACTCAAAAACTACACGATGGATATTGATGAAATTTGGAATATAGGTGTCTTGTATGGGCCGCTACATAGTTTGGTGGTTAAAGAAATAATAAAAATAATTTTAGGGGGGGCACTCCATACATGTTAAAGAAGCTAAAAAAGTATAAATACATGCATAATATAATAGAGAAACACCGTGCGAAGGCGGGACGGGTCGCTAGTAGAAAATACGAATAAATGACCTCACAGGTTGTTATGGTCAAATTTTCTTCTTATTTTAAAATCTTATCGTTTTAAAATCGTTGAAGGCAAGAAAATAAGTGAATCTGGATTTCTTTGGGATCAGTTTTGGAAGCTGAATTAGATAATTTGTGAAATATAATTTATTGTTACTACAGGAAACTACTCTATTGTGCTAGCTGTGCAGGAACGCTCAAGGTCTCTGCTCACTACATCGTATATACCATGACCGTACTATGAACGTATCAGACATGGTATGATAAATGCCAGTCGGTGATGGTTTGGAAAAAAAAATTTCAGCAAATATCAACGTGTGGTACATAGTTCGACAGCTCTTTACAAACCACTATAAGGTTTCAAAATAATGTTTTTGATTAAGTGAATATATTTGGAAATAATCGCTCCGAAAGTTGTGTAAATTGTGTCCCCCCCCCCCTTTATCTTCTAAACCGTTTGTCCGAAAAATATGAAAAAAATCACGAAGGTAACGCTTAATTAATACTTTCAACGAAAATTATTTTCAACAAGATCGGATTAACCGTTTTTGAGTTATTGCCGATAAACTGCGCTTATCAACAAAAGGACGTAATTGCTATGAAGATACGCTCTTTTGTTGTTGTACTTTTTTTACATCGTATTTTTTACCTTATAGTTACGGCTATGGAACCCTACACTGAGCATGGTCCGACATGCTCTTGGCCAGTTATTTTTTGTTGGCATCAAAGAATTTAGTTCGGAAAAGTTTGTTTTTCTTAAAAACTGCAGGAATTTGTTTGTCTGTTAAGTTGGTAGTTGTGTATTTTTATTGTAAACTAGCGACCCGCCCCGGCTTCGCACGGTGTTTCTCTATTATATTACGCATGTATTATACATAAACCTTCCTCTTCAATCACTCTATCTATTAAAAAACCGCATCAAAATCCGTTGCGTAGTTTTAAAGATTTAAGCATACATAGGGATATAGGGACAGAGAAAGCGACTTTGTTTTATACTATGTAGTGATGTTCAGGACTTTTTAAGGCATTATCCTTTTAAATAGGTTAGGCTAGGTTTGTTTTATAACAATCCTGAAAAAATGATGAATTCTGAATGATTCGACCAAAAAAGTTTCTGCAAGACAATAGTGAACCACCTGCCACACCAGAGGAGTCACCAGTGCATTGCCTGCCTTTCAGGTGGGAGTACGCTCTTATCCTGATAAGAGCTTGAATTCTATTCACCTGTGTCGAGCACCCGGACATCTAACTTGTCTAAATCCATATTGGCACCTGTATGTCGACCTCTAGGATGGCGTTGACGAGCATGGCTAGAACCATCAGGCTGAACAACGAGTTGAGGAAGCCGTTCTGCGACAGCGCGCAGATCTCCTTCTGCACGAACTCCCGGGTCCACCACGCCCGGTATTCCGGCTTCGGAAATAAGTTTCATATTGAAATATGTACAACGGGGAGTGTTCTGAGAAACTTTTCGGGCTGTATAGCTTGGTTACCCAAATTTTTATTTTCCCATTATTTTTATTTCCAATCGCTTTTTCCCCATTTACTTTATTCCCCATCATGTGTTACCAATCGAATATTTCCCCAACTACTTTATTTTCTGCTTGGTCTTTTCGCTGAAAAACATTTTACCCGGGCTGTTTTTTCCCCGATCCAAATTATTCATAAATTCACCACTTATTTCATTAAAAAATGTATAAACGGGTGGATTTTCATCCGCGGCATTTGTATGCCATAGGTACATTTATATTGGCATACAAATGTAGCGGACAAAAATTCAGCCAAACATCATCTATTCTTTTACATTAAAGAAACATTTTTGTCTCTTTATTGGTTTAATGCGGGTAATTTACACCACATTTCTATGTTACATATATAGATACAAGAAATCAAAGTACATAGAAAAATTAAATGGCACTCGCCTGTGTACAGACCGGGAATCGAACCTGGAAATCCAGAGGTACCAGGTTCGATTCCCGGTCTGTACACAGGCGAGTGCCAGTTAATTTTTCTATGTACTTTGATTTCTTGTATCTATATATGTATCATCTATTCTGTTTCTGTAAAACTTATTTTCAAATATATGGCGACACCTACTTCATAATAACGGGTGTAGTCTTCATCCGGATAGAAAAACTGTTTTTTTCTTCTTCTTAATATTCCTTTAAACTTCTCCATATTATAATCGTATCTTAGTTTCTCAATTTATTTCCATTACAATTCAGAATAGTCTATAATAGGAACTTTGCTTTCAATAATCTATTGTTTCCATACAAATGTCAGATATGTTTTGATGAGGCTATCAACAAATGTATCCTAAGGAGTTTATCACGTGGCATTGACCTCAGGCATTGACACCTTTGCCCATAGAGAAATTTAATGGTAATATACGTACTTTTCGGTTTTACTGGCTTTTGCATGCAACTTCATCCGCATAGAATCGTAGATTCCCAAGATTTAGCCGGACGAAGCCTCGCTCACAGATAACTGAAGCAACTGTAGTACCTAAAGCAGTCGCTTTACGCAGGTCGATGTGTGCGTGCTGCTAATACGAGTAATTACAAAGCGACCGGCTTACTAAAGGTACTTCATTTATCTGTTAGCTAATGGTACGTTCGGGTATTTATTTTAAGGTCCATGAATAATGATGAATGTAGTATTCATTATACACTCCCATAAAAATATCTATTCCCAGACCTCAAATTATCTAGATGCCGAATTTCATCACTTTCGCTCCATTAAGCGTAGAGGTATAGGCAGACAGACAGTTATTTTCGCGTATAGGTTAGGCCCGGGGGCCGTAGTTTGGAGATCCTTGGCCTACGGCGGCCATTTGTTGCTTACAATACTGAAGACCTGCACGGTCAGGCTAACAATATACTGAAGACTGAACAAGAAACTCCACCTCAGGCTTTTTTGAAATTCCAGTAACAAAAATCAAATTCGAGTCAGATTTCAAAATAGAAAACAAAGAATAAAAATACTGATATGTTTATAAACTTTATTACAGGTATAAACCTAGAGGATAGCTATAACATTTATTACAATAGGGATGACGATTGGGTTGAAAATATATCATTATAATTTAGTCCTTCAGTTTGATTATGGAAAAATATGGGACACGTTTTTTGGTTTATCAAATTATTAAAAATCGACAAAGGTATAGATATTGGTCCGATTTCTCGACCATGTGCTCTGGGTCGGATGGTCACGTCACTCCTAGGTAAAAATTGTACCACAGTGACGTCACTCGAAACTTCTAAGCACTGTATCCTCGTCATTTTTTGTTTGTCAAACAAAAGAAAAAATACGTGTACAATATTTTTACCCGACTGCAGCGAAGCCCAAAGGAGGTTTATGTGTTTGACCTGTATGTATGTCCGTTCCTGTGTCCGCTCGTAACTACTCAACGGCACATCCGATTTTGATAAATGATACATCATTAGATTCGTCTTGATGGCGCGAGTGTCACTGGGTATGAAGTTCGTTAAAATAAACAAAATGGCGGATTTTATGCAGTTTCAAAGTGCACCGCGGTCGGGTTTTGACGTGACAACGTCTTATAAATTGGTTTGCCGGGTGACACTTCAAGAAACTGCTTTACGCTCCGCTCACGTTATGCGCTCACAATGAGAGCGAGTGAGAGGCACGCGTCCCTTTTTTTTTTAGTAAAAATGTGGTTATTTAATAATCTAACTGAGGGACTAAACAATTTTTTTTAGTCGTCTAGTCTAGTTATTGGTTATACCATTGGGCCCTATGCTATCTGATTTACTCCAATGGACGGGCAGTCTAATGACTGCACTGTCTATTATCAACAATCAAAATTAAAACTTTTATTCGCTCATTTTTTTTGGATTTTTAAGCAATTTTAAGACTTTTCATGTTTTTTTGCGCAGAAAATGTATAAAGCTATGAAATAAAACAATGTTGTTATGGTACATTACACAACTAGGGTGGTAAAACAAAGAAAGGCCGACATCGCAGATGTTTGCGGCCCGAGCTGCAAGCGAGGGACGTAAATATGCGATCGAGGGCTTTCTTTATTACCTCCCGTGTTGTGTACATCATTTTATGTCTACACTTGGCCAGAAAGCGGCTTTAACCGCACGCTTTTACCGTACGCGTAGCGTGCGGTAAAAGCCACTTTATAGCCAGGTGTGGCATAAAACAAAGAAAGGCCAAGATCGCAGATGTTTGCGGCCCGAGTTGCAAGCGAGAGACGTAAATATGCAATCGAGGGCTTTCTTTATTACCTCCTGTATTGTGTACATAATTTTATGTCTACACTTGGCTAGAAAGTGGCTTTTTCCGTACGCGTAGCGTGCGGTAAAAGCCACTTTATGACCAGGTGTGGCATTATAGTTATTTATGTGAGTGGGGCATGAGAGGCATTAATACACGAGTGTTTTTATGAAAAGAGCCGAAGGCGAGTTTCATAATAAGATCACACAAGTGTTTTAATGCCTAATTATGTACAGTTGCATACATAACTTTAGCTACATGCATATGCATATCATAAGATTTCTACAATATGTACAAATATGGCCTGCATTTTCAAGTGGTCCTATTAACATATTTGTAGGCAAGTATAAAACCTAAGTTTGAATAAAACATAAATAATAAGAAGTTAAAACTTTATTTATTTTAGTTTACTGTATTTTATTTTTTAGCTTCACTTTGTACGGTGCAATAAGAAAATTAAATTATTGGTTATCGATACTTTAATGTAAACATTAAGATAGAGTGTGTTTTAAATATTAAGATGCAACCACAGGTACGGGTTTCTTCATATAGGCTATTTGCTTATCGTTCCTGAACATATTGTAGGAAAATTATGATATGACAAAAATATTTGTACTCTTACGCCCCTTAAATAATTGTCATTTAAAAAAATTGTCACTTCATCCATATATTCATTATGTCGCGTGGTACAACCCAACAACCTTAAAATAAATAGCAAGACAGAGCCCCACCAAAAAAGAACTGAAGCATGTCTAATAAGCCGGCTACCTATGTGTGCGTGCTGCTCGCAATACGAAAAAACTAATTGATGTGTTCGTGCGGATCGTAAGTACAAGCAGCGGGCTTATAAAACAGGGCTTCAGTGCTTTCAGCTTCAGCTCCGTCCGCCTATTCATTTTGAGGCCCTTGGTACAACCTAATGGTCTTAAATATACACGGTATTTCACTTGTCAATATAATAAAAAAATAGACTTTGGAACTCCACATTAATATAGTTTAGTGCTCAGATTGTTCATAATGTTATTAAGTTAACGTCTCCGGTAAACATCATTTCTTCTCACCACACTTTTGCTACATCCAGTACGAGTAATGCACTCTCCCTTCATTCTTCATTTTATCCTGCAACAATAAAGATTGAATCATGTGTAATACTGCACTACTACATTCCAGGGAACTTGTATTTTAACCGTAATATTTAGAAAGCAATTTGGTTTCTCTAACTCGAGCATGTGCCAAGCTGCCGTCATGACTAAGACAATGATATTTGCACCCCTTCAAAGATTACCTATGTTTCTTTTTTCTACTTAATCAAACTCAAACTCAAACTCATTTATTTCTGTAAGTAGGCCTCAAGGGCTCTTTTACATGTCTGATTCTTTTCTTTTGGCGCTTCGGTAGATGACCTTCTGGTGAGAAGAAGCGCCTGAAGAAACTCACCAGTTTCTCTTTTAAAAACAACATTACAACAATTGTGACATTATTACATAAGATGACAATATTTATAAAATGCAACAAGCAAATAACTGGGCACAGTTTTTTTTACATTTTACCGAGAGACATATATAATCTCCGGATCCATTACATTAC
Organism: Eudemis profundana; assembly: GCA_947034925.1. Taxonomy (NCBI): domain Eukaryota; kingdom Metazoa; phylum Arthropoda; class Insecta; order Lepidoptera; family Tortricidae; genus Eudemis; species Eudemis profundana. The sequence goes on from OX344799.1 coordinate 2,706,874, forward strand.
AAAACTTAAAACTACATTTATAGAGATGTAAAGGGTCTCTAGGCGTCAAAACACGATAAAAAATATAGAAAATAGGCAAACATAGACTAAAATTAATGGAGATGTAAGGAGTCTCCGTTGTCAAAACATTATGTTTTGGAGGTGTAAAGGAACTCCAAACGTCGATAATAAAAATCTTAACTGTCATAATGTCAAAGATGAATACAGAATTTGATTTTCTTACAATAATTCTCACTAATGTCAATCAAGCTAAGTAGACTGAAACCATTCTTACCAGAACGGATTCTTGTTTTTTCAACACAGCGTGGCATGTTGGAAACAACAGTTACAACAGAACAATACGGCTGCAGTTTCTATATTGCTCATATAATTATTTATCTCCATATAAAAAGCATAAAACAGAACCCAGAATACCAGATATTTCAAATACCAGATTCTCCGTATACCAGATTCCCAAAATAATATTTCCAACAAAATCATTTACAGCCTTGAGTAACCTACGATTTTATAATCTAGTGCAGCGGTCGGCAACCTTTTAGCAGCCAAGGGCCACATAGTAGCTAACGAAATTGCCGCGGGCCGCATTTTGTTAATTTGAATAATATACGATCCTGAATATAACGACCCTCACATACAAAATAGCCAGGGAGACTCGCGGGCCGCAAGTGAGCGGTTAGCAGGCCGCAGGTTGCCGACCGCTGATCTATTATAACGGGAATGTGGTAAAACAGGAATCTGATAAATCGGGATCTGGTATTTTGAAAAATCTGATATTTTAGGAATGCGGTATTTTAGCCATGGGCAAAAAAACAACGTACTAAGCCTTTTGTTTGAAAATCGCTCCAGTGATGGTCCCGTGGCGCTGTATCAAACACTGTTTCGTATCAGTCTCCAAGCAGACGGTGGGCGGTTTCAGGTTCGGCTGTATCTTGCACGCCTGCTCCGAAATCGCCACAATGATCCCCGCCGAGTCGACGTGGGCAGACCCCTTTGAAGCCAGACATAGCCCTTGGTGGTCAGCCACTAAGCAACCGTTGACATTCGGAGTGGATATTATCTCTTCGATTACTCGGTCTAGTTCCTTCTCCATGTTTAGCGGTTCAAATTGATAAATACAGAATGATTCGAATAATGTAACAACATATGAACAACATACACAAGTCGAAATCGAATATCGATGTGTCAATGTGACAACTGTTTTTTTTATTTTTGTCTATTCGGGCAGACTAAGACAGACGGGTCCGGTTAATGCCCGGCCCCGTATTGTACAGCCCGATAATTGGCAACCCCAAAAATGGTCGCGGATTATCGGGCCGGGCTTTATCACCCTGTGCAAAACGTGGCTTCCAATTATCGCCCTGAACCAAACTTGTTCAGCCCAATAAAGCACGGCCAAATAATGCCCAGCCCGATAATGCGCAACCAAATAATTGGTGTACATCGCTTCTGATTCAGGGACTCCAATTATCACCCTGTACCGATAATGCCCAGCCCGATATTCCCCGGCCCAATAATGTACAGCCCGATAATTGGTGTCCACTTTTCCAGCAAAGGCTTCTATTTCTGCTCTGAGGGACACAAGCTGACTAACAAACCTAACCTAAAAAAAGGAGGCTTCCAATTATTGGGCCGGGCATTATCGGGTCGAGTTTTATCACCTTGTACAGATAATGCTCGGCCCGATAATTCGAAGCCATTGGGCTCGAATCGCTGGTCACCAATTATTGGGCTGTACATTATCACCCTGTGCCAAACGTGGCTTTGAAATATCGGGCTGAGCATTATCTGTACAGGGCGAGAAAGCTCGACCCGATAAAGCCCGGCCCGATAATCCGCGGCCCTGTGGCCGCGGATTATCGGGGCTGTGCATTATCGGGCCGGACTTTATTTTGGCTGTGCATTATCGTCTCCCGTTTATGTGACAACTGAACTGACTGACAGATACATGATACAGATATATTGATATTTAGAGTACGTTCTGAAACAATGTTCTGTTGAAAAAAAAAATATTTTTGGGTTTGTAACCTTATATTGAATATGAAAATCTGTTGAAATGTATAAAAGTACTGACACATTTGCTTATTAGTAGCACGAAAGCATGCTACTAATGAGCATGTGCTCATTAGTGGCATGTGTGTCGTGTCTAGTCATTGCCACTAAGAGCGCTTTCACATTGCACGACACGATATCGTTATCGGACACGACAGCCGACACGATTTGACATTTCCGAGGGGAACTTTTTACTTATACAAAACAGTGTTACCAGGTCAAATCATTATTGAAAAAATAATTAAACTTCAAAGGTATCTTATTAAAATGATCTTCGCTGCGGGTAGAGAACCAACATTTACTTTAGAAATGATTAGGTAAATGTGTTACCCGGAGCCATTCACCACGCTATCCTTAATACCCCCCGGTTGACGGTAGCAGATTTTATAGCAGCGCTATGGAAAATATCGTTGACACTATTGACATTTCACGAGGTACATTCTTCATAAATATTTAATGTTTTGATCGACTTGGCAGGGGCACTGCCGTGCCCCCAGATCACATCAACTAAAGCGACAACCGTTGAGCCTTAAAAGTCAGTATATACAACAGATCGTTTTGGAAGTTTTATATATTAAAGTGAGGAAATTATTTTTCAGTAACTGGCAATCTTAGAATTGACGTCACTTTTATTGGTTTTCCCCAGAGGTGTTTTACCTAGAAGTGAAATTTAAATGCAATTTTATTTTACCTCTACAGGTTTTCCTCTTGTCCCGTTTACTATTTAGCTCTTTTAACAGCCGGGCATTTCCTGGATACATTTCGACGATACACCAAAAGTATTTTCTTTCTACAGATAAATGGACGCGGTGGAGGATCAGGACTTTGTGCCGTTCGTTACGGACTCAGATATTTTTGAGGAAGAAGTCTTGTCTTCGGTAACTACCGATATCGGTCGTCAGCCTTTCGACGCATAGTACCAAATTCGCAATGTGCCATTTGGCGTTTCGCGGAACGTTATATTTATACACGCAAAGCACCAAATTCTCACCATACCAAATACGCTTAGTGCCAATACGCGTAGTGCCAAATTCGCAATGTGCCATCGCCAAAAAATGTCCCAGAGCCGAAATGTTTCATGTAACGTTTTGAAATTTTAGAACAAAAAAGTACAACATGTACCGTCAAATGCTCCAACTTTGCCCACCGTCCAAACTTTGCCCAGGGTGTAAATATACTATTTCCTTCCTGGGCAGTATATTTACACCCTGGGCAAAGTTTGGACGGTGGGCAAAGTTGGAGCATTTGACGGTATATGATTATTACGTAAATAATCATATCGGATCAAAGAATTCATCAAAAGGGTTGGATCCCAAATTTAAACCACTGACAGTTTTATTATAAAATTTGTAACCATCTCAAGCGTACATTCAGCCTCCGAACTTAACCAAGATACGAAAGGTATCGAAACCCTCTTTCAACTTCTCATTTTGCATAATAAGCGCATGAGTAATTGCGGCCAGTGTCTGCTCAGTAACGGCCAAGGCTCGGTTACGATCAAAAGTTTTAACCATGTCGTTGCTCTCCAACTCGGTAAAACCGGGAGACGACATATAAGTACGACGACTTGAGGGTAGTTTCCAATTTAAAATTAATGTCCTTAGCCGGGCCTCCCTGTGTAACTGGAAGAGGCACCGAGCAATCCTCCAAGTCGTCGGGTGCGCAAATTGACAAAACATCAGATTCACTAGAATATTCATCTGCGCGTGAGTGAACGGCGCCTCGTAAAGACCTTACCTCATTAGCCAGGTTACTCACGATCTTTTCTAATTTGGCCATCCGTGCGTGGCCAGAAGATGAACTCGATGAATCTTCGTCATCCGCGACAGCTCCCTTTCGACGAACACTTGCACCTTGATTTCCAGGATCTAAACTATCCATCTTGTCACTCTCTACTATGGAACTTTTATGAAATAACCACATTTAAAAAAAAAAAACCGACCGCGGTGCACTTTGAAACTGCATTAAATCCGCCATTGTGTTTATTTTAACAAACTTCATGCCCAGTGACACTCGCACCATCAAGACGAATCTAATGATGTATATATTTATCAAAATCGGATGTGTCGTTGAGTAGTTACGAGCGGACACAGGAACGGACATACATACATACAGGCCAAACACATAACCCTCCTTTGGGCTTCGCCGCAGTCGGGTAAAAATATTTAAGACGTGTTGCCTGTCCAAGAAACAGAACGCCAATGAGGCAACTCGGCGCGCAGCCGAGCCGGGCTGCTGGATTATGGTGGGAGAAAATGGTGGTAAAACCGGCACCTGTCACTCGGAACTGACGTGTTCGCAAGCGGAAACGGCTTGGAATAAGGTATACGTACTTAATCAGTAATTTCAATCCACTCAGGGTGGGCGACCTGGTTCGACCCCAGGGCACGCCACGGCCGACCACCCTGTCATACGATCGCTATGTCCAATAAGGGTTGCGAGTTAAACAGTCTTAAAAAAAAAACAATCAGTAATTTATATATAGCAATAATTATGTTTGTAACGTTGTGCAGCCCTCTCTACTGACGGTGCCCATGTAGTGCTCCGAGTTACGGACATGCTTCTATGGGAAAATTCACATCCGGATACCAGCACCAAATTTTAGTATGTTGTTAGGCATGGTCTCTGGACCCCAAAACTGCCGGGAGACAGTCTCTGAAAGGTCAAGGTCACCGAATATGACGTCATTCATCTAGCCGCTCCCGCGTTCTTAAGAATGTTTAATTGTGACAAAACTACACATCTCACATCCACATAAGAGATATCAAATGAAAGGTAATTAGATGTACTATAAATGACTTTAACATTTGAATATAACTACAACTAAGTTACTGTTATTTTATTCATCAGATCCATTTATCACTTTGTTATATTCGTTGCGATAATTTGCGGATAAACTCCGTACTAGAGAAATGGGCAAAGACAATAATAATACCAATTATGTTAGCGTTTCATTCGATGACACTCTTGTCTTCCATAGCCTCGCAAAGGGGAAGAAATTAAAATGTGCGTGATTACGAAGTAAAGAAGGTAAATACCGTTGTTTACATAATTGTTTATTTGTAAAAAAAACACTATAGTACCGCTGCCCTCATCGATCCGATGTCGCCTCGTCGTCCGATGCCACAGGCGAAGACTCTGAGGAATGCGGCCATTCGCCGAAATCCAGCGTCAGCCATGGGTACTGCTCCTGTCACATAATTAGGGTCGATATATAACATGAACGATACATAATATGGACGATACAGAACACGGACGATACACGACATGAACAATACATGACTTGGACAAAACATAACATGGACGATACAGAACACGGACGATACACAACATGAACAATACATGACTTGGACAAAACATAACATGGACGATACAGAACACGCACGATACACAACATGAACAATACATCATATGGACGATACATAACATGGACGATACAGAACACGGACGATACACAACATGAACAATACATGACTTGGACAAAACATAACATGGACGATACAGAACACGGACGATACACAACATGAACAATACATGACTTGGACAAAACATAACATGGACGATACAGAACACGCACGATACACAACATGAACAATACATGACTTGGACAAAACATAACATGGACGATACAGAACACGCACGATACACAACATGAACAATACATCATATGGACGATACATAACATGGACGATACACAACATGAACAATACATAACATGGACAAAACATAGCATGAACGATACATAGCATGAACGATACATAACATGGTCGATACCAAAAATGGACTATACATAACATGGACGATACCTAACATGGACGACACAATATAGGTAACATGGACTCAAAAACTCAAACTCCTTTATTTCTGCAAGTTGGCCTTAAAACAGGAATCTGATAAATCGGGATCTGGTATTTTGAAAAATCTGATATTTTAGGAATGCGGTATTTTAGCCATGGGCAAAAAAACAACGTACTAAGCCTTTTGTTTGAAAATCGCTCCAGTGATGGTCCCGTGGCGCTGTATCAAACACTGTTTCGTATCAGTCTCCAAGCAGACGGTGGGCGGTTTCAGGTTCGGCTGTATCTTGCACGCCTGCTCCGAAATCGCCACAATGATCCCCGCCGAGTCGACGTGGGCAGACCCCTTTGAAGCCAGACATAGCCCTTGGTGGTCAGCCACTAAGCAACCGTTGACATTCGGAGTGGATATTATCTCTTCGATTACTCGGTCTAGTTCCTTCTCCATGTTTAGCGGTTCAAATTGATAAATACAGAATGATTCGAATAATGTAACAACATATGAACAACATACACAAGTCGAAATCGAATATCGATGTGTCAATGTGACAACTGTTTTTTTTATTTTTGTCTATTCGGGCAGACTAAGACAGACGGGTCCGGTTAATGCCCGGCCCCGTATTGTACAGCCCGATAATTGGCAACCCCAAAAATGGTCGCGGATTATCGGGCCGGGCTTTATCACCCTGTGCAAAACGTGGCTTCCAATTATCGCCCTGAACCAAACTTGTTCAGCCCAATAAAGCACGGCCAAATAATGCCCAGCCCGATAATGCGCAACCAAATAATTGGTGTACATCGCTTCTGATTCAGGGACTCCAATTATCACCCTGTACCGATAATGCCCAGCCCGATATTCCCCGGCCCAATAATGTACAGCCCGATAATTGGTGTCCACTTTTCCAGCAAAGGCTTCTATTTCTGCTCTGAGGGACACAAGCTGACTAACAAACCTAACCTAAAAAAAGGAGGCTTCCAATTATTGGGCCGGGCATTATCGGGTCGAGTTTTATCACCTTGTACAGATAATGCTCGGCCCGATAATTCGAAGCCATTGGGCTCGAATCGCTGGTCACCAATTATTGGGCTGTACATTATCACCCTGTGCCAAACGTGGCTTCGAAATATCGGGCTGAGCATTATCTGTACAGGGCGAGAAAGCTCGACCCGATAAAGCCCGGCCCGATAATCCGCGGCCCTGTGGCCGCGGATTATCGGGGCTGTGCATTATCGGGCCGGACTTTATTTTGGCTGTGCATTATCGTCTCCCGTTTATGTGACAACTGAACTGACTGACAGATACATGATACAGATATATTGATATTTAGAGTACGTTCTGAAACAATGTTCTGTTGAAAAAAAAAATATTTTTGGGTTTGTAACCTTATATTGAATATGAAAATCTGTTGAAATGTATAAAAGTACTGACACATTTGCTTATTAGTAGCACGAAAGCATGCTACTAATGAGCATGTGCTCATTAGTGGCATGTGTGTCGTGTCTAGTCATTGCCACTAAGAGCGCTTTCACATTGCACGACACGATATCGTTATCGGACACGACAGCCGACACGATTTGACATTTCCGAGGGGAACTTTTTACTTATACAAAACAGTGTTACCAGGTCAAATCATTATTGAAAAAATAATTAAACTTCAAAGGTATCTTATTAAAATGATCTTCGCTGCGGGTAGAGAACCAACATTTACTTTAGAAATGATTAGGTAAATGTGTTACCCGGAGCCATTCACCACGCTATCCTTAATACCCCCCGGTTGACGGTAGCAGATTTTATAGCAGCGCTATGGAAAATATCGTTGACACTATTGACATTTCACGAGGTACATTCTTCATAAATATTTAATGTTTTGATCGACTTGGCAGGGGCACTGCCGTGCCCCCAGATCACATCAACTAAAGCGACAACCGTTGAGCCTTAAAAGTCAGTATATACAACAGATCGTTTTGGAAGTTTTATATATTAAAGTGAGGAAATTATTTTTCAGTAACTGGCAATCTTAGAATTGACGTCACTTTTATTGGTTTTCCCCAGAGGTGTTTTACCTAGAAGTGAAATTTAAATGCAATTTTATTTTACCTCTACAGGTTTTCCTCTTGTCCCGTTTACTATTTAGCTCTTTTAACAGCCGGGCATTTCCTGGATACATTTCGACGATACACCAAAAGTATTTTCTTTCTACAGATAAATGGACGCGGTGGAGGATCAGGACTTTGTGCCGTTCGTTACGGACTCAGATATTTTTGAGGAAGAAGTCTTGTCTTCGGTAACTACCGATATCGGTCGTCAGCCTTTCGACGCATAGTACCAAATTCGCAATGTGCCATTTGGCGTTTCGCGGAACGTTATATTTATACACGCAAAGCACCAAATTCTCACCATACCAAATACGCTTAGTGCCAATACGCGTAGTGCCAAATTCGCAATGTGCCATCGCCAAAAAATGTCCCAGAGCCGAAATGTTTCATGTAACGTTTTGAAATTTTAGAACAAAAAAGTACAACATGTACCGTCAAATGCTCCAACTTTGCCCACCGTCCAAACTTTGCCCAGGGTGTAAATATACTATTTCCTTCCTGGGCAGTATATTTACACCCTGGGCAAAGTTTGGACGGTGGGCAAAGTTGGAGCATTTGACGGTATATGATTATTACGTAAATAATCATATCGGATCAAAGAATTCATCAAAAGGGTTGGATCCCAAATTTAAACCACTGACAGTTTTATTATAAAATTTGTAACCATCTCAAGCGTACATTCAGCCTCCGAACTTAACCAAGATACGAAAGGTATCGAAACCCTCTTTCAACTTCTCATTTTGCATAATAAGCGCATGAGTAATTGCGGCCAGTGTCTGCTCAGTAACGGCCAAGGCTCGGTTACGATCAAAAGTTTTAACCATGTCGTTGCTCTCCAACTCGGTAAAACCGGGAGACGACATATAAGTACGACGACTTGAGGGTAGTTTCCAATTTAAAATTAATGTCCTTAGCCGGGCCTCCCTGTGTAACTGGAAGAGGCACCGAGCAATCCTCCAAGTCGTCGGGTGCGCAAATTGACAAAACATCAGATTCACTAGAATATTCATCTGCGCGTGAGTGAACGGCGCCTCGTAAAGACCTTACCTCATTAGCCAGGTTACTCACGATCTTTTCTAATTTGGCCATCCGTGCGTGGCCAGAAGATGAACTCGATGAATCTTCGTCATCCGCGACAGCTCCCTTTCGACGAACACTTGCACCTTGATTTCCAGGATCTAAACTATCCATCTTGTCACTCTCTACTATGGAACTTTTATGAAATAACCACATTTAAAAAAAAAAAACCGACCGCGGTGCACTTTGAAACTGCATTAAATCCGCCATTGTGTTTATTTTAACAAACTTCATGCCCAGTGACACTCGCACCATCAAGACGAATCTAATGATGTATATATTTATCAAAATCGGATGTGTCGTTGAGTAGTTACGAGCGGACACAGGAACGGACATACATACATACAGGCCAAACACATAACCCTCCTTTGGGCTTCGCCGCAGTCGGGTAAAAATATTTAAGACGTGTTGCCTGTCCAAGAAACAGAACGCCAATGAGGCAACTCGGCGCGCAGCCGAGCCGGGCTGCTGGATTATGGTGGGAGAAAATGGTGGTAAAACCGGCACCTGTCACTCGGAACTGACGTGTTCGCAAGCGGAAACGGCTTGGAATAAGGTATACGTACTTAATCAGTAATTTCAATCCACTCAGGGTGGGCGACCTGGTTCGACCCCAGGGCACGCCACGGCCGACCACCCTGTCATACGATCGCTATGTCCAATAAGGGTTGCGAGTTAAACAGTCTTAAAAAAAAAACAATCAGTAATTTATATATAGCAATAATTATGTTTGTAACGTTGTGCAGCCCTCTCTACTGACGGTGCCCATGTAGTGCTCCGAGTTACGGACATGCTTCTATGGGAAAATTCACATCCGGATACCAGCACCAAATTTTAGTATGTTGTTAGGCATGGTCTCTGGACCCCAAAACTGCCGGGAGACAGTCTCTGAAAGGTCAAGGTCACCGAATATGACGTCATTCATCTAGCCGCTCCCGCGTTCTTAAGAATGTTTAATTGTGACAAAACTACACATCTCACATCCACATAAGAGATATCAAATGAAAGGTAATTAGATGTACTATAAATGACTTTAACATTTGAATATAACTACAACTAAGTTACTGTTATTTTATTCATCAGATCCATTTATCACTTTGTTATATTCGTTGCGATAATTTGCGGATAAACTCCGTACTAGAGAAATGGGCAAAGACAATAATAATACCAATTATGTTAGCGTTTCATTCGATGACACTCTTGTCTTCCATAGCCTCGCAAAGGGGAAGAAATTAAAATGTGCGTGATTACGAAGTAAAGAAGGTAAATACCGTTGTTTACATAATTGTTTATTTGTAAAAAAAACACTATAGTACCGCTGCCCTCATCGATCCGATGTCGCCTCGTCGTCCGATGCCACAGGCGAAGACTCTGAGGAATGCGGCCATTCGCCGAAATCCAGCGTCAGCCATGGGTACTGCTCCTGTCACATAATTAGGGTCGATATATAACATGAACGATACATAATATGGACGATACAGAACACGGACGATACACGACATGAACAATACATGACTTGGACAAAACATAACATGGACGATACAGAACACGGACGATACACAACATGAACAATACATGACTTGGACAAAACATAACATGGACGATACAGAACACGCACGATACACAACATGAACAATACATCATATGGACGATACATAACATGGACGATACAGAACACGGACGATACACAACATGAACAATACATGACTTGGACAAAACATAACATGGACGATACAGAACACGGACGATACACAACATGAACAATACATGACTTGGACAAAACATAACATGGACGATACAGAACACGCACGATACACAACATGAACAATACATGACTTGGACAAAACATAACATGGACGATACAGAACACGCACGATACACAACATGAACAATACATCATATGGACGATACATAACATGGACGATACACAACATGAACAATACATAACATGGACAAAACATAGCATGAACGATACATAACATGGTCGATACCAAAAATGGACTATACATAACATGGACGATACCTAACATGGACGACACAATATAGGTAACATGGACTCAAAAACTCAAACTCCTTTATTTCTGCAAGTTGGCCTTAAAACAGGAATCTGATAAATCGGGATCTGGTATTTTGAAAAATCTGATATTTTAGGAATGCGGTATTTTAGCCATGGGCAAAAAAACAACGTACTAAGCCTTTTGTTTGAAAATCGCTCCAGTGATGGTCCCGTGGCGCTGTATCAAACACTGTTTCGTATCAGTCTCCAAGCAGACGGTGGGCGGTTTCAGGTTCGGCTGTATCTTGCACGCCTGCTCCGAAATCGCCACAATGATCCCCGCCGAGTCGACGTGGGCAGACCCCTTTGAAGCCAGACATAGCCCTTGGTGGTCAGCCACTAAGCAACCGTTGACATTCGGAGTGGATATTATCTCTTCGATTACTCGGTCTAGTTCCTTCTCCATGTTTAGCGGTTCAAATTGATAAATACAGAATGATTCGAATAATGTAACAACATATGAACAACATACACAAGTCGAAATCGAATATCGATGTGTCAATGTGACAACTGTTTTTTTTATTTTTGTCTATTCGGGCAGACTAAGACAGACGGGTCCGGTTAATGCCCGGCCCCGTATTGTACAGCCCGATAATTGGCAACCCCAAAAATGGTCGCGGATTATCGGGCCGGGCTTTATCACCCTGTGCAAAACGTGGCTTCCAATTATCGCCCTGAACCAAACTTGTTCAGCCCAATAAAGCACGGCCAAATAATGCCCAGCCCGATAATGCGCAACCAAATAATTGGTGTACATCGCTTCTGATTCAGGGACTCCAATTATCACCCTGTACCGATAATGCCCAGCCCGATATTCCCCGGCCCAATAATGTACAGCCCGATAATTGGTGTCCACTTTTCCAGCAAAGGCTTCTATTTCTGCTCTGAGGGACACAAGCTGACTAACAAACCTAACCTAAAAAAAGGAGGCTTCCAATTATTGGGCCGGGCATTATCGGGTCGAGTTTTATCACCTTGTACAGATAATGCTCGGCCCGATAATTCGAAGCCATTGGGCTCGAATCGCTGGTCACCAATTATTGGGCTGTACATTATCACCCTGTGCCAAACGTGGCTTCGAAATATCGGGCTGAGCATTATCTGTACAGGGCGAGAAAGCTCGACCCGATAAAGCCCGGCCCGATAATCCGCGGCCCTGTGGCCGCGGATTATCGGGGCTGTGCATTATCGGGCCGGACTTTATTTTGGCTGTGCATTATCGTCTCCCGTTTATGTGACAACTGAACTGACTGACAGATACATGATACAGATATATTGATATTTAGAGTACGTTCTGAAACAATGTTCTGTTGAAAAAAAAAATATTTTTGGGTTTGTAACCTTATATTGAATATGAAAATCTGTTGAAATGTATAAAAGTACTGACACATTTGCTTATTAGTAGCACGAAAGCATGCTACTAATGAGCATGTGCTCATTAGTGGCATGTGTGTCGTGTCTAGTCATTGCCACTAAGAGCGCTTTCACATTGCACGACACGATATCGTTATCGGACACGACAGCCGACACGATTTGACATTTCCGAGGGGAACTTTTTACTTATACAAAACAGTGTTACCAGGTCAAATCATTATTGAAAAAATAATTAAACTTCAAAGGTATCTTATTAAAATGATCTTCGCTGCGGGTAGAGAACCAACATTTACTTTAGAAATGATTAGGTAAATGTGTTACCCGGAGCCATTCACCACGCTATCCTTAATACCCCCCGGTTGACGGTAGCAGATTTTATAGCAGCGCTATGGAAAATATCGTTGACACTATTGACATTTCACGAGGTACATTCTTCATAAATATTTAATGTTTTGATCGACTTGGCAGGGGCACTGCCGTGCCCCCAGATCACATCAACTAAAGCGACAACCGTTGAGCCTTAAAAGTCAGTATATACAACAGATCGTTTTGGAAGTTTTATATATTAAAGTGAGGAAATTATTTTTCAGTAACTGGCAATCTTAGAATTGACGTCACTTTTATTGGTTTTCCCCAGAGGTGTTTTACCTAGAAGTGAAATTTAAATGCAATTTTATTTTACCTCTACAGGTTTTCCTCTTGTCCCGTTTACTATTTAGCTCTTTTAACAGCCGGGCATTTCCTGGATACATTTCGACGATACACCAAAAGTATTTTCTTTCTACAGATAAATGGACGCGGTGGAGGATCAGGACTTTGTGCCGTTCGTTACGGACTCAGATATTTTTGAGGAAGAAGTCTTGTCTTCGGTAACTACCGATATCGGTCGTCAGCCTTTCGACGCATAGTACCAAATTCGCAATGTGCCATTTGGCGTTTCGCGGAACGTTATATTTATACACGCAAAGCACCAAATTCTCACCATACCAAATACGCTTAGTGCCAATACGCGTAGTGCCAAATTCGCAATGTGCCATCGCCAAAAAATGTCCCAGAGCCGAAATGTTTCATGTAACGTTTTGAAATTTTAGAACAAAAAAGTACAACATGTACCGTCAAATGCTCCAACTTTGCCCACCGTCCAAACTTTGCCCAGGGTGTAAATATACTATTTCCTTCCTGGGCAGTATATTTACACCCTGGGCAAAGTTTGGACGGTGGGCAAAGTTGGAGCATTTGACGGTATATGATTATTACGTAAATAATCATATCGGATCAAAGAATTCATCAAAAGGGTTGGATCCCAAATTTAAACCACTGACAGTTTTATTATAAAATTTGTAACCATCTCAAGCGTACATTCAGCCTCCGAACTTAACCAAGATACGAAAGGTATCGAAACCCTCTTTCAACTTCTCATTTTGCATAATAAGCGCATGAGTAATTGCGGCCAGTGTCTGCTCAGTAACGGCCAAGGCTCGGTTACGATCAAAAGTTTTAACCATGTCGTTGCTCTCCAACTCGGTAAAACCGGGAGACGACATATAAGTACGACGACTTGAGGGTAGTTTCCAATTTAAAATTAATGTCCTTAGCCGGGCCTCCCTGTGTAACTGGAAGAGGCACCGAGCAATCCTCCAAGTCGTCGGGTGCGCAAATTGACAAAACATCAGATTCACTAGAATATTCATCTGCGCGTGAGTGAACGGCGCCTCGTAAAGACCTTACCTCATTAGCCAGGTTACTCACGATCTTTTCTAATTTGGCCATCCGTGCGTGGCCAGAAGATGAACTCGATGAATCTTCGTCATCCGCGACAGCTCCCTTTCGACGAACACTTGCACCTTGATTTCCAGGATCTAAACTATCCATCTTGTCACTCTCTACTATGGAACTTTTATGAAATAACCACATTTAAAAAAAAAAACCGACCGCGGTGCACTTTGAAACTGCATTAAATCCGCCATTGTGTTTATTTTAACAAACTTCATGCCCAGTGACACTCGCACCATCAAGACGAATCTAATGATGTATATATTTATCAAAATCGGATGTGTCGTTGAGTAGTTACGAGCGGACACAGGAACGGACATACATACATACAGGCCAAACACATAACCCTCCTTTGGGCTTCGCCGCAGTCGGGTAAAAATATTTAAGACGTGTTGCCTGTCCAAGAAACAGAACGCCAATGAGGCAACTCGGCGCGCAGCCGAGCCGGGCTGCTGGATTATGGTGGGAGAAAATGGTGGTAAAACCGGCACCTGTCACTCGGAACTGACGTGTTCGCAAGCGGAAACGGCTTGGAATTGCAGTGTATTGTTATAAGTACTAAAGGTAGGTAGATTAAGCATTAGATATATAATCGCGGGTATGCCGACTCGCGCTTGACTGTTCTGGCAGTCGTCATTAAATCGTGTTTGAAGTAACATCTTGTTTTACTTCTCGCCCAGTACATCACATGTGGCGCAGTTACGAACCTTTATATCGCGTTAGTAGGTGCTGAGTACAATCATGTCAGTGGGCAAATTAAAAGAATTCGATTTAGGTAGTGCAAAGTGGTCGATCTATTGTGAAATTGTTGAACAATACTTTCTGGCTAACGATACACCGGCCGAGAAAAGGGTACCCACATTGTTAGCAAGTGTGGGCACGGCTTCGTACGAGTTGATGGTGGATTTATGCAGCCCCAAGAAACCGAAGGAACTTAAATATGACGAGTTAATCGCGCTGGTTGCTGCACACATCGAGCCAAGACCATCTTTTCTAGCCGAGCGGTATAAGTTTCGTTTAGCCAAACAAACTGCGACTGAGTCGGTCGCTCAGTTTGCGGCCACGTTAAAACATCTCGCGACAACATGCGACTTTAAGAGCACTCTGGATGACAATCTGCGAGACCAGTTTATATGTGGCCTAAGCAGTGAAGCCACCCGCCAACGGTTGTTTACAGAAGAAAGCGGCCTCGATTTTAAAAGGGCATTTAGGCTTGCACTATCGTTGGAGTCCGCGGCCAGAAACGCTGCGGCCGTTGAACATACTCCATCCGGGTCAACGGAACACGCCCTTCACGCGGTTCACGCCACATCGGGCTACGGACGCGGTGGCGGCGGCGCGCGCTTCGCTCGGCGGGGCGGTGGCGTCTATGGAGGCGCCGGCGTGCCGTCCGCCGGCAGAGGACGCGGCGCCGGCGCACCGACTCGACCATCCAGAGGGGGTGTGGGCCCGCGTCAGCCATCTCAGCTCTGTCGTTGCTGCGGAGACCGAGGACACGACCACACAGAGTGCAGATTTAAAGATTATGTATGCAAGATATGTCTAAATAAGGGCCACCTGAAAAGGGCCTGCCCCAACATTCGCGATATGAACTACACTTCCAATGTGGACGTATTGGGCTCACGGTATGGGCTCGATGACGACTCAGACGACGATGGGGACGAGGACCGCGAGGAGCGAGGCGAGACGGGCGGCTCCGCGGGCCTGTACCACGTGGAGCTAACAGGACGGGAGCCGGTCGTGGCGGAGGTCGTCGTTGAAGGAAAGAAACTTCGTATGCACGTCGACACCGGCTCGCCGTATGCGTGCATAAGTGAGGGACTGTACACAAAGTCGTTCGGCCAACATGCGTTACAGCAAGACGATGTAAAATTGCGTGGTTACGATGGTGGACTGATTCGATCCTTAGGTTTTATAAGAGTGAGTGCGGAATACCTAAGTGTCAAACGAGACCTAAATCTTTATGTTATCATTAACGGTGGCGTCCCACTATTGGGACGAGAGTGGTTAAAATCATTAAAAATGAACGTTATCGCCACAAACTCGGTATTGAAAATCGAAAGAAGTGAAAACAATTGCAGTGATGTGTTTGATAAGTTAAGTCTGAAACGGGATCACGCGCGCGTGTTTCGTGAGTGCTTGGGGAGGCACTTACACGCGCGCGCCGAACTGCGCGTGCGCCCGGACGCCCGGCCGGTGTTCCGACGCGCGCGCCCGCTACCGCTAGCGCTCCGCGCGCCTGTCGACGCCGAACTCGAGCGCATGGAGCGCGCAGGTATTATCACGCCGATTCCTTCCTCCGATTGGGCTTCTTGTTTAGTAGTAGTTGTCAAGAGTAATGGTAGCCTCAGGATCTGCGGAGACTATAAGTCCACGCTTAATCCGGTTCTGGAAGTAGACAAATACCCCCTTCCGCGCGCCGAGCAGCTGTTTAACAATTTAAGCGGGGGAAAATTATTTTCCAAACTCGATCTAAAAGAAGCCTACATGCAAATCGAACTAAGCGAGGACTCGAAGAAGTACACAGTGGTTAACACACACCGCGGTCTCTATGCATACAATCGGCTCGTGTATGGCAACGCGTCGGCGGCATCTATTTTTCAACGAATCATAGAACAGGTGGTGGCCGGGATCCCCAATGTGGCCGTTTATCAAGACGATGTTCTCATAACCGGAAATAGCGAAGCCGAGCACATAATGAACCTAAAGAGTGTTCTAAACCGGTTTGAAGCAGCGGGATTAACACTTCGAAAAGAAAAATGCACTTTTTTCGCGAAAGAGGTCAAATACTTGGGCTTCGTTATTTCTGAGGACGGTGTAAAAACGGACATCGACAAAATAAAACCCATATTGGACGCCCCGGCACCTGAAAACACGTCGACTCTAAAGTCCTTCCTGGGCATGGTTAACTTTTACTCGAAATTTATAAAAGGTTTTACCGATATTCTAGCACCTATGTATCAATTATTAAAGAAAGGACAGCAGTGGGAGTGGGCTCAACCCCAGGCTGACGCCTTTAATAAAATAAAACGTGCCTTGACAGATAGTCCCGTGCTAACACATTATAGCGAGAAGTTGCCACTTATTCTGTGTTGTGACGGGAGTCAGACGGGGGTCGGCGCGGTCATCCTGCACCGCACTGAGGAGGGTGAGCGGCCCGTTGCCTATGCATCGCGGGCTTTAAATGCGGCAGAACGAAATTACAGTCAAATTCACCGTGAAGCGTTGGCCATCATTTTTGGCGTAAAAAAATTTCACACGTATTTGTACGGGCGACAATTTACCCTTCGCACGGATCACCGCCCTCTGGTCACCATATTTGGGTCTAAAACGGACATTCCGACCACAGCTGCCGGGCGGCTCATTAGGTGGGCGCTTTTGCTATCGGGCTACCAGTACGACATAGAGTACGTGAAATCCGCAGATAACATAGCAGACGGGTTATCACGTCTACCGCTACCATTGGTTGACCAGAGCGACGTTAGTGACGATTGTAGTCATGTACAATTTATCGAAAATAACTTTCCAATCCGCGCTCTTGATGTCAAAAAGGAGACTGCCGTTGATAAGGCGCTAGGTTTAGTAACGCAGTATGTTAAAACAGGGTGGCCGGTGTCGGGAGTGCCGTCCGAGCTTACCCCGTATTACAACAGACGAGATGAATTGAACGTAGAGGGGGGTTGTGTGATCTGGGGCTCCCGCGTCGTGGTGCCCACGGCGCTACGGCCTGCCGTGCTGGCCGAGGTGCACGGCGGCCACCTGGGTATAGTCAAGTGCAAAGGCATCGCGCGTAGTTACGTTTGGTGGCCGAAGATAGATTTGGATATCGAGCAACTTTGTAACTCGTGCCGTGTTTGCGCAGAGACCGCGGACTCACCCGCGCGAGTGCCTATTGTCCCTTGGACTACTTCTAAAAAAGCATTCGATAGAATACACATAGATTTTCTAACATATAACTCGGTGACCTATTTAGTAATAGTAGATAGTTTCTCCAAATGGATAGAAGTGTTTGTAATGAATACCACGACCGCCACCTCGACTGCGGGCAAGTTACGCGAGGTATTTGCTCGATTTGGAATTCCATCTAAGGTCGTCTCGGACAATGGGCCTCCATTTAGCAGTGAGGAGTTCGCGAGTTTCTTAAAAACAAACGGTGTGACACACGTAACGTCGGCGCCGTATCACCCGCCATCAAACGGGGAGGCCGAAATAGCAGTCCGTACTATAAAAAAATGTCTCAAGAAAGCAAATAAAGGAAATATAAATCCACACACGTTTTTACAACGCTTCCTATTAGATTATCGCAACGCTAAGCACTGCACCACGGATGAGTCACCGGCCGCGTTGTTGCTGGGGCGTCAGTTAAAAACCAGGCTCGATTTATTGAAAGACGGTCTATTCGACACTATTGAAAAAAACAAACTAAGAAAAATAGCTCAGGGACCTCAGAACGGTAGATATTTAGAAATCGGTGATTCAGTGTGGGCTAGGGACTATCGTAGTGGTAAGAAATGGATCGAGGCTACCATTGTTCAGAAAACTGGGCATAATAACTTTAAGGTTCAAACGGAGGAGGGTCTTATTTCGCGGCATACGAATCAATTGCGCGCACGCTACGATAACGAGTCGTCGGGGTCGAACGGCGCGGGGGGCGCGGAGGGTGCGGGCGGAGCGCAACCTGGCCCACCGCCGACCGCCGGGAGCCGCGACGCCCGCGCGCCGCGTCGCGACGACATGAAGCGCGGCGTGCAGGTGTCTCCCCAGGTCGCAGCTAGTTTTAGGGTTCCGACGGACGCGCCGCCTGCGCCGGCCGCTCGGCCGGTGCGGGCTCGTCAGCCGGTTATCCGCTATGGATTCGAAGAAGTATATCCTTAAAAATAAATATGTACCTTCGTCATTTTCCGTTTAATTTTTTTTGTTTGCTTCATGTTAATTGTAGGGGAGAGTAAAGCGTAGAAGTTATGCATTAGCACATAATAAACAGAAAGTTTAAATAATCAACCCAACATTTGAGTCCATGCAGTTTCGGTTGATATCGATAAGTACGAGTATACAAAAAAATGAAAGATGTTATTCCTATAAAAAATCCAATAATGTATATAATGTTAAGTAACACATTTGAAACTGTCTCTTCTTACTGTAATTACCTATTTACCTATTAATTACTGGCAGAAAATATTAATAAGATAAATCTTATCAGTAAGGGGGGAAGTAGTGCAGTGTATTGTTATAAGTACTAAAGGTAGGTAGATTAAGCATTAGATATATAATCGCGGGTATGCCGACTCGCGCTTGACTGTTCTGGCAGTCGTCATTAAATCGTGTTTGAAGTAACATCTTGTTTTACTTCTCGCCCAGTACATCACAGGAATAAGGTAATAATACGTACTTAATCAGTAATTTCAATCCACTCAGGGTGGGCGACCTGGTTCGACCCCAGGGCACGCCACGGCCGACCACCCTGTCATACGATCGCTATGTCCAATAAGGGTTGCGAGTTAAACAGTCTTAAAAAAAAAACAATCAGTAATTTATATATAGCAATAATTATGTTTGTAACGTTGTGCAGCCCTCTCTACTGACGGTGCCCATGTAGTGCTCCGAGTTACGGACATGCTTCTATGGGAAAATTCACATCCGGATACCAGCACCAAATTTTAGTATGTTGTTAGGCATGGTCTCTGGACCCCAAAACTGCCGGGAGACAGTCTCTGAAAGGTCAAGGTCACCGAATATGACGTCATTCATCTAGCCGCTCCCGCGTTCTTAAGAATGTTTAATTGTGACAAAACTACACATCTCACATCCACATAAGAGATATCAAATGAAAGGTAATTAGATGTACTATAAATGACTTTAACATTTGAATATAACTACAACTAAGTTACTGTTATTTTATTCATCAGATCCATTTATCACTTTGTTATATTCGTTGCGATAATTTGCGGATAAACTCCGTACTAGAGAAATGGGCAAAGACAATAATAATACCAATTATGTTAGCGTTTCATTCGATGACACTCTTGTCTTCCATAGCCTCGCAAAGGGGAAGAAATTAAAATGTGCGTGATTACGAAGTAAAGAAGGTAAATACCGTTGTTTACATAATTGTTTATTTGTAAAAAAAACACTATAGTACCGCTGCCCTCATCGATCCGATGTCGCCTCGTCGTCCGATGCCACAGGCGAAGACTCTGAGGAATGCGGCCATTCGCCGAAATCCAGCGTCAGCCATGGGTACTGCTCCTGTCACATAATTAGGGTCGATATATAACATGAACGATACATAATATGGACGATACAGAACACGGACGATACACGACATGAACAATACATGACTTGGACAAAACATAACATGGACGATACAGAACACGGACGATACACAACATGAACAATACATGACTTGGACAAAACATAACATGGACGATACAGAACACGCACGATACACAACATGAACAATACATCATATGGACGATACATAACATGGACGATACAGAACACGGACGATACACAACATGAACAATACATGACTTGGACAAAACATAACATGGACGATACAGAACACGGACGATACACAACATGAACAATACATGACTTGGACAAAACATAACATGGACGATACAGAACACGCACGATACACAACATGAACAATACATGACTTGGACAAAACATAACATGGACGATACAGAACACGCACGATACACAACATGAACAATACATCATATGGACGATACATAACATGGACGATACACAACATGAACAATACATAACATGGACAAAACATAGCATGAACGATACATAACATGGTCGATACCAAAAATGGACTATACATAACATGGACGATACCTAACATGGACGACACAATATAGGTAACATGGACTCAAAAACTCAAACTCCTTTATTTCTGCAAGTTGGCCTTAAGGGCTCTTTTACATGTCTGATTCATTTCTTTTGGCAGTACCTATACATAATATGAACGATATATAGTATTGCAGATACATAACATTGCTGATACATACCATGGACGATACATAACATTGCTCTATAAGTATCAACCAGTCTAATCAGTTATGTTGTTTTTGTAAGCATCCCTTCAATTTTACAACTCGAACTGGCGACATTGGTCAAACCAACCAGTGTTGTTCTTGACCAATGTTGCTAGTTTAATAAACAGTAAAATTATAATATATTCGTGAAACAATAAATGTTGGAAAACGTAAAATTATGGTACATTTTATTGGCTTAACCTTGCTGCGTGAATGTACGCGAGCGTCTGTATAAATATGAGTCAGTATGAATGTGTGTACTTCACCGTGGCCCTCGACCATGGTGCTCTCGACCTGCAGCCACCGCCATGTCCGTGTGTGTCTCTGTCTGTATGTGTGTGTACATACCTCGTCGTGGCCCTCGACCATGGTGCTCGCGACCTGCAGCCACCGCCATGTCTGTGTGTGTCTCTGTCTGTATGTGTGTGTACATACCTCGTCGTGGCCCTCGACCATGGTGCTCTCGACCTGCAGCCACCGCCATGTCTGTGTGTGTCTCTGTCTGTATGTGTGTGTACATACCTCGTCGTGGCCCTCGACCATGGTGCTCGCGACCTGCAGCCACCGCCATGTCTGTGTGTGTCTCTGTCTGTATGTGTGTGTACATACCTCGTCGTGGCCCTCGACCATGGTGCTCTCGACCTGCAGCCACCGCCATGTCTGTGTGTGTCTCTGTCTGTGTGTGTGTGTGTACATACCTCGTCGTGGCCCTCGACCATGGTGCTCGCGACCTGCAGCCACCGCCATGTCTGTGTGTGTCTCTGTCTGTATGTGTGTGTACATACCTCGTCGTGGCCCTCGACCATGGTGCTCTCGACCTGCAGCCACCGCCATGTCTGTGTGTGTCTCTGTCTGTATGTGTGTGTACATACCTCGTCGTGGCCCTCGACCATGGTGCTCGCGACCTGCAGCCACCGCCATGTCTGTGTGTGTCTCTGTCTGTATGTGTGTGTACATACCTCGTCGTGGCCCTCGACCATGGTGCTCTCGACCTGCAGCCACCGCCATGTCTGTGTGTGTCTCTGTCTGTATGTGTGTGTACATACCTCGTCGTGGCCCTCGACCATGGTGCTCGCGACCTGCAGCCACCGCCATGTCTGTGTGTGTCTCTGTCTGTATGTGTGTGTACATACCTCGTCGTGGCCCTCGACCATGGTGCTCTCGACCTGCAGCCACCGCCATGTCTGTGTGTGTCTCTGTCTGTGTGTGTGTGTGTACATACCTCGTCGTGGCCCTCGACCATGGTGCTCGCGACCTGCAGCCACCGCCATGTCTGTGTGTGTCTCTGTCTGTATGTGTGTGTACATACCTCGTCGTGGCCCTCGACCATGGTGCTCTCGACCTGCAGCCACCGCCATGTCTGTGTGTGTCTCTGTCTGTATGTGTGTGTACATACCTCGTCGTGGCCCTCGACCATGGTGCTCGCGACCTGCAGCCACCGCCATGTCTGTGTGTGTCTCTGTCTGTATGTGTGTGTACATACCTCGTCGTGGCCCTCGACCATGGTGCTCTCGACCTGCAGCCACCGCCATGTCTGTGTGTGTCTCTGTCTGTATGTGTGTGTACATACCTCGTCGTGGCCCTCGACCATGGTGCTCGCGACCTGCAGCCACCGCCATGTCTGTGTGTGTCTCTGTCTGTATGTGTGTGTACATACCTCGTCGTGGCCCTCGACCATGGTGCTCTCGACCTGCAGCCACCGCCATGTCTGTGTGTGTCTCTGTCTGTGTGTGTGTGTGTACATACCTCGTCGTGGCCCTCGACCATGGTGCTCGCGACCTGCAGCCACCGCCATGTCTGTGTGTGTCTCTGTCTGTGTGTGTGTGTGTACATACCTCGTCGTGGCCCTCGACCATGGTGCTCGCGACCTGCAGCCACCGCCATGTCTGTGTGTGTCTCTGTCTGTGTGTGTGTGTGTACATACCTCGTCGTGGCCCTCGACCATGGTGCTCGCGACCTGCAGCCACCGCCATGTCTGTGTGTGTCTCTGTCTGTGTGTGTGTGTGTACATACCTCGTCGTGGCCCTCGACCATGGTGCTCGCGACCTGCAGCCACCGCCATGTCTGTGTGTGTCTCTGTCTGTATGTGTGTGTACATACCTCGTCGTGGCCCTCGACCATGGTGCTCTCGACCTGCAGCCACCGCCATGTCTGTGTGTGTCTCTGTCTGTATGTGTGTGTACATACCTCGTCGTGGCCCTCGACCATGGTGCTCGCGACCTGCAGCCACCGCCATGTCTGTGTGTGTCTCTGTCTGTATGTGTGTGTACATACCTCGTCGTGGCCCTCGACCATGGTGCTCTCGACCTGCAGCCACCGCCATGTCTGTGTGTGTCTCTGTCTGTATGTGTGTGTACATACCTCGTCGTGGCCCTCGACCATGGTGCTCGCGACCTGCAGCCACCGCCATGTCTGTGTGTGTCTCTGTCTGTATGTGTGTGTACATACCTCGTCGTGGCCCTCGACCATGGTGCTCTCGACCTGCAGCCACCGCCATGTCTGTGTGTGTCTCTGTCTGTGTGTGTGTGTGTACATACCTCGTCGTGGCCCTCGACCATGGTGCTCGCGACCTGCAGCCACCGCCATGTCTGTGTGTGTCTCTGTCTGTGTGTGTGTGTGTACATACCTCGTCGTGGCCCTCGACCATGGTGCTCGCGACCTGCAGCCACCGCCATGTCTGTGTGTGTCTCTGTCTGTGTGTGTGTGTGTACATACCTCGTCGTGGCCCTCGACCATGGTGCTCGCGACCTGCAGCCACCGCCATGTCTGTGTGTGTCTCTGTCTGTGTGTGTGTGTGTACATACCTCGTCGTGGCCCTCGACCATGGTGCTCGCGACCTGCAGCCACCGCCATGTCTGTGTGTGTCTCTGTCTGTGTGTGTGTGTGTACATACCTCGTCGTGGCCCTCGACCATGGTGCTCGCGACCTGCAGCCGCAGGCGCCGCCCGCGCGCCGCCGCCGCCGACATGCCCACCACATGTTCTGACACTAACATGTTGTATGCCAGGTCCACGAACTGGAATAGATATTGTACATTACACAACTAGGGTGGTAAAACAAAGAAAGGCCGCGATCGCAGATGTTTGCGGCCAGAGCTGCAAGCGAGGGACGTAAATATGCGATCGAGGGCTTTCTTTATTACCTCCCGTGTTGTGTACATCATTTTAGGTCTACACTTGGCCAGAAAGCGGCTTTTACCGCACGCTTTTACCGTACGCGTAGCGTGCGGTAAAAGCCACTTTATAACCAGGTGTGGCATAAAACAAAGAAAGGCCAAGATCGCAGATGTTTGCGGCCCGAGTTGCAAGCGAGGGACGAAATATGCGATCGAGGGCTTTCTTTATTACCTCCCGTGTTGTGTACATTATTTTATGTCTACATTTGGCCGGAAAGCGGCTTTTTCAGTACGCGTAGCGTGCGGTAAAAGTCACTTTATGGCCAAGTGTGGCATAAAGATTTAAAAATAATGTGGCCGGTGCCAGGACTGACTCACTCCACGATTCCGTTGCGCGGAAATGCTTTTGGTAGCTGTAGCTACCTGACAACACCCTTATGTCAATAGTAATCCCATCAAAAACATTACATGTAAAAAGATGCAAGTCTCGCAACGGAGGAACACATTTTATAGATCTAATAATAGGCAAGTCGGTGCCTATTATTAGGTTTTGAGAATTTGGTCTTTGTAAGCATATTCGTAATGAAGAGTGTGGTTTTTTCATAATTCTAAAATAAAAAAATCCAGTAAATATTGGTTCAACCACATAAAATGGATGCGGTTTCATTCACCGTCAGCCCTATAATGGTCACGAAACAGCGAACACTAATGTGATTGGTCGATCCCTGCACGTTTCCTCTCCGCTTCGCTCGTCTCCACCTCAGTGGAGCCGCAGCCTTACGAGTACAGATTAGATTAGATTAGATTCATCTATCTCTTGTTGGAAATTACATAGTGTTTTAGATATTAAAACTAAAATGAATTCACAAAAAGATACACCCCCTTGCATACACTTCTCACGGTGAGGTTGGGGCAAGCGAGTAATGTGGGAACCCGTGGGCGACAGGCACGGGGACGTCTGTCGCCTACACGCAGCTCCCGAGTGGCCGGAGTCACCAGAGATGAGTACGGAGTTCGGATGGCCGCTGGCGAGGCTAGGGTGGAGTGGTTACACCGTTCCCATGGTCTCGCCCTATAGCACGGAGGCGGCACATAGAGGGGTTTTTAGTGGATAAACCTGGGCCTCATCAGCCAACAAGGGAGTCCCACATAACCATCATCAGGTCCGTCCCCGCACCCTGATGGTATGCGTAACGCATTTTCCCCTCTTAAAAAAAACGAGTACTGTGGGCCTCAAAAGTTACTGAACACTTTTCTATCGTGGCGCAGTACTAAAGTGTCCAGCTACTTTTGCCTAGACTCGAATTAGATTTTTCGTACGAGATCTCGGTTCGAGATGGCATTGCCCTAGTTTGGGATACACTACTCACGGTGAGGTCGGGGCAAGTCAGTATGCAGGCCTCTACGTGTTGGTTGTCTACGTTTCCCCCGGAGCCGGCGTGCAGCGCGCGGAGCGACGGCGCCAGCGCCCGGCACGCCGCTACAAGTCCATCACCGCTCAATCCTGAATTTTACAAACTTTTATTTAACTTGTAATTAATGTATGTGAACCCAATATTCAGCGTTTTTACGGCGTTTTATTTTCCTCATTGTTGTCTCAGTAAATACTGCTCAAAAAGACGATGCCTAAAGTTAACTTTTTACGAAACCGAAAGACAGTCCCGAGTGCGGGCCTAGTTTTATCAAAATTGTCACGATTTGTCCTTCCTTTGTGATAAATAATCGTCGGCCAACAATGATTTTCGAACCGCGCGGTCACAATGCTCGGAAAATCGCCCAAGTTTGTATGGGTTTCCACCCAACTTGCAACTCAATTTTGAAGCAGACATCTTCAACCGATTTAACTACTTAGATTTTGCAAGAATAAGTTAATCAGATGACAATACAATATCATTATGACATGGAGCTGATCGGACGATGGCGCACCTTCGGAAACCATAGAATCATCTAAAATACAAAAGATAAACTCACCGAGTTTGGGTTCATTTGATCAAGGGGTCAAGGGCAAAGGTAAATCCACGAATAGTTCCAAAATATATATATACATAAACCTTACTGCCATAATAATAAGAGAAATTGAAACTCTGTGGTGTATAAAAATTGGTGACCTTGACTGTACTAAAGCACGACGGTTTAAAGTAACTTACCTGTACATCCTTCGACCACCAGCTCCTGGAGCCGAGAGCCGCGCGCCACCGCCTCCAACCACGCATCGTTCACGTTGGGGTTGTGCCTCACATCGAGCCGTCTCAGCCTTCCCAGCCGACACACGGACTCGACCAACTCATCCCCCAACTCGATCCTCTTCGGCCAAACTAAACACAAATCCTCCAAATCCGGCATTTTATCGAGCAACAAATGGACATACTGGAATATGTCTTTAGGTAAATAAAATAGCTCGAGTTTCGTGAGCCGCGTCAGGTAGTCGGCGGCGGAGAGTAGGTGACGCAACTCTAAAGTCTGGCAGTCCCAAATACACAGAGATTTTAACTTGGTCGACTGTAAACTTGTCAAGCACAGGCCGGAGATTTGGTCCGCGTAAATGATGGCCAGGTCTTCAACAGTGTCCAGGGCAAGCCATTGGCTGATGCACGTATCTGTGACCTGTGCCATAAAAAACTATGACTGCACACGCTGTTTGCAAAGTAAAAGTGGTATTGGGTCGACTTCAGGCTCCAGCGTTGTTAGGGTTCCGTACTTCAAAAGGAATAAACGGAACCTCATAAGATCAATTTTGTGTCATTAGTGTCCCTTGATTTTGACCGCGAAGGACTATTCTGCCTGACGATAAATTTTTGTTTTAGATTTTTGTTAAAATCGCACGAAATATGCGTTTGTTACGTATGCAAAATTATAACAAATAATGTCTTACACTGGTGATCACTATCCAGAACCAGAAGTGTAATTATCTTCATAATTTCGAATCCTGTATACTGCCGCCATAACGCAAAAGGGCACAACCAACATTTTTTTTTCAACACTGAGTTTTATACATATTCGGAATCAGTGAAATTTACTGATTCCGAATAACTCTAGTGTCGAAAAAAAATGTTAGATGTGCCATTTTGCGTTATGGCGGCAGTATAAAGCAATAAGATTTTTTACAAAAGCGAAGCATTATTTCATTTCTGAGAAGCATGGTAAATAATAGGATTACATTATGCTTCTCAGGTACCAGGTACGGAATTTATCCTTACATGTCGGCACCTCCTAAAGTGTACTCGTTTCAACTTCTTGAAGAGGTTCAGCGCTTCATTTATTAAGAAATCTTCATGCACTTTGTAAAACTGAAATACGAAGTTTACCAACTGTTATATACCTGCATATAGCAATACCTATACGAGCAACCCCGGTCCTACATTTATGAAGAACCCGGTACATAGAGTTGTGCATATACCAGTAGCAAATAATTAAAACGTAGATTCTACTCATGAAACAATAAAACATTCGTTCAAATACTTTTAAAAATTATGTAATCTTTCGATTTTATTTTTTTCGTACAAATTAAATAGTATTTTCAAATGGATGAATGTGAACGAATGTATAGAGATTTTTGTTCCAGACTGTATATTAGGTATACATACAAACATGGCATTTAATCACAAGTTCTTGAAATAATATGCGTTATTGATGGTTGACTGGCAGAGAATGCCTTACGGCATTAAGTCCTCCATTTGTACTTTCTTGTATTTTGCAATAAAGTTTAAATAAATGAGTAAATAAATAATGAAGTAACTATAAATTTAGAGCAAAGTTTCTTCCAGTTTTATACTCAGAGATGAGGAATATGCGATATACCTACTGTAATATCTTCCAGATTCGGACAGTTGCTTGCAAGGACTTCCAGAGTGTCCTTAACTATAACCTTATCTACACAGTCCACCCTCTTGATGCACCAACCCCACTTTCTAACTATCCTGTCAAAGTTTTCCGGATCCTCTTTATCCAGAGTCAGTATTCGGTAGTTACAGAACTCATGTTTGTAACAGGGATATTGTACGCTGAAGTGGGCATCTGAAACATAGAGATAAGTATTTTATTGGAAGAGAAAAAATTATTGCCATGTAAAATTCGCTTTTTGATAAGTGGATCAGTTTTCATTAAAAACTTATATCAACTTCTATTAGTTCTGTATCTTACCATGTAGGTACTGAAATATCACATGCTGCCACTGGCGACTGACGCGCTCTGACTGTATAATGTCCTTAACATGCAACAAGTCCAGGATGAGTCTCCAACAGTCCTCATTCAAGATGTCCAGAATAGTTGCACTTGTGGGACTCTGCAATATATTGCCATTTCATTAATACCTAGCGAAAGTTCCAATCCAGAAAGAAAACCCGGCAGTCCTCATCAATGATCGTACTCAACGTGCTGTTTTGGTAGCAAAGTATGGTTGACAAAAAACAAATACACAAGTAGGAATTTCAAATATTATATATTTTACAAGTTATGAGATTTATATACATATTTTTAATCACCTATCCAAACTATACTGAATAAACGACTAAAATTTGTTCAACAGAGTTGGGTGTCAGTCGTTCACGTCGATTGGAAAAAATCCATTTTAAATAGCTAAATGACCTTTCTACGTTAACAGAAGTCACAGGAATGTAATTTAAGTCTCTAAAATATTGCACGCAATTTTTATTGATGCCCTCCGGCATATCTACCTCTTTGCCTTCAATCAGCTGTTGCACGACATTTACAGTACTGTAACCGGGGTTTTTCTTCAGGACATTTTTTAGTTTAAAATAAACTTCTTTACCCGTGGGATGTAATCTCAACTTTGCCATTTTTTTTATCAGGTCGGAGACAATTTTTAATGAACTTTTAAGGTCTAGTTTTGGATCCTCCAGCATTTGAATGGATTGGGCGATAATGCTGAAGTTTGTGTCAACAAACAATAAGTCTGATTTTAAATTGCGATCACGAAAATTTTTTTTGGTTTTAAATCTAGAGGTAGAAGTATTTATTTTATATTTAAGAACAAAAGTGAATATTCAAATGTATTTGTTTTTTCTGCCAACCATACTCTGTGCTACGAAAAGTGCACGTTGATAACGATCACTGGTCCTCATTCAAGAATTCTAGAATTGTTGCATTTGCGAGACTGTAATATATTGGCATTAATATATAGTTCATAAATATACTGAAAATTAATCAACAATGAAGTCAAGCAGAGGAGCTGAATTTAGAAATTTTCTTTGGCAAACCAATACAATCAACATACAAATATGTATGTTGTTAATGAAAATTAAATTGATGGGAACTTTGATTAAAAACATTACATACATCATCGTTTTCCATGGCGATCGCTGGTGTAAAAGTGTGACAATGTTGCACCACATTAACTGGAAAAGTTTGTCTTCAACCAAACTTAAGTCTTCTTATTTAATGTTTACTACTGATTTATTTCTGATTGCACGGAATCTGCTACTGCCATGAAGTTTATTGTAATACGCAGGATGCATTCAGTTTTTTCTTTAGGTACACCTTTAATATATTCTTCAAATGATTCACTACTCATGGATAAGGAAAATATAACAAAATAATATTTAAACCAGTTTTCTCGTACCATAATTAAACTACACTACTTGTCAAACTGACGTATTAAATTTTTTTACAATTCAAAATGTCAGGCGCAAGTCGTATACTAACATGCCTTATATTCATGGGCTTAGGAGTCGGACTACGCTAAGTAAGTCTGCAGAGGTCGAAAAAAGGTTTAGGTATGTTCATAGCCCCTTTCATGAAAGTGCAAGTTTGACCCGTTTAAAAAATTCTAGATCTTTATAGGTGTAAATTTCTAAATATTTTCAAATATAGACTATATAATTACAATTTGCACATACAATTTTGAATTGTAAAAAAAAGGTAAACGTCACATTACTCGATCCTTGTTTATTGTCCCTATTTCTGACCGAACTGCACTGCATGCAAGTGAAGTGTGTTTGTACTTTGTATTGTTTGACTGTTTGTTTTGCTTAACTTGTGTGAGTGATTCTGATCTGCCTTGATTTTTATTATTAAATTAATTTGTTTGGGTTCACAGCGTAGAAAGTGCTGAAAGTTGATGTAATAGTGTTTTATTATTGAACTTTTGATAAACACATCAATCTTGCCAAAACTTATTTCGGCACATTTTTCCTTATTAAGAAAAAATACTCGTTAAAAAGTCGCTATTAATGTTGATAGCGCGATGAAGGTACTTACCTAGTCGAGGACACGTAAGTACTAAGTAGTACTCGCTGATGGAGAAATGGCGATAATGATTATTCTATTAAGTAAGTTTACTTAATACTATTTTTAATCTCTTCCAGAACTAGTGTAACAAATTTAATGTCTCCAATGACTCTTGTTATTAAAATTACTTATACAAATAATTATGGTGGTTTCAGTTGAAACACACAATGCAGGATTATCTAAATGAAGACTGCTTGCGGGCAGTGCTGGTGTATGTGCCTCTCAAGGACATCATTCGTTTGGAGCGAGTCAGCCGGCAGTGGCAGAGAATGGTGCATGCGTACTTACGAGGTAAACTAGTCTTGCATTAGAGTTTGTGCCCAATAACATAGCCTATGCATAATGAGACTTCTTAACCTGAGGTTATGAAATGGTGAAATCGAAGGCGATAGTCTAGTTCAGTGGTCTGCAACCTTTTAGCAGCCAAGGGCCAAATAGTAGTAATGAAATTGTCATGGGCCGCACTTTGTTAATTTTACCAATTTTTGAGTTGGGATACTTGCATAATAATTCTGAATATAACAACCTTTACACACAAAATAGCCAAAGGCCGATCTCTGGCATAGGTATTACCAACTCTCCCAGGAAAAAGGCTTACTTTAAAGGAGTTCCATTTTTTTCTATACCTTAGTCTTTTACAGGTGTCCGTATTGGTATAGAGCGTCCTTACATCAGGGTCAGCGAAACCCTCCACAATGTCTGTCCACTGACGCTGTGGGAAGCTAAGTTTCCGTCGTTCTACAGATGGACAGACAAGCTAGGACCATCAGTTGTGGCCACTTACTGCACATCCGAAGAATGTTTGAAAACCATCACTAGAAACTGTCCTAATTTAGAAGCCGTGACAGTAAGTACAAATTGCACCGTTAGCACAATTTATACAGAATTTTTTTTCCTACAAAAGGTACATCGCGTCCTTGAATGTGTGTGCGCCGTGTACGAATGCACTACAAACAAAGTTTTAAGAACGCTCCAGTATGGATCGCACTCAAACAGACGTGCTATCGCGCGGTTTTTACAAAATGTCATATATATTTTACATTTATACATAATATACAAATTAACAATCAAGTCCATTATGTACAGTTACTATTTCTAAGTCCCCACATCTTTTTTCAGTTCTTGGGTCTACACGAAGAACAGTTACTAAACATTCAGATTGAAAATTTCAAGTTTTTGAAACGGATTTGTTTCCTTACTTGTCATGTAAGTACATATTTTATTTTTAATTTCTTAGACTTGAGTTTTGAGACCAGAATATAAAAATATAATATATTGTTATAAAACAGCTGTAGTTAACAAATTTTGTTACAGATCTCCGATCAATTTATCACCAAATTCATAGGAAAGAGGGCCCTAGAGGAATTAGAGATCTGCTTATATTACACAGTGACTGGCGAATGTTTGCTCAATATAGACTTGTCGAGTTTGAAATCCCTCCTCTTCCACGGATGCGACGCCCTGCATTCCAGGTAGTTTTTTATGTTTTTTAACACGTTCAGAGCCAAGCCACAGCGTGAACATAACCAGATACATACAAAAAAAAACCGGTCAGGTGCGAATCGGACTCGCGCACCGACGGTTCCGTACAAACTCGTAGATACGTGAAGATTGCTGCCCCCCCCCCCCCCCCCCATCAGAAGATACTGTCCCATTGCTAATGCAGCATTTACCTTAGATATATTCTTATTCTTGGTTTGTCTACGCCTGCCCCCTCCTAACAAATACTGGCTACGCTCTTGGGGACGTAAATATGCGATCGAAGGCTTTCTTTATATATATAAATTTATCTCTACACTTGGCCAGAAAGCGGCTTTTCCGTAAGCGTAGCGTGCGATAAAAGCCACTTTATGGCCAGGTGTGGCATAAAATGTATGAAAAACCTCGCCCGTATAATTTTCATGGCGCACACACTGTGGTATATTTGGCAACCTCGATTCGTTTGTTCCAGGCACTTGCTAGCGGCCGCTGACCGCCTCAGCGGACTCACCAGGCTAGTACTCAAAGCGGTCCCTGAGCATATATACTGGACCCTCCATTTACTGCTGGACAAGTTGCCGAAGTTGGAACACTTGCATATAAGCGGAATTAGGCGGAAGAACGAGTGTTTGTTTCAGTCTGTGTGTCGGTTGGATAAACTGAAGCACCTCACGGTGAGCGTGGTCGCGTCGGACGAAGATGTGGAGGCAGTGACGAAGCATTGCACGGAGCTGCGGTCGCTACAGTTGATGGCATGCGATGGTGCGTATTGTGAGCTGTTTCTGTATATCTAACGAATGGAATTGGATAACCTGGATTGGGTAAAGCAGCGGTCGGCAACCTTTTAGCAGCCAAGGGCCACATAGTAGCTAACGAATTCGGCGCGGGCCCACTTTGTTAATAATTTCTGATTTTATACAATTCGGATGTTGACTAATGTTGAATTTTACAACATAATATAGTCACATGGATTAAAAAATACTAAATTATCATAACACAAAAGAAATAAACCAAAAATGTATAAAAAATATAAAGTTTGAGACCACAAAGTTTAAAAAAAACGTAGCGTCTTAAAGAAAAATTAAAGTCAATTTCGGAATGCTTAAATAACACTGAAAAAATAAATGTAGAACAACTATGTGCTTAAACGCACTTTTTCGTGCTCAAAATGCTATTTTTTTCATACAACTTAGTACAGCGATAGAAGCGATGACGTCATCGATCTGCTACTTTTGATTACAATTTGTGGTTGTTATACTTATACAAATGTATTAGGTGTCATATAGATATTTGATCCTCACAAATAGTAGAATCGATTTACGAAAAAAAAAATTTAGTCAACAGGCGAATTCTGAATACAGCGACCATACAAAATAGCCAGGGAGGCTCGCGGGCCGCAGGTTGCCGACCGCTGGGGTAAAGGGATACAATTTCGGCTTCTGAGGGGATGTTTCTTGAAAGCTGGCAACGTCGCAATTTGAGTTGTGTCTTTTTAATTGTTTTGCGAAATTGAATGAGACTCAAAACCAACTCTCCAGAACCAAGCTTGTTTACATACTAATTTAAGAAATGGGAGTTATATAAAACAAATTTTTAAGTTTCATTTAGATTCCGCAAAATATTGAGAATATTAACAAAAAACTTGACTGCGAGGTAAGAATAAACGGTAATAAACTGTGTTCCGGGTGTGAATGTTGAATCTAAAAAATACAGTTTATTTGGAACAAATATAATTATGGAAGGAATTTGGAAGCGAATTTGTTTGGTAAAAAATAAATGATTTAAATAAATATCGGGGGACAATGTTACACAAATCGAGCTAGTCCCAAACTGAGCAATGCTTGTACTATAAGTAGTAGATGACGATATACATACTTATATAGATAAATACATATAATGGCTCAGTTTCATTGGCCGATAACTCGGTCGATATACGGCACGCGGGGACTCCCCGTAGGCGGTATAACGACCAGTGAAACTCATAAATCGATAACTCGGTCGCTCGATCTACCGCACCCCTCATACGGACCCTCGACCAATGAAAACGATACCCCGAATGCGGGCCCTATGGCATGCGTTATGGAAATCTACCGCACCCCGCATGCGGGCCCTATCGACCAATGAAACTGAGCCATTAAATACAGGGTGAATTTTAAATCGTGAATCGTAATAATTTTTTTGTAGTCTATACATAGTTAACAATAACTTACAATGCTTTTAAACCTAAATTAAGTACGTTTTTATTTTGTCCACTTTTAATTTGATTTATCCTAATTTTTAAAATCTCGTGGTCACCCTACATTCATGTTTCGTACTTGTCATGAAAATTTCAACATTAGATATCCAACCTCCTAATATTGAAGTTGGCTGGATAGAATTTTGGCACGTATTGTCAATAATGTCAACATCGTCGACATTGTCAACATAAGTACCTATTTAAATCGTATTTAATCATAAAATAATTTAGTTTTATTACGATTAATGGCATAAGCGCCTCCACCGTTTTGTATAATTAATTAAGCGGGTCTTTAGTTGTAATTAACACTAGTGCTCTGTATTAGTCTTAAGTAGCTTTACCGGTAAACGTGGTTACGATTCACGATTTAAAATTCACCCTGTAGATAGATAACATCCATGAGTCATTTGATTTGTTGTGCCGCAGACGTGTCTGCTTGGGGCGTGTTGGCGGCGTGTCGGCACTCGGGCCGCCTCACCGCGCTGGCCGTGCACCGCAGCCATCGGTTAGATGACGAAGCAGTGCTCGCCATCATACAGCAGTGCCCAAAGCTTACGGTATACTTCTTACTCGTAGGTTGCGGTTGAGTACGATCTACTTACAGAAAACGACGCTGCGCGTACGGAAAAAGCCGCTTTCTGGCCAAGTGTAGACATAAAATTGTGTACACAACACGGGAGGTAATAAAAAAGCCCTCGATCGCATATTTACGTCCCTCGCTTGCAGCTCGGGCCGCAAACTTCTGCGATCTCGGCCTTTGTATTACCACCCTAGTTATGCAATGTACTAATTATGATGGGTTAGCGGATATTGCTAATGCAGCCAGGTTTATGAAGAATAGTATATTATGTAAATGAAATAAGTGTCAAATATTGAAAAACTCCTATTTCTATTATTTAAATTACGGTGACCCGAAATTCAAGCTCGTGAGTGTATTTTGATCGTTGTCAAATACCCTATTGTCTCTTGTAGTCACTAGACTTGGAGGGGTGCTTCGGTCTGTCTGCGGGGCTGGGTGTGGGGGCGGCGGCGGCGCGGCGGCGCCTCGACGTGTCGGCGCCGCTGCGGCTGCGCGTCGCCGGCACCGACGTCAAGCCCTGCGACCCGGTAACTATCCCTTTATTGTTGACTGCATCAGCATTGGCGTAACTGGGTTCAGCTACCACAGGAGCATTCCATGAAAACGTCTACTTTTTGTCGCTTACGTAACACTATAGTAGCTAGTAGCTATAGGATGTGTCGTTCGCGAATGAAGGATTCAAGAGAAGGAAATCTTTTCAATCATATCATTCCTTCAGTCCTTCACTGAAGAATCAATTCCTTCGTTTCCTTCATTTAGTTCACTATATCAGTATGTCTTTCACGAGTTGGTGAGCTGTATGTGTCAGTCGTTCAGTCGCTCATTTCGTTCTTCGAAAGTTGTTTGTGTCTATAAATCCACTGAGCGAAAGAGTTGTTTGAGTCGAAAGATCCACTGAAGGAAAGAGTTGTTTGAGTCGAAAGATCCACTGAAGGAAAGAGTTGTTTGAGTCGAAAGATCCACTGAAGGAAAGAGTTGTTGGAGTCGAAAGATCCACTGAAGGAAAGAGTTGTTGGAGTCGAAAGATCCACTGAAGGAAAGAGTTGTTTGAGTCGAAAGATCCACTGAAGGAAAGAGTTGTTTGAGTCGAAAGATCCACTGAAGGAAAGAGTTGTTTGAGTCGAAAGATCCACTGAAGGAAAGAGTTGTTTGAGTCGAAAGATCCACTGAAGGAAAGAGTTGTTTGAGTCGAAAGATCCACTGAAGGAAAGAGTTGTTGGAGTCGAAAGATCCACTGAAGGAAAGAGTTGTTGGAGTCGAAAGATCCACTGAAGGAAAGAGTTGTTTGAGTCGAAAGATCCACTGAAGGAAAGAGTTGTTTGAGTCGAAAGATCCACTGAAGGAAAGAGTTGTTTGAGTCGAAAGATCCACTGAAGGAAAGAGTTGTTTGAGTCGAAAGATCCACTGAAGGAAAGAGTTGTTTGAGTCGAAAGATCCACTGAAGGAAAGAGTTGTTTGAGTCGAAAGATCCACTGAAGGAAAGAGTTGTTTGAGTCGAAAGATCCACTGAAGGAAAGAGTTGTTTGAGTCGAAAGATCCACTGAAGGAAAGAGTTGTTTTGAGTCGAAAGATCCACTGAACGAGGTGAAGGAAATGAACGATTCATATCTTTGAGAGCTAATGAATCATCGCATCTCTAGTAGCTACACTAATAAAATTATTAGCTGCTAAGAGACTATATCAATCTTAAAGCCTAATTTTACATGTCAAAAGTATTAAAAAGGTAGTGTCGCTCACGTGACGTTTCCGACCGTAGAATGCTCCTACGAACGCTACTTAAATTCAGGGACAGGTAACATAAAGGTACAGTTAGCAATAAAAAGCTTGCTTATTTTTTTTGACGAAATCATTTGTGTTCAGGATCAGCTTGCGGGGATTATTCTCGACTTCAGCGAAGAGTGACGTGTGCAGACCGCCGTTAAAGGTTGCTGTTGCGCAAACGTTCATTAACCTTAGGGCAGAATCAAAATTGGAGCAAAAAAGACCACCTTACAATATCGTCTTTTGGTATTTTTTTCTTAACCGGAATCATTTGGACAATCGAGCCCCGGGGAGGCTTGAACTCGCGACCTCGGTGATTTTTGGGCGCTAAAGGGTTAACTTATTCCGTATCGTATGACAACTAGGTCGGCTGCTTACAGATATCTACCCATTACACTGTATCATACAATGACCGTACTATGAACGCGTCAGGTAAAATAAATCTGGGGGCACGGCAGTGCCCTCGCCAAGTCGAGCAAAATAAAGGCACGGCCGTACCATCCTTTTCTCGAAGCCATTCAGGCCATTTCCAGCCTCCCGTAATTTTGTACTGGCTAAAGCTAGAAGCTAGAAGAATGTAACCGTGGAAGAACACATTTTATAGATCTAATAATGGGCAAGTCGGTGGAAATCGAGTTCTGTTGATACCCCCCCGGTACTGACTTGGTTTAACTTTACATCTCAAAACTTTTTTGTTGTAGGAGAACTGCGTTGCGAGACTTGCATCTTTTATCTTTACTTGTAAAGTTTTTGATGGGATATTCTTTTTATTGAAAAGTATGAGACTATGCCTGGCACGTTCCGTCACCGACCAGCATTTGTCACACTGTGTCTGATACGTTCATAGTACGGTCATGGTACGATACGGTGTAATAGGCCTTAAAGTTAAAAACAAGTAACTATAATGTAAATACTTTATTGAATTCAAAATCATACAGGATCAGAATATCAATGGTTATGTACCAAAGCGAACTTATCACGCGAATTTTTTAGCAAATTTTACAAGAGTCAAAAAACGTCAATATGAGGGAACGCGTGTCACGATGCGAGGAATAAAATAAGCCAAAAAACGTAATATTGAAAAAATCTGCTTAGTTATTTTTAACTTTGAGCAGCCGACTACTGCCACGGTTCTGCAGTGCATCTACCATGTTTGCTGAAGCGCGAGTGGACAGTTTCACGGCTGTCTTACGTAAAAAGATGGCTTCATTGTTATTCAGATTACGTGGCAGCACTAACAGCCTCCTGATGACAGTTGCTGTAAGAAATGAGTGCTCAATAATGCGACACTTAATTAAGAACACATTGTCATTGGTAAAATATGTATACTAACATAGTTATAAGCAAATACTAACAAACTATAGATCTTGTTGTCTGATTAAATAAATGATATTATTATATAAAGGTAATGGGCCTGATTGCACACTGTATAAGGATATACAAATGTACCTATATTGACAATAAAAAAGTTTTTTTATATTTTCTAAAGTTTATTTTTTCATTAATCAACATATTTGGAATACACAATCAGCGCCATGTAGACAAAGCTTTTAAAGCTCTCTGTACTGAGTGAGAATTTCATTTAAATGGTGTCCGTCAAGATAGCGTACACCGTATCTCGACTTCTACGATAGTTAGAGAAATGAAATTTTATGGCCCTAGGGTACTATTTGGGTACTATTTTTTGAGATATAAAGCTTTTCCAAAAACAAATCCGTTCCAGAGATACAAACGGTGTACGCCAGCTTGACGCCCGGTAGCGTACACCGTGAACAGGCCTTATATTTCAGAAAGTTTAAGGGTACTATTTTTTTCACCTAGGTATTTCGTCGGTACTATTTGGGTACTATTTATTGGCTGTATCAGATTCTGAATATCTTTGGGCATTTCTCCAGAAATATGTCTGCGGTCACCTCATTCATCTGGCCCTTTTTCATACTAAATGTATGGAAACAGATGAATGAGTCGCAAACATTTCTGGAGAAACGCCCCTTTACGGTGTACGCTATCTTGACGGATACTTTAAATGAACTTCGATAGTCGGTATAGGTAAAAAATTAAGCTAAATCACAGAATAAGTAATAGTACTACATACAGAAGTCTCTCTATCTCTAACAAACCTGTCGTTCGGTTCCGACCACCGGACGGAACGCACCAGATCCGACCGTCTCTCTCTATCGCATAATGCGTGCTCTTTCTGGTCGCTGGCTAAGGCCCTCTCGCGGGGGCCACGCGGCGAGATCGCGGATTGAGTGCTACTCCTGACTAAAGCCCTTGTTGCATGTACGGAATTTATATGGAACTTACGTCCTTTCTCTAAAATGGAATGTCAAACTGTCTATACGGATAGGTTACTACTAAATACAAAAAGGGCATTACTTGAGTTTTTTACATACGTTTTGACATTAAATATATTGCTAAAGAATGGGCTAGACGACTAAAAAAACTGTTTAGTCCGTCAGTTATATTAAATATTGTACACGTATTTTTTCTTTTCTTTGACAAACAAAAAATGACGAGAATAGAGTGCTTAGAAGTTTCGAATGACGTCACGCCTAGGTACGATTTTCACCTAGGAGTGACGTCACAAGGCCCACTCCAGAAGTTTGATAATCTATAACTTTGTCGATTTTTAATATTTTGATAAACCAAAAAATACGTGTCCCATATTTTTCCATAATCTAACTGACGGACTAAATAGAATTATATAGTTTTAACCCAGTCGTCATCCCTATTGGCACAAATATTTTTATAAAAATCAATAAAACTTGTCTAGTAAAATATATAAATAATATTTAATTTATAACAGTTAAATAGATGTAAATTTAGTATAAAATTAAAATATACTTATTTTATAAAATACATTTACTTTTAAGTGTAACTTATTTCTTCTAACCAACCTTTTTAAGGATGGTTCAGGAATCTTACCTACCGTAGTGACCACTAAGTTCGCCTAGGGTGCCTATCTTTGCCTAGTTGATTTTCCTAAAAGTCTTTTAAGACAAGCAGCACATAAAACTATTAAATATTCAGTACTTATACATGACTTGATCATAGTTTTTTTAAGTTTAGCTTGTCGTAAAGCAAGTTTAGGAAAATCAACTAGGCAAAGATAGGCACCCTAGGCGAACTTAGGGGTCACTACGGTACTGTTATAAATGCGAAAGTGTCTGAAAATGTTGTGAGGTTTG
The DNA here is from genome assembly GCA_947034925.1 of Eudemis profundana. Classification (NCBI taxonomy): domain Eukaryota; kingdom Metazoa; phylum Arthropoda; class Insecta; order Lepidoptera; family Tortricidae; genus Eudemis; species Eudemis profundana. The sequence continues at coordinate 2,746,751 of OX344799.1, forward strand.
GATGTCTTACTAAATAACGCGGTAACAATAGGGAATACGCATGAAATTTTTTTAACCCATTTCTTAACAAAATATGCAAATAACGTAAAAAACATGACATAAAGTTTAAATAAAATTTAAATCGACTGAGAAATACGGCAGATATAAACATTTTAAAGCACTAATAAGACAGCGATTAGACAGAGAGATCCGATATGGAATATGACGTCATAGTACACGACCGCCGTACAATCTCCATACTATATTCTGTTTTGCTAGAAAGAGATAGAGATAAATCTTTGTTGTCTTATATTTTGGTTATTTTTACAGTTATTCGAAAAATATTTTTTTCCTACGGTTTCTTTTATGAATGAACTTTTAGTAAAATAAATAAACAATATCATGCATATTCCCTATTGAACTAGACTAGAGCCCGACCGAAATGTCGACGGTTTCGGCCGGATGGCAGCCAGTAGAAACTGAATTTGAGGGGTTTCGTACTGCGATCGGCCTGTCCTTACTTGAAAAATCAAACATAATTTATTTGAAATAACAAGTTACAATATGTTGGTACAGGTGTAGTGCAAAATGATTTTCCATCGGGAAAACTCTGATCTCAATTTGGAATAAGATGGCACCCGAACTGTCAATCAATGATTGTATTAAATGAGTGACGTTTTCATATCCATTAATATGGAACTTTATTGTTTAGTGTCAAATGTCAAAGTGAAAAATGGCGGCTGTGAGATGGGTACTGAAGCTGATTGAGAGAGCACGATAAATACGAAGTTTTCCCGATAAAGTACTGTTACGTCCGTGGGGTAGGTAACGTGATAGAAAATACACTAATTAACCACTAATTAAAAAGGCAAACTTTATTGCAAAATTACTAATTAACAAGGCTTACTTACTTAATAAATCACTGTACTAATCACTTCACTATAACGCACTTATTAACTTTTCGCTTAGGTTCGCTTCGAGACTCGCACTGTATCGCCGTTAGTTCAAAACTGACTGTGGGGTCGCGGGCGCGCGGCTTATATATCCGGAGGCCCTTGCTCCACAATGTTCCAGAGAAATCCCATCGCGAATGTTCGGTCCAAAGTCCAAGGCCGGTCGGCGACCCCTCGGTCAATGACGCACCGCAAGTGTTCTTTCTAGACAATCCAGATGGTTCGATGTACGATTTGGCTGGAACATTCCCGACTATTGCTATCCCTTTCTAGTTCTGTCTCTTTCACACACTTCTCGAACCTTCTCAATATAGCTGTCTCTCTCTAATAGTGCTATCTCTTTCATTCCTTCGTGAAATTTCGCCATATACTGAAGTGTACTTCAAAGGCCCATAAGGGGTCCTGAAAACGCCTGAAACGGGTTTTCAGGTTATTGCGCCATCTGATAGAGGGTGCCCTGAAACGGACTGAAAACATGTTTCAGGCGCCTGAAAACAACGGCAACTAGGGTGAATTTTCAATCTTCTAGTATGTGAAAGAGCCACCTCTGAAACGGCCTGAAATCACTTTGCAGCCTGCTGAAAACGCTTCTAAAGCACGGAAAATCACGTTTAAAGTTTTGACCTATACCACCGGCGCAACACTACCCCCTCCTAAGACATGCTCGTCCCGAGCATCATTATTTCCGTGGTACCTCGCCAGTCGGTCAACGTGAACAATCTTCGATGGACTACGAGGGTTTCGCTGTATCCGATACGTGACGTCGTTGATCTTTGTGACTACCCTATATGGCCCTTCCCAGTTTGGGGACAGTTTTGGGGATTTTCCTTTCTTTCGCGTCGGGTTATGTAGCCACACCCACGATCCTTCCTCGAACCCAATTTGGTTAGCCTTCCTGTCGTATCGGGTCTTCATTCTCGTGCTAGCTTGAAGCCCGTGTTCACGAACAAGACTGTGAACGTCATCAATCCGGTCCCTTAAATCACTCACATACTCGGTGATGGACCTCGGAGTATCAGGAGGACGTCCAGTTAGAAGATCTGCTGGTAAACGAAGCTCTCTTCCGAAATTAGCATACGCTGGAGTAACCGCCGTACTTTCATGGGTTGCTGACCTATATGACATCAAAAAGAGAGGAATATGCCGATCCCAATCCTTTTGGTGATTCTCAACAACCTTGGCCAGATGTCTCTCTAGAGTCTGATTGAATCTCTCCACCATTCCATCCGATTGTGGGTGATATGCCGTAGTCCTCGTCTTATGCATCCCCATGATTCGACAAGTCTCTTGAAAGACCGCAGATTCAAAGTTCCTGCCTTGATCACTGTGAATTTCCAGGGGTACTCCAAATCGACAGCAAACTTCATTCACTAACTTGTCCGCTATGGTGACTGCTTCCTGGTTAGGGATGGCAAACGCTTCAGGCCATTTGGTGAAGTAATCCATCACGACAAGAATGTACTTGTTTCCGGAGTCAGATGTCGGGAACGGGCCTGCGACGTCTAGCGCAATTCTTTCCCAAGGTGCTCCAACATTGTACAGTTTGAGCGCTCCTCTACTACGGGTGTGCGGTCCTTTAACTGCTGAACAGTTAACGCACTTCTTGCACCAGTTTTCGACATCTTCACGGCAGTGAATCCAATAAAACCGTTGTCGGATTTTCATTAAGGTCCTTTTCATTCCAAGGTGTCCACCAGAAGTACCGTCGTGGAAACTTTCCAAGACATCTTTCACTCTTTTCCTTGGAACGACCACTTGTAGATGAGCATCCTTCCCATTCGCCGATTCCCATTTCCTGCATAGTACGCCATTATGCATAACCAAGCTGTCCCATTGTGCCCAGTAGCTTTTCGTTACCGTACTCATCGGAGCTACTTCACACCACCTTGGTTTGGGTACTCCCTCATTAATCCAGTCAAAAATGGGTTTCACGTCAGGATCCTCTTGCTGTGCTAGTTGCATGACTTCATCACTCCACTCTTCGCTGACTGTGTCAGTCCTCAGCATCCTCAAACATTCCTTGCCCTCTTGTCTAAGACAATGTTTACAGTCGTCCGGACAAGGTCTTCGAGAAAGGGCGTCCGCGTTTCCATGTGATCTTCCACTACGGTGTTCGATGACGAAGTCATATTCCTGAAGTTGTTCAATCCAGCGTGCAACCTGACCCTCGGGATTTTTAAACTCCAACAACCACTTCAGAGCAGCATGATCAGTCCTGATACGGAACTTCCGCCCAAGCAGGTATTTACTGAAATGCTGTAACGTCCTGACAACTGCCAGCAGTTCCCTTCGAGTGACGCAGTAATTTCGTTCTGGCTTCGACAACGACTTGCTGAAGTAGGCGATTACAACTTCGTTTTCACCCTTCTTCTGTGACAAGACTCCTCCAATACCAGTATTACTGGCGTCCGTGTCAACAATAAAATCTACTTCGGGATCCGGATACCCCAGTATTGGTGTTTCACAGAGTCTTCGCTTGAGATCGTTGAAACTTGCCGTACACCGATCCGTCCAATCAAACTGTCGTTTTTCTTCCGTCAGTTCGTGCAATGGCTTTGCTATATCCGAGAAGTTCTTCACAAACCGCCTGTAGTATGAGCACAGTCCTAAAAATGCACGTACTGCAGTTTTGTCCCTCGGTATCGGCCAATCCTTCACGGCACTTATCTTCTCAGGATCTGTCTGGATACCATCCTTCGAAATCACATGTCCCAAGTAATTGACTTTTCGCTTGAAAAGCGAACATTTCTTTGGACTCAGTTTAAGGTTTGCCTCTCGTAACTTAGACAATACTTGCTCCAATTTGCTGAGGTGATCATCGAAGTCTCTACCAACGATGATAATGTCATCCAAATAGACCAAGCAAGTATCTCCCAGCAGTCCAGCTAGTATTTGTTCCATCAATCTCTCAAATGTCGCTGGTGCATTGCATAATCCAAACGGCATAACATTAAACTGCCAGAGCCCCTTTCCGGTTGAGAAAGCCGTTTTCTCTTTATCTCTATCCTTGATCTCAACTTGCCAATAGCCACTTTTTAAATCTAACGTAGAAAACCATTTCATTCCGTTCAAAGTGTCTAAGGTGTCGTCGATTCGAGGTAATGGATAGCTGTCTTTTTTAGTGGCATCATTCAGTCGGCGGTAGTCGACGCAGAATCTCATGGTCCCGTCCTTCTTCTTTACCAAAACTACGGGGGAACACCACGGGCTTGTTGAAGGCTCGATAACGCCACCCTTCTTCATTTCCTCGATCATGTCTTCTACCTCCTTCTCCCGAGCTACCGGAACTCGCCGAGGTCGCTGTCGGATAGGCATGACTTCACCAGTGTCTATCTCATGCTGTACTACTCCAGTTCTTCCGATGTCACTGTCGTGCGCAGAGAAGACATTGCTATATCGCGACAGCAATTTACGGGCTTTAAAGAGCTTTTCCCTGGTGAGATCGTTTCTGGAGCCATCCAATAACCTTTCAATGTCCATTGGAGGCACAGAACACCCAGGTTTCTCGCTCTCCGCAGAACCTTGACAGCTTCGTATCCAAGATATTTCCTCACATGATCCAACCAGAGCTCCTTTACTAAGGACGCACTCGGTGTCACTTAAATTAAGAACTCTCACGAAAGCTGTAGATGATGTTGTTACCACCGTGCGGGCTGTCATCCATGGTTTACCATCATTGACCTTTTCCACAACAACACAACGATGACATCCTTGTCTTGTGCTGTACGGCAATCGCACTGGAACATGAACCTGTGCCCTTGGTTGGAGGATAGTTCTTCGAGTACAGTAAACATTCCCATTTACTCCACCCTCCATAGGCACCTCATCAGGCCCAAATTTCAGTACTCCAACCTTCAAGTCAATTTTACAGCCATGGACTCTCATAAAATCCAGCCCAATGATGCAGTCGTCGATGATGTTAGCGACGATCACTTTATGCCAGTAGCTCTTATCACCAATTTTTAAAGTCACCTCTCGCTCCCCCTGGATGGGAATGTACTGGCCAGTAGCGGTTTGCAGCTGGAGATGCAGGGGTCGGACTAGATGATCTCTGGTCAGGTGCTTCAGTAGCCGAGAACTGATCACCGTCCGAGAAGCTCCGGTGTCTATGGTAAGGTGACATGTAGGGAATGCAGCCATAACCGAAAACCGAGTATCGGTTTTTCCACGGTTAAACTCGAATTCGAATCGAATACTCGAATAATAACCGAGTATTTTTTACAGTAAGCAAAGTATTGAATAATGATAGGTTAACGTGGTTTTTATGATTTTTCATCACACTTGCTCGAAAATGGTGTTGTTACACGTAGGTTTTGCTGGCCGCATATGACCTATTACGCCCTAGGGCGTAATGTTTTTTTTTTAATTTGAATAAGTTTCAGTATTTTGAAAATGACACTCAAATACACTATTTAAACATTTATTTAATGTTACAGAAATATGTGTTTACATGGACTTATTTGCATTAACAGTTCTCTTTAAATAAACATTACAGAGATTAAAGTTAAAAAAGTAAGTTGGCGTTTCCTTTGAACATGACAAATAAGAGTAAAACAGAACCAGCGTATTGAAATTAAAAAAAATTACACCCTCGGGCGTAATAGGTCATTTACGGCCCGCAGAGCTTGCGTGTAATAACACCATTTTCGAGCAAGTGCAATGAAAAATAACATCGAGTTACCTGAGTACCTGACGTACCTGGATTAGGGTAGGTAAAGGGATGAGCTGTATTGGCAAGATAAGAGTTATCTCGCGGTCTCTTTTGGTTTTGTAACCTTTTCTAGATAAGGACATACTCATTAAATTACTTATTTAGTATTAACATTAATAGTACATTGTGTTTCTAGGGCGGTAAGTACGGAATTACAAACGAGTGTTTGTTATAAGCCCGAGGTGAAGCCGAAGGCTTTAATAACACGAATTTTTAATTCCTTTACCGCCCGTGGCACACACAATGTTTTTCATCACACTTGCTCGAAAATGGTGTCATTACACGTAGGTTCTGCGGGCCATAAATTACCTATGGCGCCCTAGGGCGTAATGGTTTTTTTTTTAAATTTTGAAACGCTGGTTCTGTTTTACTCTTATTTGCCATGTTCAAAGGAAACGCCAACGTACTTTTTTAACTTTTATCACTGAAATATTTATTTTAAGATAGCTGTTTCTAGGGCGGTAAGTACGGAATTACAAACGAGTGTTTGTTATAAGCCCGAGGTGAAGCCGAAGGCTTTAATAACACGAATTTTTAATTCCTTTACCGCCCGTGGCACACACAATGTTTTTCATCACACTTGCTCGAAAATGGTGTCATTACACGTAGGTTCTGCGGGCCATAAATGACCTATGGCGCCCTAGGGCGTAATGGTTTTTTTTTTTAAATTTGAAACGCTAGTTCTGTTTTACTCTTATTTGCCATGTTCAAAGGAAACGCCAACGTACTTTTTTAACTTTTATCACTGAAATATTTATTTTAAGATAGCTGTTATTGCAAATACATGTAAACACATATTTCGGTAACATTAATTAAATGTTTAAATAGTGTATTTCAGTATTTTGCAAATATAAAATCAACTAAAATGGCCGTTTTAGGTCTTTACTGCTATGGTTTCCGAACGAGACTTGACATTTCGCATTGTCTATGGACATATATCACTAATGTCACTTTCTATTTTAATATTTTCTTGTCATACTGGGACGATTAGTAAGGTTATATTAATCAGATTTCCTCACAAGTGTGATGAAAAACATTGTGTGTGCCACGGGCGGTAAGGGAATTACAAACTCGTGTTATTAAAGCACTCGGTTTCACCTCGGGCTTATAACAAACACTCGTTTGTAATTCCTTACTTACCGCCCTAGATACACAATGTACTATTACATCACACTTGTGAGGAAATCTTAATTAAACAACCTTACTAATCGACCCAGTATGACCAGAAAATATTAAAAGAGAAATTGACATTAGTGACATAAGTCCATAGACAATGCGAATGTCAAGTCACGTTCGGAAACCATAGCGGTAAAGACCTAAAACGATTTTATATTTGCAAAATACTGAAATACACTATTTAAACATTTAATTAATATTACCGAAATATGTGTTTACATGTATTTGCAATAACAGCTATCTTAAAATAAATATTTCAGTGATAAAAGTTAAAAAAGTAAGTTGGCGTTTCCTTTGAACATGACAAATAAGAGTAAAACAGAACCAGCGTTTCAAATTTAAAGAAAAAAACCATTACGCCCTAGGGCGCCATAGGTAATTTCACCATTTTCGAGCAAGTGTGATGAAAAATCATAAAAACCACGTTAACCTATCATTATTCAATACTTTGCTTACTGTAAAAAATACTCGGTTATTAACCGAGTAATATTCGAGTTTCAAATCGGTTAAAACCGGACGGTTAAAACCGATACTCGGTTTTTTCACTATTCGGTTGCATTCCCTAGTGACATGGTACTCCACCAATTTCTCCTTTGACGACCAGACTATTCCCGTCATTAGCCTGTGAGATCATAACTGGGACATTTCGACCACCAGCCAGCACTCGTCCCTTAGTCCTGGCTTTTACTCGTTTCCCTGCTGCGGCCCGGATGCCACAGCGCCTGTTGCCCTTGCCACTGGAGTCAGATCCCGTTCTCTCCTGCTCCTTTTCGGGCAACTAGTCTGTATGTGGCCACGTTCTCCACAATGGTAACATCGTGGCCCAAACTCACGACGGGGAGCAATCGGCTCCCTGACAGACACTTCACGTACCCTATAAGGCCTTGATGGGTCCTGGCGCACAGCTTCTACCTCTAGGGCGTGAGCTACCGCATCCTTCAGGCTCCCATGGTGCCCTAGTCGCACTGCAGCCCGTACTTCCAAGTCCCGTATTCCGTCAACGAAGGCCTGTACCAACGTGGTGTCCACAAAAGAGGCGGATGTACGTTGGTACGCCTTCCTGACCAACTTCTCAATTTCTAGGGCCCACTGCTGCAAGGTCTCACTACGCCCCTGCGTCCTGTCTTTTAACTGAGCTCGGTACACGTGCTCCAGGTGCTTGTCACCGTAACGGGCCTCCAACGCTTCTAGAAGCCGGTCGTAAGTTTCCTCTTCTCCTAGGGCTTCCAGTATGGTGAGTGCCTCGTCACGTAGCGCTAGGGTTAGGGCTGTCCTGGCCTGTTCTTTACTCCAGCCATTAGCCTTGGAGACTGACTCGAATTGTCGCTTATAGGCTGTCCACGACGATGTACCATCGAAAGGAGGTACCTTGAATCGTCCACCTCCCGACATGGGTACCTCGGCCGCACAGGTACTCGTACCGCTGGCCACTTTTATTTCGAGCTTCTGGAGGCGGTTCTTGTAGGTGTCGACTTCCTCCTTAACAGTCTCGACTTTCGCCGTAACTGTCCCAACGGATTCCCTAACATCATGAAGTCCAGCTTCAAATTTAATGTCCAAGCCCGTCAGTTTTTCTTGGACTTCACACATCTCTCGCTTCCATTCGGTTGCGGTTTCATGTACATCGCGAAGCATTCTCGATTGTTCTTCCTGCTCCTCCCTGAGCTCCTTCCGGAGGATTCGAGACTGTTCTTCCTGTTTGCGAAGCCCCTCTTGGATTTGACGAGCTTGCTCTTGTTGTTGGCGAGCTTGCTCTTGTTGTTGGCGAGCTTGCTCTTGCTGTTGGCGAGCTTGCTCTTTTAAGAGAACTAAGATGGCATTTACGTTCATCTCTTGCTTACATGGGGCCGGTGAGTCTGATGAGCCAGCGTCCGGCGCAGGGTCCTCACTTGCTGCAGCTTGGCTCCGGGTCTGCACTCCCTTCGGCTCGTTCTCACGCGGTGTAAACGGCATTTTCTATCCCACTTCTGACACCAAATGTTACGTCCGTGGGGTAGGTAACGTGATAGAAAATACACTAATTAACCACTAATTAAAAAGGCAAACTTTATTGCAAAATTACTAATTAACAAGGCTTACTTACTTAATAAATCACTGTACTAATCACTTCACTATAACGCACTTATTAACTTTTCGCTTAGGTTCGCTTCGAGACTCGCACTGTATCGCCGTTAGTTCAAAACTGACTGTGGGGTCGCGGGCGCGCGGCTTATATATCCGGAGGCCCTTGCTCCACAATGTTCCAGAGAAATCCCATCGCGAATGTTCGGTCCAAAGTCCAAGGCCGGTCGGCGACCCCTCGGTCAATGACGCACCGCAAGTGTTCTTTCTAGACAATCCAGATGGTTCGATGTACGATTTGGCTGGAACATTCCCGACTATTGCTATCCCTTTCTAGTTCTGTCTCTTTCACACACTTCTCGAACCTTCTCAATATAGCTGTCTCTCTCTAATAGTGCTATCTCTTTCATTCCTTCGTGAAATTTCGCCATATACTGAAGTGTACTTCAAAGGCCCATAAGGGGTCCTGAAAACGCCTGAAACGGGTTTTCAGGTTATTGCGCCATCTGATAGAGGGTGCCCTGAAACGGACTGAAAACATGTTTCAGGCGCCTGAAAACAACGGCAACTAGGGTGAATTTTCAATCTTCTAGTATGTGAAAGAGCCACCTCTGAAACGGCCTGAAATCACTTTGCAGCCTGCTGAAAACGCTTCTAAAGCACGGAAAATCACGTTTAAAGTTTTGACCTATACCACCGGCGCAACAGTACGATGGAAAATCATTTTGCACTACATCTGTATAATGGTATTTGAATCTGATAATAATATTGACAGCAACTGAAGTTGACGGCGTGCAAAGTAGGTCGCCGCCACTTCTTTTTAGCACGCGAGGTACATACACATTTTCCTTCTACTTCGATATATTTCTGTGCTCGTAACTTCTACTCAGATGCCGGTTTTGCGTTGATTATATCAATACCAAGACAAGAGAGATTGAGTAGACTCAAGGGGCGTAAACGCCGCAGGTTCTAATGGCGTTTCCGCCCTTTGAGTCTAAAGGTGTCGATATCGGCCTCACGACCCACCTAGCGGGCTCAGGCTCACGCATCCACGGTATTCTGGAGAAATCGAGGGAGCTCTTCAAATATTAGACATGTCGGCGCCAACTAGTTTAATTAGCTATTTGATTAGCTGCCTAGCCTTTTCATTAAAATTTTAGGTTAGGTTTGTTAGTCAGCTTGTGTCCCTCAGAGCAGAAATAGAAGCCCCGCGCAGCGGGGCTTCGTCGACCTGCTGGCGGGTCATAGTTTAGTGAAAATCCTAGGCAGTTAACCAAATGGCTAATTAAACCAGTTGGCTGCGACAGACACACAACAGCGACACTTGCGTACTTATGATAATAACTGAAAAAAAGTTTTATTAGAACCTGACATATCTTTTATAGGAATCCTGACCCATACTAGCAGATTTACTAGCCGCCACCGCTAATCACTTTTGACACTTTCACGCACAAGCGCCCGCTAGGCGAGCGCTCGTAACTTTTACACCACATTATTGTTCTCACAAACCCGCCCAGTGGGCGCAGTCGGTAGGGGTAATTTTCAATGTTTCGTCTGGTAGTAAAATTATTAATAGTATCGTGCATTTGTTCTGGAAAAGGTTCACTGGAAGTCGATTACATTAATTTCCTAAGTTATCTGATTTCATGAGCTGCTATTGCTTCCACCTCCGGACTCCCTCGCAGTCGCCGAAGTCCAGGGTCAGCCAGGGGTACAGCTCCTGAAACGAAACAAAAGTTAACTTTATCGTGCGTTTCCACTTAAGCCTTTTACAGACTTGTGGTTTGCAGGGTTCACCCTTGAAGCGTCGACAAACGTTTCATCGCAATATAATTTCATTAAAAGGAAATTTCCTCCGAAAATTTCCTAAAAAAACTTCTTGAAATTAACATAAAACTAACCTAACGGTATTTACAGAATGATTCTTTAAAAAACTCGTGAAAAGTTAACGGTTTTAGAGAAATAAGTTGTCGACGAAATGAAAATTCGATGAAACGTTTGCCGACGAAACAACAGGCACCGGGCCAGTTAGACCAACAGCATTTAAACTGCAGCTGAAATGCACTCCGCGTGTAACCGCAGCCGCCACCATTTGTGCGTGTGGGTGTGTGTGTGTGTCTCTCTGTCTGTATGTATATACCTCGTGGTCGCCCTCGACCATGGTGCTCTCGACCTGTAGCCGCAGGCGCCGCCCGCGCGCCGCCGCCGCCGCAATGTCCACGAGTTGTTCCGTCACTGCCCAGTTGTGGGACACGTCCAGCAACTGGAATTGAATACAATACGGTACAAGTACTCTTTATTGCACATCTCAGAATACACAACGAAACGATTACAAGGAGATTATGAGCAGATATTTTATAGGTTATAAAGTAGGTTACTTCGTGGTCAAAATACCAGATTTACCATTTTTTCGTTAGACCAGATAATAAGATCGCAGGTTATTATGGAAAGTAAATGATTTTGTACGAGTAGAACGTATTATTTGGGAAATCTGGTATAAGCACAGAGAATCTGGTATTCCAATAAACCAACATTTTGGGCACGTATGATTCCCCAAAAAACAAATGATCTTCCACCTAAAAACTACCCAAAAATCCTCTTCAAATATTTTGACTTAAACCCGACCGCGGTGCGCTTTAAAAGTGCATAAAATCAGCCATTTTGTTTATTTTAACGAATTTCCAATACCCAGTGACAGTCATGTCATCAAGACGAATCTAATGGTGTATTATTTATCAAAATCGGTTGTGCCGTTGGGTAGTTACGAGCGGACATACATACATACAGGTCAAACACATAATCATCCTTTTGGGCTTCGCCGCAGTCGGGTAAAGAGCCTTAAATATTAAGCGTTAGAGGCTGCCACAAAGGCTACTCACGGCCAGGTTGGGGCAGGCGGCGATGAAGGCGGCCACGTGGTGGTTCTCGATCTGTCCGTTGGAGCCCACGTGCAGCGCCCGGAGCGCCGCCCCCGCCGCCCCGCACACCGCGCCCACCCCCCGCCCGCTCACGCCTGCCCGGAAACATACTAATGTCAGTCCAGATCACGCTGCCGATATATCTACACGTTACTAAGGCAACATAAATATCTGACCGCCCTTGCGCCTCACTTATATTTCGTAACATTAAGACGATATCACAAAAAAAAAACTGGAGCTGAGAAAAACGAACTGACGATCCTCCTCTCTTTTGAAGCCCCAAAAAGGATTGGAGGACACATGAATATTGACAATCATGAATACCCATTTAAGTAAAACCGACTGCCATCGAAATTTAACCCTTAGATGCAAACCGTATCGTACATTTTATTTCTGAAATGTTTCACGTGAAAATCAAATCCAACGTGGATTTTGAGACTTCCAAAACTCACCAAGGAGCTCCCGACCAGCAGCTCCCGCAGCCGGCAGCCACGTTAGGGTTGAAGCTCAGGTTCAATCTCAACCCTCCCAGCCGACCCACACTAGATCAACTCACCTAACCAGCCCTCGACCACTACCTCCAACCTCTCGTCGCTCGCGTTGGGGTTGAAGCTGAAGTCCAGTCTCAACCCCCTCCCAGCACCCACGGCCTCGATCAACTCACCTAAACAACCCTCAACCACCAGCTCTCTTAACCGACAACCGTGCGCCACCACCTCCAGCCACTCGTCGCTCGCGTTGGGGTTGAAGCTGAGGTCCAGTCGTCTCAACCCTCCCAGCCAACCCACGGACTCGATCAACTCGTCCCCCAACTCGATCTTCTTCTGCCAACCTAAAATTATTGTTTATTCAGGTATGAACCCACTAGGTCTTTGCGCGTAAAAGTAAAGCGAGAGACGATTTCATTGATGATTTTATTCATTAAAGATACAAATATAAGTGTGAATATATGTAACACTTCTTTAGAGATAAATTAACACTTAAATTTGCATTATGATGATTCAACCACGCAATAATATCGTGACTCCAGTGGCTTAGCCTGTGGCGACCACTGGTGACGGGTTGTAGCCGCCAGTAATGGCCCGATGAGCGGAGACTTTTCGGCCATTCTCACGAAGTATGTCTGCGGTCACCTAATTACCGCGTCGCTGTTTTCATACTAAATTTATGGAGACGCGGTAATTAGACGCAGTCATACTTCGTGAGAATGGCCGTTTTAGTGTACTGCCACAGCTGATTTGTGTACTTACTTGTGAACAGATGACAGTAAGCGGAAAAGGGCAACAGGACAATTCAGTGTCTCTAGTAAGGCGTAAGTCCAAGTCTACGACCCTTTGTACATCGTTTAAATTAGAATTATTCCCTTTTTTACTAGAGGCACGAGTGACTCACTCCGGCGGTGCGCTCCGTCCGTTGTTCGGACCTGAACGCCAGTTTTGTTAGAGTATATTTATTCTGAGCTAGAGGGACTGAATTTTCACCTGGTCAGAACAGTGAGTGAACCGGCGCGCTACTCGTAACTAACACATTGCTGTCGTTGTCGCCTACCTAAACACAAATCCTCCAAATTGGGCATCTTATCCAGCAACAAATGGGCATTCTGGAATATATCTTTAGGGATATATACTAGCTCCAATTTCGTAAGACCCGACAGATGATCGGCAGCAGACAGTAGGTGGCGAAACTCCAAAGCTTCGCACTCTCTCAGACGTAAGCTTTTCAAGTTGGTAGACTGTGGACCAGCCAAGCACAGGCCGGTCACTCGCTCGCTGTCCGATATGGCTAGTTCTTTGATGGTATCGTTGGCTAGCCACCGGGTTATGCACTTGTCTGAAATCTGAAGTATTAGGTATAGTCATATCGCGGCAAAATAAAACTGAAGTGAAGAGGTCTTACAATAGGCTAGAGCAGAACTAAAAAAAACTGTTTAGTCCGTCAGTTAGATTATTAAAAAATATTGTACACGTATTTTTTCTTATGTTTGACAAACAAAAAATGACGAGGATAGAGTGCTTTGAAGTTTTGAGTGACGTCACTCCTTGGTACAATTTTCACCTAGGAGTGACGTCTCAGGCCCCTACTCCAGAAGTTCGATGAGCTATAACTATGTCGATGTTTAATATTTTGATAAACCAAAAAATACGTGTCCCATATTTTTCCACAATCTGACTGACGGACTAGATAGAATTATATATTTTTGACCCAGTCGTCATCCCTATTAGACAATTGAAAAGCGCACCAATTACGCAGTGTCTTTTCGTGTTTATGGAGTGCATGCTAAGACTGGTTCCTGGTCAGCACGTAAAGAACTACTCGCCGAATTTTACTCGTTTACTCGCTACCTGTGGGACGAGTGCCTTAGGCTATCCTCTTTTTTCGACGTTACTGACGAGTTAAGGACTGTTGCACTCACTTGACATGTATTTTATTTAATTTTCATTGAGAAATATTGTGACAAACTTAAACTGCCAAGATTCAAGCGAAAATCGTGTAATTTGCTCTTTTATTCTATATGTCTAAAACCCAAATATCGGCCCTCCCACCGTTTAAACACACGCAATTATCATAATACAGGTGTGGTGTTTTTTTTTTGGCGCACACAGCCTGGATGTGGCGTGTACCTATTTGCCAATGTCAAAGTTTGGAATCAGACACGCAAGGAGAGTGTTCGGTCGATAAAGTTGGTTGATATTATCAATACTTTTTTCATACATCTCAAATATTGTAAGACCTCTTAACTCAATAAAGCGTTTGTTAACAAAACCATTATTTATTCAATGAAACATGCTTACACACTGGCAGCTCCGGAAATGTACGTGCTTCAGCTTCGTGAGATTTTTCAGCTGTTCGTTTAGCAAAACATTATCTTGCAGGCCATAAAACTGTAATAATAGTACATTACACAACTAGGGTGGTAATAAAAAGAAAGGCCAAGATCGCAGAAGTTTGCGGCCCGAGCTGCAAGCGAGGGACGTAAATGTGCGATCGAGGGCTTTGTTTATTACCTCCCGTGTTGTGTACATCATTTTATGTCTTCACTTGGGCAGAAAGCGGCTTTTTCCGAACGCGCAGCCTGCGGAAAAAGCCACTTTATGGCCAGGTGTGGCATAAAATATGTAATTAGCATTAAGTAACTTTATTTTAATAGTGGTCTATGTTATGTTACTGGTTTATAATATTAGACTCAGCAGTTCTCCGTCCATTTATGATGTTCGTCCATTTATGATGATAAATCCATAAACGTGAACAAGTATGAAATTAAAAACAGCTAATAAATTTCGTAGCGCATTCCTCTTCTAAAGAATTGCCTTTGCAAATCAGAGATGGAATGCAGTCAGCGTAATGAGGACCATGCATCAGACTATGCTGGGTCTGCTAAAGGGGGTAATAATCTTGTAAATTCTATTGTAGTTTTAGATCATTATTTTATCTTTTTAAACAAGCTAAATAAACCTTCAATTTCCTATCATAAATATAAATAAACTTATAAAAATTGTGGCTAAATACAGTATCACCTACAGTAATATCTTCTACATTGGGACAGTTCCTTTTGATGACTTTCAAGCTGGCTTTATTCACACAATCTGCTGTCTTGATGAATGGGCCCCACTTCCTAGTTATACTATCAAAGTTTTCCAGGTCATCATTGTCCATGGTTAGTATGTGGAAGTTGGAGCGGGCCTCATGTTCGTACCAGGGATATTCTATTCTGAAACGGGCACCTGTAAAATGTTTAGGCATTAAGGTTGTTGGAGAAGGTCAGTTTTCAGTGTCAGTAAATAGGGTCATTGTTTGCTTCTTGTATCAATTACGTTTTATTTATTTGCGCGAAATTACATGAGAACTCAAAAAAAGCAAAAATTAAAAAAGCAAAAAAAATTAAATTCTTAAAAATTTTTTTTAACACTCTGCATCTTAATTTTGGTTTTTTGTGACTCCTCATGTCATTTTGCAGACAAAATGTATCAAGCTAATATTATTTTGTGTAATAAAACACAATTCAAATATAATTGATGTTGTGGAAGCAGATGATGACCCTATTTTTTTGAGTTTGCGTTTTGCTTCTCACCTTGTAGATACTGAAATATCACATGCTGCCATTGGCGACTGACGCGCTCTGACCGTATAATGTCTTTAATGTGCAACAAGTCCAGGATGGCTCTCCAACAGTCCTCATTCAACATGTCCAGAATAGTGGCACTTGCCGACCTCTGCAATAAATACATTTATTGATATTTTTAAATTTATAAATGAATATGTATGTGCATATTGACATGAGATCTTTTATGCTAATTTAAAGAAGATGTAGAAAGAAATTGTATATGACAAGATTATGACTAGGGATGCAACGATACCGATACGATAATCGTATATCGGCGATTATCGTAAACCTTTACGATCATTCGTTATCGTAAGTATTACGATACGATATTTTTACGATAATTTATTTAAAAATTTTGAAATTTTTACTGTTTTGGGTGAAACGAAACGCATAACGCGTCAATTTCTGAACGTATCGCATCCGCACTATTGCCTAGCGGAGAATACACACAAGATACAGAAGAAATTAAACCATAATTTTCAAAATTATTTTATATTTTTACGTAACAAACACAAAAACAAAATCACCTTAATTATAAACTGATCAAAACACGACCGCGTGACAACAAATGGCGGGGAGATGAGGCGAACCGAGCATTTCGGATTGCACATTTGCACCCGAACATAGCTAATAACTATGATCGGCAATGCCGACTAGTCGGCCGATTAATCGGCAAACTGGGAACCGATTCGTCAGCCGATTAGCCATCGGCAAAATCCGTAGTCGCTCTCTATTAAAAATGCATAACTTTTTTTTATACTTTTACTTTACTTAGTCTTACAATAATAACATACAACAAAGCTTCCAATAAATTCATCAAAATGGTATTAAACAAATATCGTAATGCATTCGTATCGTAATTCGTTATCGTATTTGGCCATTACGATGTATTCGTCATTTGTATTGGTATCGTAATAGCCGTATCGTTGCATCCCTAATTATGACTGATTGAATGTTTAAAAATGTATTGCCGATTATGGCAGTCAAAAGGTTCAGACTGCCACAATCGGCAATACACAGCTGCGGAATTGCGTGCCCACAACGCCAGGTCGGGAAATGCCAACACACGAATTTGTTTTCTTTTTAAATTACGATTTTTGGTCCTAGTGTCAGAATGGCAATGATTTGTTTCACGGTGTGGCACTCAACAAGTTAATGAAATTACAAATAATTTACCTTTACAGGAAAATTTTACTTACTTCGTGATGGTCTTCCATTGTATTCTGATGTGCTTGCTCAGTAGCACTTGATATTGCACCACATTATTTAATTAAAAGTTTTACATAACTATGGAATTTAAATTGTACGCAAATCTACAACTTGTAGTAGTTACCGTGAATATAGATAGTTTCGGTAGCTCCTTAACGCTTACTGAATACAAGAAAATCTTCCGTGATCTAAATCTAAAAAAGACATCCACACTTGCTTTGTTTACAAATTGTTGAACTTAAACATAAACACTAGGTATTTATTCTGTCCGATTACACGAAAATATGCTGGTAAAAATTAAATAAAGCTCCCATCGTACAGTACACTAAGTATCTTCGTTATCACTTCAGAGATATTATCAATATAATTTATTTTACCATTAAAGGATTTCAAGAACTACAACGAGAAGAAATACTTTTATCAAATTGACGTGAAATTGATTGACATTGACGTTTACATTTTTTTTTTACAATTCCACATATCATGCATATTTCTTGTCCGTTCGGCTACCGATAGTTTGAGTAGCAAAATATGGTGACTAATTAGGCTATTTGAGTATGATCTTTCAAGATTTTGTGTTTTACTGTTCCATAATCTATCAATTTTAAATCCAAATAGGTTATCTGATCTGTGCTTAAATGTAATATAATTAATTTCTAAATATCAACGTACAATCTGTAAGTTACAAGTGAACGCATGCAAGTACGCAACGCATAAGTTGCGCACAAGGATTGGGAGAAGCATTTGTCAATGTCAGTGTCATATTGACAGCAACTGTGTTGCGGCGTCGGTGGCTGCCGATGGTATTCACGCTGAAGAACAAAAGAAACTTGAATAAACGACCGAGTTCACCCGAGAAATTCACATAATGAAGCCAGGCGATGCGTCTAAAGAAGAGGAAGAAAAACCTGACCCTGCGAGTGAGCCGGTTGTCACGGGAGACGTGATTGGCGACACGGCTTACAGCGAGCGGTTTGTTTTAAAAATCCTACTAAAATTAGCAAATTTGGACACTTTGAAGGACGAAATCAAGGAAAAATCATTCGAAGATGACCTGTGCACGCTGTGGGATATGACCGCGGAGCGAGATGTGGTTTTGTTCCTTCAGAAACATGAAATTTTGAAACTCTTCTATTTCGCATTGCCTGTGATAGAATCTCCACGTCTAATCGAAATTATCGTCGGCATTATAGGTAATTTATCGTGTCACAAGAACGTTGTGTCGACTTTAATGAAAATGGATAACTTTTTGGACTTACTCCTTGGGTACATGAAGGCTGACGACAGTCTTGTGCTGATACAAGTTCTGCGTCTCATAAATTCAAGTTTGTTTCTCGCTCCCGATGCAGACGTAGCGATCTGGATGAATCTGTTTCAAAAGATAGACTATGCCGGTACCCTATACTTCATCCTGAAAAATTCATCAAGTAGGGAGTTGTTAGTGACAGCAATAGAAAATTTCAACACGCTGTGTTCATATTGTAACACAGAGAAGACCAGATCAGTTTTCTTCACACACTTCTTGAAGAAAGAAGCTGTTGAGTCATTAGTAGCAGGCTTCACTGAAATTATTGTGAATCAGAAAGATTCTTGTGAACAAGATGAACTGGAGAGGGTGCTGGTTATAACATTTCAGGTAGTCCTCAATTTGGTTGGCTTTGATAAGTCTCAGGACATATATAGTGAGTGTGCTGATGATGTTGCCAATATGATACAGCAAGCATTGTGCTACTATGAGAAAAAGTTAATTAACCTCAAAGAAATAGACTCAGATGTCATAGATATACTGGACTCTAGTATAACTATAATAAATGTGCTGAAAATTACCTGCGAACCGAATAAATACTTCAAACCTTGTTATAGAATGTGGCGAGCCGTAAGTTTAATATTAAAAAATACCAAAACGGGTAACAGTTTTGAGGAAGATGACAGAGAAGAGTTGACTGAATACACTAAGAAAATTGTAAATCCGCTGAGTACATTAATCTGTGTGTATTTGAAGAGCTGCACTGAAGAAGAGTTGTTGAAAATCCTTGATGATATTGGCGAGGAGTATGAGAGGATACTGGGGGCTGTGAAAGACAAGGAGGTTCAAGCTGAAGTCAGTAAAAGAACAGAGAACTACAGAACCAGGTTAAAGGAGAATGTAGATTCATAATAAACACTTGACTGCATCTTTGCCTTTTTCTTTTAACTGTACCTTAGGGACTTAGCTTTATGTCTGTAACGAAAAGTAAGTAATGTAAAGAACCTTATACACCTGTTATATGTGACTGGTTTGCCTTATTTTTAGTTTGTCAGTTTAATATCATAGGTGGCACGAAAATGAGTGTAACTGTATACAAGCAGTTTTGGCCATATAATTTGACGGTTAGCATTAATTAATTTATTTTTGTTCTTGTCAAATACAATATTGTTTGTTTTTAGTTTTGGCAAATCTACTTAAAAAAACACAGTTGTATTGTTATATATAGGCCACAAAACACGATAATGACTACATGTAAAAACGGGTTATACCTATTCTCTGTTAAAATCTATTAAACTTGCAAGGTGCAAGTTCAATAGATTATCAACTCTATTTCCATGGATTATAGATTACAAATGCAGTAATAGGTGATTACCATTTTACGTGTCTGTCACATAACAGTGTACTTCATAGACATAGACTGCAACTAGATGGACATTTCAGTGGACAATTGACTCTATGGCCTGTCTCAATAGATTTAAAAATAAAATTACATTAGTTAGACACGTCGTACATTTCACGAGTGGTAGGTACAGTCAACGTTACCAAGGCGACAAAAATATCTGTTCACTCTTATCGTATCCCGCCTCTGCTGACGCCCCTGACGTAATTGTCACTTTAGAAAATTTTGTCACCTCATCGTACAGATATTTATGATGTTGACTGTACGTACGTCAGGGGCGTACTCAGTTTATCAAAAGACTGACTTAGCTAAGGTAATAAAAATAATTTCCAATTATTAACTCTGTTTTATTTTATTATACCTACTCCCCTGGCGTGTGCCTTTCGGCGTTAACACTTGAATCGTTCGCTACGCTCAGGAATTAACGTACGCCCTCACCGTAAATACCTAATTTTGTTTGTTTGTGACAATCTACTATTTTACCCTCGCTGCAGTGGCGGAGGGACTACAGGGGGCTTCAAATCGCGCATGTCATGCTCCTCTATCTGTATATGTCTATACTTGAAAAAGCAGTCCGTGGGCCTCCTATACTAACGCCTAGTGATCCAAAGGACTTGAGCCTTTTAACCCGATTTTTTTAGCCTCCGAGCCCTTTTTTGAATGGTAATATAGCCTATTAAGAAGGCTATTCTATTGGTATGCAAAATTTTCCAGTGGCAGCTTTATCTAAACTGGTAACATTAGCCAAAGTCGTTATCATCTCATGTAACCATGTTCTTGCAATAAAGTGATTGATATAGCTTGGCAACTTCGTTGGTGACACTCACCTGTGTGCTTTTTATTCTGTGCAGCCGTGACTACTTACACAAGTTACCGCCAACATAAACGGTGACCGACGGAGGCAGCCTCCGGACAAAAAGCACACAGGTGAGTGTCACCAACGAAGTTGCCAAGCTATACTTATGTAACCAATGTATCCATACCACCTGTTGACCACCTGAATTGCTTGGGTACTATTGACGCCAAAGCGAAGACTGCTGCTAAAAAACTTGGTGTCCTATTTAAGGTGAGGCGGTATTTCACGCCGGAACAGCTGCTCACTTTAGGGGTATTCCCACCTGTTACCGCCAAATTTATTTAGTGGTAAGAGCTGGGAATTTTTTCCCCATCTCATCCCAATCGTTCGTGCATGGAATACTGCTGTCACCTTTGGGACGGTGGACAATAAACAATAAACGCTTATGCGCCAACTATTAGTTGCCGCTTTGGACTCAATAGAGCGCCGAGCCCGTAGACTCATTGGAAATGATCCGTCGATTCGATTGAGGTGAACTTCCAGAGAATGTCGAGACTGAGACCCATTGCCTCACAAAACCATAGTTAGTTCTAATACCTACATAAGTTTTTATTTTCCCTAGTTAGTTCTTTTTTTGTATATTGTTATTTGTAGTGCATTTTTTTTGTTTAGTATACGTTTTTGTGGCAATAAATGTTTTTCTGATTCAGAGCCTCGAGCATCGTCGCAGGGTCGCTAGCTTATGTGGGTAGTATCGATACATTTTTACACCATCGCTGTTTCATCAACGAACTTCCAGGCATGGAGAGCAACTTCATCCTTTTGTTGTCAATATTCCATTTATTCGCACGAAGCGATTTGCTTCAACGTTTTTAATGCGTACCGCCAAGGAATGGAACTCGCTCCCAGCGTCCGTATTGCCTGATAAATACAATTTAGTACTCTTCAAGACACGAGTAAATAGGCATCTACTGAACCGGCGAGCTACATCTTCGGCCTCGTAGTCGCTTACGATCAGGCGCTACTGAGGTCCATCGCAGATCAGTTTTTTATTAAAAAAAAATGTTGCTAGTTCAGTTCAGACTTGTAAAATTGTAACATGTAGCTTCGTGAAACCGGCCACAGGCATTCAATAAAATAAAACGACAATTGTATATGGGATTATATATTTTGTAGACATCATAAAGCAACATTTACATTACCATTAAACAAGTTTCGCCCGGCGGGCTAGACTATCGAATGTAACAGTACATTGTAACAAAACAAGCCTCATTCACGCCCTATCACAACACACACCACAAATACTGAAAGGGAGAACAAATATTAATAATAACAGTATACTTTACATTATATGTATTTATAACTAACTAACCACGAGTTCCTACGGCCCAGATAGGCGAAATCGCACAAAAATTTAAATATCAATTCGTAAATATTTAGATTATATCGTTAGAGATAAAAACAGGATAAAGACTAGACTTTACTGATCAACGACAATTGGGCGCGCGCTGCGCTTCGCGACTCGTATACTTCGGCCGCGATATTGCCCTCTCTTTCCTTCTATATGTCAAAGAAAGAGAGAGCATGAGTCAGCAGCCTAAATTTCAGGAGGAACGCATGCCGCCCCTTTCCGACTTATATCAGATTTGGAAGACGGCGTGCCTTGTCTCTCAGCCTATACTTCTAAAAATTTGCAAACTTCAGCATTGTCTAAGTTGCAAATCACTTTTTTGGAAACATACTACCATACAGCTAAATATTGAACTAGATATTTGTAGACCTTTGTGTATGTCTCTTTGTGAACAAGTGGTATTAAGTTTAATGGGTCATCAGCCGTAATGTTCCGCGAGACGCAGCGCGCGCCGTTCGCAACAGAAGGCGTATAATGGTCGCGTGTATCGATCCAAACATGTGTCCTTACATTGGGAGATATCTGGGGCGATAAACGCGACCATCGCAGCACGTAATATCGCCTGCGGCGCCCCCTCGTGCCGCGCTATAACCAGGTTACTCGTTTGCACCTTTGTATGGGACGCCATAGGCCCCAAGTGCAAACTTGTGACCGGATAGTAACTATACTAACTTACGGGTAATGTACGCGGGCCCCGCACTAGCGCTGCAGCCATAATGGGCACAAAGCTATGCCAACAGCCACCAAAGAACTCTACGCTTTAAGGAGACTCGTAGCGCCATCTATTGAGACTTGCGGCACTATTTAATTGGGAAACCGATCAATGAGTTACATACATCAGTAGAACTCAGAGTACAGTAAGTTCAATGAGAAACGTATTCACTACAGTAACTTAATACACTCACGGACATTGAATTCTGGTCATTTTATATATAATTGTTCATAGAAAATGACCCGAATTCATTGTCCGTGAGTGTATGTTTGTCATTGAACTTACTGTACTTTATGTTCAGAGTTGTAAAACCTAACGGTGTCAAGGTTTGCGGGCGGTAATGTGGGGCGCGCGTAAACTCAAACAACTGAGCGAATATGTCAAAGTTATCGAAACATAACTTTTTCAAGCGGCCCGCGGGGGCGCCATATTAACATTACAGTCCAACGGGGTCAAAGCGGCCGGCGAGGTCAATGCGTTTAAAACAGCCGATATTCTACCCTATCGTCGATATAGTGTATAAACTAGCTCGTGTATTCATTAAAATATATGCCCACTAGCCCCACCGATCGCTTTAACCCCGTTAGACATAGTAATCGTTCCTTGTTACCTACTCAATAAATTACATAAATAATCTGAATTTAAAACGAGTCTTAGGCTTTTGATAATCATGTAGTAACATGATACCCTCCGGATCGGCTTTAAAAATACCATTTTAAAACTAAAATTGAAAGAATCAGTTTTAAAATGGTATTTCTGAACGGAAATAAAAATAAACTTAGCCAATAATGTCGAAGCTCACTTGCAGTCATCACCGGTCCATCATAACGGTGATGAGCAAGTGATGACCAAGCCGCCGGTGATATGCTAATCCCTTTGTACTGCAGGGATATGTATGTATTGTGAACGATCGCATTTCAACATATATAAAAAATCGCACATTAAAATTACTTCGTTCCGTTATTAAAAGTCTAAAAAAACCGTCAATTTTCGTATCCGCTACAGCTTCGTCGAACACCAATACATTAATATTAAATGAGAAAATGTATGGAGGAGTTGATGAAAGGCGGTGTGCTTCATTGCTTTAAACACCATTTTGATTCGAAACTCATTAAATACGAAAACGAAATACTTCCTTAATAAATAAAGTTGATTTTAAGCTTTGGAAATCAAATTTCTAACCTCAAAATGCTGTTATTTAATTTTAACCAGCTATTTAATCATAGGTAAATGAAGCAACACTAGACACAACTTATGGGGAAATACATTTTTTTGCCGTAAATATAGACGGATTTTACATTATTGACAAAATAAGAGTCTTAACCAAAACTTTTGCATTTTGAGGATAAGTATTAATTAAAGATTTACTTGTTTGTAATGATGTTTAAAATCGTGAATCAAGTATTTATACCAATTAGCCAAACGTATAAAGTCGAATGGTCCTTTTTTGGCACATAACTGTCAAATGTAAAATAATACTACGCCGCGGCCACTCACCGAGTCTCACTCATTAAAGTATGGGAAATACAATTTAACCGACCTTTACATCGCCATACAACTGTCGGCCAAGTCTTATTTCCTGCGGGCCTATGATGGTACCCTTTATTACGTGATACATACAAGTCTCTTCATAATTTAAGAAAAGGTTGATTTACCTTGTCTTTATCACGATAAACGCGACCATCATACGCCGTGAACTATACATAGGTACACATAGAACACCGACAACTGTTTAAAAAGTTCAAAACCGTGCGTTAGCGACACCTAAAAAATTTCTACTAATTTTCTTTGGTACATTTTTGTGAGCAAAGACATGGTGACAGTTTTGAGTATATGAAAAATGTATTAGTTAATCGGGGACATAGAAAACTTGGTCATGTAACGGTACTAACTAAAAGTATTTAAAATGGAACCTTGTTATAAACAATATTTTACTAGACAATGTATTTATTTAGTGATATATAAAATGACATGCAATATGAGTCACTATCAAATATTCTGCAAGATCCAAAGCGCCATATATGTGTTTATTACAACAGGCACAAAGATATGTGAAGATACATGTAATGTCTATATTTAACAATCGCACCTGATATAACTTCTATTCTCACCTCTATTAATGGAACCCTCTGTGAATGAGACAGATATTAATTTATACCTGGATATATGAGACACTGGGTAAGTGGAATACCTCTTTAAGTGAGACAAATTTGCGGGTCCCTTAATGTCCCAGCTATCCAGGTTTCACTGTATATGACGTTTTGTGTATTACAGTCTGGTTGATTGACTAAACTTATGCACAAAGAAACCAAATCTTATGAAATACATACAGAGCGTATATTTATAGATTATTTAAAATTGGTCTTTGGCGTCATTATGCATAAGTAGAGGTTGCTATAGGTACTACCGATACATAGACAAGTTTTCTGTATTCCTACTAGTCAGGTCAAGCCTTTAAAGCGATAATGAAGATCCTTACTATTTCCAAGTGCCCTTGTCAAAAGGCTGGCAGGCGTCTACGTCCATCTATATCCTGATGAATAGTATAGCCGTGTCCTAATATTTACGTCTTAGTTTGTAACCAAGTGTATAAGGTTAAAAGTATGTTAGCTATTTTTTAATAAACAAAGCTTTGGCAAAATGATATCCGAAGTCATGTCTCAGATATTTTTTTTAATACGAGCAAATTGTTTTGCCAAGTTGCTTTAAGGGAAATAAATTCATTTTAAGGACACAAATACGACTCATTACTCATGATTGTGATTTTCACTCTTTATTTTAACAAAACATGTTAATTAATAACCTCTAACGGATGCGTCGTAATGCGAGGTGTCGAAGGGCATAGGGTTGTCAGAGGGAGATTTTCGAACCACCCACACTAAGACATGGACAATGTATACAAGAATATATAACAGCGTAACCAACTAACCGCCTTTTGACTTAGGTATTGAAGACCTTACATATTTCAACATTGAAGCCGGCAAGTTCCGTTGTGGACCGAGACCATCCAAATTTGGTTACTATTATCGTATTAGTGTGTTGTGTATTTTATAAAACGGGCGTTTTTGGATGGTCCCGTAAGTCACAGACTTGGAGGGCATGTCATCAATTTTGCTGAAGTTTAACTTGTTTTAAAAAAAAACCCGAATGCCTACTTAGAATATGCACTTTTGAGGTTGTTTTTGCCTTAAAACCGTTGGTACAGATAAATTACCGAGAGCACGAATTGCCTATGTAGTGGTATTGTGTGTTTACAGGCATTCTATATTTGAATTTTCTATTTACCCGTACTATCAGCATAAAAAGAGTTTGTTATATTATATTGAAGAAGTAAAGACAGAAATAATTTCAGTGTCAAATTTTAAATATTATTTAAATTAAGAGGAATACTTAAATTATTTTCTTTTTCATGCGAACAGTACAACACTACAAATGCAATTCCAAGCTCTCGATAAGTCATCTATACTTTCGAACCTTATACGTGAAAAAATATAAAAAATATGAGTAAATTTTGGAGATCATAGATTAAAAGTGCCATTGATAACATGTCCCCTCTGTGTCCACAAAACAAACGGTGCCAACGGCTAGGCCTTCGTATTGCTTTCTTTAAGCGTATTTATCGAATAACACGTTTGTACTTACACACCCTACACGAGTAAATATCGTAACAACCTAATTACCCCTTCGTTGTGATGAACGGAACTGTTGAGGTGCTTACGGCCCGCCCATCCCCATCTGTCGTATTTCGTTCATTTCCTAACCTCAACCTAACGTTTCGCGTAAAAAAATCCGAGGAACCGAGCACATTCTTTTTTGATTTCGGTGAAAAATACTACTTACATACATACATAGGTACATACTTTTTTTCGCATACAACAATCTTAGATAAGAAATAACCGATGTTTTGCGTTAATTTACGAAATTTTCGTCGTAATAAAAACATTCTGATTCGTTAAAAAGTCGTTCCGTTAATATCATATTTATCTAAATATATAAAAGAAGAAGTCCTGACTGACTGACTGACTTACTGATCAACGCACAGCCGAAACTACTGAAGTTAGGAACTTGAAATTTTCACAGTAGGGTGGTTATATAACGTAAGTAAGGGATAAGAAGGGATTTTTTGAAATTCATCCCCAAAGGGGGTTAAATGGGGGTTGAAAGTTTATATGGGGACCATACGATTTTTAAAGTAGGAGATCTGAGACTTCGAACATAGACTCTTTAATACAATTTAAAAAAAGTAATTTCACCGTTTTTGGAAATTCATCCCCAAAGAGGGTTAAATGGGGGTTGAAAGTTTATATGAAGACCACACGATTTTTAAAGTAGGAGATCTGAGACTTCGCATATAGACCCATCAAGATAAGTACAGGAAAGTAATTTCACGGTTTTTTGAAATTCATCCCCAAAAGGGGTTAAATGGGGGTTGAAACTTTGTATAGGCACCAAACGGTTTTTGACGTTAGAGATCTGAGAGTTTGCACATAGATCCTTCAATATGACATGAGAAAAGTAATTCCACCCTTTTTTGAGATTCATCCCTAAAAGGGGTTAAACGGGGGTTGAAATGTTGCATAGGGACCAAATTATTTTGAAGTTACAGATCTGAGAATTCGTATATAGACTCCTCAATAAAGGTCGAAGAAAGTAATTTTACCGTTTTTCAAAATTCATCCCCAATGGGGAACATCCTAAATGGGGGTTGAAACGATTTTTGAAGTTGCAGCTCTGAGACATCGTACATAGTCTCCTCAATATGAGTACAGAAAAATAATTTCACGGTTTTTCGAAATTCATCCCTATAAGGGCTTAAACGGGGGTTGAAAGTTTAAATGGGGACCAAACGATTTTTAAAGACGGAGATCTGAGACTTTGCACATAGACCCATCAATATGAGTACAGGAATGTAATTTCACGGTTTTTCTAAATTCATCCCCAAAAGGGGTTAAATGGGGGTTTGAAACTTTGTATAGGCACCAAACGATTTTTAAAGTTAGAGATCTGAGAGTTCGCACATAGATCCTTCAATATGAGATAAGAAAAGTAATTTAACCCTTTTTCGAAATTCATCCCTAAAAGGGGTAAAACGGGGGTTGAAATATTGTTTAGGGACCAAATTATTTTTAAGTTACAGATCTGAGACTTCGTATATAGACTCCTCGATAAAGGTCTAAGAAAGTAGTTTTACATTTTTTCAAAATTCATCCCCAACAGGGGTTAAATGGGGGTTAAAACGATTTTTGAAGTTGGAGCTCTGAGACATTGTACATAGGCTCCACAATATGAGTGTAGGAAAGTAATTTCACGGTTTTTCGAAATTCATCCCCAAAAGGGGTTAAACGGGGGTTGAAATTTTGTATAGGCACCAACGATTTTTGAAGTTGGAGATCTCAGAGTTCGCACATAGATCCTTCAATATAAGTAGAGAAAAGTAATTTCACCCTTTTTCGAAATTCATCCCTAAAAGGGGTAAAACGGGGGTTGAAAGTTTAAATGGGGACCACACGATTTTTAAACTAGGAGATTAGTTGCAAAAAGTAATTTCACCGTTTTTCAAAATTCATCCCCAACGGGGGTTAAATGGGGCTTGAAACGATTTTTGAAGTTGGAGCTCTGAGATATCGTACATAGTCTCCACAATATGAGTACAGGAAAGTCATTTCACGGTTTTTTGAAATTCATCCCCAAAAGGGGTTAGATGGGGGTTGAAAATTTGAACTTTGAAGTTAGAGCTCTGAGAAATCGTACATAAACTCCTCAATAAGAATAAAGAAAAGTAGTTTTACCATTTTTCGAAATTCATTCCAAAAAAGGGGTCAAACGGGGGTTGAAACTTTGTATGGGGACCAAACGATTTTTGTAGTAAATCTTGAACTTCGTTCATAGACTCATCCATAAGAGTAAAGAAAAGTGATTGCTGTTTTTTGGAATTCATCCCCAAAGGGGTTAAAATGGGGGTTGAAACTTTGTGTAGGGTACAAACGATTTTTGAAGTTGGAGCTCTAAGACATCGTATATAAACTCCTCAATAAGAGTAGAAAAAGTGATTTTTCGTTTTTCTAAATTCATCCCTAAGAAGGGGTCAAACGGGGGTCAAAACTTTGTATGGAGACCAAACGGTATTTATAGTAGATCTTAAACTTCTTACATAAACTCATCCATGAGAGTAAAGAAAAGTGATTGCTGTTTTTTTGAAATTCATCCCCAAAGGGGTTTAAATGAGGGTCGAAACTTTGTATACGGACCAAAAGATTTTTGAAGTTGGCGATCTGGGACATCGTACATAGACTCCTTAATAAGAAAAAAGAAATGTGGTTTTACCGTTTTTTCATCCCTAAAAAGGGATCAAAAGGGGGTTGAAACTTTGTAAAGGGACCAAACGATTTTTGTAGTAGATCTTGAACTCATTTAAAAAAGAAAAGAAAAGTGATTGCAGTTTTTTGAAATTTATCCCCAAAGGGGTTTAAATGGGGGTTGAAACTCTGTATAGGGTCCAAAGGATTTTTGAAGTAGGAAATCTGACACTTCGTACATAGATCCTTCAATAAGGGTACAGAAAAAATGTTAAACCATTTTTTGAAATTCATCTCCAAGGGTTATAAATGGGGACCAAAACTTTATAAAGGGACCAAATGATTTTTAAAGTAGGGTATCTAAAACTGATTAAACTGAATAGAACTCAAATGATTTCACGGTTCATTAAAATTTATCTCGAAGACGGGTTGAGTAAGTAGGGGTTGAAAGTTTTTTTAGGGACCCGTACAATTTTTAAAGTAAAAGGTTTTTAACTCCATGCATAGCATATAGCAATTAGTAGATTGTTTTTTTGTGTAAGTAACAAGCGGTTTATTAAGTGCATTTAATTTTTTGGTAATAATCCTTAAATGGACTTAAGAATTGATTTTCACGGTAAATGTGCATTGTGCAGTTTTGGGCCCAATATTTGAGGGTTTTGTTTAATTACAACAAAGTTTATGAACAAATATCAGAAACTATTAATTGCCTATTAAGATTAATTGCCTAATTATAATTTACACCGCAGACGAAGTCGCGGGCATCAGCTAGTAGTACATATTACAATATACATTATATTTATACTATTGAATTTCGCTTTATTCAGATCAAAATACCGGTCAAAATGAGAAAGTACTAGCATTTTAAGGTTAGAAAGTTTACAAAATAAGACGGATGTAGATAGACAGACCTCACACTGTCAAGGCAGTGCGAGCGAGGGGAGCTAAACGGAGATTACACGTTGAATAAATATATTAATACAACTAAGATACAGTCTCTAAACGGCAAGAGGCCGACAATCAATTACATAGACCTCTAGCGCGGTATACGGTAGTTTTTCTAACTATAAAAGGTACATCGGGAGCGCGCATGTGTGCGCGCCGTGTACGGACGCACCACAGGCAAGGATTTGAGCATGCGCGAGCATGCCACAGTATGGCGTTCACTCACACAGACGCGCGTCGTGCGTCTGTGTATATACGTGTCGCGCGCTCCTTAAAGGCCGAAGTCGTACTAGTTGGGTGTCTTTATACTTTGCCTCTAGCAAAATCTTGTATTTCGCTCGGATGCTAATATTATTCAGATTCATAGTGAACGGAGCGAGATAAAAGCTTGGTGAATCGATAAAAAATTCTGCTGACAGAATTTAAAGCAGAAATAAATAGTGCGTTCTTTCCAAAAACGTACACACTGGTTTTGCGGATCGAAAAAAATCGTTAATCCTACTCAGAATGAGTCATCAATATTTGATTCGCTTAGAAGAAAAATATGTCCTATTTTTGTATAACTCCACTTTTAGCTCACAAAAACCAGACAAGGTACCAAAAGAATCGGAAAAATTAAACAAGTATGAAAACATTGAGAATTGGGACACTTTTTCTCAAATTTGACTCATGATTTTCAGTAAAAATGACCAATTTTTTAAGTGTAAGAACTTAAATGTACAATTATTTTGGAAAATTGTCTAGATGATGCTATGTAATTAACTGCCACCTACCGGCATGCTCACCTTGTGACGTCACGATCACAACACATCACACTCGGGCACTACAGCAGCCCCCGTGACATCTAGTTACAACCTCTACCCTCGTAAGCATTTTAACTCCCGAGCAAAGGTAAATCCTCATTCGGATGTATTTAAGCGTACAGGATCCAACATATATGAAATCAATTTTAGTATTACATAACTTATTTGCTATAAAAGATCGCCATTGTGGGTCGCATCCTATTCTCCTAAATACGTCCTTTTTTCATAATTTTGGCCCGGGGTGGTAGCCGACTTTGTCGCTTTGGGACGCTGAATTTCAACACACGCATCAATAGATAGGGACGACAGTTATGCTAGTGTAACAAGCACTCGCGTGATAAATTAATTAAGAGCACCAGTAACGTAGCCATAACGAGGGTTTTTAGAAATAACTCCACCGGCCAGCACGACAGCGTCAAGACGCACTAATCGGACTAGATTTTAAGCCGGTCGGATTTATGGAAACCCTCATTTTTGGATGCTTTATCGTTAATTCATCGCGCCACACCTACCATTAACTCGCCGTTCCTCCAGCACAACTGTACTAGTATCTTCCCCTCGACACGGCGCGATCTCGCTCTTCAGTACGATGTGGGTTCGGCGAGTGGCCGGCCGGAGCCGTGATGTGTAGTGACGTGACAGAAGTGGGGAGCCCTACGGAGGCCTACGCGCCGGAGAAGCCGTACACCTCGAGCACTCGTATCTCGAAGTCGCCGGAGGGGCAGAGCGGCGGGTTGTTGAACGTGGAGCAGCGGTCCGTCTTGCCGAACCGGATGTTCTCGTCCATCCAGATCGCTTGTCCGTCGCTGGAACGTTACATTGACCGTATTAAATTTGGAACCCTGTCACTATGAAATAACAATTAATTGAAGCAGAAAACGCAGGATTCGTCAAAAGTATAAAATATACGTAACAGACTTCGACCATATTTAACACTTTCAGTGCTAAGCTTCTAAATGTTCATCAACGATCAATGAATCTAAATCAAAATCGAGAAAATGTATGGTGCATATGTCGCAGCCGACCGGTTTAATTAGCCATTTGGTTAACTGCCTAGCATTTTCACTAAACTATGAGCCGCCAGCAGGTCGACGAAGCCCTTGGCTTCTATTTCTGCTCTGTGGGACACAAGCTGACTAACAAACCTAACCTAAAATAAAGAGTGTGTTTAATGAAAAGGCTAGGCAGCTAACCAAATAGCTAATTAAGCTAGTTAGCGGTGACATATATATTAAAACGATGACAATGTTGCCATTGCCGCACCGTGGGTGGGTTTATAGTCTGTACTTTTAGGTATTTAAAAAAGATAAACAAAAAACCCACGTGACTTGGGTCGTTCAGCCAATCAAAGCAACGTTTTGTATCTGTGGCACAATACCATTGGCTGAACGACCCGAGTCACGTGGTTTTTTTGTTTACCTTTTTTAAATATCTAAAAGTACAGACTATAAAGGTGGACCGATGACCTGGTCGACTAGCACGAGATGGTCCGACAAATCTCGCGAGCGACACGGCATGTAACGACCGATGGGAACATAAAATATGTCATTCCGAGGGTAAAAGTATCTTAAGGATATTGCCACTTGCGTCCTTCTATCTTGATGTACCTATAGAAACGGAGTCGGATACGACGCAAGCGACAATATCCATAATACCTTACTCGCGGAATGTCAAAAATATGAATGAATTCACTAAAGGTGTTACAAACCCACTTACAGTCGGGTGAAACTGGGATCAACCGCTGTTTAGTTTTAAATAAAAAAGTAACCGTCACCGACGGTGATCATCCTCCTCCAACGCACCCAGGGATACTTAGCGTAAACCGGGTACGAACTGCAATGTCAGAAGTGGGTGACGTCGCAAGTGATATTACCTGCCACTGATGATGTCAACTTGCAGTCTGCTGCGATGAAGACCGGCTCTATTAAACGTCTAGCAACGTACGGATCTAGATACGACAGTGTGCCAGCCGGGTTCGCGACACCGTTATTTAACTTACCGGGTGCAAGCTGCGATATCAGAAGTGGGATCCGTCAGTTTTATAAGTGATATTACCTGTCTCTGATGGTTTTAATGTGGAAACTGCTGCCATAAAGACCTGCGTTACTAAATTTCGGTGCCTCTGTCTATACAGACACGGAAGTGTGTCAGCCAAGTTCGCGACACCAGTATCCAACTTACCCGCCTCCAACAGTGATCATGGTGCTGTCTCCAGCCATGTACAGCGTCATCGCGTGGTGCGACTTGCCCTCGCCCTCCGCGTTGTCCTCCAACGTGCCCACCCAGGGGTACTTGGCGCGGACCGGGTGCAGGCTGCGATATCAGAAGCGGGATAGTTAGTGGCATTACCCGCCGCCGATGGTGATCATCCTGGAGTCGGCCGCCATGAAGAGTTCGGAGGCGTGCGAGAGGCGGTCGTCGGGCTTGATGCCGTCGCCGGCGCAGCCCACCCACGGGTACTTGGCGCGCTCCGGGTAAAGGCTGCAGGGGGCAAGCGATGCGGATGGGAGTGGCGTGATTGGTTTTCGGGTTAGAGTTTTTTAACCTTGCTGTAGCTGACCGCTTTGGAAATTACGAGAAATTCCGCCCTTTTAAAAAACAATTGTAAATGGAGTAGTAATTTTAAAACCCTTTTTCATAAAATGTGTTTCCCATGACCATATATTACCATTATTTTCTGCATTCAGAGTTTTACTGAATTTTTTTTTGTTTTGACTTATGATGGACGGTCAATTGGAGATATGTTTAAGATTTGATATGATAAATATTTGATAGAATTATCAGTGATTTTATTCAAAGATATGGTCGTTTCTTGTGGTATTATACTTTCAATCACGCCACTTAAAGTAAAAATGAAGTTAATATGTACAGAATTGGGAAACAAACAAAAGTATGCCAGCGATGACGCAGTGCGGCTTGCGCAGCAATCAGGTCGAAAAGAACGTTATTCTGAATTGCAACAATGTCGATGGTTTTTAAATTATCAGAAAGATTTTATTAGAAAGTAAATCGCAGTAATAAATTAATATTAATATTGGAACTATGTACTCGGCTCGTTTCTAAGAACATTTCATGCAGCTGTAAAACTAACTTTAATG
Source organism: Eudemis profundana (assembly GCA_947034925.1). Taxonomy (NCBI): domain Eukaryota; kingdom Metazoa; phylum Arthropoda; class Insecta; order Lepidoptera; family Tortricidae; genus Eudemis; species Eudemis profundana. The sequence continues at coordinate 2,780,569 of OX344799.1, forward strand.
TACTCTCTTAATCTCTCTTAGATTCTCAAAATGCACTTGCGTCAAAAACAGCGATTATCTAATTATAAAAACAATAAACGGCATAATATCGATACCTTTAGACTCAAAGGGAATATGCTCCATTAGAACCTACGGCGTTTACGTCCTTTGATTCTAAAGGTATCGATATTGCACATCACTTTGAAACTATTTTGTACGGACTCCTTAACTCACGAAAAAAAAGCAGTTTTCCCGTCGAAATGTATTTTGTAATCAGAAGTTTGTTCACTAAATAAACAGTATCTAAGAATTAAATTCAAAACTGTAACTCGTGTAGATTCTTCATAAGCGGAAATATTTGCCAAATCTCGTGCCGCATCTGTTCTGTTCGTTTTCTGTGTCACATAAAAGAGACAACGAATATTTAGCAAACAAAACCAAATGAAGAGATCAACTCTTAGTTGTATCACTATATTTTTCGGTGCGCGAATACATAGTTCCATTCACAAATAAATCTAAATACTACTCGTACTACAAAATCTACTCGTGAGATACCATGACATAAATTACTACTGTACCTACTTACTGCACGGTTAACAAAGATGGCCGTGACACAGCATGTAACTGCCAATGTGGACATGCGTTCAGTCAACGTTTAATAGTCTGTAGCATCCAAAGCGCCATGTATATCGTAACACGCGTGCCTATAGTAAAATATGTGTTATGATACACAGGGTGTTAGGTAATGAATGGATAACTTGCGAACTGGTGATAGAGGGCACTCAGTTCTATCAAATAAAGCTAATATAGGTTTAGTAAAAGTGTCACCAATTTTGAGATATTTTGACTTATGTAATTTTTCTCAAAATTGATACTCTCGCCTAGTTTTTTTGCTGTACCGCGCTATTTTTGTTATTTTTCATTTATTATTTTATGTCAAAATAATCTTGAATAAATGTTGACTGTATAATATACCTTAAGTGTAGCCATTAAAATGTTATAAATAACTTTATTCAAACTTGGGAATGGAGTATTTTTTGAGAAAAAATCATCGAAATATAATGCATGGCTGGAACGATAACGTCTAACAAAATAGACGTTGAAATTTGCCCCACAACGCCCACTTATTAAAATCAATACGTCTTATGTATCAAGTGGTTGATAACCAATTTAATGTTTACTATTATGTGAGTCTAAAATCATTTATGATAAATATTAGTGTTGAGTTTGAGAAAACTAAATTTTTGGACAGGTTGCATATCGTTTAAAAGACAAAAATCTGTGGTTTGGTTACAAAGCTACTGACGTAAGAATTTAATTTACCGCTACAGTTTTTTACTAGCTCCTCCCCGTTAGTACGTATTCCGTGGGACTGATTTTGAGCTTCAGTTACGCTTCCATACTTATTATATTTCGATGGAAAAATTACATAAATCAAAATATCTCAAAAATTGTGTCAATTTTACTAAATCTATATTAGCTTTCATTGATAGACCTAAGTGCCCTCTATCACCAGTCTAAAGGTAATACATTCATTACCTAACACCCTGTATATGGTACTTGGATGCTAGACTATTTGACGCTGACTGCACATTACGCTGCGTTACAAATGCGCGTTCCTATTGGCTGTCACAGGTGGCGGCCATCTTGTGCCAGCCGTGCTGAAATGGCAAGCATGCAAAGCGGTGCGGAGTGAAAGGGAAGGGTGCAAGGTTGGCAGCTTTACCCGAAGTACCCAAGTTACTTACATTTGTCAGTTTGACAGTTTGGCAGACACCCTTGTGCGGGCGGTAGACTCCAAGATAATCATCGGATTGGTTGGTTTATTTCAATATGATCTCATTTCAATATTTAGAGCACAAGACTATTAACTACTAATAGTTGAAAACCTATACCTATAATCTTTTCTTAATAGTTGAACAGAAAAGAGTAAGAATGTCGGTGCAAATTAATTTAATTTTAATGGAACACTCTAGAAATTAACGCAACAAATTGTATAGAGACTTATCTGTTTTTTTGTATAATGTTGGTCGCTTAGGACAGCGAACACCAGTAGGACATTATTGTGCCACGTCTTTAAAACTATTAGTGGCATATTGCACTGTATTTTAATGTTAGTTTGAAGCTTCTCATACCAATGTTTAATATGAGCAATACCGGCATGCTTGATTGTTCATAGGTACAGTCAGCTGCAAAAATAAGGAACCCCTCTGTTACACATTCGTAGTATGGCTAGAGGGTTACTTTTCTCTGCAGTTGAATTGACTATATTGGAAATACCGATGAGATTTAATTTGACGGTTTTAATACGATAACTTATAGTACTCTATTTAAAGATACAGACACTGAGAGTTAAAATTCATATAACTTTCAGTAAAAATATGTTTTTAGTTGAAATCGAGATCATATCGTAATATATACAAAAAAATAATAATTTCGTATATACATATTTATACATGTACATTAGTCAAATCAAAACCACAGTAATAAACACAAAATTGTTCAAACCAAACATCAAAAGATCCAACAGATTGGAGTATTTTAGTTCAAAATAGGTATGTTTCCGACAGTCAAGGAGAGCGACAGAAAGTTAAGATTAGTAGGTGCAAAGCTTCTACTATTAACACACACATATCACTAGCTAGAGCTTATAACACAATTATAATTTATGTGAGTAAAACTTTTGGATTTGGTAAACGAAATAACCTCAAAAGCCAATTGATTTAGTTTTTTTTTGCTACTTAGATACTGATATTAACTAAAGAGTGCAGTTAATGTGCAGTCATAGTGTTCGTAGTAATACATTTTTAATCTTCATGTCTCTTCTATTTTTTCTAGAAAGCTAGGAATATGACATGAATTTATAACAATAACTAGCTTATACTATTTCAACATAACTGGGCTGGTGCCTCATTATTAATATTACAAAAGGAACTCGCAGCTCCGTTTGCGAATTGTTAAAGGAATCCTACTTCGCACTGTTAAAATTTTGGAATCATGACCTTATTTGGAGAAAGTTGAGGTCATAATTTTGTAACAGAAAATATAATCCCTCTACACAATCTGCTATTGAGGTCATATTGTTTACTGATTTTCCTGAGGCAGCTTATCCGCAATTTTCATAACAAACCTATTCAAATTGCGGTAGACAGTTCCGTGTATATTTTGCAAATACAACTATTGAAAAGTGTGTTAGTCATGCCGTAATAAACACACACAATAAACACAAACAGGACATCTCAGAATGTGACTGTGGTTTGGGTTGCTATTGGCAACCTATCAGAGTGTACACCATCTATAAGTACATATGATAGATTGGGACTAGAGATGTGCCATTCCCAGGAATATTGCCCGTTTGTATGGGGAATATTCCCACCGCGGGAATATTCCCCATACAAGTGGGGAATATTCCCGGGAACGACCCATCTCTAATTGGGACATGCAAAAGTATCCGACACACACTATTCCTATAGTAATAAGGTCGTGTCAGATATTTATGCGTCCCTCGTTTCGTCATATATTATTGCCGGTGACTGTACCGCCGTCCTCAAACTAAAAGGCCGCTAGTTTGAGGAAGACAGTGTACGCCCTTATAACTGTTTCTTTTATTAAAAAAATGTCATATAACTTAAGATATTGCAGTAGGCTTATGATGCTAGGATTTGTCGATCTATAAATAAATGATAAAGCATCCGTTACGTTCTGACAACTATGTGTGTGAGAGCGACGGATGTTTTATCATTTATTTATCTATCTACAAAACATAGTTTTTGTCACACGCCTTCAGGGGGCTTTAATTATACGAGTATGCTTTACTGAACGGTCACCAAAGCGGTCAGATTCTGTGATACCCTACTTTTAATCAATGCAAGACTAGAAACACACAATGAAAATTAATTTCTTGCAAGTCTCACAGAGGTTATTTTTTTGGTATAAAATCTGATGCAATTTTGATCGAAGGATCTATTTCCAAATTCAAAAAGGAAGTTTCTAATTTTGTCGTTCCTGTCACCTAAGTTTTGGAAGAGGCATACAAATAGAATCTTCGTTTTTGAACTAGGGAGTCTCTGGCAACCAGTCTCGAACCGTGCATTTTGCATTCAACGCGGACCTTAGTGTCGTATACACAAGGTTGTACCTGAAGAGGAATGTCTCGCCGGTGCCGAAGTAGGCCTGCCGGTTGCCGCGCTCGTCCTTCTGGTTGCGTTCGAACCACCGCGTCGAACAATACGCGCCAAACACCTGAAATTTTACAATTGGAACATTACAATTTACTACTTCAGATGTCCTGAACTGTACTGGTAAAACTGTCTATAGTCAAAGAATCTTTAACAAAAATAACTGTAGGACATGGAAGAAGCTCCTCCACTATGCTTATATGTGCGAATTATGAAATTTGATTTACCGGCAACCACAAGTATCGAATCAGTGCCTCGTTGTTGCAAGTCTTATTACGTCGTGATCATGATGTACTGGCAACCACAACTACAGAATCCGTATCTTGTTGTCACAAGTTTTGGAACATTGTAATACGCCAGTAACCATGACCACGGAACCTTGTTGCAAGTTTTGGTGCATCATGACGTCACGCCAACCACGACCACAGAAGCGGTACCTAGTCGCACGTATATGTAGATGGATAATATTTCAGTTACAATAAGGTTACACCTAGGCATGTGTAGCACGCCAGTGAGTGATTCAAAAGAGCTATATCAGTTGCTCACCGGCTCACTAGCTCAGTTCTGCTTCAAACAACTCTGTTAACTTTCAACTCGCTCTCAAGTAGCTCTATTGAACCGTGAACTGCAAGAGAAGACACGATAAACACCAACTTTTCGTCTTCGTCTTGTCACCGTATACCTAAATGCTCTCTTTCGTTCGGAAATATTCGGATTTGGAGCTATAAGAGCTAGTGAGCCGTTGACACGCAACGGAGCTACTGAGCTTATAAGAGCTAACGAGCTGGCGACACACCGCGGAGTTACTGAACTAAAAGAGTGATACATATCTTTGGGAGCTAAAGATTCATATCAATCTTTTCACTTTAGTCGCATGTCGCAGCGCATGTCTAGTTACACAGTTAACCGGTCGCACGTACCTCGTTATTGCACGTCTTGATCATCAGCAGCGTGGGCTCGTGGTGCTCGACGCGCACGTAGAAGGTGGTGAGCGAGCAGCCGTGCTCCTCCGTCGTGTACAGCAGCACCGGCTGGTACATCGTGATGCGCACCGGCAACCACGACCACAGCGTGAACAGCTGCGGGACCAACGTGCCGGTTCAAACGTACTGTACGTGCGGTTGCGGACTTTAGTACTGCCGTCCCGACCGTCGAAGGCTCGCTCTTAAAAGTACTTTAACCCTTTGGACGCCAGGAACACTTAAAATTGTCATGTGGTGTGCCTACCACCCGTGAAACGATATAGAGGCCCATATCGCTGCGCGCTTTGTGCACCAGCATAAAGCTCAGTTTCGCTTTTGACAGTGTTATGGCATTTTTGCAATTTTCATGCTCGAAGTGGCGTCGAAAAGGTTGATAAAGTGAGACTTTTAATATGCCTGTCGATTGGGACCTCAGTAGAAACTTTTTAGTAGTAAATTTCACAAAAGAATGTCTCGCAAATTACTTCTGGCTTGTCTCGAACGCCAAGATTCGTGAATAGTGATTCATTCGCTCACATCGGTTAATATGAGATTATGTTGGTGGTACATACTTTGTTCATTTGTTGAAGCTGATAATTTTTGCAAGCTCAAGCAGTGATATTAAATTGTTACAAGTTCAAATTCAAAAGTAAACTGTCTCGGTGAACTTGCAAGAATTATTTTTGTAACTCTTACCTGCGTTTTTTTTAATGAACCAAGTACAGTTAGTTGCAAAAACTCTTATGTGAAATCTACGCAAAACGAAACTTTCTAAGAACCTAAGGTTCTCTTGATTTTACGAACTCAGTTATGTAATGCTATGAATATTATTTGGTGCTTATTTCGATGCAATAACTAATTTGCGTTTTAAGTCCATAAATATGATTGTGGTTTTTATGATCAAAATCGAAACGATCATGTATGAACTATGTTATAATGATTTTATTTATGGATATTGCTTAATGTGCCAATCCCTCCAAATTGTTTATCAGCAGCAATGGACCATAATAATATCCACCTAGATTTCACATTAAATGACGAGATTTATTAAATCAGTTCATTTAAACCACAGTAGATCTGTTCCCAACTATTAAGGAGAGCTAAATTGACCTTTTAACGCTTCAATGAGACCTTAATCAAGCTATTAAGGCATTTAAGGTCCCTTGTGATATACAACATTACAAATATACTTCTTTATACGGTATTGAAATAAATTGACAAAATCCTAAAGTTCATCATCTCCTAAATATTTCAAAGAAAAAAGTATTAGAATACTATTGTAACAGTTAAAAAAGTACTTAAAATATAATTTAAGAGAAAAATATCAAAAACATTCAAACATTGACATTAGTTGTGTCATATTAGTAGACAACTACGGGTGCTGAGTGCTATGTGCACGGCCGGACACAACAATTATACTTATATAAAACACTAACATATAACTATATAAAATGAACTTAGGTTCATCAAACCATGCCACTTTAAACAAAATATTACGTCGAAAGTTATAAAAAAGTTTGTAATATCATCAACTGTCAGCTTCAGAAAATAAAGACTCGTAAAAATATTGCAAGACGAAGGCGAAAATCAACTTTCCATACAATAAGCGATAAGTTTGTCACCTTTGAGATCTAATCCGTTATACATAATTTTTGAACTATATGTACCTTTTACCCTATACATACTATGTCATTTTCGAAAATCGTAAACATTTGACTGACTACCGTACCTTCAGTCGAAAGAACAGAAGAAAGACAGGCATGTACCCTTATCTAACCCTATTATACATATTTGTACGGCAGGGTGCATACCTCTTTATTTTCTTTTAAATTGTATTTTCACCTTTGTCTCACAACCTTCTTAAAACAAGTCTGGAGGTATTTTTCTGCCAGCTTAGATGGGATGGTGCGTTTTGAGTTTTTACGTGGTATGGTTTTATACATATGAACAATACAGAACAAAATGACAATGCATGCAACATAATAGATTGACACATACAAACACGTCTAACAATAAATAGCTAAACTAAAAATACGAAATACTGATGAAATCTACAAATATCTACAACTTCACCTCAACTTGCCCACGATTTACAGCACTCTCCGTAAAACCCTGCCTGTGTCCTCAAGTCCTATGATGGTCACGTTTATCGCATGACAATAGGCAAGATAAAGCAATCATCTCTATCTGGCACTATTGATCAGAAAGCGACGGATGCTTCGTCTTGTCTTTATCTCGTGATAAATGCACTCATTCTAGTCCTCCTAGTGGCAACTTTATAGGAGACAAATTAGCCATCACACTACTTTAAAGCCACAGTTATGATGAAAAGTGACCAAAACAATAGTCTGACTTCCCCCGTTCCATTGAAAAATAAAATTAAAAAATTATCTTAGAAAGCACGGAGCAGATATTCAAAACAATTCTTAAGTTTTGATTAAGAAAAAGATCTCGACTCTTCCGTTGAGTATTTCGATAATAGTCAATACAAATATGCAAAGAAGAATGTGGCATTTAACAAATCCTTTCTATTCTGTGATTTAAACTTGCGATTCTCCAGTTTTGTTATTTCCTAGTTGCCCCATATTAACCTCGTACATTTACCTACCACCTAGATATAAATACATCGCCACATTCTCTTAGTGATTTCACATTTGGTTTGCCACCGCTACGCTTGTTTATTACATATAACGCCATAACAATATGCAAGAATATTAGTACACGGTTTTGCGTTCACAAATTTAGCATTGTTTTTTATCTAATGTTACAGTGCTACCTTCGATTCCCCAGTTGCAGTACTACAAATACCACCACTAACTACACCCAAATGATCATGTCGGCAAACCTTCCGTCTTAGGTCTGAAGAGTGCTGTTTCTGATCCTTGAACACTGCGTTAGGGAATGGGAACCACAGGGCCAAATGGGAGGAACGTGGACTCTGCGAAAACGTGTCAGAAATGCTTCATTTTTCTGGTTGTGGTTGCTCTGTGGTTGGTCACTTGCAATGCCGTAACTAGGCCGGTGCTAGCGGTGTCTGGGCACAAGACGCAGAAATTACTAGACCAGAGATGTAGCAGATATTCGAATTGGTATCCGCTGAGCTTCCGCATTCATTTGAGTATCAGCATTCGTAGTAAAACGATGCGGTGCTAATGGGGGCGCGGATCTGTGCAACATGCTGCAAGAACGAGGCCCAGCGGGAGCGCGCGCTACATGTATTTACATGTTAGTTCTTTCGTCAATTTCTCAGTCTTTGTTACGTTTATGTGACTCGTGCATGAAAATAACTGACTCCAACTGTTTGACAACAACAGGTACTTTTGATTAATGTATTATTTTTTCTTATAAGGATATCGGCATCCGCACACACGGATGTAAGTTTCAAATTATCCGTATCTGGATCCGCAACATCCCTGGACTAGACACAGGCCAGAGGCCCGAGGTGCGGGTAAAAATAAAGGTAGTAAGTAGGGCTAGGGCTAGATACGGCACTGTTGTATTCATGTGGCGCTCAAACACAGACGTATTCGGACTATTTCCGTCGTGGATACGTCCATTCACTCAAGAAGACAATGTATCGCCAAATAAATTTCAGCTAAACAATTACTATTTTTAATACTGTACACACATCGAACATCCACATAAGACGATTCAAACAGCATTAAAAGAGCCACCATGCAGACGCTAGCTTACAAAATCGTATAAATAAAATCTAAGCGTAATATTATATCGACGACATCGTTGTGGCAAAATAATAATAAAAAAAAATAGACACCTAGTGGAAAGCGGTGCAACTAAACATCGACGGTCGCTAGCTCGTATGAGGCGACTCGGGTGACTTAGGTTGTATCTTACTTCACTCTGGTCGGATATCTGCGACGTGAGAGCTTGGATTGGGTACACGCCCATGGACAGGGCTCGCGGGCCCGGCGAGTGAGAGCCCTAACGGGAAAAAACTGTTAGCACTCACACGAACAATCGCTCATGCGACAACACCGGTTAATAGTTACTTCCTTACTCGCTGTAGTGTAATTCACACGCATGCCGATTCGATATGATTCGGAATTTGCCTATGGGATCTCAAAACACACAAACATCGAGACTCGTAGAATCCCACATTCAAAGCGAATGAGATGATCATTAGAGATCGAGATGTCATGATTGTTACAGGGTGATCACATCGACGTAACACATGATATCATTCGCAAGTACACTGACCGAACATAACATAACGTCGTGGGATCGAGAAAACAAGGATAAAGTAATAGGTATCTCACGGAATATAGCCTAGACTAGCCGTGAGAGAATGTCTCCGGCCGATTCGTTTCTGGGCGGAATCCTGTTAGTCTTGTTAGAATCATCGGATGACGGAATGAGAAAGAAAAGCGAAAGCCACGCCTAATGTCGTCGTGTACGATACCATTTGTTTGCACGCTTCCTCAGACATTCTCTGCAAATCAAGTAAAATCACCGGTATACATCATTATAATATATTCTGTATGCCGTGTGGTGCGTGTGTTAGAACGTCGTGTCGGTTAAACTACCCATTGACATTTACTTATCGGTTATATCTGATCCTTATTCATTACCTGTCTCAAAAATTGTGTTACTCAAGATTGCGTACGAGGTTTATATTTATTTCGATAGTCGTCTTCAATATCTGGAAATTACAGCTCTTTATCAATTTATTCAAAATATTTCTTTTTATCATGATGGGAGTTGAGCTTAATTCCGTCTGACTAGCTTAGTTTCAACTAAACTTACATTAACTATTAGTTTCAATTTAAACTGCCATCAACCTGACGATACCGGCCTTTTTTTAATTTCAGTATTTGAATGCAAAGGCATTAAGCCCGTCAGCCAGAATAATCCTCAATCATCATGTCGATGACATGAAAAACTATTGGATATAAAAATTCAAGAGCTGTGGCCCGTTTCACGAAGCTACAAGTTACAATTTTACAAATCTAAATTAGCAGCATTGGTCAAACCAACGAATGAACTCGTCGTTTTTGACCGATATTGCTAGTTACATTTAAAATGGAAACCTTGAGCGTAGTGAAACCGGCCACCGTAGTCCAAAACGACGACCATCGAAAAAACCCTCCTCCTCCAAAATTGTACCTGTCTAATTGAAATTGTATTTGTATATAGTGATGTGCCGTTCGGGAACCTTCCCAAATTTTATAGCAATATTCCCGGGCACTGTACAGTCATGTAGTTGAGAAGTAAAGGAACGATACTCACCTCACGTATAGTCAGCGTGTGCGACATCATCTGTATATTGACCTGGCTCTGGCTGGTGGGCAGGTTGTCGGAGGAGCGCGACCTCACGAGCCGGGAGCCCGTGATCACCTGCTTCGACTTGAGAGTCATCTCCGTCTTTATGAACACTCGGGATATGTACTGTGAACTGCGGAGTGAAGAAAAAAAAGTATGAATATAAAAGGCATAACTTAATGTAGAGTGAAGAGATTTGACACTTCAATATGGGATTTTTAAAAAAAGGGTGTCATCAAATTTCTTCCAGACCGGCAACGCATTGGTAATGCATTTAGTGTTGCAAATGTGACCACTTTCCATCAGGTGGGCCGTCTGCCTGTTTACTAGTCTATAATCTTTCGAGCGTTATTCGAACGTTTAAATGTCGCGTCGGCACTGACAACTTATCAATTTCCAATGGGCCATCATGCCGAATAAAAAGGAAAAGTACTGTAACTTCCCTGTGAATGTGACCCAATTTTTCAACATAGTGTTATATTTTCTAAGAAATTTAATTTAAAACACCTAGAATGGGCGTATTGATTCGTCGAATAGTTTATATATCGATACTTTTAGACTCAAAGGGCGTAAACGCCGCAGGTTCTAATGGCGTTTACGCCCTTTGAGTCTAAAGGTATCGATTATTATAATCTCAATTATCTCCTACAACCTGGTTACAGAGTTGCCTATGGCAGTAAGTGCGTTGTTATTGTTATGCATGCTTCCGAAGTCCCAAAATGTATATGCCAATGTATAAAATTTGGGCCGCCTCATCCACGGTTAACCCCGTGGAATCCGCAGGATTGCTCTGTCTAAACAGCTCCGACGACCGACTTTAGGTTTTTCAGACTGTACCAAGGGTGAAGGTGAAGATTATAGGTCACCGGTTCAACTTAATGCCCTACCTAATACTAAAAGCAGTCTTCAGCAGCTTGGTGGTCCACGCCGTTCTGATTGGCCTTGGCGTACCACTTTTCGTCGATTGCTTGTGACACAATATCTAAACCCATTAGAAGACTGATGTAGACTAGCTCACCTTAATGCCCTAATACTAAAAGCGGTCCTCAGCAGCTTGGTGGGCGAGGCCGGCATGTTTTTGCAGAACTTGTCGATGGCGTGGTCGACGCCGTTCTTGGTGGCCTCGGCGTACCACTCCGAGCTCTGGTTCGTCGAGTGCTTGTGGAACAGGATGAGGATCGCGAGCGCTACCCTGTAGAACACCTGCCGATGGGAAAGAAAGAGATTGTTACTTGTTAATTCTTAATAATGAGATGATCAGCCATCGTAAATTTGCAAGCACAGTACCACAGGAGTGAACAATTTTTATTCAAACGATTTATTACAGTATTAAATGTAACTAGAGCTCGTAGACCAAACGCATTTAAGTTTAGGTTGGATCAACGATTCAAGCTCCTCTGCCCTCTGTAAATTCAGATATGTTGTGGGAGTTTTTAACTTTTTCCTCGGATAAAACCTTCCCTCAGAGACAAGCCCCTCCCAAACGAAAACTCGGAATCTGATACTATTTGGTATTGTAGTAAATAATAACAGTAGTACTTATATAATGCTAAATCGTCGTTTTGTTTCAAACCTCTGCTTCTCTACGTCTATCAACACTTTCGTGCTCAAATACAAACATATTTACTAAATTATGAAACAGAATACAAACAGCTCCGTCAAACTGATTAACGCTATAGAATGTTGTACAAAGACTACTAGTAGACCAATCAAGCGGGTACTTAGTCTATTGATCCAGTAAATGGCCGCGTAACAATAGCTGTAGGTATTAGCATTCCGAGATTGAATCTCTCACGCCAACACCGTAATAGAGTTACACCCTTGAACTTAAACCCGGTTAATCTTGCGCTTAAATTGAATGAAAGTTTAATTAAGATGATTCCAATCGCCCGGCTCTTCATAAAAACAAAGATAGTAATAAAACAACTTAAACGGATTAAATCGCGTATATTACTACATTTTAAGTCACGACGTTTCGTAACCCTTTTCAGCGTTCGTGGTCGCGGGTAGACTGAGAAAATCATAAATTTCCTCTGTCAAAATTACTGTTGTGCAAACCTACCCACTTTAAAAAATACAAATTACAAATCAATAATTATGATTTTCTCAGTCTACCCGCGACCACGAATGCTGAAAAGGGTAACGAAACGTCGGGACTTAAAATGTAGTAATATACGCGATTTAATCCGTTTAAGTTGTTTTATTACTATGAGTGATAATCGCGGAAACCGAAGACAATATTAAAAACAAAGATGTTAACAAACCATGTCAAGGACAACAAATTCGGTGTTTCATTTTATAACTTGATACGTTTTGTCTGCGCGAAGCGTGAGAAATAAAAAAAAAACAGAAAAACATGCAAAGGGCCTTTAATGATGATGAGCTAGCGTTTTCTATTAGCATAGTTCGATAAATCATTCTCAATTACATTTTTTTTTACTTTTCGAATCTTATCATATCATATTGTTTTGGCAAATGTACCTAAGCTATTAATTTTCATACGTGTGTTTCAATATTCTGAAAACTGATTTAGAAGAAAAACAAATAATACATTCTAACTTCTAAGTATATGGGTAAAAGTACCTTTAAATTCCATCTTATGACAAAATTAGGTAACCGCTTTAAGAATTTTTCATTAGCAGTAACAACTACGATAAATCCAAATGACATATGTTTATCATGGCATGTTTGTACTCTGCATAGTTATTTGCATAATTACATCGTTCCAGAACGTTACGAGTATTAAAGCATCATAATCTAGCAGAACGAGGTTATTCATGTGGAAATGCTCATTTTAAACTTTCACCAACAGACCTATTTGGCTTTAATTTTATCATAAAACAATAAAAGTAGTAGAATCGCAATGAAAAAGGACAAGATACGGCAAACGTTGCGTTTTTGCTGCTATTGGCATTGTCACTTTTATAGGCGGTTTTAGCATATCTACAAGAGATTATTAAGGGAATGCCGAATGCTCCCGAAACATATCGAGTGGATGTCTCGCCTTTTGAACAACGTGAGTGATCCGTTTTTAATAGGGTATTTGACAACAATAAAAATAAATTCATTAACTCTAACAAGCAAATTACGCTTCCAAAACAGCCCAGATAAAATCATTCAAACTTATTTTCGTGCCATCAACGATTTTACAATGACTAAAACTAAAAATAAGGCACCATGTTGAGCATGACGTCACAAGATAGTACTTCATACTAAACTGCATACTTTCGGAGCGTTTTGACACTTCATAAAAAGAAGCTGATTTGAACTGTCATCAAGTAGCCTATTCAATATATCTACAGTGGTTTACCAGTTTATTCTTCTTCTCTGTCGATTTCACTGTTAACAGAGCGTTTAACGACTTGTTTTGTGTAATTTCAGTCGTATCCTTTCAGATATTGCTGGCACGTCGGGAGGGGTTAAAGGATAATAATTCCACCAGCTGGTAGCAGTGTGTCAAAAACCACCATTGAAACCACATGATTTTGACACCTACTGTCTAAAAAACCTCTCCTCACACTAATGCGCCCGATTGCCTCGACAGCCACGAACCGCTCAGACTCACCTTGATGCCTTCATGGAAGAAGCAGTCCAGCACCCGCACGAGGTGGGGGAAGGGCAGCGCGGCCAGGATCCACCACTGCCAGTCGGCGTAGATGCGCTCCGGCCCGATCGCCCCCGACAACCGCGAGAGATGCTGCGCCGCCGACTTCTGCAACCAATCCACTACACTGTACGGAAACTGAATGGGGATTCCCCAGTCCACATTCATCACTCAATGATGACGTGAAGCTCGTTGTGTCCGCATGGGTGCTACGGCCCTACGTAGCGTCCCTGGTAACACAACGGGGCACGAAAACGCGGCTTAACGATTTTTTCATCACACTTGCTCGAAAATAGTGTCATTACACGTAGGTTTTGCGGGCCGTAAATGAGCTATTACGCCCTAGGGCGTAATGGTTTTCTTTTTAAATTTGAAACGCTGGTTCTGTTTTACTCTTATTTGTCATGTTCAAAGGAAACGCCAACTTACTTTTTTAACTTTTATCACTGAAATATTTATTTAAAGAGAACTGGTATTGCAAATACATGTAAACACATATTTCTGTAACATTAATTAAATGTTTCAATAGTGTATTTCAGTATTTTGCAATTATAAAATCAACCGTTTTAGGTCTGTACCGCTATGGTTTCCGAACGTTGCGCATTGTCTATGGATATGTCACTAATGTCACTGTCAGTTTTACAATTTTATTTAGGTTAAGTAAGGTTAATTTTAATTAGATTTCCTCACAAGTGTGATGAAAAACATTGTGTGTGCCATGGGCGGTAAAGGAATTACAAACGAGTGTTATTAAAGCCCTCGGCTTCGCCTCGGCCTTGTAACAAACACTCGTTTGTAATTCCTTACCTACCGCCCTTGATACACAATGTACTATTTATCGCACAATATAGATCGGAAGCTAAACCTCGTAGCAAAAAAAAACATCAAAGTGAAATTTCGTACTGTACCTACGAAAAGCCCCAAAAACAAATTAAGAGAGAATATTATGTTGAAGATACAATAAAATAAAATAGGGTTCCATATGCCCTACATTCTTCAGCTGCATAAACGGCATGCGCTCTTTAAATTCCCCATTTCTCATTCCATCTCAACAAACCTTCTAAACCTCGCATCTGGCGGAGTCATTTAATGGGAACGCAGATTTTATTCCACTCGCAACACGGGCGCTTTTGCAACTAACACAACTATTAAATAAGTTGAGAGAGAAAGCAGTAGACTGACCCAGAACGACTGCAAGTATTCAACCCCCGGCGAGTTCAACCGCATATCGATTTGGAGTCGCGTGCCGTTCACCCCGCTCAATAATATATCGCATCGATTACGACATCCACAGTAAAAACGTAAACCATTTATAAAGCACGTACGGCGTTTATTCCCTTTTAATTGTAAGGTAAATATAGGGCCGTAACCCCTAGTCCTTCGAGCCAGATAGGCTATCAGCGACGTGACATATTGTGTCCATTTGTGACATGCCTAGTTACAGTCTTTGTTTGAGATTCTAATATATTAGCGGTGTGGATGACCTGAATATGGACTGATGCAATTCAAATTGTTTCTGCTACACAAACATGTATTTATCGAGATTGTTTTGAGCAGTTTGTGGTGCGAAATCCATTTACTGAGAAGAGCAAGGCACACGTTTGTATCAGTCAATCCTTCAAAAGCGATCAGATCCTGGTAAGACTAAAAATGTTGTAATACGGATATAAAGTTAACCAAACTATGTAATAAATATACAGAAATAGAGCTTTTAAACTAAGGTTTCCCCTTATATACTAGCCCTGAAAATGTCAGCATTAGTGTCAATGAAAAGGGTTAATCCATAATGTCTTGATTGGTAGTGAGTGTGTCCAATAATATTCATACAACTTAGATCCTCTTATGCAATCCTCTTGGCAAAAAAACAAATAGGTTTTTTAGTGCTAACGATAATTAGATAACTATCTGTAGGCTTATGATGGTAGGTAAGTAATAGGCTTTCGCTCGCGATAAAAAGATAAAACATCCGTCACTTTTGATACTTGTCGGCACGTGAATTAATCATTTATTTATTGCACGACAAAATCTAACATCGCAGGCCTGCTGTGCACCATTTCATGCTTCTGAAACTAGGCAGAATAGGTCGCACCGTTAGAATGAGAGCGACCTAATTCAAAATTTTTGATAATTTAGTTTTTCAGTTTTGACTCAATTGTTAAAAATTTTGAATTAGGTCGCTTTCATTCTAACGGTGCGAGGAAGCCTTTTAGGTGTACGCTGCTGCGAGTGAATGTGAGTTTTATCGAGTAAAATGCCAACATTTTCCACTGCAAAAACTAATTAATAACTGAAGTAATTAATTGTCCACGCCTAGTCTTGCTACTTGTGGAATTCTCTTTTGAGCTCCGGGCATTAACACATTAATAATAAGCGAAAGGTCGTGTAAAGCTTAAGTTTACTGTAGGGTTACTTTGTTATTCCTCGCTCTCTATTTAAAACGAAATACAGTTTTAGGAAGAATGGCACCACAATAGATCTTGCCGCTCCCATCCAGCGAACTCCAGCAACCTTCGCCAGGTTATCGTCCACCTTATGGTGGCTGCGTCTTCCAGTGCATGGTCGCCACTCAAGAGCTTGTCCGTCTTAAGTAAGATAAATTAAGCAAGCAAGTTGTGTTTTTCGCGTTTGCTTTAAGGCAGCCGACGTTAGATTTTATTTATTATCTTTGAAATGCTTTAAAATAAAACAATACATGCATATCTTATATTAATTACTAGGTTTTTTTATATTACGAAAACCCAGGTTCTGAGTCAAAACACCCGGGTTTTACCCGCCGCTAAATCAAGTCGGGTACCCGGGTTACATTCCCTAGTCGGTTTACGAGCAATGTGCCCACTATGCCCAGCCCATTGCCAGGTAATTTTTTCGTCACATTTCCATACAGGAGTGAAACTTACGGCATGCTTCTTCGCGATCTGCATAACGGTTTTCCAAGTGACCTCGTTGAGCAGTTTGGTCTGCGTTATGAACATCTTGTCCTTGGACGCCACCAGAGACGCCATGCAGTGGTAGCATTCCTCTTCTGCAACAAGAAAAAATGTATGGTCTAACAAGGATATTGGCGAATAATATCGTCTTTACAGTAACTTTAACCGTAACCTCTAGTACAGCTGTGCCGCGCGCAAGAAACAAATATTACCTATCGCTTTTCATTAGGTAAAAGTAGTGGGAAAGGTCAGTTCATCAGTTGCACGACAAGCCAAGTCGCGGCCACATGTTCTGTAGGCGCATGATGCTACACTTTGTCGCGCGACAAATAAATGATAAAGCATCCGCACGTTCTGACAAATAGTGTGTCAGAGTGACGGATATACTTTATCATTTATTTATCGCGCGACAAAGCGCAGCATCATAAGGGACCGGCTTGATTCTTGACACTGTCAAAAGTCTATTGGTCAATATGTCTGGCGTCTATAAGTATATCTCTCTTTCAAAAGTATTTTGTTGTGCTGTGTGTTTAATTTTCTGGCAGGAAACTCCAACAAAAGTGTCGATTTCGATACCCACTCAAGCACTCAAGCTGTATTCGTTTAACATCTGTTTCGGTTTTCCTTCTTTGTATTATTGAGATTGCAATTATCGATGTCTGCATTAATCTAGTAAATATATCATACACAATACTTGCTCAGCGCATACTATGTACAAATACAGTAAGTTGTTGTCATTTCAAATTGACGTCAAAACCTCTCACTTTATCTATTTGCCCACGCAGACCGACAGAAGTATTTATAAATTTATCTTATCCGAACCAATAGCAAATAAAGCTACGAAATTGGGTATCTCAGAGCAAACAGAACGAAATTGTTTCCAATGTACAATAAACAATTAAACACCATTGTCCTTCAAACAAATAGAAATAAAAGATGTACGTGAATTGCCACAAAAGAAAACCTCCCGAATTGAATTACAGCTGAATCTGAACTCCCTTTCGTTGTGTTGGTAATTTAGAATTCGGGACATATAAATCTGGAAGTTGAGATTGATAAAAGGTTGCGAAAGCGTGTAAACAATATTATTGGTGGTTCGAAATTGTTTCACGGAAATTCGTCTTTGTTTTTCTTTGATTATGTGATGTCTTAACTCGACTTTCGCGACTTGAACAATCGATCTTTATGGAAGTGTAGGTACCTACTGTTCACAAGACGAGTATGATTTGCACTAGGTATTTTTCTAAGACAATGCAAAACAATATGCATATATTACACGTAACATCTTTATTTATTATTCAATAACTGAACTTTACAGCTACCGTAGTGAAGAAGGAATAAACTAGAATTTTAGCATCAAACCAAGGACCTTCCAACGCCACGAACCAATAACTGCAGCGTTTGTAGTGGGCCGGTCGCTTTGTACTTACAAGCCGCACGCACACATCAACCAGTTTTTTCCTACCACCCGCAGCACGCACACATTGACCTGACCAACCAGCGTTAAAGCAACCGGCGGACTAGAGGTGCTTCAGTTATTAGCGAGGCTACGTCCTGCTATTTATTTTAAGGTCCTTGAATCAAACGACATGTGCCAGCATGTATGTTGACATAAATGACCGTATCGCGAAAGTGATATGAAAATGTTAACAAACAAAACGTCCAGATTCAGCCCGCACGCCCGCTTATCGCAATCTAGATCAAACAGCAGCAAAAAACAGTTAAAGCGGCAAATACCGGAGATAAGTTTCGTTCTGTGCAATAACAAATCGTTCTGCTCGTCTTTTCTAGATATACCAGGTGTTGCCTGTACTAGGAGCAAATAATTAAAACGTAGATCCTTAAACTGAACAACTTTTGTTCAGCGCCATTTAAAAATAACTTATGCTTTAATTTTTAGTAAACTTTAAAGTTTATTTGAAACCGCAATGTAGGTATTGCGATGTTTTTTACCCGACTGCGGCGAAGCCCAAAGGAGGGTTATGTGTTTGACCTGTATGTAATGTATGTATGTAAGTATGTATGTCCGTTCCTGTGTCAGCTCGTAACTACTCAACGGCACATCCGATTTTGATAAATGATACATCATTAGATTCGTCTTGATGGCGCGAGTGACACTGGGTATGAAGTTCGTTAAAATAAACAAAATGGCGTATTTTATGCAGTTTCAAAGTGCACCGATGTCGGGTTTTTTTAGCAAAAATGTGGTTATTTATGTTTGTAGCGTGACAAGCGACGTCAATTAGACTGTGTTAACGTACATTGAAAATACTGTTTAATTTGTACGAAAAAGATATAATCTAAAGATTACATTATTTTTAAAAGTTGTTGAACGTAAGTTTTATTGTTTGATGATGAGTAGAATCTACGTTTTCATTATTTGCTCCTGTTACAGGCAATGCCCGGTATAATGACAATGACTAATTATTTGGTGAGGCTTTCAAGGTTTTCGCAGATCACCTCCCAAGTACGGCATCATTGTTTTACTTTGTTTATGTAATATAATTACTTCAAACAATAGCGAAGGAATTACTAACCCGATCGTACAGTAAAGTAACTGCATTTTAAAACGATAACAAAGAACACAAGATAATGGTTTGTGATCAAGTATTTTGGATTTCCATAGTCGCTATGTTTGTGTGAATCAAATTATTTTTTGCGACAAGGTTTTTATTGCAGACTGTACCTATTTTATCGAGTTGTAAACGGATTGTCAAAATCATTCAAATGTACCCAAATTATCCTATGACCACCTTCCGACTCTATCATCAGATCAGTTTCATGGAACTGGTCTTATAATACTATTAAATTGTCACCGAAGATACGCAAGAATGCCAAATTTAATAGGATGTCAGGAAGTGGTTCTAATTTAGCCTCCAAGATTTAACCCACACCAACATACTAAAACGGCAACTTATAAGCTTGTAATAAGCAAAACTTGCGCACACGTATAACTTTGATAAAAGTAGTACAATGAAACAAACGCAGTTAACAGAGATTAGGGCACAGCCCTAATTCAATCACGTTCAAGTTTGGCACAAGGGGCATAATGTTGGCTTGGATCCACTTCCGACTTCCAATCACAGGCGGAACAAAGCCGTCCAATTAGCGAGACGCGGTCGGTCACCAATCGTGCGCATCATTGTGGATGCTTCAATAGCTATTGTTTTACTTATTCGTATACCTTATCTCATATTAAATTAAAGTACCACTAGGGAATACGGTGGTCCAAAATAATACTTAATATATAATAATTTACTTCCTCCACAAAGTTCCCTTTATTCGATTCGACTTTCAACGCCCCTTTGCAAAATTTGAACGAAATTTAACTATATTTAGAGGTCACTCAATTTGCAAATAATTGTAGAGATTAATCCATCTGGAAAGTCACTGAATACCTGCTTACAATGGTCTAATTTCAAAATTATCGCGAGCACAATCTAGCCTGTTACTTTATGTCACATTCGTTATTAGTATTACCTATTCGCGTAGGTGACGCTATAGCCTAACTGGAAACATGTAGGTACCTATATTTTTTTTAATCAAAAAATCTTCAAATATTTGTGTCCCCTAAATATTGCTAGATTTCGCTCAAATTTCACAGAAGAGTGTCGTATCAAATGAAGGAAGCCTTGCGTAAAAAGATATTTTTTTGGACCACCCTACTAGGGAGTTATTCAAAAATCAAAATAAATAGATTAACACTAACCAACAAATTATGTTCCCAAAAGTGATCCAGCTACACTCGTGTTCGTGTCATCAGCGATTTTAAAATGACAAAAGCTAAAAATACGACACCAATTTCAGCAGCGACTTCAGATCAGTTTTGCTTCGAAACTGGACACCTACTATTTGGGAGCTTTTTTTTTTTTTTATGAAATAGGGGGCAAACGAGCAGACGGGTCGCCTGATGGTAAGCAATCACCGTCGCCCATAGACACCTGCAACACCAAAAGAGTCACAGGTGCGTTGCCGGCCTTTCAGGTGGGAGTACGCTCTTT
Source organism: Eudemis profundana (assembly GCA_947034925.1). Taxonomy (NCBI): domain Eukaryota; kingdom Metazoa; phylum Arthropoda; class Insecta; order Lepidoptera; family Tortricidae; genus Eudemis; species Eudemis profundana. The sequence goes on from OX344799.1 coordinate 2,801,500, forward strand.
TCTTGAAGGTTTGAAGGTCGAATCGGTCCGGAAACACTGTAGGCAACAATTTATTCCACAGTTCAGTAGTGCGAGGCAGGAAGTTTCTAGCAAAACGCACAGTTGTGGACTGCCAACCATCTAAGTGGTGAGGATGGTAATATTGTCGCGTAGAACGATGGCGGAAAGATGCGGCAGGGATTAATCCGAACAATTCCTCGGAGCATTCCCCGTACATACTTTATTTATGTAACTTTAATTATGAGTTATCGAAATAAATACTTTTTTGTTGTTTTCTATTCCTGGCAGCGATATACTTTGGCAAAGAATTACATCAGAATCCAGCTTGAAACATATACTTGTCTGCACAGATCTATTTCCTTAATAGTTACCAATAAACAGCTACACTTTAGTGTAACAAACAGAACCACGCAATGCTGAACTATGTTTGAGGCCGTCCACGTCGCTTCCAGAGTCCACAGCACTTGGTTAGTGCCTTCGTTAAAGAGTAGGGTTACCAAATGAAAAATAGAAAAGACCGGAGAAAAACTTAAATTTTCATTAAAAAAAACATAGATTTTAATATTGTCTTCGGTTTCCGCGATTATTTATCTATCATTGTAATTTGTAATAAAATATTGAAACGAGTTAAATAGTGTTTTTTTCTGACTTTTAGACCCCCCCCCCCCTTTTTTCTAACATATTTGACCTTGTTAGTAGGCTGTCACATTTGGCTAGACCCTCCCCCATGGGTATGACGTACTATATGGATGACCCGAAGCGAAGAATTTCCGTTTCAGCTTGGGCAAAAATCCTTTCGTAAGTATGTCCAATTGTTCTCCTCTACCGGTCGCATTTCTCAACCGATTCTCGTGAAATTTTGTACGCACGTTCGATAGTTATATAGATTTTTTTATCGATTCATTTTTGGGAATATATCATAATGGCAGAGCCATGTGAGTTGACAGACTCGCGAGATCTACAGCTCACAGAGTCAATAGTTTACGCCGATTGTAACAGTTTTCTAATCTAATGATACCCGTACTTTATTGAATAATCGAACATCTTAAGATTTGCAGCATCCGGCCGCAATCCTATCTTGAGCGCAAAATCCTGAGATATTGTCACCCTAGCACAGAGCTTTCATATAAAAGTAGAAATCGTGTAATATGATTACAGCTCCGGAGGGGTAAAGTGAGAGCCGCGGGCGGTATGGAAGGAAAATTACATTAACACGGACCGTGGCTCGCTGGCGCAAAATGCTCTACAGTTTGTTGGGAAATGTTAGGAGATTAGTAGGCTTTAGTGGTTATTTACCACGCTACATGTGCAGTTGAACAATAAGAGTGGAATGCACTCTACTGTACATAAAGCACCCTGCATTACTACTTTTGGTTTTCGAGTGTATCATTACAGACTCGGTTAACACGTTCACCGTCCCTATACAAAACTATCGGATAATGTCACAAGTCCTAAGTTTGCAATCAGTGTGGGGACCCCATACTGGAAGCACGGACTCCGGAAAAAAAACCTTCATGACCCCACATTGGGGGCACCGGGACAGGGTGTTAAGTAACCAACGTGTTTAATAAATCTATATTCTAAAACGTTATATCAACAGTCAAGCAGCGACTAAAATTGTGTGAATTTAATTTCCTAAACTAACCCGACTGACAACTAAATAAAATAAAATATATATTGGGGGACAATCATACTCAAATCGACCAAGTCCGAAACTAAGCAATTCTTGTACTATGGATACTAGACGACGATATACATACTTATATAGATAAATACATACTTAAATAGACAGAAAACATCCCTGACTCGGGAACAAATACTTAGCCCTTATCAGTATTTGAACCCTAACTTCTAGCTTCGTAGGCGGTGTCACTCCCACTAACTGAAACGTGACGTCATCTCAACTGTGTCTTTGCTGATGAAGAGTCGCCTACCGCCACGGCAATTACTCATTCTGTATTGTTTAATGGCTATAATAAATGCTGCCTAGTCCCAGTAGTCTGAAAACTATTCGTACGAAACGCAATTTACCCGGACAACCTCCCATCGCTGGGCCCCGGAAATATCAAAGAGTCCCCTTGATATGGACCCTTCACTTAAATTACGGGGACGGGAACAGACCAATTCTCATACAAATTGACTATGATTGGGTAAATAGGATTCTATTTCCTTTTGTGACGAATATGATGTCTAAGTAAAATATAAATTGATTATATTATATCTGAAAGGCGGTACCTAACGGTCTGTAGGATTGAGAAGGAATTAGGGGCTTCTTCTGAAATAGTGTTACAACGCCTAACACTTTGTACTTTCGCGTTTTGAACAGGTAAATACCTATATTTCAGCATTTGCAAATGGTTTAAATTGATATTTCAAAAATAATTTTTCACGACCGACTCTACCATATAAGCCATTAAAAGCCCCCTATCCTTACACTAGCCTCGTCCTGCCCAATGTTCTCAATTAAGAACAAATTAGATTTGATAGTTCCTGCCCAAGCTTTTTTATTTATAGTTCCGAATTCTGCCCAGTGTTCTCAATTAATCACATATTCAAATTTGCCGCACAGCGGGCAAATGTTTCGCACTTTGCGATTTTTATTTACTTGTTTCTGATTGGTTGGAGTATTAGCCAACACTTAATCAAGCCCTTGTGGTGAACTTCCGCGGACTCGCCGATCAGTGTCACGCCACGTGTCAAGGATGGTGCAATTTCGCTGGAGAGGTAACTTCCATCCCTCTTTACCTTGATAATCAACCGTGCGTTTTTAATGAGTACCATATAGATGTAAAGCCATATAGCTCTTATATGTCACAATAGCTTCATTTTTGGAAAAGTTTTTATTTTAGATTTTTCAAGGTAACTCATCGAAAAGTGTGATTTATTGAGAACATTGGGCAGAACTGACTACCAATACCGCTTAACTCAAGTTCTATCTACGAAACAGTTAGACATGTCAGAGATGGATGTGGTCGCAGATTTTACGGTCAACATGGTAGTAGACGAGGTGGTGGCAGAGAGGTAGTTAAAGTAGAGACTTACAAGCTGGATCAACCAGAGGCTCTTTGCCATTGCAGTCGTCACCAGTTCCAATTCCTGCGTGGCGTGATGACTCATTTGCACCTAACTTGCCAGAACAGGTATCAGTCCCTAATTTGTTCGACCACACTGAACGTCGGTCAATTCTGAACTACTTTACTGAACATTTAAACGATAATATTTTGACTGTATGTGTTGAAAAAACTAACCAGACTGCGGTGCAAAAAAACAGGAAATAGCATAGATCTGAACTGTGTGTAATTGAAAAGGTGCAATGGGATAACATTAATCATGGCCACTGTGGACTACCAAGTTCTGTATATGTATTATTTTCCACGATAAAAATCAATTAAAATCCAGGCTCTTTAATTTATTTTCCTTTAATTGTTCAATAAATACTATATTTTAATTATGAAGTTCATGCCCAATGTTCTTAATAAATGCCAAATCAAAGATAATAAATTTACTAAAATCTGCCCAGTGTTCTTAATAAAGAACATAAGATATCGACGAAATATCTAGCTCAGTCTATTTAATATCTAACCCCTATAGCCTAAAAAATAATATAAAAAATCCTACTTACTTTTTACACACAAATTTCAGCAAATAATGTCTTGGGCAGAACCCATCAAAATTAACTTGTGCTTAATTAAGAGCCAGAAACTGAAAGTCTATTTAAATATGTTTGGGCAGGACGAGGCTAGAGCAGTTTTTCAACGTGTGGGTCGCGACCCCCTCTTCTTTTGGGGGTTCGCAAAAGGTCGAGAGGACTATTTCTGTAAAAAAAACGATAAAGTTTAAAAAGATAGATTTCATGAATGTCATACATGATCAAAAAGTGAAGGGTCGGGGGGTCGCGAAATATTTTTTCATACCAGGGGGGTCGTGTCATGAAAAAGGTTGAAAACCACTGCACTAGGTAAGTAAATCTATCCAGTATCTAAAAACAAAAGCCACTCACAATTGACTCAGCACGGGCACTCGAGCATGAATAAGTGAATAACGCGGCCATTTTCAGAACGTTCACCTTAACGCTGAAACTTTTATGTAACCTCGTTCGGCCCAGATCGTTGTACTTCCATTTGCATCATCTATTCGCACACGCTATATATAGCTGGGTTTTAGGGCTCTCTGCGTCTGATGAAAAAAAAAACCCTTAAGGCGAGGTGAGACCAGAATCGGGCACGGAAGCCTAGTTTCCAAATCATTTTTAGAGCACTTATTTGACTCTTAAGTCACTGTAAAACATATATAATAATATTCAGAACTGTATCTAGGGCTTCCTCTCACTTAGAACACGATAGCGAACACTTCGCTCGATAGAAAAGTAGCGCGAAAACACTATAAAATAAAGTATTTTTTTCATTTTTTTTTTCATTTTGTTCATCACCTTTTCTGACAAAATTAATACCTGACAATCATGATTTCACAGTCATGCAGGGCATCCTCTCATGTTTGGGTTGATAACGTATACTTTTATGTTAGAAATCGAAGATAATCTGCAATAATCTGCATTCCGCCCGACCCTAGTTTGTATGTGAAATGCGAGCCAGGTCCTACCGCGCCTTAAGGTCTCTGCCCACTACACCGTATCATATAATGACCGTACTATGAACGTATCAGACACGGTATGACAAATGCTGGTCGGTGACGGAACGTGATAGGCATAGACACATACTTTTCAATACAAAGAATATTCATTTTGCCTGACACGTTCATAACGGTCATAGTATGATACTGTACAGTACATTGATTGAACTTTCTTTTGAGTTACAGTTATACAAAGTACTATATGGAAAAATGGTAACACAATAGGAAATTAATATTGTCTTCGGTTTCCGCGATTATTACTCATAGTAATAAAACAACTACTACTACTCGTACAATAGGAATAGTACATTGTGTATCAAGGGCGGTAAGTAAAGAATTACAAACGAGTGTTTGTTACAAGTCCGAGGCGAAGCCGAGGGCTTTAATAACACTCGTTTGTAATTCCTTTACCGCCCGTGGCACACGCAATGTTTTTCATCACACTTGTGAGGAAATTTGATTAAAATAACCTTACTTAACCTAAATAAAATTGTAAAACTGACAGTGACATTAGTGACATATTCCATAGACAATGCGAACGTCAAGTCACGTTCGGAAACCATAGCGGTAAAGACTAAAAATGGTTTATTTTATATTTGCAAAATACTGAAATGCTATATTTAAACATTTAATTAATGTTACAGAAATATGTGTTTACATGTATTTGCAATAACAGTTCTCTTTAAATAAATATTTCAGTAATAAAAGTTAAAAAAGTAAGTTGGCGTTTCCTTTGAAAATGACAAATAAGAGTAAAACAGAACCAGCGTTTCAAATTTAAAAAGAAAACCATTACGCCCTAGGGCGTAATAGGTCATTTACGGCCCGCAAAACCTACGTGTAATGACACCATTTTCGAGCAAGTGTGATGAAAATTATTTTTTGTACCATTGGGATTGTAAAAGCCCGCAATTCTAAGTAGAACTAACACAAAAATGCTCAGAAAAAAAATCCAAGCACTACAGAGGTTTCGGAACAGCGTAGATAAACAAGCGTAGACGTTTATAGTCCCGCATTTACTGTCGGCACTGCCGCGCAACACTGCCAGATGCTCTCGCGCATCGTGTCATGCGCTGACCATTGATTTCTACCGCACGTGCAATGTGACCTCAAAGTATAAAGACAAGACAAGTAGTCATACTTCGGCCGTTTAGGACCGCGCGATACCTATTCAAGGTCGAGGTGCAGACGGTGCGATACATACTGGAGCATTGTTACGCATTCGTAAAACTTTACTTTCGTTCACAGCGCGCACATATACAATCCGCGCGATGTACCTTTTGTAGGAACAAAAATTACTGCCATTATACCTGTACTATGGTATATGTATAACTATTCCTACGTAGGTATAGTCCCGGATTGAAAAGGTTCAGGTTATTTATTCATTCCGCGATTGTACATAGCTTATAGTTTCATAAATAAGTACTATAGGGGGACAATCTCACACTAATCGACCTAGTCCCAAACTAACTTTACCTACTACTAGGCGACGATATGCATAACATACTTGAAGAAAACATACAAGATTCAGGATCGAACAGTCAAATACATCACACAAAAATGTACCAGGAATTTAAGATTTTAACGCCCACTAGGCGAAACTAAGGGCCGACACAGACGGACTGCAACCCAGCTGCAACTTGAATAGAAACTGCGCAGTCGGTGTGCAGTTGTGATGCAGTTCCCATACAAATCGCAGCTGGCATGCAGTCCGTCTGTATCGGCCCTATACGTGTCTTCCGTATTAAGAAAAGCCTTTCTTTTTATTCTTCATCATTGGCCTGAAGCAGTTCACTGCTGGACATAAATCTAGCCTGATCCGAGGCCTCCCTCCTCCAAACGCGACAGCCAACCTTTGTTGCTTTGAAGAGATACACGAGTATTAGGCACTCACGAGCCTGGATATAGATACATAAGATGTGTACCTTAGCCCTCCATCTCAACTATACCTCGGCCCTTAACTAGACATATGAGAATTCCCAATGAAATTAAAACTAATATCGGAATGTTCCAAGAAAAATGTTCCTCCCGAATTAATTCGATGACATTGAATCTGACTTGCAAAACGGTAGAATTCGTAATTTAACCGCTTAAAACTTTGGGGCGAGTCGTCTACCACGGATGGGTTGCCGGAGTTTAAAGTTGAGCACCACTTCACTTTAAAAGGGTGCTATTTCAGAACGTTTTTCCCGGTTTTAAGACTGAAGAGTCGTCGCCAGGGTTCAATTAAAACTGAAAATCGGATTTCCAAGATATAATTAAATCCTAAAAGAAATATTGAATATTTATAAGGGCCGTGGAGTTTACTTGATTTTCTTATGACAAGGCTATTTATGAATGATATGATCTCCATGAGCAATTTTTCGGTATTTCAGTTATCACACAAATGGCACATAGCAATTAATTGCTACTTACTTACCCAATGACTGATTTGATGATGACTACCTACTTTTCCGAGCCAAATCTGTTAAAATTTGATGTAAGTACTGTTTAGTTTGGACATAATTTAAAAAAAATATCCAATTGAAAAATCCGCGTCGTAGGCGTCGTATTTATAAATTTGTTGTTGGGTTTTTAATTATGTTTCGTAAACCAGATATCAAAACCCGAAAATCGCCCATTAAGTTCATAGTGGGAGATTCGTGTTAAAGATGATATTTTGGTACAAGAAATAAGTCCTATTCATTGCGGCCAGTAATAAACGGATCGGTGATAAAACAGGTTATTGCATTCAATTGAGACAGAGAACAGCAGGACATTGAATAGCCGCACCCACCGTCTGTGACATTTGCGGTGGAGTATAAAATATAAACGAGATATAAATAAGGCTTCCTGTTCCGGTTGTTCAGTATTCAATGATGAACACCATTAACATTTTTTTCATCACACTTGCTCGAAAATGGTGCATTACACGTAGGTTTTGCGGACCGTAAATGAGCTATTACGCCCTAGGGCGTAATGGTTTTCTTTTTAAATTTGAAACGCTGGTTCTGTTTTACTCTTATTTGTCATGTTCAAAGGAAACGCCAACTTACTTTTTTAACTTTTATCACTGAAATATTTATTTAAAGAGAACTGGTATTGCAAATACATGTAAACACATATTTCTGTAACATTAATTAAATGTTTCAATAGTGTATTTCAGTATTTTGCAATTATAAAATCAACCGTTTTAGGTCTGTACCGCTATGGTTTCCGAACGTTGCGCATTGTCTATGGATATGTCACTAATGTCACTGTCAGTTTTACAATTTTATTTAGGTTAAGTAAGGTTAATTTTAATTAGATTTCCTCACAAGTGTGATGAAAAACATTGTGTGTGCCACGGGCGGTAAAGGAATTACAAACTCGTGTTATTAAAGCCCTCGGCTTCGCCTCGGCCTTGTAACAAACACTCGTTTGTAATTCCTTACCTACCGCCCTTGATACACAATGTACTATATGCCACACCTGGCATTCTGGCCAAGTGTAAAAGCCGCTTTCTGGCCAAGTGTAAACATAAAATGATGTACACAACACGGGAGGTAATAAAGAAAGCTCTCGATCGCATTTTTACGTCCCCCGCTTGCAGCTCGGGCCGCAAACTTCTGCGATCTCGGCCTTTCTTTGTATTACCACCCTAGTTGTGCTATGTACTATATTGATGTTGGTCGTTGAAAGTAAATTATGACTGAAAGATAACTACCGACTTCGTTTGTCGCGCAACAGAACACAACCTGTCATTTTCATACTACATATATAAACCAGGGTCGGACTGGGCCGAAGATGGCTCCCCACAAGACCGGGGCCCAACAACAGCAATCACAAGCCTTGCAAGGGGGCTTGCGGTAACCCCTACAAACTAGGCCCGCGGGGGGTCCCCACCAAATCTAACAATAATATTATATATCCGAAAGTAACTTATGCCCGTTTGCCTGTCTGCCTCTACACTAGTAGTTCAAAAGGTTCTAAGGTCTTGAGAAGTTGAGAATTTTGTAGCGATTTCCAGCAGTTTTGAGAGACATTGTTAATGAATGTTCAAATATGTTCATTTTGTTTAATATCTCACATGGCAGTAGTAATTAGCTGCTAGTGTGGCGCTAGGGCGCGCATCAAACTTATTTGTTTCGCGTCGCACCTACATCATGTGTGACCTCATCCTCCAATAACAACCGTTTAAATTGTCTTTTTGAGTAATTACACTTAAGTTAACGTGTTAGTTTTGTGCGAATTATCTTGTTGATAAACATGCATGTGTTTTCCAATTTGACTGATTTTTAAATCATTCATTTACTTATTGCAGTGGTATCATTTTTTTAAATTTTTGACAGTGGATCTTTGAGCTGTAGACCTTGTCTGTCAATCCTCAAGGCTCCTACTCCGCAAGGCTTTAAACAAATACAAAAATAATGATTGAACCTGCTCACAAAATTTCAAGAGAATCGCGACGAGAGAATAAATGCTACCTGCTTAACGTAATACAAAACGCCATTATGCAAGAAAAAAGCAAACATACAAATTTGTTACGTTCCGGGTAAAAATTTGTAATTCTACAATGTCTCGACCGCTGTCGCAGGCTCAACGCCTCGAAGAGAGTTTCTCTCCTTTTGACGTTGACACGCAAGGTATTTTGTCTCTCAAAGTGCACTTGTGCTATGAGTTTTGGAGAATTTCCCGCGGACAGCTGTCAAGCGACAGTTTTTTGACGCTTAGACATTGACTTTGAGGCGACGTGACTACTTGTGCTATCAAAATCGAGAAACTGACAGCGTACGCGAAAGAAATGGCCACGACGACAGTTTCCGTCGCGCGCCAATCATGTGCTAGGCCTAGGATAGCAGCCCGACAAACGCCAGGCATACGAAGGTATTTCTGAGCAAGCTCGGTCAATTAAAAACTGTCCGTTGCTGCATAAAAGCAGACATATAACATTTAACATTAACCTTTTCTAGGTTACAGACGAAAATAACTCGCGCAATGGTGAAAATGAATAACTATGATATTATATAACCTTTGAACATGATAAAATGTGTGAGGACTGGTCGGAACCAGTAACGTTCTTACTTTACACTGTTATACCAGCAAATTGTTATTTTGTAGCAGAATTCTCAGTGTTTAGTTTCCCGGGTTTTATCTACGTTGCTCACTTAGAATAACAGTTTGAGTATCGTTTATAGGTACTGTAATAATATCTTCCTTGCGGAAAGCGGTTGCTTTTCATCATAACATACCCGAGAAATGACCTACACCATGCTTATAAATATAAGCATGGTGTAGGTCATATCTCGGGTATGTGTATATACATTTTATTTCTGTAATACGAAATATACATACATGAACCTTAAGCTTTCTAGGTTTTTCAAGGACACAGTTTAGCTAGCCCAATTCGACCACCATATATCTGGCGTTACAGCAAGTACAACCAATAGGGACGAATATCTGTAACCCAGAGCATTGTTCATGTATTCTCATTGCTGTTATGTTACATGTGCGATTGTCAATTTTCCTTCAGTTTACCTTAGTAGTAACCAGAATTCAGGTTTTTAGTTTGGTAGCGATTGGATCCCACTAAGAATCGGTTTTTGGTTTTCTTAAGATAAACACTAAAAAATCTCTCTAAATTTCATGCTTTTAAGGGATGGCAGAAGTTAGGCCAGTGTTGGAGCAAGCTGCAAGACCCAAATTTGATGCGGGCAAGAAACGTTTTGTGAGGCCATTTGACGGAGCATGAAGACGGTAATATAGCTAACTGGCGACGGAGTTTTTTTTTTTCGTTGAGCCTTTGAGGTGCGAGGCTTCTTGGACCGCGAGGTCGTAGGCGGTGGCCCACGTCACCCACAACTAACGCAGCCTCTGAGTGAGGCTAATGCCCTTTTACCCCCTCCCTGTATCGCTACTTGGGTTTCCTTGCCTCGTTGGAAAACATGGACTAAATATTATCTGGTTTTCTAGATACCACTTAGATAAATGCGGATCCATAGATATAGTTTGTGGCGTATCTGGACAGTCCCAAGGGCACAAAGCTATCATCACTAATACACCTATACGGCACACTTTGATGGCGAGCATAAAACGTTTACGGCCGAGGGGCGCCATAAACCGAACCAAACGTATGTCGGATGGCGGGACGGCTCAATAAGTGAATACAAGTGTTTTACAACATTACTTTTACAAAGTCTAGTTTATTATTATTTTGACAAACTGGTCTGGCTTGTGACTTCATTCGTCGAGATACTTGACGTAACTATATTTTTTACAATCAACTGACTAACATGAAATCTCTAATGCAAAAGTTTGTTTAGGTTTTCCACATTCGCGCTTCGTCCACATTTCTAAGCCACGGACTTGGAAAAATCGTGAGGAATTTTATATGGAGCTAAAAATTGCAAATAAAAATTTCGAGGCGGTTTTGTATGGGGCAGAATATTCCCGACACTTGAATATTTTTCGAATTTATTTAGAAAATTGACATAGAGCAGTTGCATATATCATCGCATTTTCATACATTTGGCGTCATTTCGTAACTCAGAACCGTTACAAAGTAACGCAACCTAACAGATATGTTATTGGGATAGGTGCAGACAAACATTTTAACGATGCCACTGAAGTGGTCAATAAACGGTTGACGTGCATTGGTATACATTTATGACAAGGTACATGTGTTGCCAATTGCACAATATGAGCATAAATTTACGTGAACGAATGGCAGAAATTGCTGTTGGTTTATTTTTAACTGATATGGCATTCGACCCCTGGCAGGCGATTTCGCCGCGCAGCTTTTAGTACCAAATTTTGCCCCCGCGGAGGGGCTTAGCCAGCGACCATAAAGAGCACGCGTTGTGCGATAGAGACGGTCGGACCGTTTGGTTTTGTTAGAGAGAGATTTCCGTAGGTAGGTAGTACTTATTCTGTGACACTGGTAACTGAGGACGAGTGACGGATGGCAGAGCGTTGAGCGAAGGTAAAACCGCCAAGCATACAGAGTTAGACACAAAACCTGCTGACAGTTCCCACACTGAGGAGCAAGAAAGATTAAGTATCATGTTTAATGTAGGTCGGGAACTTATTAATCAGGTGACAGAAATATACCGTAAGATAAGGTCAAGTGGCAAGGTCACCACATGCATCATGTTTACTAAAGATAACACTGTGGTGACAGGATTGTCACGTGCGAATGACATCATAATGGGCGCCGGCGTTTTGACCATAAATGGATTGGACACAAAGAGGGTTAATGATCATGAGTAGAAGTTAACGATACGGCGTTTCATTAATATGATGACGTGACTTGCAATACGAGATGCAGTTACATTTGTGACATTTGTAGTTTTATAGATACCGGTGACATTGACCTAGTAAACTAGTTTGAAAGCAATTCCAGTTTTTCTAAAATGCTGTCTTGTCTTAAGAGATAACCTGTTCTCTTTAAGTCTTTTCTTTATATCGAAATATTCCTATTACTTCAGAATATTACCGGTTACTTTAGAATGGTTGAGACATCACTTTACATGATGTATTGTTATTTTCAATTGGCATTGTCTCTATAAAGCAATGAGTCATTGCGAAGATGACAATACAAAGGCAGCCATCAATTTAAAAAGGGAAACCGCATATTTATGATTAACCAAACCATAGAATAGAAAGCCTACATAAAGTGTAATGAATCAGGAAACAGTATAGTTAAATAACAAGGGATTACCTACCTTGCGGTTATGTTTTATTTCCTTTTTTCGAGCAATAACGTGTAAAACCACATCATTTTCTTTTAAACCAGTGAAGTAATAGCGGTAGGCGTGGATGATAAAGACAAAATGAGACGTCATGTCTAGTAAATACACCGCTAACTATACAACGAGTGGTTTTGCAACTGACGCAATGACTATCGACGCGTTTGCCACTTGAAAAAAATGTTTAGCAATTCCAGACACCACAACGTAAAAAACAGGTCGCCGAATGGTGAATCACCTATATTTCGATCAAGTGGCTATTAAAGACACGTGTAAAATAATAGCCTATTTATATTTTTACGAAGAAATCTTGAGATTGTAAAAACGTTTGTTGCCTGTTGGACTTTAATCTCTGAACCCAAGGAAGGTGGTATTCAGTCGGATCTCCGTTTGTGATCTGAGTATAAATGATGAAACTAAAACCAAGAATGCGCAAGTAACGATCTGTCATCTTCACACGAGGAAAACATTGTGTAATGTATCAAGCCCAATAGAAATCAGTCTAATAAAAGCCAAAGCAGTGAAAGCGTGTGTCAGACACGGCACAAGGAACAACCTAAACATATGTATCAGTTTAACTGATTAGTAACATTAAATTATCCCTGATCCCTGGAATTTTTAAATATCCTATATTCCTAAATAGTGAATTGTGAAGTGATGACCACGACCACTCTGTCAAGAGTGATAACGACAAGGAAGAAGAATTTGAAAGTTTGGGTGGAAATCTCATCGGTATGCTAGCCATAATAAAAACATACTATTTGTAAGTGATGTTTGGATAAACGGAATCAGCGCTAACCTTCACCTCGTCAAAACTAGACGGCCGTACGATGACTCAGAGATAACAGACATTATTGTCACATGACTAATTAATTCAGCAATAACTTGATTTGCAAATTTTGCCCCGGAAGAGGATTCGGACGGTACACTGTAAGCTTTGTCTTTTGTAAGAAGTTTTTATATTGTGCAATGACACATATGCCCGTATTGTTCCCAACAGCAGTGACGTTATCTCTGTTTGTTTTAATGGGTTTATTAATCTTGTTAAGCCGAAATATACTAACGTAGTTGATCATAAATATGACTTAACCTAATCCTTAAATCAAATCTCTTCAAAGACACTTAACGTCCGGGATTTTTTTTAACTGCTCACGGTTGGTTTCATCTTATTAAAAACTAGTTGGACACCAAATTTTAATGAAAATTAATTAGCTCGAACTCTGTTCGTTAAGTCGTAAAGATCAGTTTCCAAACTACTATATCAGGTGCTTCCATAGGAATAATTCATGGTCTCATAACTGTCAATCACAAGTTTATGCTTTAAAGATGATTAGACACATTTATAATCACACGTGAAAAGAATTACAGCAGTGAAACGTATGATGTACTACGTCTTTATTGTCATGATCTAACGACTTCTACGTCAGAATGATCGCGTGCAATCACAAATGATAAGTGTACGTGACTCTATACACGAGAACCGTGTAGTCCTGTGGTTCTTTTTTTGTGTAAATATAATCTATGTGTTTACTTTCCTCATAAGTCATATGTAGTGTTTAGTGTTAATTGTTGAGAAAGAGGTTGATGATACACCGCTTCTTTGGAACATGGGATGTAAGACTGATGACTTTGTTGTAACTTAGAATGATGAAATTTGAGGAAATGATAGTAAGACAAAACTCAAATTCCCATCTCTTGTTATATTTTTGTAACCTGCTTCATTAGAATCATACCATATTATTGCATTTAGTTAAAATTTTTCCAAAAAAAACATCAAAAATGTTCGGGTTTTCATGTAAGATCATATGAAGTTTCGATGCTAATACAATAATATAGTGACGTAGGCAACTGAAATCGAAAAACTACTTTTGAAAATGATCAAGAATTTAACAAATATACGAGGAATACTATAAGGGAAACGTGCTAAATTGAGATCACGAATCTCGCCGTTTCTTTGCCGACATTTCGCAACCCTTAGCCTTTAAAGGTTCGCATTGACAGATCGCTATAAATTGTATCGTATCAGCGAGTAAATAAAACGTAATCCGTTTGTTTTACGTCAATTTTATCGTGCGATAACACGTGACGTCGCCTGCCGTTACGGCATCGGTGGATACTGCTGGAGTGCATGATCCTGGTTAATGCTTTTGACGCAGGTTGGAAATTGATAGACGGTAAAAGCTTTGGCCGCCATTGAAATTGTTTTCAAGTGGTGGTGAGGTTGATAGTGACATAGACAGTCCTATAGACATGTACCTGTACCCTCCACCCCTCGATCATCGTAAAACCTACATCCCACTACAACATTTTCATGTAAAGCCAAGACGAGTAGATATTGCTTGCACTGTAAAAAGTTATCAGATTTTATGGAGAGCAACCACGCTCTTAACTCTACATGTTCTAACGACTAACCTAACACTCTAACTTTCATCATAGCGTATAGCGTTTGGCGTGAATCCTAAGTGTTAAGTTCTCATCAAACCCTACACCTTAGTCAAATGTGTGGGGTGGCCGGTTTTCGGATACGAACGTTAGTTTTTTATCTTAAGTGTAACTAAGGCCTAAAATTGACTGACCGGCCTAAGATACAGCGTGTTACATACAAGCAATGCGACAGTTACGTTATCAAGAGAAAAGCAAGAAAAAACGGCTTGTATCCTTGAATTTTTCTTGGGTTAAGGCGAGGTGAGACCAGAATCGGGCACGGAAGCCTAGTTTCCAAATCATTTTTAGAGCACTTATTTGACTCTTAGGTCACTGTAAAACATATATAATAATATTCAGAACTGTATCTAGGGCTTCCTCTCACTTAGAACACGATAGCGAACACTTCGCTCGATAGAAAAGTAGCGCGAAAACACTATAAAATAAAGTATTTTTTTAATTTTTTTTCATTTTGTTCATCACCAGTTACCTTTTCTGACAAAATTAATACCTGACAATCATGATTTCACAGTCATGCAGGGCATCCTCTCATGTTTGGGTTGATAACGTATACTTTTATGCTAGAAATCGAAGATAATCTGCAATAATCTGCATTCCGCCCGACCCTAGTTTGTATGTGAAATGCGAGCCAGGTCCTACCGCGCCTTAATGGAGCGTCAAATCCTAGTTTTCTTGTTAGAACAACCGTACGCATTATCATTTATGTATTTACTAAAGGTATTGCCCCGTGAGCACGCAGCTTAATTGCTCAGTTCACTGGTGTGTCACTATGATAAGAGGACCCGCGGTCTCGTCTATAAAACATTTTCCTTTATGACTAAATGTTATAAATCATATTTTTTCCAAACTGACAGATTGCAATCAGGCTTAAACAAAGGATACAAAGGACGCTTTGTTGACAGGATGTCACATATACATAACTAGGTACAATACAGTTCATATAGGTTAGACCTTGACGCTAACTGGGTATGGTCTGGAAAAAGAGGTGTAATTTTAAACATAACAAATGTGGTCATAGTAAATGCAGATACAATTAGGATTCGTTCATTTACAAGAATATTGACAGAGTATAAAATACCGCAATCAACAAATCATAAATTATACTGGGTATGTTTATGTCAAAGTCGATCGCTTTTCGAATGAGTGGTTAAGAAAACAAACGTTACTTAAAAACCTTTTAAAGCTATTGCTAGCTTTGAAATCAATGAAAAAAGGTGATTTAATAAATGGAAATAAAGATAGTTCACAAGGTACACTTTTTTTGGGAAAGTCAGTAAACAATAAATGAGAGTTAAAAGAAGAAATCAGCCGAATATGAAGGGACCAATTAGGGGAGCTAGGAGAAATAGCTTATTTCCAGGGGATTTAAAAATAAAAGGGACAGAAGGGAGGCCTTTTGCGTCTAAAAGGAACTTTAATTAGCGAAGGGAAGAGTTTTTATAATTTAGAAATTTCAGGTGGTCGGGCTGATGAATAATGAAATGAAAACACGGCGAAAGAATATGTTTGCGTTGCTCGTACAAAAAACTTTCCATATTTTTTTTCTAGTATGATATTCGTACGAAGGTTTTTTTTTAATGTTAATAGGTTGCTTAAATATAACGCAGGGTAACGCAATTTATTCAGTTTGAAGTCAATAGCATAGTAATGTTCAAATTAAAAAATATATATTTGACTTGAATCTATCGTGATTTACCTTATCCGTATGTTCTTACCTTAGCAAAATATACCAGTAATTATAATAGACGCAGGCAGTAAAAGACAGACATATTATATGAAAATAAAAATATAAACCTCTAATTAATGAAATCGGAATTAAAAAAAGAAAGAAAGTAAATACAATCAAATTTAATTCGTGGCAGCAGAAACAAAAAAAAAAACAGCAAAAAAAAAAAGCACGTTGCCTCAAAATGGTCTCACCTCAGCAAAATGCCGACTTTAGTGTCAGCGCTGGTCTTCCGGTGGATATACTTCAATCATTATCCTGAATATGCAATGAATAGTAATTATTCCATTCATTAAACTAAATTCCTTTACAAATTAACAACATAACACTGAAGCCGCGCCAAAATTCAACGTGAAATTTACTTAATCCGCCCTAATCCTACTTAATCTATGAAATGGCAATTACTCGAGTTTTCGGGGCGTTGATATAGAAATTGGGGTAACTAGGATTAACCCAGTTCTCGCAAGTTTCTCGATTTGGCAGGAAAATGTTGCATCACGGTAGATTATATTTCAATTAATAATATACTAGCGTGGCTTTTAAACAACTTGTGCTCGTTTGGATGAATTTAATCATAAATGTGGGATTCCGTTGTTTCCCACGAGCTTATAAGTTTAAAATAATGATTATAAGGCCCTTTAATACACAAAACTAAAAACCGTACCATGTAACTAAAGCTAGATAGAAAGTGGTCTCAGCGCCAAATATCATTTTGTTCATTTTAGCATCGAGACCTTTTGGTCTGTGGGGCCCTGGCGCTCTGAGTCACTTCAAAGAGTTGTCTACTAACTAACCTAGGGTTATTGAGTAAAGGCACAGAATAAGACCTCTGTGAACTTAGCCTACAACTAGGGTTTGCTCCCGGGAAATACCGGAACCGAAAGTACCGGGATTTCCCGGGATTTTCAGTCGAGCAAAGAACCGGGACGTCAAAATAAAAATCCCGGTACTTTCGGTACTTTCGGGAAACACATTAGAGGAGCATTTTTAATTAATTTTCGCGAACAAAAGACGTATAATTTGAAACGAACAAGAGCGTTGCTCATTTTTAACCAAACACGGCTAGCAGCCGTGGTCACGGCGATCGGCGGCGGCTCACTCACCCCCGCCAGCCCCGCGGGTCCGCAATCCCGTACCGCGCAGGTAGACCAGGTAGTCATTCAGTCATCGCTTTTCGATCGTCGAAGACCTTGATAGTCATTAACGCTTATCTAAATATATAAAAGAAGAAACTGACTGACTGACTGACATATCAACGCACAGCCCAAACCGCTGGTCCTAGGAATTCCAAATTTAGCATGTAGGTTCCTTATAAGGTCTAGGGGTGCATTAAGAAAGTATTTTTCAAAATTCACCCTCTAAGGGGTTCAAAGTTTATATGGAGAGTCTACGATTTTGGAAGTAAGAGGTTTGAAATCTCATGTTTAGACTCTTTATTAGATTACAAGAAAAGTGATTTCACCGTTTTTCGAAATTCATTCTCTAAGGGGTTTTAATGGGGGTTGAAAGTTTATATATCAACGCACAGGCCAAACCGCTGGTTCTAGAAATTTCAAATCTGGCACGTAGGATCCTAATAAGGTCTAGAGGTGCACTAAGAGAGGATTTTTCAAAATTCACCTCCTAAGGGGTTAAACAGTTGTATGGAGTCTACGATTTTTGAAGTAAGAGGTTTGAAACTTCATGACTCTTCATTAAAATAAATGAAAAGCAATTTCACCTTTTTTTTTATTTGGATAAATTAAAAAAAAAGGTGTTTTAAGTAGTTTAAACGGGGGTTGAAAGTTTGTATTGGGACTCTACGATCTTTTTAAGTAAGTGGTTTGAAATATCATGGTTAGACTCTTCATTAGTATACAAGAAAAGCAATTTCAGCGTTTTTCAAAATTAATCCTCTAAGGGGTTTAAATGGGGGTTGAAAATTTGTATCGGGACCCTACGATCTTTTTAAGTAAGATGTTTGAAATATCATGTTTAGACTCTTAATTACAATACCGTCACTGTTTTTATTTCATCCCTAGGCGGGGTTAAGAGACGTGATTGCTTAGGGGGGACTCCCTCGCGCACGGCCACTTTAACGTGCCTTAGGTAACAATGTATAGGCGTACTACTATTAGCCTGCGGTAAAATATGTGCATCTGTAACCACTAACCACTCACATTAGTCAAAATCATAAGTTTTACCGCCGTTCCAGGTAACTTCAAATTCGGCACACGATATTCAAATTTAACACGGACGAAGTCGCGAGCAAAAGCTAGTTATATTATTGGACTATGTATTGTGGCTTACTGCTATCGGATTTTTGATTTGCGTGCAACTGGACTATTTTAAAATGCACTATGTCAACTACTGTCCTGGAGAGCGTACTCTATGTATTAAAACCACGTGTTATATTAAATTGTATATTTTAACTTTTAACGTTCGAAAATCTTCACACTAAAATTATACTTAAATGAGAAAGTTTGTGAAGATGTTTAGATGTTTGTTACTAAATAACGGAGTAACAACCGGATGGATCAAGCTGAAATTTGGCATGTAAGTAGAACAAGTCCTGTACGTCTAGCATAACTGTGACACGCGACTCTTTGTCGCGCGACAAATGCTACCTATCTCTTTCCACTCAATATAGTGTGACAGTGACAGGTGATGCTCTCTCGCGCGAGAAACGAAGTCGCGGCCAGTTATGCTAGACGTACTGGATTGAAACAAAGGATACTTTTGATTTAGAAATTGAATTATATAGCAAATATATCAATAAAAGTAGTTTAGCTGCGAAGTGTAGTCGTTTTATTAAAAAACGTACTAAAACTCCAACGAAATCTCATCTGACTAAAGCATCGAGTATCGACCGACAAAGTTATAGAAGACCTGTCCCGAAAGTACCGAAAATCCCGGGAAATCCCGGTTCCATTATCGTCCAGTACCGAAAATCCCGGTACTCCGGAATGGTACCGGTACTGCACACCCTACCTACAACCTTGATTTTTTTTATGGTCTATTTATCAGAAGTCTCTCTCTAAAAAAACTCTCGTTCGGGTTCGACCGCCGAACACAACGCACCAGATCCGACCGTCTGTCTCTATCGCATAACGCGTCCCCTTTCAGGTCAACGCGGTGGAATCGCGCAGTGAACCAAACACTCCCGGTAAAGGGATTCTATTCTGTAACAACATTATCCCATCAAGTTAAATCGAGGATGTACTAAATATTTTGCGACTGACAAAAATTAAGTTAACACAATTAACGCGATTATGCTGATTGAGGCATACGTTCAATCGCATGATAAATCTAACAAAATGTACACATTTAATCGTGGATCACATATTAGCGAGTCGCCGTCAGAGACGATAATAAACAGTATTACAGTCATATTTATAAATTGTAAGTACATCGAAATAAAAGTAAACAATATTTTGAACTTTTATAAATTTTAAAATGTACACCCAAACAAATTTCATGTTTCAAGAAAGTCAAACAAAATATCAAAAGCCGTAAGCCAAATACGAGTTACATAGTCAATATTAAGGATAATAACCACATTTTTATAAAAAAAAACCCGACCGCGGTGCACTTAGAAACTGCATAAAATCCGCAATTTTGTTTATTTTAACAAACTTCATACCCAGTGACACTCGCACCATCAAGACGAATCTAATGATGTATCATTTATCAACATTGAATGTGGCGTTGAGTAGTTACGAGCGGACATAGGAACGGACATACATACATACAGGTCAAACACATAACCCTCCTTTGGGCTTCGCCGCTGTCGGGTAAAAATAAATTGACTCAACAAATATGTCGCGATACTTCGATAAAGTGATACAAAGCCAGAGAAAAATAATAATACATATCATTGGTTTTACGGGCAATGTGAAATCAACCTCCACTAATCTATATACATAAAACAAAGTCGTGAATAGATTTTTATGATCTTTGATTTTTCGGCTTTGTCTCTGCCCCGAATAACAGAATGACGAAAACATTTAAAAATTAGAATTTTGAGGCGGAAAGAAGTTCGCCGGGGCCGGGACAGCTCGTGATACTTAAGAACAGATTGAGCCCGATGATTCATTGACAACGATTGAAGTTTAATTAAAGTAAAAGGAAACGAAGAAAATGTACAGCCAGGCTGAAAACTATAATAACCCGGCCTTCTAAAAAGTAGCTAAGGGCTCTCAACATCGACTCGTGCTCTCTCACTCTAATGTTTTATACCAGGAGTGTGAGAAGGATGGCACAATTCCAAGAGTAGGCTCCCGATTACAGTCGCGGTGATTGATGGCACGAATGGAACATTAGGTACAGCCGCGATAGTGGTCACGAGAGTAATGTACTAATGTATTAAAATACATAGCTGTAAACACGGCGATACTTAAGGGTATGTACAATTGGATAGACTGCCTGGTGTAGATGTTATGTAACTAGATAAAGGTTTAAGCCACTAAGCTGAAACACATTCAATTACTATTCAAATTGCAATCTAATTGTGAGAGCCGAGGTATGTTACCTACAATCTTACATAGTTATAGTAAATTGTCTACGTCACTCCAAGCATTTACAGACTGCTACGCGAACAAACAAACAAACCTCACTTCCAGGCCCAAGGAATACCAGACATTTGTGCCAATTGTGCCTCACACATAGCAGAAATCATTTAAATCGGAGAAAAAAATCTAGTTCAGATTATGACCATTAAGCAGATATCAGTTCGAATTCAAATAACAGTTTGAAAATTTGACTAACTTTTTAAGTTTCTGCAAATTCAGAACCTTTATTCGGTAGGGACTAAGGGACAAGGAGACGCACTTATGACAAACTTTGGACGGACAGTCAACATCCGGATCTGGACTGATCTAATATCGAAGTTTCCTAATCAAATCAATACTCCTCCTTGGCTAAGACAGTTGGCCCTACGACGTAATTCTGTATAAATAAATATATATATTGTATTAATTAAGTATTCGTTTTGGTCTGAAGGAATTGCTAAAACTGGCCCACGGAATTTACTGGTGATAAGACATAATATAAAAACAGTACCTGGCAGCTAAAACTTAAAAGAAAACTAAAATAAGTCTATACATTTCATTAGGGCGGTCTTTTGTTTTTTAAATTTAATTGGAACGAAAGATAACCATCTAAATCATCTAGACGGATTCTATTTATCACTAGTATTAATCAGATCTTCTATGACATGTTTATATAATAATAAGAATAATTAGAGTATGTAAAATAACTTGACATTAAAAATAGATATAATTAATGTAATATAAATGTGATTGTGGTATTTAATTGAATAACTTCTTATGTAATTTTTTCAACCCTTAGTAAATTCATAATGTATTGTGTTGTAACCACCGTATGTAGGTACCTACAACACCATTCATGCCAATTTTGTACACCTGCGGGTAAAGCATAGTGAGACATACCACTTATCCTTCCATCTCTGAAATGTACCTATGTTTAACAAAATAAATTTATCTATCTTTATCTTTATCTAAATTGTATAGTTAACTTTCGTTACACAAAGGAACAAGAATAACAGTTTGTTAAATTAAGGCCTTAACTATGTACATTTTTCTCGGAAACGACCAATGTCATAAAAGTCAATGCATCTAAGGAATCCGTGAATAATCACAAAATATATCATTTAATCAACACATAATAAATTGAAAAAATAAAAGATCACCACACAAGATTAAATCCGCAACGCAGGCTTCGTCAGGTGGGTACAAATTCAAATCGGCAACAGGCTTCGTCACACTTACCACCAACAAAAGTAATCCGCAACAGGCTTCGTCACTTTAGCTTACGTTAAAAAGGATCGCCCCGAATCGTAGCTGGCTCAAAAGTGCCCATGACGCTGGCGGCGTTGCCACGCTGTATCGCCAACGAAATTTGCTGCACCAGATACGATCCAGAGCGTGGATCACCACCTCTATCCCTCAGACGGCGACCCACTTCCCTAATAAACGCCTTGGCCTCCGCACCCCAAGATCCTGCTGTCTCCACCGCAACTGGCACGAAATCGTACATTGGTTCCAAGGCATTGTACTTAGTGTGTTTCAACCTGGCCGCGTACTCCGCAGCCGACCCAGCAGACCTACTTGTGATATCAAGATGGGACGGTGCAAACGTACTGACTAGTGATGGGTCGCTACCGGTAACTTACTAAAGGCGGGAATATTCCCAGTAACATTACCAGTAATATTACCCACGATCGGTAAGATTGGGTAATATTGAAAAAAATGTTAGAAAGTAGATGTTTTATTCGTGTTAAGTACTAACAGAGTTTACATTGCACCAATTTTTAATGATAAAAGTTACGAATCTTTTTTAAGTTAGTAAATTACCAATCTTACCAGTAACATTCTCAATGTTACTGGGTATTTTCCCAATGCTACCGGTAATATTACCAGGTAAGATACGAAACTACAGTTTTACTTGAGATTTATTGATCAATTACTTCAAGGAGCAATATATGAATATCTGGAGGCACGGTAGTGCCCCGCCAAGTCGAGCAAAACAAAGGCACGGCCGTACCATCTTTTTTTCAAAGCCATTCAAGCCATTTTCAGCCTCCTGTAGTTTTGTGCTGGCTAAAGCTAGAAACCTTGAATTTACAGGGATACATAGGGCATAATAAGACTTAAATATATTTTCAATAACATTTAATTTCGACGTGCAGTTTAAGAACTATTGCACGTCAAAGTTCCTTAGTTTTGTCACAGACTGACTGACTGATGATCATCATAATTCTAAGGTACTTCTAGCAGACACACAAGCTCCAAATTTTTAGCTGTAAGGCTATCATGTCATGCAAAACTTAAAAATATTGCAATTTCATAATCATCAATATAAACTGCATATAAATACAGGCGATCACAAAGTTACTTTTGTAGTTCAAATAGGAAATAGAATGGATAGATTGCATTGCAAAACTTACACCTTTTTACATGTAATGTTTTTGATGGGATTTCATTTCTTTTTGTAAGTGGTCTTCCTTTATTATTACATTCCAATCCATTCTATTCCCATATTTGAACTACAAAAGTAACTTTGTAATCGCATGTATTTGTATAGGATTACAAACTTACTTATGCAGTTTATATTGATAATTATGAAATTGAAATATTTTTAGGTCTTGCTTGACATGATAGCCTAACAGCTAAAAAAAATGGAGCTTGTGTGTCTGCTAGAAGTACCTTAGAATTATGGTGATCATCGGTCAGTCAGTCAGTCAGGGACAAAACTAAAGAACTTTGACGTGCAATAGTTGTTAAACTACACGTTCAAATTAAATGTTATTGAAAATATATTTAAGTCTTATTATGCCCTATATATCCCTGTAAATTCAAGGTTTCTAGCTTTAGCCAGCACAAAACTACAGGAGGCTGAAAATGGCTTGAATGGCTTTGAAAAAAAGATGGTACGGCCGTGCCTTTGTTTTGCTCGAACTTGGCGGAGCACTACCGTGCCTCCAGATATTCATATGTTGCTCCTTGAACTAAGTAATGGATCAATAAATCTCAAGTAAAACTGTAGTTTCGTATCCAACCTGGTAATATTACCGGTAGCATTGGGAAAATACCCAGTAACATTGAGAATGTTACTGGTAAGATTGGTAATTTACTAACTTAAAAAAGATTCGTAATTTTTATGATTAAAAATCGGTGCAATGTAAACTCTGTTAGTACTTAACACGAATAAAACATCTACTTTCTAACGTTTTTTTCAATATTACCCAATCTTACCGATCGTGGGTAACTTACCGGTAAGTTACTAGTAATATTCCAGTTGGAAACTTACTGGTAACGGGAATGTTACCGCCGACCCATCACTAGTACTGACGCACGTAGCGTCCCACAAGAGACACCGACCCTTCTGCCATGGAACCAATGTAAGACCATCCGGCCTTTTTCCATCCGTACGGCACAACCCTGGAGGTTCCAGGACGCATGGTACGTTGGCTGCCACCAAAGCCCGGCGAACTACATCATTGATGGCGTGATGCCTTGAAAAACGCCCCGCGCATCTCTGACAACTGAGGCCATGGTGGCCATTTTCCTCAACCATGGCCCCACAAATGCACCGATGTGCCTCGCAAACCTTGCAACCTAACCGCAAAGCAACCGCAATCCTCAGCGAATCGTTGTCTAAAAGCGTGCCAAGCTGAGGAGAAGGCAAAGCCTGCAGCCACGCTCCTGACTCGGGCCTTGTTGCGGCCTTAAGACGCGCTAAATTGGAACCTGCCGCATCGCCTAATAAACCTGTGCTGATATGCTTGCACAAAATATCGTCCCACAACCTCTGGGAGCCAAGGTTTTCCGGCCGCTCGTTACCTCGGCAAACAGTCGACCACTTAGAAAGAGCCTCTGTAAGAAATGGTATTTGGATATTGCCACCATTACTTGATAAGATGCGAGTGACAAGTTCCAAAGTCCCATGGGCCGAGGCAAGGAATGCAACTACGCCGACTTCCCGAGACCGACGAATTCCTAGGCCACCGTGCCGAACCGGCAGAGCAGCCTGGCTCCACTGCGCTTCATCCAGGTGAACATGACGTGAATAATTCAATATGTTAGTTCGCCGCTACAGTAGCGAATTGCAATAAAGAATATAATAAAGTAGGCATTAACAATAAAACTAACTCGATAAAAGCGGTTATTTCCTTATTATTGCAGTTAAACGCGGTCCTTCGAGACTGAGCGGAACTAACGGATATTAGTTACCCGACGTTGAAGAAAGAGAATATACCTAATATCAATACATATAGAATAATAAACGCAATAAGTGATAACTATTTTTAATTACATTTAAATTAATTTATATTATGTAACGTTGACAAACGTTACATGAAATAAATTAACAACGTTACATTATGTCAGCATTGAGATTAAAAAAACTAAGAGGCGTGTGCTCCGGATTGCTCTATGGGCGTGTGTAATGTGTATGTGGCTTTGATAAATGATGTAAGATACATCATTTATTCAGTTCATTTAGTCTAGAATATTTTTTTACTTTTAAGTTATTTCTCATCGAGCTAATTTTGTCGGTCAACCGATAAGGGCAGCTGCCTATTCATAATGACCTATCTAAGAAGCCAATCTGGTTACTGCTGTGTCACTATCGATTAGATGGCGAAATTGGCTCGTTTGAAACGTAAAAAACTTTTAAAATTGATCTACCAAAACCATAGTATAATAGCAAGCTTAGACGTGCTTTCGCGCGACTGTGTGAATACGTGTCGCGCGCTCCTAATCGGCCAAAGATGGACTTGTTCATCTGTCTACTTTGCCAAAACAAAACTGTCAGTGTTTTCTTCCTTAGAATTATCAATGAACAGTTCCTTTTTGGTACCGCCCTCATGGCATAAAAATGTCTGGTAACCGTTGTCGAGAAACTTTACACGAATAAAGACGATATTGTTGTCATAAAAATTAACAACAACAGTGTAATATCAGTATCGGCACAACTTTTAATTGTGCCGTTAAACATCTCCTTCCTCGCACAGAGTCGATGTTTATCGTTGAGCGGAGAAGTTATATCGAAGAATCGTTAGAAGTTATATAGGGTTTAACTGACGTCATTAAAGCGACAGGGCAGCGATTTCTCCAAGGTTCAATAAAAATAAATTAAACTTTGCAACGCTGGGGAACATTATTAGAGGGCCAACTGCAATTAACTGTGGAAACAAACAAATTCAAAATATCTTTGACTGGCAACACTCCTTTGTGGAACTAATCACAATGAGAATGGCATTTCTGACTGGATCAACTGGATGGCATATCTCTTTAAATACCGAAACACCAAAAGAAATATAAAAACTTCAGTCAGATTTGAATTTGGAATTCACTGCGGTACGGGATTGATTGGGGACATGTCTAGTTAATTGATAAGTTAAGCTAATTTCTGCAGCGAACATGTTAACTAAAGTTTAGGGTTACCAGAATAAATTTATTACCAAAATGAATTTCTTTCGTTTTCTTGCAAATATCCCACAATATATTTTTGGTACTGAAGATAGCACGATTTTGCAGTTCACTTTCTATTCCGTATAACGTTCCCGGGAGAAATACGGGGAAATGTGCTATTTGAATAAGCTGGTGAAAACATTTTGCTATTCAATGACTGAACAAGCACACTTGAGCAAAGTTGAGTACTTCATATTGAAGATTTAAAAGGACATATTGGTAAAGTAAATGTACTTAGAGTCAGGATCGAATTTGTATTGCCAATGTATTATAGTGAAGGGCTTGGGGGAAACGAATGCACACTATTTTCAGGTCAACACAAAAACTAAGATAGTAACGCTACATGCATACATCAAATGAAAAATTTCCAGTATCGTATTTTTCCTTGTTAATTAAGAAATTGTTAGTGTGGAGTTAAGTTTTATCCTTCTGGTTACTCACTTTTCAATGCTTCAATGCAAAAAAGTATAACAGTATTAACAATAATTAAAGATATGTACTGTTTGTTACATACTTTTTACTGCAAGTACTTATTAGCTCACAGTATTATGTAGTTGAATTCTTGTCTCATTCCCTTAACATTAATAATGAACACTTGTAACTTCATTATCACTTATCAGTAAACCTAGACGTAAACAACTAAATTCTAATTGATCTACATTTCAATAGATAACAGTAACTACCTAACTTTAGTCTTATCTCAAGTATTCAATCCCGTCTTCTAAGGTTGCGTTGCTTATTAATTTTCAAGTTTCTATTGCTAAAGTTTCATCTATGACTGTCAGGAGGCTAGTTAGAGTTGTGAATGATTCTCCTTGAGCGTAGTTTATTGCTCAATGAACTCGTTGCTCATAGTAATCCTTATCTACCTTTAATGGGTTATTTACATTATCATTATTTATAATTGGCGCTGTTAGCATACTTGCTTTAGGTATACTAGTACTATTTATTTTACGCCCGGTCTCTACTTGAATCTTCGTAGCACACATTTTTACACGACTATCCAAAAAAGGAGTGTTTAAAATCATTGATGGCACGAAAATAAGTCTAGCGATCTTTTATTAATTTGGCGCATTCCATCCATTATTATAACAAAACGGGACTTCATTTACTTATCTGTCTGTGTAGAGCAAATAAATAGGTGACAGAATATTATATTATTCCTTTGGAATCAGGGTTCATCGTATGGATGTCGTCATGGCGTGACTAACTCGCGTTATCTGTACTGATAACATCTGCAAGTGTGTCAGATTTCTAATTTGATGACGATATGTAATCTTCCTCGGACAATAGTAGCCATTCAGCTAACTAGGCTTAAAAGAACAATGTTCGGGTTTCGTTTCTATTGAACATTAAACTTGTTTTTAGTTAAAATTACAAAAGAGATCTTTACTACACTATACTGCTGAAATAACGCAATCAACTTAACGTTAACTTCAAACCTTTTCAAACTGGTTACAAAATCTCAAATTGACGTGGATTTAATTTTCACGTGAGGCATATCAGAAATAAAATGCATGATACTGTACGCATCTTTGGGTTAAATTAAAACAAAATAATAAAAATGGTAGACAACAGGCGGTATTATAAACAAAAGATTTTAAAGTAAAACTGGTAACTTAAATCATTATAAAAAGGGTTCCGAAATATAGACGTTCTAAGATGTCTTTAAAATCTATCAATAACACATCAGCCTCTTTTCCTTCAAAACTCCAAATATTAAAGGAATCTTTTACCTCATTCACATTAAGCTGTTATTGACACTATTCTGTTAACACGTCGTCATCGTCCGCTGCTATAAAAAAACTACATGCGATGTTTAGATCGAGTCCTTTCAGAGCCAACGACCTTACGTTTACGTGAAACAAAAAACGGAATCATTGTTTTGTTAGCTAACAAAAAAAAACTGTTATGTAAATAATCGTCACAATGCTCCAAACATAGAACGCAAATAAAGTACAGAATTCACTCAACAATTTCGATACAAAAACGTGGCTCACAGCCAAAAATCCGGCGAAGATAATTTCAAAGCATTCGCACGCAATGTCAATATAAACAATCTAGTACGCGATGAAATTAATTTATTTACTGCAATAATCCTTGCGCTGCCTGTGGCACTAAAGGCCGACCACCTATATAATTGCAGGCAGGTTACAATATTCAAATGATTCATATGTTCTGCTATTTATAGACTGTGTATTGGCAAGTAACACTCCCTAAAAACAAAATCGTATCGAAAAGATGAAGTCGATACGATTTTGTACTTAATTGAAGAACGTTAAGATTGCAAGTGGAAAGGGATTTGATTTTGATTTGGTGCGTTTTAGCCTGATAAATGTGGATTATATTGCAAGCAATTCTAGCATTGTTATAGCGCTTTCAAGAACATCTGTTGAGCGTCACGGCCCAGTGAGTGTCCATTGGGTGGCAAATAGGCCTCGAATACAGGTGCCGCGTGACATATGTGAAATACACGTCATAGGGGTCTGTGTCAATAAGGGAACAACTCATTTTGTATTTAAAGGGATCCCGCTCTTTTTGCACTATGTTGCTTGATGTTTCCACGTAAGACTTGAAAGCATTTGCTACGGCGATGCGCAAAAAATAATTATTAGAACTTTGCGATTATCTGAAGAGCTTACCTACAACCCTACCCTTACCCCCTACGAAGCCCAACTTTTACCTACTTTGAAAAAACCTTACATACAAATGGCGCAGTCGTTTTACATGCCAATTTCAAAATATACAACGTGTCCCAAAACTCAACGATAAGCCGGCACCAGAGGATGGAGCTACTTATGATTAGTCGAGAAAAAATAATTGAGATATATATTTTTTTCCTTATTTTTTCTCGACTAATCATAAGTAGCTCCATCCTCTGGTGCCGGCTTATCGTTGAGTTTTGGGACAGTATGTATAAAGCAGATCGCTAAAGACAGAGAGAGGAGGAGGAGAGAGGAGGACAGATTTAAATCATTCGTAATTAATTATAACATATTGTTGGTTGAATATCAGAATACGAGCATTAAAGTGTTTTCTAATAAACCTAATCAATTACTAAGTCGTTATTGAAGATTTTGATGGCAACTCGAACGCTCGCACGTGACAGTAAACACGACAGCAATATGCGGTTCCAGAGATCGTAAACCCCTTTGATGTGTCGCAAAATAATGTTGCTGGGAGAGAGCTACGGATTCATAACGGTGTAGAATTTGCTATATACAAGCTTAATGAAACTGTAAAGCTGTGGCCTCATTTGAGAGTGAAGTGAGACGTTTCTTTGATACAGATGTACAAATTTCTCTATAAAACTAGAGCAAGTCAATCCGAGCCAAACAAGCGATGCTTGCAGCGGTGACTGAAAAAAAAATGTAGATGCAATTTTATGTAAAGCAATTTTAAATACAGTTGAAGCTTCTGAATGCTGATACTTAATAAATAATTAACACACCAAAAAAAACAGCGTAATTGATGCTAGGATGTCAATTATTGCAGTGGAATTACTTTTGATATGCAAGAGCTTTGTGTAAAACCTCCATAATTAAAATTATTTGCTGACAAGGATACAGTTTCCAATTAAAAAGTTGTCAGGAGTCAGATAATAGTAGTATATTACAAAGGCGGTAAAGCAAAGAAAGTCTCAGATCGCAGGTATTTGACGCCCCAGCCGAAGGCAAGGGAATATGCGATATGAGGCTTTTTTTTATAACCGCCCGTGGTAAGTACAAAATTTTACGTCTTCCCCTGGCCAGGAAGTGGGATTTTGGGTAATTGCCACCTTTATGGCCAGGTGTGATGTAAAAAATATTCCCAATATATTGCTTTTATTGTTATCAAACATACTGAGTATTGGCAAAACAGATCTTGACGTATGTAAATCGCTATAATTGAAACCAACTAAATAAGAGATAACTTATTAACAAGGAAATATGCTAACGACGACCGCGCTCCAAATGGCCACGGGTTAGACTAGCGCCAGTGAGAACAAAAAGCGAGACTATAGAGAAAATTAAGATAGCGAAGTGTTCTCCAAGGAAGGGTCACGACCCAGATTCCTTAACGATGCGAACCGGGTCAAAGCACTCCGGCAAAATGCAAGGCTAAAAGAAAAGGTAAGATAAGAAGCGGATTTGTGGCGTTCAATGAACTGAAAAGGATCGCTTACGATACAAATGCTTGAATGAGTGCTTGGGGAGGTGCTTCAGTAGAACTGCTTGGTACTTATGATTGAAATTTCATAGTTTCTGCTTTACAGCATGGAGGAAAACCTTTCTTTAAAAGGCCTTAGATATATAATTTTAAATGATTTCAATATACGAGTAAAACTAGATTGTGACAAAAATATTGACAATATCGACCAACTGATAGTTGTGTAAAGTCGACCGGGGCAATTGCGTCTTTTAAAAATTCCGTTAAATCTGAACTCTTTAAAACTAACCCTTCCCTACCTGCCTGTAAAGTACAGCGTATACTATGAGTTTTGAGGTACTAGGGGTTTTGGTCCCGCCGTCGGCGGGTAAGCGAGTAAAGTTGGACGAGTAACAGTTCATTGCGGGCTGACCAGGCCCAGTGTGATCACACTGTTAAAAATTCTCCTGGAATTTTACATAAATTTATGGCAACTTTCGTTGCCATAACTTTTTTGTGTTTTTACATAATTATGTAATTTTACAGGGCTATGTAATTTTACATAATCAACGATTTATCAAATATGTAAAATTACATAAAGCAAATTTTACATATTTCTCAGATATGTAAAATTACATGTTATGTCATTTTACATATCTGACACATGTCAGATTATGTAAAATAATATTTTCTGTAATTTTACATACCTTTTCGTGTAATTCTACGATAGATGTTAATTATTTTTAAATTTTTTTTTGTAATATCTCTGAAGTACTATGTGTTTTTTACAGATATTTTTTTGTATTTTCACATATATTCAGTAATATTACTGAAATACTATGTGTTTATTTACTGATATGTTTTGTATTTTCACATATATTCAGTAATATTGGTCCATTAAGGTCCTGTACGGTTCACTG
Organism: Eudemis profundana; assembly: GCA_947034925.1. Classification (NCBI taxonomy): domain Eukaryota; kingdom Metazoa; phylum Arthropoda; class Insecta; order Lepidoptera; family Tortricidae; genus Eudemis; species Eudemis profundana. The sequence goes on from OX344799.1 coordinate 2,833,028, forward strand.
AGTGTGCGCATATAACTCCTACTTTTTGAAGCCTGACTAACTCGCAACCCTACTGGGCATAGCGATTATCTGACCGGGTGGTCGGCCGTGGCGTTCCCTGGGGTCGAACCAGGTCGCTAGCCAGACCTACCCGAGTGAATCGGACTGGGTGGGTGCTGGGGGCGCCTGGGGTCGAACCAGGGCGCTTGTCCCGGTCCACCTCAATTGGTCGGACTAGACCAGGTCCACCTTGACTTTTCGTCGATTGCTCTAAGTGAGCAGCGGATCAGCGGAAACTCAACAAATCGATACTCCTTACATAGGGTCATTAAATCAGGAAAAATCTTAACATCGCGATCTACAATTACAAGCTGCTCGGTACAGCGCCATCTCTTGAGTATTTTGTAAACTCGTTATTGCACTAACATAGTCGTTTTATACATGTTTAACGATTAGGTTACATTCCATATATTTTTAGTAGTTGGCTACCATATGTACTGAAACTTTACAGGCTTCAGAAAGATAGTTTTACAGAGACTACTAATGCCATCTATGTGCATACGGATGAACTAAACATTTGGTTTAACTGGTAATTCACTAATCTGAATTTACAAATACGTTATGGTTTTCTAAAAATCTAAGCAACATAAAACACGAGGTTTCGTACTTTCAAAACAACGAGAAAGGTGAAATTTGCTTACTTCTAACATAACTACTAGCGCCATCTAGTTGACCTAATTTTTACGATTATTACTGATTATTTATGTAAAATCGCAGAATATACTTGAAAATTACACGATTTTTTGAAACATAAATAAAAACTGTAAATTTACATAATATTAAACGTAATCTTACTGATATTTTAATGAATATTACAAAAGACTTAAGTAAACTTACATAAAAAATATGTTTTTTCACAAGATATGTAAAATCAAGAGTTTTGTCTGTAATATTACCGTTTGAAGCATTATAAATACATATTGATATGTATTTGTCTCAGACGCTACATGTAATTTTACAGATTTTATGTAATCGTCCAAGTTTTTAGTGATTTTTACATACCTTTTATTTAAAAACACACGCTATTATTATAAATTACACTATATATTGAAAAATAAAAAAAAAACAGTATAATTACGTAATATTGTATGTGATCTAACTGATACTTTTGTGAAAATTACAAAAGCCTCAAGTAAATTTACATAAAAATGCGTTTTTCAGAAAGTTATGTAAATTAACGAGATTTGTTATGTATATTTACCGTTTCAATCGTTATAAATACATGTCTTAATGTACTTTTCCCAGACATTCCATGTAATTATACAGAATTGATGTAAATATACATTTTTTTTACGATTATTACTCATTTTTTATGTAAAATCGCAGAATATACTTGAAAATTACATGATTTCTTGAAACATAAATAAAAACTGTAAATTTACATAATATTGTACGTAATTTTACTGATATTGTTATGAATATTACAAAAGACTTAAGTAAACTTACATAAAAATTTGTTTTTTTACAAGATATGTAAAATTAAGAATTTTGTCTGTAATATTACAGTTTGAAGCCTTATAAATACATATTGAAATGTATTTGTCCCAGACGCTATATGTAATTTTACAGATTTTATGTAATCGTACACATTTTATTGATTATTACATATTTTTTATGTAATAAGACATAAAAATCAGTGAATCTACAGAAGATATTTAAAATTACCAAAAATTATGGAAAATTACCAAAAATTAAGGAAAATTACCAAAATTTTCGTACTTTTCCCAGTTTTTACGGAATTTCACAGGTTTCTGTAAATTTTTTTTATGTAAAATTCCGGAAATTTTTAACAGTGCAATCGACCTTTCCAGATAAGTAAGCGAGTAATGCTACTCGCGCAACTTTACTCGCTTACTCACTGGCGGTGCTTTAAACGTTAGGGGGTGCTAATAATTTGGTTTTATTGCGCGTAAAATAACAACAGTTAAAAACGCGATTTCAGTTTGAATACCTATTGCCATTTAAGTGATGTTTGACACAACATTTCTTGATGAAAAATAAATAAAATATATGTCAAGTGGATGATAATAAACCAAATCAATCTTGAACACTTAGGCCCTATTCAGAAGGGGCGAGAACACGTAAGCGATTTTCACTTCATTGCGGCGATTAATCGATCAACTGTACTCATCGTACCTGGGTAGCCCGTAATGTAATCAAACTCGCATACGAGTTCTCGCCCCGTCTAAATGAGGCCTTAACGGTAATTTTTGAGGGACATCATTTCCCTGGCCAAAAATATACACAAGATTCCACCTCATTAGAATGGCATTTTTGGTTAATTTGTAGAGCTCAGCCAGAACTAGGTATATAATAAGCAAAAATGCTGTTCTAATGAGGCGGAATCTTTTGAATATTCGTCGATATGTGTGCACAGGGGAATGATAATTTTCAAGAATGACCTTAAATCGAAAAAAACATCAAATGTCGTCTTAAATCATAGAGAGAATAACCTAAACATGTGAGTATTTATGATATAATTTTAAAGGCATCTTATGGCCTTGTAAAAGACGAGGAAAATTCTGGAATAGTCTGAAATTCCTATAACAGATATCTGATTAACGTTAACAAAAGACAAGCTCAAACAGAGGACACATATCTGCACAATGTTGAAAGCGTACAAATGTTTGAACAAAACTGGAATGAAGGGTAAAATTGAAACCGTATAGAGCGGTGACTGGAGATACAAGTCAAAAGAGTCCTTTGCAAATAGCCGAGCGCGATATTCGCAAGTGCCTGTTCTGAGCTCCACAATATCTTGAGTTGACCCACATAGCGTACGGGCGGCGACGCCGGTCGACACAAGCCTTAGATCAGTGGTGGGCAAGCTTTCTACATAGGGGCCAGAAATTTTAAGAAATATATGAGCGCCAAAATTACAGCAAAAAAGTTTAAAGATGGATAAAAATAAAAACAGTACTAACTAAAACTAAATTAAAATTAAATATACTATAAACTAAAACTAGATTAAAACTAAAATAAATTTAAAAATTACCCCTGCGGCATGGTACCAAAGATGCTGGCAACATTTCCTTGCTAGATTGTAAGACTGATACGTATTATTAAGCGAGGAAGCTGCCAGCTCTTCGGTCCCTCGTAGTGTCTCTGAGTGTCTGCGATAGGTCTTTTAAGAGACTCAAGAGCGTCGGGGCGCCACGGACGAAGGGTCTCGACGCCAAAAGGAACAAAATTATATTCGGCACCGAAATCACTGTATTTTCCCACCTTGGCAGTTTCTGCCAAGTCTCTGTTTTAAAATTTCTATACTGCTGGATCGTCAAAATTATCAGGGGTCATACGGTTAGGTACTTATTTTGATAGACCGCCGGCGGGTCGTACTTTGATGACCACTGCTGCCTTAGATGTTTGAAACTCATCGATGTAGGCTAATTTCTCTGTTTCATGAAGAGCCTTGATATATTTTTGACGATAGCTTTGAGTTCAGGATTTGTGGTTTAATAATATTTAGCAAATTTTATGGCATAATAATTTTGTGTCAAACATGACTCCAAATTGTCAAAATTGAAGCAGAAAATCGTATATTTGCTCTTGTAGTCCACTCATGGTATATAAGGAGGCGGTTAAGGGGGTTCCAACCTAGTCCTAAGGGGGCTTAGGACTCGATTATCAGTGAAATTCTTTGTTTCGCGCTCGTTGCACTCGCGTTTCCATCTGTTTGTGGTAGACTTGGACTTTCTATATCTACGTGCTTGATTGCTACAGGCAATGAAATCAAATATTGGCCCCGTCACAGTTTAAACTTCATTGAAAACCATATACTTAAATCAGTTGGCTATCAATACTCTTGCCAGAATCTTGACTGAAAACATCTCAAATTTTCTGAGGCAGCTAAAACCTAGTCGTGTAGGGGCTATTTGTGTTGCAGGCTGTACCTTGTACGTGACGTGAACGAACTAGTTGAGATATTGGATATCTTACTACAAAGTCTAGCGTAAGGCTAAATATGGAAGCTAGGTAAAACGATATTCCTTACAGCTTTTGTGTAACGTGTTATGGCCCTGAGATTTAGAGCTTTTACATCGAAAGGAGCACAAAAAGATCGGAATGACTCCGGTTAACAGTAACACATAGGACACTTTTTACCCGACTACGGCTAAGCAAAAAAGAGGCATTTAACTGTGAAATAAGTGTGAGTCTAACGAAGTCGCAGCCGTCCTCTAGTATTAAATAGTTTACATAAGCAAGTTTATAAATCCACGAAAGGCCACACGTAGTATCAAAGCATTGCCTTTATCCCTTATTTACTTCAGCAGAGAAATTTTACGAGTAATAACTGCGCGTACTCGGATGAATATTCAAGGCAGACGTCGGACGTAGAGCGCGGATATTACTTTCTCGTTATTGATTACAAAAACACGTTTCAGGGAATACCGTGCATGAACTTTCTGAAGTTTGATCCAATTCGAGGGTGGGTGGGCCAAACTATAATTACACGATGCGACGTCGTGTCACGTTACGGCGTGGTCTAGTTGAATAATATCTTTTAATTGTGAATATAGAAAACAGTAAATTATAGAATTACTTGAACTTTTCAATGTTACTTGCGAACACCATTTTCAATGTTTTTAGACTGACAGGTTTCCACTATACGGCGGCGGCGTCGCATCGTGAGTTTTAACGATGCACGTCGTAGATTTCTACGACACGCCGTCAACTGAGCTGACAACGAAAGTGTGTTGTGTACTTTTTCATCACACTTGCTCGAAAATGGTGTCATTACACGTAGGTTCTGCGGGCCGTAAATGACCTATTACGCCCTTAAAGCGTAATGGTTTTCTTTTAAAATTTGAAACTATGGTTTTGTTTTACTCTTATTTGTCGTGTTCAAAGGAAAACCAATTTACTTTTTTAACTTTTATCACTGAAATATTATTTAAAGAGAACTGTTATTGCAAATACATATAAACACATATTTCTGTAACATTAATTTAATGTTTAAATAGTGTATTTCAGTATTTTGCAAATATAAAATCAACCGTTTTAGGTCTTTACCGTTATGGTTTCCGAACGTGACTTGACTGACATTCGCATTGTCTATGGAATGGATATATGTCACTGTCAGTTTTACAATTTTATTGAGGTTAAGTAAGGTTATTTTAATTAGATTTTCTCACAAGTGTGATGAAAAACATTGTATGTGCCACGGGCGGTAAAGGAATTACAAACTCGTGTTATTAAAGCCCTCGGCTTCGCCTCGGCCTTGTAACAAACACTCGTTTGTAATTCCTTACTTACCGCCCTTAATACACAATGTACTATTATGATGCACGTCGTAGATCTAACCCCCGGCGTCGCATCGTCAACGACGTCGTATCGTGTAATTGTCTTGGCCCTACGTACATAACTTCCTGAAACCGCCGATGTGCGGAGATTGAATTTGATCAATTCGTATGTTAAAGAGTTATGTCAGAATTGTGGGCGAAATTAGTAATGTGATGGATAGAAGCTTTTAGGGATAATATCAGGTTGATTTATATTAAAAGAAAATGTTAGTAAAAGGTCGCCAAAATGATGTCCTTAAAGGCCAGTAAATCAGAAACGACAATGTTTGCCAAGAACTAAAGTTTTGCAAGGAAATTCGTATTTTATCTGGAAGATGTTCCTCCATTACATTTAAAGTGGTAAATATATTTCTGAAGATTTCTTAAGAGAAAAAAAATAATTTGAAGGAAATTATAAAATATCTGCAGGTCTAATTTTTCGCATAATTGGAAATAATAACTCTCTGCTGGAGAGTCCAGAGGGTTTCAGAACTCAGAAGCTTAGATTTGCAATTGGCAATCTAATTCCATACATGTTTCGCTAAGGAACTTTAAATGCTAAGTTTACAAAATTTCTCCATTCCTTTTTTAACAGTTTCAAACGCTGTTTGTACGGGTTAGGTTATTTCACAGACGCCAGCACGGCTGGTGGTTCGTCTATTTCTGGACTCGACTCGATTGATCTGTCTACGGAACCTGGATGTTGCTATACGGCTCAGTTACTGAACACTACGCTATTGACAGAATATTGCGAAGCTACAATGATCATTTATCAAAGTACTAGCATTTTCCCGCGGCTTCGCCCGCGTTGTTCCCGTTATTGTCCCAAAGGAACTCTTTACCGGGATATAATGTATCCTATGTTTCAATCCAGGACTTGGTCTACTTGCATGCCAAATTTCAGCTTGATCCATCCAGTTGTTACCCCGTTATAAGGTAACAAACATCCAAATATCCAAACATCCAAACATCTTCACAAATTTTCGCATTTATAATATTAGTGGGATAATCCAGAAAATACGATTACACACTTGTATTAAAAAACGTTTAAAAAAGTTCATTCAATTCGGTCGTTCTAGAGAACCATAAATCATACAAGAACAAGATCCAATATGTAGATTACAATACAACTCCTTTGACTAACAGTTTTTTTCTTTGAGCCCTATTGAATACTACTCAATTTTTGCCGCCTGGATAATTGTTATAGAATCGTTTACTATTTCCTCACAAATAACGTGCAACCCTACAAAAACTTACGTAAACACGATTAAACTTTTCAATTTAACAAACACTGAAAAAATAAACAGACGTCCTTGGCGATCTGCGGCGACAATGCGCTCACGTGACAAGAAACCATTTGGAATGTAAACTTCTGTCCTCCGTAACTTTTTACTTCCACAACACATGCCTTTGGTGCACAGTTGCGATTAGGGTTTGCTCCCGGGAAATCCCGGAACCGAAAGTACCGGGATTTCCCGGGATTTTCAGTCGAGCAAAGAACCGGGACGTCAAAATAAAAATCCCGGTACTTTCGGGACTTTCGGGAAACACATTAGAGGAGCATTTTTAATTAATTTTCGCGAACAAAAGACGTATAATTTGAAACGAACAAGAGCGTTGCTCATTTTTAACCAAACACGGGTAGCAGCCGTGGTCACGGCGATCGGCGGCGGCTCACTCACCCCCGCCAGCCCCGCGGGTCCGCAACCCCGTGCCGCGCAGGTAGACCAGGTAGTCATTCAGTCATCGCTTTTCGATCGTCGAAGACCTTGATAGTCATTAACGCTTATCTAAATATATAAAAGAAGAAACTGACTGACATATGAACGCACAGCCTAAACCGCTGGTCCTAGGAACCCCAAATTTAGCATGTAGGTTCCTTATAAGGTCTAGGGGTGCACTAAGAAAGTATTTTTCAAAATTCACCCTCTAAGGGTAAGGGGTTCAAAGTTTGTATGGAGAGTCTACGATTTTGGAAGTAAAAGGTTTGAAACCTCATGTTTAGACTCTTTATTAGATTACAAGAAAAGTGATTTCACCGTTTTTCGAAATTCATTCTCTAAGGGGTTTTAATGGGGGTTGAAAGTTTATATATCAACGCACAGGCCAAACCGCTGGTTCTAGAAATTTCAAATCTGGCACGTAGGAACCTAATAAGGTAGGTGCACTAAGAGAGGATTTTTCAAAATTCACCTCCTAAGGGGTTAAACAGTTGTATGGAGTCTACGATTTTTGAAGTAAAAGGTTTGAAACTTCATGACTCTTCATTAAAATAAATGAAAAGTAGTTTCACCTTTTTTTTTATTTGGATAAATTATAAAAAAATGTGTTTAAAGTAGTTTAAACGGGGGTTGAAAGTTTGTATTGGGACTCTACGATCTTTTTAAGTAAGTGCTTTGAAATATCATGGTTAGACTCTTCATTAGTATACAAGAAAAGCAATTTCAGCGTTTTTCAAAATTAATCCTCTAAGGGGTTTAAATAGGGGTTGAAAGTTTGTATCGGGACCCTACGATCTTTTTAAGTAAGATGTTTGAAATATCATGTTTAGACTCTTAATTACCATACCGTCACTGTTTTTATTTCATCCCTAGGCGCGGTTAAGAGACGTGATTGCTTAGGGGGGACTCCCTCGCGCAGGGCCACTTTAACGTGCCTTAGGTAACAATGTATAGGCGTACTACTATTAGCCTGCGGTAAAATATGTGCATCTGTAACCACTAACCACTCACATTAGTCAAAATCATAAGTTTTACCGCCGTTCCAGGTAACTTCAAATTCGGCACACGATATTCAAATTTAACACGGACGAAGTCGCGAGCAAAAGCTAGTTATATTATAGGACTATGTATTGTGGCTTACTGCTATCGGATTTTTGATTTGCGTGCAACTGGACTATTTTAAAATGCACTATGTCAACTACTGTCCTGGAGAGCGTACTCTATGTATTAAAACCACGTGTTATATTAAATTGTATATTTTAACTATTAACGTTCGAAAATCTTCACACTAAAATTATACTTAAATGAGAAAGTTTGTGAAGATGTTTAGATGTTTGTTACTAAATAACGGAGTAACAACCGGATGGATCAAGCTGAAATTTGGCATGTAAGTAGAACAAGTCCTGGATTGAAACAAAGGATACTTTTGATTTAGAAATTATTAGAAAATATCAAATATATCAATAAAAGTAGTTTAGCTGCGAAGTGTAGTCGTTTTATTAAAAAACGTACTAATTCCAACGAAATCTCATCTGACTAAAGCATCGAGTATCGACCGACAAAGTTATAGAAGACCTGTCCCGAAAGTACCGAAAATCCCGGGAAATCCCGGTTCCATTATCGTCCAGTACCGAAAATCCCGGTTCTCCGGAATGGTACCGGTACTGCATACCCTAGTTGCGATGCGACGCGTTCTAGCGTGTTTTGGTCGCATTTATGAACTCACTAGAAAAGAATGACGTAGCCACCAATAATATTTCAGAAATTCTGAATCGGAATCAATCCGATAGCAGAAAATTTTAAATGCACTGGGCACTGAATGTGTAAACATTTTTTTTACTGTGACTGAAGGCGAAATTCGTTGCTCCATAATTTGAAAATGCTTAATTTATTTCTTTGCTTGAACAAACATAGTTGCGGGGCGTAAGATTTTGATCACCGCATTTCTAATGATTATATTAATATGTCGACTGAAATACGAACATCAAGAACTGCAAATCATCAAAATGACGAACTATTTTAATGGTATGGTGACTTAGCAATATGTCGAATGTTTGGTAGAAAAACAGATTAGTTAATAAGTACCGTTACAACCTTTGTACGGGACGAAAATTACGTGTTTCGTACATTTTTCACACAGCCGTAGTTATATCTATCCCAGAGAGACGTTTATAAATGAAGTCACGTAAAGTATTACTCGTAACAGAAGGCTCGAGAAACTGTGGGTAAGTCTGGATGTATGAGTATTATTAATTCAACCATCTGAACTCCGACTGACAACCAAACTATTTGATATGTCAAATAAAAAACCTCTGTTACCACTGGCACGCTGTACTCCAGCGCCGATCCATCTTCCGTTTTAAGGGTTGTAGTCAGGCCCACGCCGACCCACGACAGCGCCTGTGTGCAAACCTATGAAGCCACCTCTTTATTGACGTCGTGTTTTGAATTCCGGCGCCCCTATTGCCTTGGCGCCAGTGTACGTTGCACACTTCGCACACAGGGGCGGCGCGGCCCTGGATGTAGTGGTAGAGCAATTTAGGAGATGGATCAGAAGAGGAATCATTGCTTGACGTAGTAACAGTTTTATTCGGTAAGAAAACTTAGCTATTGGTCTAGTGCTCAGTATAATCACCCCATTCATTCAATCGACATAGATTGCTGGGTGTGTCATAACCTAGGTCTGAATTATGTCATCCGACAGTCGTGGGCGGCTCTAGTGGATAATATACGCGTTTATTGCTGAGATGGGCTGTTCTGGGTTATGAGGCGACGTATTAACCTTGCGAGGGGAGGATGTATGCTTAACGATGATATTTTTCATCACACTTGCTCGAAAATGGTGTTGTTACACGTAGGTTTTGCGGGCCGTTAATGACCTAATGGTTTTTTTTTTTTAATTTGAATACGTTTGTTCTGTTCTACTCTTATTTGTCACCTTCAAAGGAAACGCCAACTTACTTTTTTAACTTTTATCATGAAATATTTATTTAAAGAGAAGTGTTATTAATTAATTGTTTAAATAGTGTATTTCAGTATTTTGCATATATAAAATCAACCGTTTTAGGACTTTACCGCTATGGTTTCCAAACGTGACTTGACATTCGCATTGTCTAATGATATATACTAATGTCACTTTCTGTTTTTTCAACAATTTTATTTAGGTTAAGTAAGGTTATTTTAATTAGATTTCCTCACAAGTGTGATGAAAAACATTGTGTGTGCCACGGGCGGTAAAGGAATTACAAACTCGTATTATTAAAGCCCTCGGCTTCGCCTCGGCCTTGTAACAAACGCTCGTTTGTAATTCCTTACTTACCGCCCTTGATACACAATGTATGTAGATAAGTGAGGTGGATGCGTGGCTCGTCCGGTGTTATAAAAATCGCCGCAGTAACATTTGCGATCTACAGGAGTGCACCTTTCAAACATTTTAGGTAAATCAATTTATTTTTTGCCCAAATGTAGGCCAAATGCTGCTAAGACCTTAAGTAGAAGTTGAAAGTGATATGAAAAAAGTCAAATAGAATTTTCCTTTTAGAATAATAAATGTGGAAACGTATAAATTAAGCCAGTCAAGATTCTTAGAACTTTTTTATTACCTCGCTTCTATCCTTTAGTACAAAAGCATGAGTAATGTTTCTAGCGAATAGTTTTATTATTTCTCTTACTTTACCTGGCAACTAGCGAAACTGTGAGCCGTGGTTCGGTATCCCTTATATATGTCGCAGCCAACTCGTTTAATTAGCCATTTAGTTAACTGCCTGGATGAAATTTAGCCCATGCGTCAATGTATCAATTAACGATATGGCTGACCAATGCTTAGGCCGTTAGTCTAGTAGGGTAACTATAAAAATGGGCTTTGATTAGGGTTTTCTTTCTAAACAACTATGGCGGGTGCCAGCAGGTCGACGAAGCCCCGCTGCTTCTATTTCTGCTCTAAGAAACACAAGCTGACTAACAAACCTAACCTAAATAAGGAGTTTGTTTTGTTCACTTTTTCCAGCTCCCCTTGTGGAGGATTCCCCCTCCCCCCCTCCCCAAAACCGTCTTACGTAATAAATGAATGGCCCCTAACGTACTTCTGGCTTGTAAGAATATGCCGCAGAGTAGGTATATTATTATATACAGCTCCAGAGATAAGTAGCCCCCCTCTCATACATTCGCAGTATGGTAGGGGATATACTTATCTCTGAAGCTGACTGTACAGTATACACTAATATACGAGTATAATAATCATCAATAAACTGTCTTTATACATCGCGTTCACTTCACCTTTCTAATACAACGCAAATTTCTGATAAGAAAACAGTGCGCGTAACTTCTGTTTACCCGAGGGACGCCAATAAGAAGAATTTAGTGTGAGCTACGGGCTGGGCTATGCTCACGCAATATGCCGATACTATCGCTGTTCGCCACCCTAAGGGTGAAAGGGGGATCTTATGTAATAGTACATTATGATACGAGGGGGCGAAGTAGGTCATTACAGTCGAGGCTGTGTTGCATAGCCCGAGCCGTCAGGCGAGGGCTGTATAGACGAGACTGTAATGACCAATGCCCACGAGTGTCATACGACGTTTTTCAACACACTTGCGAATAAAAGATAATACTTATCATTTAGAATTTCTGTTTTGTACATTTATTTAGTGGTTTATCTATCCTCGTCTATCGTCACCTCGTCGAGTGATGTCGGTGTAGTGCGGGCGCACGCTCATGAACATGCTGCGCGGGGATAATATCCGCACGCCGAGTCCCACAACGACGTGCTCTCATAGGTCAATTGGCGGTAATTACTGCACTTGTGCGGTAATGTAAAATAAAAACCACTTGTGTGTAATAAGCTGCGTTCCGCGCATAAGAACCACCAGATAAGAGCGATGCGCATACGGAAAAAACCGCTTTCTGGCCAAGTGTAGACATAAAATGATGACGGGAGGTAATAAAGAAAGCCCTTGATCGCATATTTACGTCCCTCGCTTGCAGCTCGGGCCGCAAACTTCAGCGATCTCGGCCTTTCTTTGTATTACCACCCTAGTTGTGTAATGTACTATTATGCCACAGTAGAACACAACACAACGGTCCAGTGCGGTCACGCGATATTTCGATCCAGTCGCAGCCCTAAAGGGAAAATATACTTATTTATTGCTTTCTTCCTTAATGAATCCCACTAAACGTGTCAAATATTAACAAAGGTGGAATTGTATTTTTTATAAAACTCTTTGCCATTTAAAAAAATCTGTTAGGACGGTTAAGAAAGATTACACACTAATTTTTCCTTGCGACACTAATTTTGTTAAGTAAGTATACAATTGTATTTAAATATCTTTTAAAAATGAGTTTTTCACGTAATGATTAGAACACGTAATCATTAAAAAGACTGAATAAAATTGATTAACAACATCTGTCCCAAATGAAGCGTATATTGTGGCTCAAATAAAAAGACTTTAGCAAACAAGAGCGCGTGACTTAGGGATGCTAATGAAAAAGATCTAAGGCCCCTATTAGCGAAGTACAAAGGTAAAATTAATTAAAGCACTCATTTGCCGGAAGAGGAAGGCCCGTCGCGCTCTGGCGCGGATTCGAACGACAAACAGCATGTAATGAGCGTTTTATTCAACCTTTTTGTGCGACCCTTCAACATTTGCTGCAGAATCCCACTCGGAATCGAGTTTCAATAAGAATTTTAATTGAATGGACGCATTATGAATGCAGTTCATGAGCATATGTGGCTCTGGCTGCAGTCATTCATTTAAATCCACTAGAATTCGATACATATTTTGTGGATTAGACTAGTCCATTTTGAGTTAACGCGAAAGAATAAATAACAAAGTGCACACGAGGCACGCGGACAAAGAGGTTTTCCCTAAATCATCGGTAAGCAATAAAGAGCAGAACAAATGTAGGAAAACACGGCAGATCACGCAACGGTACTGGTTCCAAGACTGTACGGTGCCAAGGCTGGCCGTAAGCCAACCACTAAACCCGGCGAGCTTTTATGCGATATCTATTAGAAACGGCAACGGCGTTATTTTTTTGCGGGAAACGACGATGACGCCGTCTGAACTCCCAGTATCTAGTGATAACGCCAGTGTCACGGCCGGGGAACGTTCAAAAATAATTAACGCCCGCCGAGTCAGCGCAGCTCTGCGCTGACTCGGCGGGCGACAATAAAAACATTCGGTCGATGTTTTCAAACGCACGCGAAACACGAGCCAAAGTCTATGTGTTCGTGCAACAACATAAACTTGGCCGCGATTAATTAAATTAGTGCACACTAAAATAAAACCACAGCTTTCAACGAAGATGAAAAGATTCACGAGGCGTATAAACTGTGTGCTGCATGGAAGTTACGTAACTCCCTCGTGAATAGAGCCCTATGAAACTCCACAGAGACTCCATTGTCAGTTCTATTTCACGCCGGTTCCCATGATATTACATTATGCGGCTTTGATTAATGTATGTATTGTTTACAAGAGTCATCCATCAACCAGTTGGTAGCAAACTCTGAACAAAATAAGAAAATACTGAACAACAAGATAATGTGTTCTGATTTGCTTCTTTGTTTAAATTGGTGGAAGTGCATTTAATATGTGCTGGGATATCATAAATGGTGCGGCGGAGGACAATGGAGGAAATTGTCACTTTTCTAGCCATCCGGCGGCCAAATTGATACGCCGCAATCCGACCTCAGCCCGCCTCCTCACGTGGCGGGTTGTGTGACTGGTAATTCACGACTCCAGCTCACGTTCTTATCCCAATTCATCTATTCTCTCATATTGTCGTCATGAGAACGATCAAGTTCAATTGAACACGAATTAGGATATGAAAATAACAAACGCATCGATCACCGACGTATGTGTTCGCATTTCGTTCAATTGCACGTTAACGTTGGAGAGTAGGAAGCGGGTCGGAATTGGCAAGCACGACGGATGGAATGCAAATCTGCACGTTCCCAACTGGGGTCCCTACGGCGGTCGCGATGGGAAGCCAGATACCATTGCACGCATTCCAAACCCTGAGACGCAGCACGAGAGTCCAATTTAGATCTTGATAAGATAGATGGGAAATACTATGATTCCCCAAGGGATTACTGTTCATAAACGGAAGCTATAGAGTTGAATATTGTTTGTAGTGCCAGAGATAGTGACGCAGTTGCAGACAGGAGACTCCTCCGGCAATTTGCCTATTGCGGAGCTCAATTATCGCCCCTCGGACTCATTACTGAATTAGTCGGAGAGCGACGTAAAATTCTGTGACGCCTCTGCTCCAGAATTGAATTGGCTCCACGTAACCGGTTAACGTCTGTTTACACTGAATTGACAACATTTCATATTTTCAAAAGATCTTAATTCGAAAACCATTTGGGTAAAACTGTATTTTATGCTCAAAAAAAATATTTTTGGATTTTTTTCCCCATTCATTTTGGAAAAAATCGTCAATTAGTGTGAACCGGAAGTGTGACGTCATTTTCCCTGCATTATCGAGAGAGACCTTAGTGCTGAAACGATTAAAAAGTGTATGGTATCCGGTTGTCATTTTCTGACATACTTGCCGTCTGACGTTTATTTGTTTTGAAAATTGTTACAACTGCTTAGCGGCTTTAGAAGTTAAATTTTCTTACCGTTGGTTCATTTGCACGTTTTCGAAGACCTTAAAAGACTTGGCACTTTCCCACTGGACTCCGATAACGCATTCAAACATTATTAACTAGGCATTATTTTACCGGACACCGATTTTTTTCATATAATGAAGACATCAGAAGGTTTTTTTCAGGCTGATAGCACGAATCTGCCGCGTGTTGAAATTATGATGATGGAGTACACATCGGCAAGTGATAAATATAATCCAGCCCAAATAAGAGGAGCAAAAGCATCGTTGTCTTCCCGAACTTCCTATGTTGACAACGCTGTAACGCCTGACAGTTATTTTTTTAACCGTAATTGTCGCTCTGGATTCTAGTTTTTTTAAATCGTAATCGTCGCTCTGGATTCTAGTTGGGAAAGTGACGTCATTTTCTACATACGCCCTTTTAGAATGAGCTACTTTTCAAACTGCTATTTTTAATTGAAAAATTGAGTTAAAACGAAAAAGAAAAAATACGGGTAGCTTAAAATTCCACCTATTTTCTATCCAGCTCATAAAATGAAGGAGTAGAAAATTTGAAATATTGTCAATTCCTGCCAAAATAAAAGTAAAGGAATGGACGCGTTAAACTTTTACAATTCTCGAACTAGCTTGTGTACAAACCAATCATAATAAACCGAATTCAGAAAGGCAAGGAAGCTGGTAATAAACCACAGACCAGTAATTTATGAATCGTATATATTTCGTTATGTCCGGTAATGACAACCAATGAAACAGCAATAAGCAAGCACGTAAATCGTAAACAGAGCTAGCGGAGCTTACTTACTGGCACTTTTCGGTTTAAAGATTCTTTATTCTCATAAGAATTTATACAATTCGCTTACATGAGAACTTAAAACTAGTACAATTAAAGTTACGTGAAGTATGCATAAGAAACATAACAATCAAGTTTAAATTTAAATTTGCCATTATGCAGGTACAGGTACTAATGTTTGCACTCAGCCGATAGATGGGCAATTCTAATAGCGTTTCAACCGCTCTCACTTTCCTGGTAGAATTTTTGACTATTTTCCTGTAGGCTCGGATTACCATTTTCTGTTATTTTCTACAGGTACTGGCATTCTACAAAATAGCCTAAAATAGTAATCCGAGTCTACGGGGAAATGCTTCATAATTCTACCAGGAAATTGAGAGCGGTTGAAACGCTATTAGAACTACCGAGACGCGAAATTTTGGGTAGGCTAACAAGTGCACACGAAGTTTTTCAAGATAATAATGGCACATTATACAGAAGTGTCTAAGTAAGCTCAAAAGGTTATTATTAAGTTCATCACGGTTAATAAAACAAAACAGATAACGATGACAAAGTATTTAAGTGACAATCTTGATCCGATATAATATTAACACATCATGCGCTATAAATAACTTATCTCCGGATTCGTACGTAACACGGTGATTATGATAACACAAGTCATCGGAAAGGTCGCAACCTACGCTCCCAAGTATTCCCAAGCTGCTTTATGTTTTTAATAAAACTGGAAACCTGACTTATGATTTATTACAATCACAAACCAGTTTGCAAACGTAAGTAATAAAATTCAAATTTCATATCTGGCTTCAGAAAAGCGTCGGCTTCCTAGAAGTTATGTACAGAATTCGTTTCATTTGATTTTAATGATGCCGAAATGTTGTGTTCTGGGTCACTGCTTTTAAATTCTTGATCAATTGGCCAGATGCTAACTAGACTGAGCAGTCGATGATAAATTCGGTGAACCAATTTCTAAATAAACATGTCACGTTTCGTTGAGAAAAACAATCTCCGTTAAACTGCTGACATACGAACAATCAAACAAGATACGCGTTACTAGGGGAGTTGTGAAGCATCTAACTTATATTTGTAGGTAAATGTAACAATTTTTACATTCCCCTTCGGTGTGTATTCGGGTCCAGAATTATTCACCATTTTTTGTTAAAAATTCAAAAAGGACTAGAACGTCAGGATGTTGGAGTACACTATCTAGGACTTACCAGGCATGAAGTGTAGCAAAGCAGCCGTGATGGGGTAGAGACTGGGGCTGTAGGTGATGTCAGGGCACGCGTAGCCGAGGACAGAGACGACCCTGTCGGCGACCGCGCGGCCCTTGCGCGTTAAGTGGTAGCCGAGGCAGTGTGTGGCCTCCACGAAGGGGGGAAGCATGATCGGCTTGTCCGGCAGTTCCACAGTTCCGAACACCTGTAAACAAATTCTTTGTATTGCAACTAGCAAAGAACAAAATGTTCCGTTTTGGTTACCAACATTATGTAACTGTTATCAGCATTCATTAATTACAGTGAATAATTACTTGTACAGCGGTGGGTAAACTTAGCAAAAATTAATTTTGTTCTAAAATGTATCTCGCTGACCGTCAAATATATTATCACGTACCATACGATTATACAACTGATCTCGAAGGACGATCGGCGGGCTGGATTAAACCCTTCCACGGACCGGAGATGGCCCGTGGGCTGTACTTTGCCCACCAATGAACTAGTAACTCAAAATACCCGTACTGGACTAGCGGGGAGATTACAGCCCATTCACTCTCATCTATGCGATAAGACCTGAGCCCAGCAGCGGGACATTTAAGGGCTGATGATGATGATTCAGAATAATCGTATCTTCTATCGTCGCTCTCTAAATCGCGTAATGAGATACTAAGTGGACCACATCCTTACTATCCTATCTGGAGTTTAACTGGGTTATAGGTCAGTCTATCGATTGATTTGCTGTATGTATTTCTATTAACAGAATATGTTATTGTCCCGAATATGATACTGTCTCTCGTCTTGTTTTAGTGTGATTATATGCGCCTGTAAATGGTAAACTGATTCTGGTTTTAAACCTATTGAAATTCGCAGCAGAACCCTATCTGTTTCTAAAGTAGCTTTTTAAATCCCCTATAGAAGATACAAGTGGCCATTACTGTCTATAGCGTTCCCGGGAGGATGGTAATCATTCGGGCGGTCGGATCGTGGAACAAACGAACAATTGCCGAGATATATCACATCGCAATAGCAGTCCCGATGGGAGTTGATCCTTTAATATCCGCTGTGTATAAAGCTGCCATCACTTTGTTAAGTCACGGACGCGCTACAAAGATATTTCTGACGAGGATCCTTTGTACGAACATGCAAATTGATTCGTAAACACATATAAATTTGTTATCCAATCTAGAGCCGACACATTCACGAGTTGAGCCGTGATTATCCACTTTGCGAGCAAGGCCGTCCTCGATTTGAGACATACAAACATTTTGCCTGGCTACACCGCCCAGCCGTCACTTCGCTTTGTCTGTTTAATGTTTTCATTCCTTTGTACAAGTTTTCAGTCCTTTCGTATTCAAATTATCTTTAGAGCCGTGTAACGCCAGCACAAAGTCTGTGCAAACCTTAAAATGTATTTCGCGTTAGTTTGATTCACTGTTTACTTGTTCTTTTTATAGAACGCATGCGACTACTGAATATCAGATATCTAATTTAGAAGCAATTGACCTATTTGTCGTTGTAAGATATATAAATTGCCTGACGATCTTGCATGTTCAAATTCAAGAACAAGTAGTCACATGCGATAAACCACAACTTTATAGTTATTTACTGCACATTGTTGTGTTGTTTATGATGACTATATTACGGTGTGTGGATTTTCTTATAAACCCTGTTTTAAAAGTAACTACCAGAAAGTTTATCGTTATCTTTAGAGGCTTGTACCACACGTCAGCCGCTATCGCGGCCGCCGTTCTTATTCAAACAAGGCGTTAAGATCAATATTTTCGTGAGTAGATAAGATCGTGTTTTCATTAACTCTTGCCGTGCACTAAAACTAGCTCCAATCCCAAGATAGAGTTTCCAAAGTAAAATGTCACGTGGTTAGTAAGATAAGAAACAGTATCGGTTTAAAGATATCCTTTGCGTTGCGCAAACGCAGGTCAATGACTGGCGGGTCGTTGACAAAATTCGAATGCGAGCAATACGAGTAGTCGTTTGTCTCCGAAACAGTCGAACGGACCCAGTTCTTGGCGGTCGGCAGATTCTTTTTTTAGCGTCCAGCTGGCGAATTCGCTATAAATTGGATTGAGATAAGATTGAGGTAAATCTAAATTGCAAATAAAGTCATAATCACAATGCTGTGTCATTTGTAGATAACTGCTAAAAACCAATATTAGCTTTGACTCGTTCAAATGATTACCTGATTACATTTTATTTTTCCTGTAAACACATTTGTTGGATAAACCAATATTTTTGATTTGATGAACCGGATTAGGCTGCCTTTCTACAAACGAAGAAACAGTTAAGTGACCATCAGTAGACCTTAACACATTGTAATAAGGGTGACAAGTGGTCAGTTAGCAGTGTCTTCGATTGTACTACGATTTTTACGTCACCATCAAAACAAATTAATTTTATAGCAAGCTTTTTGGCAAACCTCTTTAAATGTCATATTAATGTACAATTACACTCCACTCACTTCAGTTGATGCAGAAAGATTGTTTTCAATCTATAAGTGGAAACTAAACTCAAGAAGAAATTCGTAGAAAATTAAAAATTAAGAAAAAGTGATGGTTCTTTATTACAATAACAAAGAAAATTTTTAATTAATAAAAAAATAGTACCTACTTGTTTGTACATAACGCATTGTTATTTTAGTTTAATTATAATTATATATATTTTTTCTTTAAATATTTATTTTTAAGGTGTATCTATAATTAATTAATATCTACACTTTACATTAATGACACATGAGACGACATTAATGACGTTAAAATGGCTCATCCCTGCTCAGCTTTGATAATTACAGTTATGGCTAAATTTGAAAAGGTATAAAAGTTACCGCATGAAAGAAAATGCCAGTTATCGTAACTAAGAAAATAAATTTGCCGATGTTTTCAACAATTTGTGGATTCACAGTTGTAAACAAGAGTAAACATAGCCCAATTCAGATTAGATAAGAGTGAAAACATCTGAGTCTAATTATATCATAACAGAATATAATTAAAGTCGCAAACTCGAGAAAACATTGCTAAACTGACGAAACTTATATCAAAGTCGTAAAGAAACAATTGACAACCTTTCATTTTTTTGAGCATTTAATTTTATTGGTTCTCTGTATTCGGTTTGAAAAGACGAATACGCTGATAGTTTACTTGTTTCACCAGGGTTTGTATTTAATTTATAATTAATATATTAATATTTACTTATTCTAAAAGGACGTAACTACAGTTCTACGGTAGAATAGACCATTACTTTAGTCTTATCGCGATCGAAAAAAAGTAAGTGATCTGACATTTGACGTTGTCATAATGTCATCATTGTCTTAAACTGGTCTGTGGAGTATTTTGTTCGTTAATATAATATAATTCCTATATTTGTGCAAAAAGATAAGACTTTTACGACGATTTTGGCTGTGATAAGGGATACCGATATTGCATTGTACATAAATACGACACCTGGCTTTCATACGGATTCAACGGACGATAATAAACAATAATAAACATTGACTATTTAGGATAGAGTACATGCGTGACAACGAAGCATTCAATGCTGTTGAAATTCGAGGTGCTAAAATTTTGCATTCAACTAGAGACGCATACGTTGATAATGCTATCGGATACGTGGCTGTCAAAAGACAGGATGGGAAATGTTTAGTTAAGTGCCGTATTACTCCTGAACATGGAATTAGAACGAAAATGTATAAAATAAAATGTATACGGTCACGGCGACCATTTGACTAAAAGAAAAAAACAGGTTGCTCAACCCGTCCCACTATTTACTAAAGACGATTTTATAAACGAGTGCAAGAGAAGGAAAATCAGTGATGTATTGATTACCGTTTTTAATTTAGCAATAAAATGCAGTATAGAAAATGGTAGTGATTTTACCTATTATCAATTCAAAACATTCTGTGAAGAAAAAATTACTGAAGAGAAGATCAATGATATACAAAATAACACACTGGGTCAAAGAAGCACTAAACTCTGGCACAATTTATATTTCTTAAAGTTATGGCGTGTGCACTAAATAAATAAATTATTGTTATTAGTAAAAGAACATGGTTTCTTTTCCATTTTTTAATTTTGTTCTCTTATTAAAATAAAACACACTATAGCTTGGCAACTTCATTGGTGATATGATATAATGTGCTTTTTGTGATGTTACCGACGGAGGCAGCCTCCGGAGGCCCCCGGAGGCGGTTACTTGTGTAAGTAGTTACGGCTGCAGACATAACAAAAACCACACATGGGAGTGTCACCAACGAAGTTGCCAAGCAAAGAAAGGCCGAGACCGCAGAAGTTTGCGGCCTGAGCTGCAAGCGAGGGACGTAAATATGCGATCGAGGGCTTTCTTTATTACCTCCCGTGTTGTGTACATCATTTTATGTCTACGCTTGGCCAGAAAGCGGCTTTTTCCGTATGCGCAGCGTGCGGAAAAAGTCACTTTATAGCAGGTGTGGCATAAATGAATTTATGCAACACCTGGCCATAAAGTGGCTTTTATCGTACGCTATGCGTACGGAAAAAGCCCCTTTCTAGCCAAGTTTAAACATAAAATTATATACATAACACGGGTGGTAATAAAGAAAGCCCTCGATCGCATATTTATGTCCATCGCTTTCAGTTCAGGCCGCAAACTTCTGCGATTTCGACTTTTCTTTGTATTACCACCCTAGTTGTTATTTATTATGAGACTACAGTCAAAAACAACAAGACAGGTATAATACATTCATTTATTTACCCCTTTTTATTATTATTGGAGACTAAACATTTATTGCATCAATGATTGCTTGGATATTTGCTAGATATTTGGTTTTACTTGAGTAGATTTTGTGGCAGTTTTTGGAGTGCAAATTACAGACTTGTCTCCAAAAACAGGTCCTACACATTTCGCTTTTGACACTCTTGATGGCCCTGGTTCATCTTCGTTATAGTTTCAGTTGTGGGTTTGGATATTTTTTTTAAAATGGCACACCGAATCTCAGTTTGGCGTTACCTTTAGATATCTTCCACGATTCATGGGTTTCAAGGTCATATTCCAACTGTAAAATTTAAAAAATACACATTTTTTGTATTGTACTGATGAAATGTATAATAGTACATTACACAACTAGGGTGGTAATACAAAGAAAGGCCGAGATCTCAGATGTTTGCGGCCCGAGCTGCAAGCGAGGGACGTAAATATGCGATCGAGGACTTTGTTTATTACCTCCCGTGTCGTGTACATCAATTTATGTCTACACTTGGCTAGAAAGCGGCTTTTTCCGTACGCGCAGCGTGCGGAAAAAGCCACTTTTTGGCCAGGTGTGGCATAAACAGGTAAAAGCGACGTCTTATGCCAATACAAAAACTTACATCAAGATAGGGTCCTTCACAGATGACTAGTGGTTTCTTTGGACTCACTACTTTCCCTACTGCTCGATACCACTCCGCTTTATTTTTATGCGCCCATATACCTTGTCGATCCATACGGGTTTATCTATAGTAGGACTACTTACTAACTAAAATAAAATGTAAATAATCTTTTAATTTTACTTCGGCACGTTACGCATTAAAGATCTGACAATGTCAAATTCAAAATGATGACAGCTTATTTTTTCTGTGGCAAAAGGCACTGGAATTTCATCTATTGTGCCGTAGAACTGGTAAAATGAGAACATATTTTTTATTTATTTGTATTTTTTATATTAAGCGATATAAAAAAATTATAAAAATAGTGTAGTGTTCAGCAGGCAAAATGCTTTCGAATCGCATATACATTTTGAAGTGTTCTTAAAATGAAATGTTGTCAATTTCGACTGCAGCTGTTGTCTGCGTTTTTTATTGAATTAACAAACTTGTGTTTTACTTTGCTAAAACAGAAAGTTATTTCGAGCGTCAAGTATTTAGCCCAGAATGTTGTGTTTATTGCTAAACGAATACTTATCTACAATAATATGTAGATACATAGAACTTGGTAACAAAAGTAGTTACTAAAATGTAGACCTGCAGTGATAAAGAAATGTTTCAATGCAAACATAGTTTATAAAAAGTCTATTCTTATAATTAGCAGAACAGTGAGGAATATTTTGATAATATCAGTTAACCTTGTGTTGCTTTGTTTCTTCTTTTTTCTTTGCCTCTTTTTATTTAGAGTTTTAAGTTTAAGCACATAGAGTTCATAAACTCTAAAAAGAATCTCTAAGATTCTTTAATTGAAAAACTATATGTGGAACAAATTCAAGTTTACTGACGATATACTTGGATAAACATAGTAAAGACTCTCAAGAGAGTAACTTATGTTGTTGGGATGATTCATGCAAGCTTCGTTTCGCGACACCTACTCGTAAAGCCAGACGAATTCCTTGTCTTATCAGTCCCCGACATAGAAGTTTTTGATGTCTGTAGTTCTTAAGTTCAATAATTGTTTAGTGTTGTAAAGTGTAACTGCGTAACGTGCAGTTTTGTTTCGCCCTACATTTAGAGCCACATGATACCAGCGTTGAGCCACCTTCTGTGACTTGACACCATGCTGAGTGGACTCCTTTTTCGCAGAAAAAAATGATGTACCTATACTCTCTTTCTGTTATAAATATGTGTGTTTTTGTATACGAAATAAATGTAAATTAATTCATTCATTCATTCATTCAACGTTCGTGAACGACCCCTGATTGGGAATGCTTTTTGCATAGCACAACTTTGGACCGACATAACACGATTATCTCATAGTCCGGTGTCTTATTAACAACTAACAAAACAAATAGATACACGCGATGATAATAAAGCCATAATATCATCCACAATAAGCGACGAACTAACAACATAAAAATACGATGTCGTAAAACGCCGGTAGAACGACTCTGCAGCTCTGCAAGTCTTCGCTTATCTCCAATTGGAATTCTTAAAAACCAGTCGTCCCGCTTACGTCACGAAGCACGCCTCAAAATATTAAGTAGGTAGGTGCACACGTCAACAATCACATCATTCGGCGTTTCCACTCGTCATTTAAACAATTGTCATCGCTAGGAGATTTGTCTCGAGTCTTTATTGACTGAAAAATACGATTTAGGGATATTCGAATTCAAGGTATTGCCCTTTGGTCACACCACTTTCCATCTAGTGAGATAAGGCTCAATAACTGGTTAGTTTTTCAGATCAATAACAAAAGGATATACGGTATTAGTAAAATAGACTTGAAATTTTGTATAATAAACAGAAAATCCGTTGGGTTATATTTTTTTATACAACTTTCTTTTGGAAACGAGTAGTTACAGGCGAATAGGAAAAACTCAATAACAGGAAGGTACAGTCGCCATCAGATATATCTGAGCTGTCAGTGTACTCATAAATATCTGAACACGGCTCTATTTTCATAGCATTAGAGCCGTGTTCAGATATTTATGAGTACACTGACAGCTCAGATATATCTGATGGCGACTGTATGCAGGTGGCCGCAATTTTATTCAGGATGTAATGGAGAAAAATTAAAACATCAGGTTACTAACTCCAAAATATGTAAAATCTTAACGAATATAACTGCTTATGATTGGAGTTTGTGAATAAGCATTGACATAATTTAAAGTGTCTCTTTGCAGTCCACTGCTGCGGCCTGCGGCTGCAGAAACTTAAAGCAAATGAGTTGATATTTTTCAAAATTTAGGTTTTTTTGTCTCATTTTATCCCTGGCACCGTAACACAAGTTCCCTCATTTTTACAATCTCTTTAAGATTCATAGTTTTTCAGTTATCCGTACAAATGAAATTCAAGTTACTAGATTAGCTTTCGGGGTTACAAACCGTTTTTGGCTCTCCTATAAAATTTACAAAAACATAGTTTGTTTTTAACTTAGAGTAGCGATACTTGGGACCATGTTTTTTAAAGTAAAGTAAAAACAAATGAAAAACGTGGAACGTCGACCCCATGTGCGGCAGAAACGAAGCAAGCACGAAGTCTCCGGCAGGATACCGATACCGATATATCGACCGATATAATCGGCAGGCCGATATATCGGCATCGACGATTATATAGGTACAGATGTAGTGAATAATCCTTTCCTATCGGCAAAACTCGGAACAACGATAACACCCGAATGTTGCCGATGTGTCTATGAATTACTGTATTATTAAATTACGTGTAGGTATCAAATAAATCGCATACTTTATTTATCTATGTCAAATGTCAAACTGCCCGTTTGACGTATATTACACTGAGATGTTAAAACCACCACGATTCTATCATATAAAGAATTCGTTAGGTAAACAAAAATATAACTAGTTACCGAGGACGTTTTATTTCAATAAAACGCACTGATAAAAACCAAATTCCGGTTGGGATGATCTAATGATTCTATAAGAATTGGAACCCCAAAAGTCTAACTATAAGTCAAAACTACAATAGGATTTTGCAGACCTTTTTTATAACAATTAATTTTTTTAATTAATTAAAAATACTATGACATAACAAAAAAGACACCTCAACATAAAACAAAACAAACCAGCAGAGAAATTAATATAAATAAATATGATTTTCTGATTGGATGAACGACTTCGATTATGACAGCGGTATTAACTACTCTATATAGATACTTCCTCTTGCAATGCGACCGTTCCCTACGTTGTCTCGATGGGTACTGAGTGCGAGTGAAGTAGTAAGACAAAAACGAACATTTCCGGGAAAATACGAAAGGAAAGGATTATTCACTACATCTGTACAACCGATATTTGAAGAGCGCGAAAAATATTGCCGTCTGAAAAAATCTGCAAAAAGTCATTTCTTCAGA
The DNA here is from genome assembly GCA_947034925.1 of Eudemis profundana. Lineage (NCBI taxonomy): Eukaryota > Metazoa > Arthropoda > Insecta > Lepidoptera > Tortricidae > Eudemis > Eudemis profundana. Next base: position 2,858,439 of record OX344799.1, read on the forward strand.
CTAAATTTATGTATCGGTTTATTCGTGCAATGATAATTACTTTGTTAATTATATCTTTGTTTCATAATAAATATTTTCTTTGAATTTTGAGTTGACAATTTATTTATGTTTACTTTAACGTTTCAATTTTGAGTCTCTGTTAAACATGGAAAGTAATTTTTTGGTCAGCCGTTATTAAAATTAATCCGCAAAAAAAAATAAGCAGTTAAATCATTTGGGCAGCATACAAAGATTTGGCTGGCAATAAATAAAAATCGGGCGGCAACTCTTGTTCAGCAAATTATTTAAAAATGGTTTACATTTTAACCAATATTAATCTGCTTTATTTATCATTTGTCTGCCTAATAAACAGTCGAGCTGCAAAAAAATTACTTGGCCGGCAAGATTTTACAATTGGTTAGCAGAAAAAACATGCGTGGATTGCGTTTAGTTTGAAAAATCAGCAGTACTGTGGGCAGAGCGAAACAGACCACGTGACGCGAGCAGCCAATCGTGGGCTTGTTTGTTGTGTCATTCGGTGATTGTCAGCTGTCAGTGTCAAGTAGTAGTGTTTATCAATTATCAGTGATTTTTACCGTATTGCTATTTTTGAAGATACTACTTACTATAAAATGTAAAAAGCCTGCGAAAGTCCGAATCTAGGGCTCTCGCTGGTTAGGACGCGTGCCGACTTTGCGCGCCCTAGAGTATTTTTATAGAGCCGGAGGCGCGGAGGGACAGCAGCCCTCGCCCGCCATGACGAAGCGCGGGAACGAGTGAGGCGAGCGGCTGAGGCTGGTCGCCGAAGGCGGCCAACAAGCCGAAGCTGCGGAGCCGAGCGAAGTGACCGTGCGTCGTTATGCAAGGGCGGAAGGGCTGCTGTTCCCGCAGCGCCGGAGATACGGAAAGTCAACTTTTTCAACTTTTTGATTTCAGAGAAAAGTTTTTTCCATAAAACATGCTTATTATAGCGAATTCTATACGATAAAACAAATAATAAATAGGTGTTATAATGAAACCAACATCCATCGAAATTTTTACGTCTTAAAAATTTGTCAACTTTGAAGTCGAATGTCTCGGACATTTTTTATTTTAGAAATAGAAGTTTTTCTAATAAAATATGCTTATTTTATTGTAAACTCGAAAAAATTATTTACATGTGCCCTTTTGCGTTATTGCGGCAGAATAGTTGCGCCCATTTTGTGCATGCCAATTAGGTTTTATTGCACCTTTCATTTTGATGAACAAAATGAAATATTTTGCTTACCTTCTGATTGCTTACCAAAATTTGATTAACCGTAGATCGCTTAATGCAGCTCAAATATTTAATTTGCTGACCAAAATAATTTAGAGCAGTTCAGTATATAATTAATTGCAGCCTGATTTATAAATATTTGCTAACCATAAGTTGCTTACCAACTAGCTATTTTGGCTGACCAAATACATATTTCTGCTGACCAAAATATGAATATTTTGCTGATCGATTAAATTATACCCGTTAAATATAGCCAAGCTTGACGTATAATAAGGACATACAAATGTACTTAATTATTTAGCTACGGTATCGTATCGCCGATTATTTACTACAATAATCGGTATCGGTATCGTATCGGCAAAATTATGTATCGTTACGTCCCTACTATTTACTATTTCCATCGCATCGCGTCCGGGCCCCTGAATAATGAATAGCGCGGCGTGCGTCCACTTTTTGTGTCTTGTTACGCGCAAATAGCTAGCTCCGAATGTTAGCCTTGAGATAAATCAACTTATTCCTCAATTTGAACTGATAAACAGTCGCCGTTTAGCATCTGATTTGTTGTTGAGTCATTGCAAGTAAAAGTTGTCGGTTATATGAGAAATTATGTTGATTAATGGGAAATATATCAGTTTTAATACACATTGTATTATGTTTTGCATCTAAGACAATGATGCGAGTTCCTAGTAAAAATAAGCTATACATGCTACCAACTAGGGAATGCAAACCGGTTAACCGGTTAACCGAAAAACCGGTTAACCGCCTGTATTTGGCAACGGTTAATAACCGGTTATCGAGCCCAAAAACCGGTTTTTAACCGAAATGTAAAAAACTGTAGTAAATTGAGAAAAATTCTGTAATTTTACCGTATTCTTTTCCGATAACTCATTTGTTTTACTCTGCGAGTTCAGAAACCTTGAAAAATCAATCACATTGGTACTTTTACTATGTTCCTTTAAGTTTTTCTGCAGATTGAAGCGATTTGAACATTACATACATAACTTGTATTAATTAACAAACTCTCATCATCTCACTTTTTTCCTTTATGTTTTTTCTTCTTACCTGTAGTTCTTTTTATTAGTAAGTGGAGTTTTCTATAGTCAACAGTCAAGTCAGCCTGATTCAATCAATTATAGTTAATAGTCTACATCTTTTCCTTGTGTCCCTTGTAGGTCTTAACGTCTGATTCGTAACGGGTTCGCCAAATTAAGAGTTTTTTTTATATATTTCCAAACGTACTTTATTTATAAACACCACCATAGGAAACACCAGAGTCACAAAAGTTTTATACCAAAGACAATTTTTTTCAACAAATTTTCAGATAATCGTAAAAATTAACTAAATTGATGTCAAAAACTTGATACTTTGTGGCAAAACCTGCGTAAAACTGATTCCCTACGCAACCTGTTGACCTATATTACTTATACCATTTCTGAAAGAAAATTTCTTCACTTTGTCTATAATATGATGGGAATGTAGAAGTGTCTGCAAATATCTGGTGTAGCAGGTACTTTAGCAAAGTGATGTTCGCAACCGAGTGTTGGTTACCATTCGATAAAGCAATATTACTTCAATAATACCATACCTACCACTAATATTATTGATGTGTGTGATAATGTTTGGAGGTTTAGATGTTCGGATGTTTCTTGCTTACAACAACAACGCAGCAACGCAGTATCAACTGAATGGATTGAGATGAAATTTGGCATGGAAGTATCTAGACTAAGTCCTGGATAAGGATACTTTATATCCTGGTAAGGATTTCCCTTGATAAAATAACGGGAATAACGCAGGTGAAACTACGGGTAAAAGCTAACAAAAAATGGCTTTTAGTTAAATAATACGCTTTTCCAGCATTAATTTGACCGTAGTTGGGGTTGAGACACGATAATAAAGAGCAAGAGAAAATTGAACTTAAAGACTTGATCCAACGAAGTCTAGCAGTATTGACATATTGAACAGTATTGGGTTCTGTGGCCAAGGGAGTCGCCATCTATGAGAACACGTGTTACACATGTACCCACCTCGATGCCAATACTTTACAGCTTTGACGATCGAGTGAGAATAGACGGTGTTAAGTTTAAAAAAACCTATTAAACCAGAATGATACAAGTCAAAGTAGATGGCAAAATTGAAGGCACTTGCTGGGTGCCCTGGTGGTCGAAGACCAGAGGCAATAGTTTAGATTCCTGGTCTGGACCATAGGAGAGCGCCATTTAATTTTTCTATGTATTTTGATTTCTTCGATTTTATGTAACACAAAAATGTGGTGTAATTTACCCGCATTAAAAAACGAATAAAAAAAACATCATGTTCATTTCATATTGTAAATCTAGGTAGTGAATCCGTTTCAAAACAGGCCTTACTTTTTATTTTCCCTCTGGCCAAATTATCACGATATACTGTCAGTAAAGTTCCCATTATTATTGTTTGTTATTTAAGTTGATTTTATTTAATAATCGACTAAGCAATATTTTAAAGTAGTTCTTATTATCATACACTCACAAAAACGACAAAAATGGACGAAAATAAATTAACCGGTTTTTAACCGGTTAACCGGTTTTTTCGGCATCACATCGGTTAATAACCGGTTAAAAAATTTGGACGGTTATTGCATTCCCTACTACCAACGAAAATCCCCGGTTAAGTTTCACAATAGCCTCCAACGTTACGTCAGTAAAGGGTGGTTTTATTGTATAATTTGCAAGCCTTATTAGAGGATGGATTGCTAAATTAATTGTGAAATAAAGACATTTAGAAACTGCCATCAAAATTGCCATTTTAAATCCAAAGGAAACGGAATCGCGAGAAAATCTTATTTAAAGCTGATATTTTATTCATAAGGAAACAGCATAAGCAATTTGTATTAATTAATCAACGCAAGAAACAGTAGGGTATTCACAACTACTCCGTCGATCCTGTCCCTAACATAATATGACCCGTCCACTAGTAACATAACAACAGTTTACAATCGGCGGTCATGCTGCTCTGGTCCTTCAAAGTCGAGGCGAAGAGTGCTCCGACATATTATGACTATTATGAGCCACAATTACGAACGTTAGTCCACGATTCAAATTGTATTCGGGACGCGGATGGCGGTCAAGTTGTGAATCACCGCACAGTGCGGATGAGCGCGCGCTCGCGTGCTGCCACGCCCCCGGCGTTCGCGCCGGTCGTCCTTCGCGCCTCAAGGCCGCCCACACGCGCACGACAAACCCGTTTCGAAAACAGGCTCCATTGTTTATAAATTCGGACCTGTTTTCGCGCGTTTTTTTTGAAACGAACGGTGGTTGGCTAAATTGTGAAGCTAATTCGTTCTACCCCTTTATTTACTATCCCATACCGTATTATAAACGACTAATCTTCTTCACAACCTGTTTTCTTAAGCTGTGCAGTGTGCGTCCTTAACCCTTTAGCGCCCAAAAATTACCGAGCTCGGGCGTTCAAGCCTCCTCGAGGCTCAATTGCCATAATGATTCTGTTTATGAAAAAAATGCCAAAAGACGATGTTGTAAGGTGGCCATTTTGGCTTTACAATTTTGATTCTGCCCGATAAAGGGTTAATAACGACAGATCACCGCAAGTTGTGGACTACATTGAGATTAATTCAGTTGATTAGAACAATGATGTAAATGTACAGGAAGAGACAGATACACCTGTCCCTATTAGTCATACAGAAACTATTTCTGGTGACATTGATAAACAAGACACGATACAAAGAGTCAATAACAAAAACAATAGCGTTTTGGCAGAGTCGCAACCCGTTCTGGATCAGTCTTGAATTCTAGGTTTAAATAGCGACTGAGCAGGATCTTGGCAATTGCTTAGGTCTGATAATTCAAAATAACTGAATAGCATCAACACAATTAAATAGCTTATGCATTTTGGCCATAAATCGATACATAAAGCCCTTGGCATCAAACTATCTATCACAAGATCATAATAAAACGAAACATTACATTGATAGTGGCCACAGACAGATAGGATCAGTATATCAGCTTCAAATCAACTCTAAGCTTGGATGATGCTGGAAAAGACAGTGTAGACATTTAACTTTTAATAAGTATTCCAATGCGATGAAAAGAGGTAACCAAAGGAATTTGCAGACTGTCACAACAATAACTAATGCAATAATAGTATTCTACCTGCATTGGTGCGCTGAATGGTCGACCATTACAATAATCTGGTTAACTATGAGTGCATTTGCATCAACCTTGACGCGCTCGTGAATAATGCGCGGCGTCGAGTGCTTTCAACACTTGCCCATTACGCTACTGATCTCAAAATATATTCGATCCCGCTAGTTTAGTGGGTCGATAAATTCATGGGAGCCTGACATTTATGGCGAGCCAGCTTTGTTTACAACAAGTACGTCCCGAATTAATTGGGCTTTAAGTAATAAAAGATATTCAGTCAATTGACGGTGACTCGCCTTAAGGGTTTTATCAGAGTTGCTGTGATTTACATTACACGACATTTAAAAGAGAAAACATTTTTTTGCTTTCTGCTTCGGTTTATACACTTGATTCCAGTATGTTTCTCGACAATCAATCAGTTACAGGTCCATAAAGAAAATACGGCCCCGCGAACGAAGTCAACAACATTCCAGCCTTGTATTTTAAAACGGCGGCTCATGAATGGAAAATAACATAAAGACGATCTGGAAATACTCTCAATAAGCCACATGACCCGCATGAAGTTTGAAAGACTTGACATTCCTTTCGTGCTCGATTCTATTTTAAATTTCGTCAATAAATCTATTCAGAGTGGTTGTGTAGAGTACAGCGCGCGCGTGAGCGCATCAAATTCGCGGTAGCTCGTGTCGGACCACTTTATCCAATTAGTCGTTGATTGTCGGTGGCGAGAGGTCGTGTCGGGTTGTGCCTGCACTAATTATAACCGCCCACGTGCCTGTTGTTCCCGTACGTCGCGTCCCATCGCATGCCCAACCGAAAATCACAACGGCAATAACATAATTATCATTACCCCCGTGATTCACGCTTTGTTTACAATTGTAACTTTAAATGCAGATGAACTAGGAAAATACAGAACTTTTCCCATGTGGCTGGATAAATAAATAGTTTTGGCGGCGTTATTTACGCACGCGAATAAGACTCAAGATACTATTTTCGGCAGAGCAAATCCACAAGACGGATTCCGTCTGAAATAACTTCGTGTTTTACCGTTCGCCAGAGCGTGTCTGTAAATCTTTCGCGGATTCGAGTCGATAGTTGAAAACACTATAGCGTTATCTAGTATCGAAGTGATCGGCATTGAAGCTGGGGCACTTAGACACGAACGTATTAACAACATTATAAATTACAAATGATAACATCGACGCATGTATACAACGAACACTAAAACGCGGCAATGGATGCAACTATTAACATGTCTACAGTTGACCGAAATGTACACAAGGTTACTTATTTTTCAATTAGCAATAACAGCTTGTATATAATGACGAAATACTTGTTCTGTAGAGATATTATGATTATGATATAGAGGAAAAGAATCCTCAGGAATTATCC